>JBBDGP010000998.1:5335000-5935000 GCA_037952835.1 Lithobates septentrionalis
GTGTTGCTGTCTTCTGGCACTTAGTTGTACTTTAAAAGGAGGATTACTAACTTGATCTTGAAGAGCTGGTTTAAGTAGAGTGGCGCAGCCCTACTATATGCTTTTACACTGAGTTCAGCCATACATGCATTCCCTGCCCATCTCCTGTACTATGTCTGCAGTCTCTGACCTTCTCTTGTATCATGTCTGCAGTAAGGAGGAGCTCCAGCGTGTTCGCACAGCCCACGTGAAGAGCCCGCCAGGAAGTCGGCACTGCGCTAATCACAGTGCGCGGCTGCAGAGATCGGGAAATGTCTCACTGCCTGTGATTAGCACAGCGCAGTGCCGACTTCCTGGCGGGCTCTGCACATGTGCTGTGCAAACACGCTGGAGCTCATCCTTAGTTTGCAGTCTCTGACCATCTCCTCTAATGTGTCCACATTCTCTGACCATCTCCTCTATCATGTCTGCAGTCTCTGACCATCTCTTGTATCATATCTGCAGTCTCTGACCATCTCTTGTATCATGTCTGCAGTCTCTGACCATCTCTTGTATCATGTCTGCAGTCTCTGACCATCTCTTGTATCATGTCTGCAGTCTCTGACCATCTCTTGTATCATGTCTGCAGTCTCTGACCATCTCTTGTATCATGTCTGCAGTCTCTGACCATCTCTTGTATCATGTCTGCAGTCTCTGACCATCCCCTGTATCATGTCTGCAGTCTCTGACCATCCCTGTATCATGTCTGCAGTCTCTGACCTTCTCTTGTATCATGTCTGCAGTCTCTGACCATCCCCTGTATCATGTCTGCAGTAAGGATGAGCTCCGGTGTGTTCGCACAGCCCATGTGCAGAGCCCGCCAGGAAGTCGGCGCTGAGCTAATCACAGTGCGCGGCTGCAGAGATTGGGAAATGTCTCACTGCCTGTGATTAGCACAGCGCAGTGCCGACTTCCTGGCGGGCTCTGCACATGGGCTGTGCAAACACGCTGGAGCTCATCCTTAGTTTGCAGTCTCTGACCATCTCCTCTAATGTGTCCACATTCTCTGACCATCTCCTCTATCATGTCTGCAGTCTCTGACCATCTCTTGTATCATATCTGCAGTCTCTGACCATCTCTTGTATCTTGTCTGCAGTCTCTGACCATCTCTTGTATCATGTCTGCAGTCTCTGACCATCTCTTGTATCATGTCTGCAGTCTCTGACCATCTCTTGTATCATGTCTGCAGTCTCTGACCATCCCCTGTATCATGTCTGCAGTCTCTGACCTTCCCCTGTATCATGTCTGCAGTCTCTGACCTTCTCTTGTATCATGTCTGCAGTCTCTGACCATCCCCTGTATCATGTCTGCAGTAAGGATGAGCTCCGGTATGTTCGCACACCCCATGTGCAGAGCCCGCCAGGAAGTCGGCGCTGCGCTAATCACAGTGCGCGGCTGCAGAGATCGGGAAATGTCTCACTGCCTGTGATTAGCACAGCGCAGTGCCGACTTCCTGGCGGGCTCTGCGCATGGGCTGTGCAAACACGCTGGAGCTCATCCTTAGTTTGCAGTCTCTGACCATCTCCTCTAATGTGTCCACATTCTCTGACCATCTCCTCTATCATGTCTGCAGTCTCTGACCATCTCTTGTATCATGTCTGCAGTCTCTGACCATCTCTTGTATCATGTCTGCAGTCTCTGACCATCTCTTGTATCATGTCTGCAGTCTCTGACCATCTCTTGTATCATGTCTGCAGTCTCTGACCATCCCTGTATCATGTCTGCAGTCTCTGACCATCCCCTGTATCGTGTCTGCAGTCTCTGACCATCCCCTGTATCATGTCTGCAGTCTCTGACCTTCTCTTGTATCATGTCTGCAGTCTCTGACCATCCCCTGTATCATGTCTGCAGTAAGGATGAGCTCCAGTGTGTTCGCACAGCCCACGTGCAGAGCCCGTCAGGAAGTCGGCACTGCGCTAATCACAGTGCGCGGCTGCAGAGATCGGGAAATGTCTCACTGCCTGTGATTAGCACAGCGCAGTGCCGACTTCCTGGCGGGCTCTGCACATGGGCTGTGCAAACACACTGGAGCTCATCCTTAGTTTGCAGTCTCTGACCATCTCCTCTAATGTGTCCACATTCTCTGACCATCTCCTCTATCATGTCTGCAGTCTCTGACCATCTCTTGTATCATATCTGCAGTCTCTGACCATCTCTTGTATCATGTCTGCAGTTTCTGACCATCTCTTGTATCATGTCTGCAGTCTCTGACCATCTTTTGTATCATGTCTGCAGTCTCTGACCATCTCTTGTATCATGTCTGCAGTCTCTGACCATCTCTTGTATCATGTCTGCAGTCTCTGACCATCCCCTGTATCATGTCTGCAGTCTCTGACCATCCCCTGTATCATGTCTGCAGTCTCTGACCTTCTCTTGTATCATGTCTGCAGTCTCTGACCATCCCCTGTTTAATGTCTGCAGTAAGGATGAGCTCCGGTGTGTTCGCACAGCCCATGTGCAGAGCCCGCCAGGAAGTCGGCGCTGCGCTAATCACAGTGCGCGGCTGCAGAGATCGGGAAATGTCTCACTGCCTGTGATTAGCACAGCGCAGTGCCGACTTCCTGGCGGGCTCTGCACATGGGCTGTGCAAACACGCTGGAGCTCATCCTTAGTTTGCAGTCTCTGACCATCTCCTCTAATGTGTCCACATTCTCTGACCATCTCCTCTATCATGTCTGCAGTCTCTGACCATCTCTTGTATCATGTCTGCAGTCTCTGACCATCTCTTCTATCATGTCTGCAATCTCTGACCATCTCTTGTATCATGTCTGCAGTCTCTGACCATCTCTTGTATCATGTCTGCAGTCTCTGACCATCTCTTGTATCATGTCTGCAGTCTCTGACCATCTCTTGTATCATGTCTGCAGTCTCTGACCATCTCTTGTATCATGTCTGCAGTCTCTGACCATCTCTTGTATCATGTCTGCAGTCTCTGACCATCCCCTGTATCATGTCTGCAGTCTCTGACCATCCCCTGTATCATGTCTGCTGTCTCTGACCATCCCCTGTATCATGTCTGCAGTCTCTGACCTTCTCTTGCATCATGTCTGCAGTCTCTGACCATCCCCTGTATCATGTCTGCAGTAAGGATGAGCTCCGGTGTGTTCGCACAGCCCATGTGCAGAGCCCGCCAGGAAGTCGGCGCTGCGCTTATCACAGTGCGCGGCTGCAGAGATCGGGAAATGTCTCACTGCCTGTGATTAGCACAGCGCAGTGCCGACTTCCTGGCCGGCTCTGCACATGGGCTGTGCAAACACGCTGAAGCTCATCCTTAGTTTGCAGTCTCTGACCATCTCCTCTATCATGTCTGCAGTCTCTGACCATCTCTTGTATCATGTCTGCAGTCTCTGACCATCTCTTGTATCATGTCTGCAGTCTCTGACCATCTCTTGTATCATGTCTGCAGTCTCTGACCATCTCTTGTATCATGTCTGCAGTCTCTGACCATCTCTTGTATCATGTCTGCAGTCTCTGACCATCTCTTGTATCATGTCTGCAGTCTCTGACCATCCCCTCTATCATGTCTGCAGTCTCTGACCATCCCCTGTATCATGTCTTCAGTCTCTGACCATCCCCTGTATCATGTCTGCAGTCTCTGACCTTCTCTTGTATCATGTCTGCAGTCTCTGACCATCCCCTGTATCATGTCTGCAGTAAGGATGAGCTCCGGTGTGTTCGCACAGCCCATGTGCAGAGCCCGCCAGGAAGTCGGCGCTGCGCTAATCACAGTGCGCAGCTGCAGAGATCGGGAAATGTCTCACTGCCTGTGATTAGCACAGCACAGTGCCAACTTCCTGGCCGGCTCTGCCCATGGGCTGTGCAAACACGCCGGAGCTCAGCCTTAGTCTGCAGTCTCTGACCATCTCCTCTAATGTGTCTGCAATCCCAGACCATCTCCTGTATCATGTCTGCAGTCTCTGACCATCTCCTGTATCATGTCTGCAGTCTCTGACCATCTCCTGTACTATGTCTGCAGTCTCTGACCATCTCCTGTACTATGTCTGCAGTCTCTGACCATCTCCTGTATCATGTCTGCAGTCTCTGACCATCTCCTGTACCATGTCTGCAGTCTCTGACCATCTCCTGTACCATGTCTGCAGTCTCTGACCATCTCCTGTACCATGTCTGCAGTCTCTGACCATCTCCTGTACCATGTCTGCAGTCTCTGACCATCTCCTGTACCATGTCTGCAGTCTCTGACCATCTCCTGTACCATGTCTGCAGTCTCTGACCATCTCCTGTACCATGTCTGCAGTCTCTGACCATCTCCTGTACCATGTCTGCAGTCTCTGACCATCTCCTGTACCATGTCTGCAGTCTCTGACCATCTCCGCAGTCTCTGACCATCTCCTGTACCATGTCTGCAGTCTCTGACCATCTCCTGTACCATGTCTGCAGTCTCTGACCATCTCCTGTACCATGTCTGCAGTCTCTGACCATCTCCTGTATCATGTCTGCAGTCTCTGACCATCTCCTGTATCATGTCTGCAGTCTCTGACCATCTCCTGTATCATGTCTGCAGTCTCTGACCATCTCCTGTATCATGTCTGCAGTCTCTGACCATCTCCTGTATCATGTCCGCAGTCTCTGACCATCTCTCTTGTATCATGTCTGCAGTCTCTGACCATCTCTCTTGTATCATGTCTGCAGTCTCTGACCATCTCTCTTGTATCATGTCTGCAGTCTCTGACCATCTCTCTTGTATCATGTCTGCAGTCTCTGACCATCTCCTGTATCATGTCTGCAGTCTCTGACCATCTCTCTTGTATCATGTCTGCAGTCTCTGACCATCTCTCTTGTATCATGTTCACAGTCTCTGACCATCTCTCTTGTATCATGTTCGCAGTCTCTGACCATCTCTCTTGTATCATGTTCGCAGTCTCTGACCATCTCTCTTGTATCATGTTCGCAGTCTCTGACCATCTCTCTTGTATCATGTTCGCAGTCTCTGACCATCTCTCTTGTATCATGTTCGCAGTCTCTGACCATCTCTCTTGTATCATGTTCGCAGTCTCTGACCATCTCTCTTGTATCATGTTCACAATCTCTGACCATCTATTGTAGTGTGTCTTACACACATACAAAAATGACATTTAATTCCTGCAAGGCTATTTAAAAACACCTGAACATATTCAAAAAATATGGGGATTTGGTCACACTATATGGCAGCCCACTTACTGTGTCAAAGTACCCCATTATTAGTGGGTCCTAGACTAGTAAAAGAATGAAAGGTCCTGCGTCTCAACCATGGGAGATACACTCCTCTTTTATGGGAGAACTGAAGGGACTCCTCCTATGAACTGGTGGACACTAATAAGAGGTAATGGGGGGTGGGGGTGGAGTTCTCCCATAAAGAGGAGTGTATCTCCAATGGTTGAGACGCAGGATCTTTCATTCTTTTATTAGTGTAGGACCCACTAATTAAGGGGTACTTTGATGCAGTAAGTGGGCTGCCATATAGTGTGACCAAATCCCCATATTTTTTTAATATGTTTGGGTTTTTTTAAATATCCTTGCAGGATTTTAATGTCCTTTTTGTATGTGTGCGCTGTAATATTTTTACTGTTTGTTGGTCTTATCAGAACCATCTTGAATGTAAACGCATTGTAGGGTGTGCCCCCCAAGTATGATTTTGTTTTTTTACACATACAGAACTCACATCGTGTGTGTGTGTATAATATATCTCTATATCTCTATATATATATCTCTATCTATATATATCTATCTATCATTTTATGCAATAAATGGGCATGTAGCCATGTAGCCATTTACTTTCCGGAAAGAGAGAGAGGAAAGGGGGCAAGAAAGGAAATGAGGGGGGGGGGGGGGAGAGAATGCATGGAAAAGAGGGGGAGAGACATAATAAGAGAGAGAACAAGAAAGATGGATAGAGAGAGAGAGAGATGGGGAAAAAAACAAGAAATTATGATAGAGAGAAATAAAGGGGAAAGAAAGGAGAACAAAGAGGAGTGGTACATCCTAAAATGTACCATAAGGGGTTTAATACAGTATGAGTGGAAGAGACTCGGGGAGCGCTAAATGTCCGCCGGTTAGGGGTGCAATTTACTTGCCTACCTTGGGTGCTGACAACCCACGCTACGTCCCTGGGGCTGGTATGAAATTATTTCCAGGGCTGGTTTTTATTCCCAGTCCGGCCCTGCTGGTATGGATTTTGGGGGGACCCCATCGCCCCCATTTTTCGGCGTAGGGGGTTCCCCTTACAATCCATACCAGACCTAAGGGCCTGGTATGCCCCTGGGGGGGAACCCACGCCAGTTTTTTTATTTAAAACTTGGCGTGGAGTTCCCCAAAGTCGCACAATGTAGTACTGCTCCCAAATCGCGTTAAAATTGCGGAAAATCGCCTTAAAATCGCGGCAAATCACGGTAAAATAGCGGCCGCGAAATCGCGGTAAAATCGCACGACTTTGCAGTCGTATAAGTGTGAAAGGGGCCTGAGAGCAATAATTCTAGCGCAAGACAACCTCTGTAACGCTAAACTGGTAACCTGTAGAAATTTTTAAAGCATCGCCTATGAAGATTTTTAAGTACCGTAGTTTGTCGCCATTCCACGAGTGTGCACAATTTTAAAGCATAACATGGGGGGGCTGTGTAATGTAAAAGGGTCCAGAGGCACGGGGGCTGGGTAATGTAAAGGGTTCCAGAGGTACAGGGGATGTGTAATAAAAAGGGGTCCAGATTATTATCTTCATTTATTAGCAGGTGAATGCGGCCCTCCATGCATTGAATCTGACCCTTGAGTGGGAAAAGGTTGCTGACCCCTGGTGTACATGGACAAATAGGATAGATACGTTTTCACCATGTCACAAATCGGTGTAGTGTTGCCACATTCCTAGTATGCAGGAAAAAAAGGGTACCGGAGATTTATTAAAAATTGGAGAGTATTAACAAAATAATTCTATGCTTGCTATGTACTCATGTTATGTTTTTTTTATGTTGTTCCTTTGTTTTTTGTCTTCTGCTTTTTAATTAATCACTACATGTATGTATGATCACATTTTATATGTATAAATAAATGCTTTTTATTCTGTACTATTGGGGTTGTTGCCTTTGAAAGTCCCAACCAAAAAGGGGGGTTTTCCTTTTTTCCTATGGACAAATAAGATAACAGGGGAGAGTTCAGGGGCTGCTGAAAAAAATGCCCAACTGCTCCTAAGCATCCGTTTATCAGTGCAGCCTCATCAGCGCATATCGGTGAAGAAGAAAAATTACCTGTTTTCAAAATTTTATAACAAACTATGAAACAGTTTTGTTTGGTTTTTTTTCAAAATTTTGGTCCCTTTTTGTTTTTTTTTTTAGCAAAAAATAAAAAACCCAGCAGCAATTAAATACCACCAAAAGAAAGCTCTATCTGTGTGAAAAAAATGATAAAAATTTAATTTGGGTAAACTGCAGCATGACTGCGCAATTGTCATTCTAATACCCCGTACACACGGTCGGATTTTCCGACGGAAAATGTGTGATAGGACCTTGTTGTCGGAAATTCCGACCGTGTGTGGGCTCCATCACACATTTTCCATCGGATTTTCCGACCCACAAAGTTTGAGAGCAGGATATAAAATTTTCCGACAACAAAATCCGTTGTCGGAAATTCCGATCGCGTGTACACAAATCCGACGGACAAAGTGCCACGCATGCTCAGAATAAATAAAGGGATGAAAGCTATTGGCCACTGCCCCGTTTATAGTCCCGACGTACGTGTTTTACGTCACCGCGTTTAGAACGATCGGATTTTCCGACAACTTTGTGTGACCATGTGTATGCAAGACAAGTTTGAGCCAACATCCGTCGGAAAAAATCCTAGGATTTTGTTGTCGGAATGTCCGAACAATGTCCAACCGTGTGTACGGGGCAAAAGAGTGACAGCGCTGAAAGCTGAAAATTGGTCTGGGCAGGAAGGGGGTTTAAGTGCCCAGTAAGCAAGAGGTTAATTTCCTCTCCTTTGTCTCTCTTTTTCTGTTTCTTTTTTCATTTTTTCTCTCTTTCTCTTCTTTTCTCTTTATATATCCCCCCTTTTTTTCTATATGTTCTTCCCTCCATCCCCCTTCCTTATCTCCTTTTTCCCGCCATTCATCTTTATCTATTTACACTTTCCTGTGTCCTCCATTACTTCTTGGTCTGCCTTTTCTTGTTTACCTGTATTCCTTCTGTGTCTTCTTTCCTTGTATGCACGCCTGATCTGATTGCTTCACTTCTCTCTGTGTACTTAAGCTTCTCCTTCACTCCCCTTGAATTGTTGTAATCTGCCTAGGTGGGCGGGGTCTCCTGACGTCATACGTTTCCATGACATCAGCGGCCCCAGCCCTGGCAGCATCCCCGTTGCCTAGCTATCGCCGGCCGCAGCGCGCGTGCCCGGGCAGCGATAGCTATTTTGATTGGATCCGACCTGCTGCCTAGCAACCACAGATACAGATCTCCGGCTCCTCCCGCCCTTGCTCTGCTGATAGATGACATCGTAGGCAGGGCAGGAGAGCCTGGAGAGGAGACACAGGCACGGCCGCATAGTGGGAGGTGAGCGGCGATCACGGCCTGTGTTAACCCTCTCCAGGCCGCGGTTGCTGCTTACCTCTCGCTGTGCGGCCCGGTCATCAACAGACATCAGACCACGGCCCCGAAGGTGAGCCCGATGGCCCTGGCCCACCGGGCATTTGCCTGGTATGCCCTATGGCCAGTCCGGGCCTGCCTCCAGGTATGAGGCCAGTTTGTAGACTCTCTGCAGTGACTGGTTAACAGTTTCTTGGAGTTTTAATTTCATTTCTCCAACATATTTTTCTTTGGAATCGTTCATTATGTCTTTTATGTGAGATTTTGTCAGGTCAAATTGTTGGGCTTTTGGGATGGACAAAGCGCTGATGAGTTGTTGCAGGCCACATGGCTTGGTCTAATCCTTGTTGGTGAGTAAGGCTATATGGTGGTATGAGTTGGGACTGCTGTTTTGTAGGTGGCCCCAGTATTGTCAGCAAAAATTATGTTAAAACAGGCGGGGAGCAGGCATCACATCACCGCCACCCACCAACAGCCCACCTCGAATGAATGAATGAATGAATGAAGGATTTGTAGAGCGCTGCAAATGCGAACTAAATCGCCTCAAGGAGCTAGAATGGGTTCTCTGTTGCCAGCTTCTTAGAAAAGGAAGGTCTTTAGTTTTTTTCTGAAGGCTTGATGGTTTTCTTCCATGCGGATGTGGGTCGGAAGAGCGTTCCATAGTCGAGGTCCTTAAGCTGCGATAGGCAGCTGATGGGGATGTTTACATTTCGTGGCGACGAAGTTTCACTCCCACAGCAATGTTCACCTGACATGTAGCAATTGACGGGCAGTATGCCCGCTGGACGCTACACATTCAAATAAATACGCAAGTGTGTGCAAAGCTGTTCTTTTATTTTTTAAATACAGTTTGTCTCTTGTACAATATTTCAGTTGCAGAGACCAGAACTTCTCTTGTGATAACTGACAAAGAGAGAGAATGTTATAAGCCTCTTGTTTGCAGAACAAAACCAGATATTAAAACTATACAGGTTTGGAGTGAGGAGTCAAATTCACTCCTGCAAGAGTGCTTTGAATTAACTGATTGGAATGTATTTGCACAGGATGCAGACTTAGAGGAATATGCTTCATCTGTTCTAGCTTATATCCGCTTTTGTATGGAGATGTTCCTAGTTACAAAAAGTATTAAGGTGTTCCCAAACCAAAAGCCTTGGTTGGATGGTAAAGTAAGGGCTCAGCTTAGAGCAAGGGATGTGGCCTTTAGATCGGGCGACCCTATGGCTTATAGGAAAGCTCGGAATGAATTAAAGAAAGGCATTAAGGAGGCTAAGTGTAGATATAAACAGCGCATTGAATCTTATTTTGAAAATCAAAATTCTTGTAGCATGTGGAAGGGGATTAAAACAATGGTAGATTTTAAATCTAGGAATACACAGGTTTGTAAAGTGCTCCCTGACACCTTAAACCAATTTTTTGCTCGCTTTGAGGGCCAAAATATGAGATGTGAAACCCATAGTAAAGAACTAGTGGAGGACGACCATTTATTGGTATTAAAAATACATGAGGTCAGGTCAAATTTGAGGAAGATTGACATCAGAAAGGCAGCAGGACCAGACGGGGTGTCAGGCCATATACTGAGGGGATGTGCAGACCAGTTAGCAGGTGTTTTTACTGATATTTTTAATTTGTCATTAAAGCAGGCTGCAGTACCTTCTTGTTTTAAATCTACTACTATTGTCCCAATACCGAAAAAATCAATGGTATCATGCTTAACCACTTAAGGACCGCCTCACGCCGATGTACGTCGGCAAGGCGGCACGGGCAGGCAAAATCACGTACATATACGTGATTTGCCTCCCGCGGGTGGGGGGTCCAATGCGGTGCCCGAGGCGGTCCTCTTTTGTCCCCCGGCGATCGGAGGTGAGGGGGAGGCCATCCGTTCGTGGCCCCCCCTCGCGATCGCCGCCGGCCAATGGGAACATTCCTTTGCTGCTGTATGCTAAAAAGCAGCAAAGGAAATTATGTCATCTCTCCTCGGCTCGGTATTTTCCGTTCCGGCGCCGAGGAGAGAAGACATCAATGTGAGTGCACAAACACTACACACACAGTAGAACATGCCAGGCACACAAAACACCCCCGATCGCCCCCCCGATCACCCCCCATCCCCCCCCCTGTCACAAACTGACACCAAGCAGTTTTTTGTTTTTTTTTCTGATTACTGCATTGGTGTCAGTTTGTGACAGTTATTGTGTTAGGACAGTTAGGGTTAACCCCCTTTAGGTCTAGGGTACCCCCCTAACCCCCCCTAATAAAGTTTTAACCCCTTGATCACCCCCCGTCACCAGTGTCACTAAGCGATCATTTTTCTGATCACTGTATTAGTGTCACTGGTGACGCTAGTTAGGGAGGTAAATATTTAGGTTCGCGGTCAGCGTTTTATAGCGACAGGGACCCCCATATACTACCTAATAAAGGTTTTAACCCCTTGATTGCCCCCTAGTTAACTAACGCTGGTTAGTTCGTTTATTTTTTATAGTGTATGGGCACCCGCCGTTTATTACCCCCTGATCGCCCGGCGGTGATATGCGTCGCCCCAGGCAGCGTCAGATTAGCGGCAGTACCGCTAACACCCACGCACGCACCGTACACCTCCCTTGGTGGTATAGTATCTGAACGGATCAATATCTGATCCGATCAGATCTATACTAGCGTCCCCAGCAGTTTAGGGTTCCCAAAAACGCAGTGTTAGCGGGATCAGCCCAGATACCTGCTAGCACCTGCGTTTTGCCCCTCCGCCCGGCCCAGCCCAGCCCACCCAAGTGCAGTATCGATCGATCACTGTCACTTACAAAACACTAAATGCATAACTGCAGCGTTCGCAGAGTCAGGCCTGATCACTGCGATCGCTAACAGTTTTTTTGGTAGCATTTTGGTGAACTGGCAAGCACCAGCCCCAAGCAGCGTCAGGTTAGCGCCAGTACCGCTAACACCCACGCACGCAGCATACGCCTCCCTTAGTGGTATAGTATCTGAACAGATTAATATCTGATCCGATCAGATCTATACTAGCGTCCCCAGCAGTTTAGGGTTCCCAAAAACGCAGTGTTAGTGGGATCAGCCCAGATACCTGCTAGCACCTGCGTTTCGCCCCTCCGCTCGGCCCAGCCCAGCCCACCCAAGTGCAGTATCGATCGATCACTGTCACTTACAAAACACTAAACGCATAACTGCAGCGTTCGCAGAGTCAGGCCTGATCCCTGCGATCGCTAACAGTTTTTTTGGTAGCGTTTTGGTGAACTGGCAAGCACCAGCGGCCTAGTACACCCCGGTCGTAGTCAAACCAGCACTGCAGTAACACTTGGTGACGTGGCGAGTCCCATAAGTGCAGTTCAAGCTGGTGAGGTGGCAAGCACAAGTAGTGTCCCGCTGCCACCAAAAAGACAAACACAGGCCCGTCGTGCCCATAATGCCCTTCCTGCTGCATTCGCCAATCCTAATTGGGAACCCACCACTTCTGCAGCGCCCGTACTTCCCCCATTCACATCCCCAACCAAATGCAGTCAGCTGCATGAGAGGCATTTTCTTTATGTCCTCCCGAGCACCCCTACCCAACGAACCCCCCCAAAAAAGATGTCGTGTCTGCAGCAAGCGCGGATATAGGCATGACACCCGCTATTATTGTCCCTCCTGTCCTGACAATCCTGGTCTTTGCATTGGTGAATGTTTTGAACGCTACCATTCACTAGTTGAGTATTAGCGTAGGGTACAGCATTGCACAGACTAGGCGCACTTTCACAGGGTCTCCCAAGATGCCATCGCATTTTGAGAGACCCGAACCTGGAACCGGTTACAGTTATAAAAGTTAGTTACAAAAAAAGTGTAAAAAAAAATAAATATATAAAATAAAAAAAAATAGTTGTCGTTTTATTGTTCTCTCTCTCTCTATTCTCTCTCTCTATTGTTCTGCTCTTTTTTTACTGTATTCTATTACGCAATGTTTTATTGTTATTATGTTTTATCATGTTTTCTTTTCAGGTATGCAATTTTTTATACTTTACTGTTTACTGTGTTTTATTGTTAACCATTTTTTTGTCTTCAGGTACGCCATTCACGACTTTGAGTGGTTATACCAGAATGATGCCTGCAGGTTTAGGTATGATCTTGGTATCATTCTTTTCAGCCAGCGGTCGGCTTTCATGTAAAAGCAATCCTAGCGGCTAATTAGCCTCTAGACTGCTTTTACAAGCCCTGGGAGGGAATGCCCACCCCGTCTTCCGTGTTTTTCTCTGGCTCTCCTGTCTCAACGGGGAACCTGAGAATGCAGCCAGTGATTCAGCCAGCTGACCATAGAGCTGATCAGAGACCAGAGTGGCTTCAAACATCTCTATGGCCTAAGAAACCTGGAAGCTACGAGCATTTCATGACTTAGATTTCGCCGGATGTAAACAGCGCCATTGGGAAATTGGGAAAGCATTTTATCACACCGATCTTGGTGTGGTCAGATGCTTTGAGGGCAGAGGAGAGATCTAGGGTCTAATAGACCCCAATTTTTTCATAAAAGAGTACCTGTCACTACCTATTGCTATCATAGGGGATATTTACATTCCCCGAGATAACAATAAAAATGATTAAAAAAAAAATAAAAATGAAAGGAACAGTTTAAAAATAAGCTAAAAAAGCAAAAAAAAAATAAAGAAAAAAAAAAAAGCACCCCTGTCGCCCCCTGCTCTCGCGCTAAGGCGAACGCAAGCGGCGGTCTGTCATCAAACGTAAACAGCAATTGCACCATGCATGTGAGGTATCACCGCGAAGGTCAGATCGAGGGCAGTAATTTTTGCAGTAGACCTCCTCTGCAAATCTAAAGTGGTAACCTGTAAAGGCTTTTAAAGGCTTTTAAAAATGTATTTATTTTGTTGCCACTGCACGTTTGTGCGCAATTGTAAAGCATGTCATGTTTGGTATCCATGTACTCGGCCTAAGATCATCTTTTTTATTTCATCAAACATTTGGGCAATATAGTGTCTTTTAGTGCATTAAAATTTAAAAAAGTGTGTTTTTTCCCCAAAAAATTTGTTTAAGAAAAAAAATGAAACACCCACCATTTTAATCTGTAGGGCATTTGCTTTAAAAAAATATATAATGTTTGGGTGTTCAAAGTAATTTTCTTGCAAAAAAAAATTACTTTTTCATGTAAACAAAAAGTCTCAGAAAGGGCTTTGTCTTCAAGTGGTTAGAAGAGTGGGTGATGTGTGACATAAGCTTCTAAATGTTGTGCATAAAATGCCAGGACAGTTCAAAACCCCCCTAAATGACCCCATTTTGGAAAGTAGACACCCCAAGCTATTTGCTGAGAGTCATGTCGAGTCCATGGAATTTTTTAAATTGTGACACAAGTTGCGGGAAAGAGACAAATTTTATTTATTTTTTTTGCACAAAGTTGTCACTAAATGATATATTGCTCAAACATGCCATGGGAATATGTGAAATTACACCCCAAAATACATTCTGCTGCTTCTCCTGAGTACAGGGATACCACATGTGTGAGACTTTTTGGGAGTCTAGCCGCGTACGGGACCCCGAAAACCAAGCACCGCCTTAAGGCTTTCTAAGGGCGTGAATTTTTGATTTCACTCTTCACTGCCTATCACAGTTTCGGAGGCCATGGAATGCCCAGGTAGCACAAACCCCCCCCCCCCCAAATGACCCCATTTTGGAAAGTAGACACCCCAAGCTATTTGCTGAGAGGTATAGTGAGTATTTTGCAGACCTCACTTTTTGTCACAAAGTTTTGAAAATTGAAAAAAGAAAAAAAAAAAGTGTTTTCTTGTCTTTCTTCATTTTCAAAAACAAATGAGAGCTGCAAAATACTCACCATGCCTCTCAGCAAATAGCTTGGGGTGTCTACTTTCCAAAATGGGGTCATTTGGGGGAGTTTTGTGCCACCTGGGCATTCCATGGCCTCCGAAACTGTGATAGGCAGTGAAGAGTGAAATCAAAAATTTACACCCTTAGAAATCCTGAAGGCGGTGATTGGATTTCGGGGCCCCGTACGCAGCTAGGCTCCCAAAAAGTCCCACACATGTGGTATCCCCATACTCAGGAGAAGCAGCTGAATGTATTTTGGGGTGCAATTCCACATAGGCCCATTGACATTTAGTGACAACTTTTTGTAAATTTTTTTTTTTTTTTTGTCATTATTCAATCACTTGGGACAAAAAAATAAATATTAAATGGGTTCAACATGCCTCTCAGCAATTTCCTTGGGGTGTCTACTTTCCAAAATGGGGTCATTTGGGGGGGGGGGTTGTACTGCCCTGCCAAGAAATGACATAGGCAGTCATAAACTAAAAGCTGTGTAAATTCCAGAAAATGTACCCTAGTTTGTAGACGCTATAACTTTTGCGCAAACCAATAAATATACGCTTATTGACATTTTTTTTACCAAAGACATGTGGCCGAATACATTTTGGTCTAAATGTATGACTAAAATTGAGTTTATTGGATTTTTTTTATAACAAAAATTAGAAAATATCATTTTTTTTCAAAATTTTCGGTCTTTTTCCGTTTATAGCGCAAAAAATAAAAACCGCAGAGGTGATCAAATACCATCAAAAGAAAGCTCTATTTGTGGGAAGAAAAGGACGCAAATTTTGTTTGGGTACAGCATTGCATGACCGCGCAATTAGCAGTTAAAGCGACGCAGTGCCAAATTGGAAAAAGACCTCTGGTCCTTAGGCAGCATAATGGTCCGGGGCTAAAGTGGTTAAATGATTATCGCCCAGTTGCCCTAACTCCTATCATCATGAAATGTTTTGAGAGGCTCGTATTATCACATCTTAAGGCAAGCATTCCTGTTGATCTGGATAAGTATCAGTTTGCCTATCGTGCAAACAGATGCACAGATGATGCAATTGCTACTGCATTGCATGCTGCCTTGACACATCTTGAGCACCCAAACACATATGTTAGGATGTTATTCATTGATTTTAGCTCTGCATTTAATACAGTAGTTCCTGAAAAATTAGTGGAAAAATTAAAAGCTTTGGGCCTATGTCCATTGCTGTGCTCATGGATTATGAATTTTCTAACAAACAGGCCACAAATGCTGAGAATAGGAGATCAGATGTCTAAAACTATTATTTTGAATACAGGGGTACCACAGGGATGTGTGTTAAGTCCGACCTTGTTTACATTGTTCACGCACGACTGTACTCCCATTACATGCGTCTAACACTATAGTGAAGTTTGCTGATGACACCACTTTAGTGGGACTCATACAAGATAATGACGAGACAGCTTATAGACAGGAAATTCAACATTTGGTTGAGTGGTGTAGAGAAAATGATTTAATACTCAATACGGCAAAAACTAAAGAAATAATAGTGGATTATAGGAGATCAAGAAAGATCAATCATTGCCCGGTTTATATAGGTGGTGAGAAGGTGGAAAGGGTGGACACTATTCAATTTTTGGGAGTACATATTACAAGGGAGTTGTCATGGTCTCAAAATACTTTTTTTCTAGAGAAAAAAGCGCAGCTGAGACTGTTTTTCCTTCGGAGACTGAAGCAGGCTGGATTGCCCTTAAGGCTTCTGGTCAATTTCTATCATTGTACCATTGAGAGTATTCTACTTCACTGCGCTGTAGTGTGGTATGCCAGCTGCAGAGCGGAGGATAAGAAGTGCATGTCTCGTGTGGTGAAAACAGCACAGAGGATCATTATTATTATTATTATTAATATACAGGATTTATATAGCGCCAACAGTTTACGTAGCGCTTTACAACTTGAGGGTAGACAGTACAAATACAATACACTTTGATACAGTAGGAATCAGAGGGACAGATCTACCAAATTTGGACACAACATATGCCAGCCGATTAAAAGCGGGCAAAAGCCTTTTAGTATTGATTCAACCCACCCAGGAACCAGTGTGTTTGTCCCATTGCCATCAGGGAAAAGATATAGAACACTTAAAACGCACACTATTTGCTTAAAGCATAGTTTTTTTTCCCTCGGGCCGTATTGTCCATAATCCCATCAGGTATAGTGTTTTAGGAATTTTATGTAGAATTTTAACATTCTTTTATTTATTTATTTTTAAATAACGTTTTATATCTTGATATATTTAAATAGATATGTGGGCATGTGCTGGGAGTATGTATGTGTGGTTTTCTTGAGAAATGTTTTATTGCTGCTGTAAAGAGTATCCGAAAAAATGTTGTTGTATGTATACAATGACAATAAAGTATATCTATCTATCTATCTAAAGAGAGGGAGGTAAGGGAGAGGGGGAGGGAAAGAGAGAAGGGGAAAGAACAGGAGGAAAGAGAGGGAAAAAAAGATGGAGAGAGAAAGAAAGTAAAGAGAGCGGTCCAACAGAGAGGGGGTAACCGAGAGAGTAATAAGAGTGGGGACAGGTGAGAGAGAGGAGACGGGGGAAAATTATATGCGTGTGTGTATATGTACCGCCGAGTACCCTGCAAATTCAGGTGTTCTATGAACTCCCGAATATGCGCTGTTCGGGGCTGAACTGATGCACGACCTGGACAGTTCGCCCATCTCTAGTGCTAAGCTTAAAAAGCTAAGTGTTTAATGCTACTTTAATGCAGCTGTTGTTATAGGCAGCAGCCTGTGACTGGACCACTCTCCCTGGGAGAAGCCAAGGCAGCCATGATCCAAATATTGATTTTTGGCTGCAAAAGGTCTCGCCTCAGAATACATTATTCATGGGAATGCTTGTATTGATGTGTGCCCTTATCATCACCTGTGGCCTCAAACTGTCTACAGTGGCTAAAATGAGTGACAAAAGAGAAGTTTTTTTTTTTTTTTGCAGGATAGTTGAGCTTAATTACTGTGTTAGAGGCCCAGGGAAATACACTGAACATGCTAGGTACATTACATGTCCCAACTGCCAGAGGAATGCTTAGGAATTCCCCAGGAGCAACTTCCATGTATGGCCAGATAAAGAGAAGTTTGGGCTGGCCTGCTCAGGGTGCTACCGTTGTAAGCACACTGAGTGAGTGGTGGTAAAATACTGATATACACATAAAACTGCCTGTCTGCCCAAAGCCAACAATACCAGAGAGCTAAACTGCCTAGTGATTTTTCTATATCTCCAGTGCAGTCCATTGGTTGAGGCAAATACGTCTTCACACTTGCCATAACTTGCCTTTTAGTTGAGATTTACATCTTTTTAATAACACGGGGACTACAAGAATCAAAACACCAAGGTGGGCAGGAATAATAAAAGCCAGTGAGCCTTCGAGGCTGCCCCTTAAATTGAAATATCACTTTTGGCTGGAGCGAACCTTAAGGCCCCTTTCACACTTGTGTGACTTCAAAGTCGCTTGATTTTGCCGCGATTTTGCGGAAGCGATTTTGACAAAACAATCGTACGACTGTGGATCTGACTTTGCCCTGTTACTTGAAGTCCGACTTCAATGAACAGGGATCCAACTTTGATCCCCGACAATGCCAGGCACTGTCTGGTATGAATCTTTATGGGGAACTCCTAGCACAATGGAAAAAAAAACGGCATGGGTTACCCCTCCAAGAGCATACCAGGCCCTTCAGTCTGGCATGGATTTTAAGGGGAACCCCCTGCCGAAAAAATGGTGTGGGGGCCCCCCAAATCCATACCAGACCCTTATCCGAGCACACAGCCCGGCAGGTCAGGAAAGGGGGTGAGGACAGGCGAGAGCCCCCCCTCCTGAACCGTTCCAGGCCACATGCCCTCAACATGGGGGGGGTGGGTGCTTTGGGGCAGGGTGGGCTCTGCGCCCCCCCACCCCCAAAGTACCTTGTCCCCATGTTGATGAGGACAAGGGCCTCTTCCCAACAACCCTGGCTGTTGGTTGTCCGGGTCTGCGGGCGTGGGGCTTATTGGATTCTGGAAGCCCCCTTTAACAAGGAGGCCCCCAGAGCCCAGCCACCCACTATATGTGAATGAGTATCGGGTACATTGTACCCCTACCCATTCACCTGGGGAAAAAAAAAGTGTAAAAAATAAAACACAGAACACATGTTTTCAAAGTAATTTATTAGGCAGCTCCGGGGTCTCTTGCGACTTCTTCTCCGGCTCTTCTGGCGACGTCTTCTGCCTCCTCCGCTGATGTCTTCTCCTTCTCCACTCAACATGGGGACAAGGTGCTTTGGGGTGGGGGGGCGCAGGGCCCCCCTGCCTCAAAGCACCCACCCCCCCATGTTGAGGGCATGTGGCCTGTGTGCTTGGATAAGGGTCTGGTAT
Source organism: Lithobates septentrionalis (assembly GCA_037952835.1). NCBI lineage: Eukaryota > Metazoa > Chordata > Amphibia > Anura > Ranidae > Lithobates > Lithobates septentrionalis. The sequence continues at coordinate 5,353,770 of JBBDGP010000998.1, forward strand.
GGATTTGGGGGGACCCCCACGCTGTTTTTTTGGCGTGGGGGTTCCCCTTAAAATCTATACCAGACTGAAGGGCCTGGTATGCTCTTGGAGGGGGAACCATGCCGTTTTTTCTTTTCATTTTTGCGTGGAGTTCCCCTTCAAGATCATCAGAGCACAAGTCGCATGCCAAAGTATGATCAGTTAAGACTGCGATCCAACTTTGATCCGACTTCAGTGATATTCAATGGGCTGAAGTAGGATCAAAGTCGGACCAAAGTAGTGCAGGGACTACTTTGAAGTCGGCACAACTTGAAGTCGTACTAATATAAATGGTAGTCATTGGAAATCATGGAGAACGACTTGTCATGCGACTTTGCAGTCCCAAATCATAGGACAAGTCATACAAATGTGGAAGGGGCCTAAGGCTGTAGCAGCGGCTCACAGCAGGAGTCCAGTGCGTCTCCTTTCACCGTTTCAGGTCCGATTTCAGCTCATATTTTGGGCTGAATTCAGACCTGGAATGGACCAAAAGACACACAGGGCTTCTGTGTAATTCGCACCGGAGCCGCTGTGGAGATGTGTGAACCGGCTTCATAGAGAGCCAGTCGCAATCTCCTGCTATGCGAATTGGATGCGGTGAAATATGCATTCAATTCGCAATAGTGTGAACCCAGCCTTAAAGAGGAACTTCCACCTTATCTTAAAATTACCACAAAGGCACTTTTTAGGCTCCGTTCACACATGTATTTTTTATAAGCTCAAAAAACGCTAATAAAAAAAAAATTCTGGAGGAAAAAAGCTCTTATTAGCATTTTTGTGCCAGCTTGTATTAGCGTTTTAGTAGCTTTTAGGAGCATTAGTATTTTATTCGTTTTTACAGTTTGTGGTGGAGAAAGGCAGGAGAGTTGAAGAGCAGTATGTATAGTGAGGGAGCAATCTGTACAGACAGGCTCCCTCACTTGCCAACGCTGACTGTAATTGTCAGCTTAATTGTTGGCTCTTTTTCTTCTATACTTAATAGCGCCAGGAAGGAGCTGTCATTTCGGTCCCGCCACTAAATTAAACAAAGGGGCGGGGTCACTGGGTTATGTCACAGGGTGACCGCACCCCTTTGTTTAACATAGCTCCTTCCCTGGCATTTTTTAAAATCACTTTTAAGGGGCTTTGGAAGGGCTGCCCATTCAGTGCAATGAGCAGGGCGTTTTCGGAGAGCTAAATACAGCGCAGTAAAGTTAGCCCAATCTTTTTGTATAATGTGAAAGATGATTTTACGCCATGAGAATCGTGATCTTTTTTCTAACCAAAAAATTGTGATTTATCCAGAATCGTGCAGCTCTAATGTAAACCAAAAATTTGACTTAAGTGCAGTGGCGGCCCGACCATTAGGGGTGCCCGGGCGCCGCCCCCTCTCTCCTCTCCACCCCCTGTATGCAGTGGATAGATTCATGCATAGCATGAATCTATCCACAGCCTCTGCGGCCACCCCCTATTCATGTGTCCGACCCCTTTCGGGTCACTGAGCACATGAATTACAGCGGCCAGGGTGTTTTTTGAAGCACCTGATTAGAGCCATAGGCTCTAATGGCTTCAAATTGGGGTGGACTCGGGTCGCAGAGCATGTGTCCTGAGCCCACCCAGGTGTGTTGCAACAGCGAATGAAAATTATGAACACTGATCCTCCTCCTGGTCGATTGGGGAAGCGGGTCTGGTACCCGTCACCTGACAGTACAGGCGATCCTATTGGACACCTTGCAAGGAGGAGAGAAGAGACGCATGTTGTCTCTTTGAGAGGAAACAGACACTCCCGGGGGGGGGGGGGGGGGTTTGTTGGTTGATTGCCATCGCCCTCTCCAAAAAAAAGCCCATGAGCCGCCACTGCTTAAGTGGTTAAGTGGATGTAAAAACTGATGAAAAACCGATGTTAACTGATTCGTTTTTTCTTTGAAAAAAGGTGACTGAACTGATCAAACAAACTGAAGGCATGTGTGAGGAAGGGGCCTTATTTCCACATTGCTATTTCATATGTTTAGACCAAAACAACATATTGCTTTGCATAACTTTTTAAAATCACAACAAACACAAAAAAAACAATAATCTAGTAGTACATCTGTTCAAGGTGTGGCTAAACAGACGGTTTAAACCTATAAACAGTAATCTTATGCTTTTGACAGTTGTAAACCTCTGGGTTCAGTTGTGAATAAAAAGATTGTCAGAAGACACCAGACATAATGCTAGCAAAGATTTACATCTTTGATTTAGGTTGGTTTATTATAGGCAATCAGCGTGTTTACTTTGTAAGGAAGGTTCCCCTTTTAAATCTAAAATGGAGGGTCAAGTAATACAAAAGGTAATAATTGACAGATGAGCTGATCGAAAAAGTAAAAGTACAGTTTATTAGGAGGAGGTTGAATAGACCTTCCTTAAGAGGACCGCCTAAAAGCAGACAGAGTTGGACAAATTGGGGTAGGGAGTTCCAGAGAATGGGAATGGCTCTGGGGAGTCCTGGAGGTGAGTATGGAAGGAGGTGATAAGGGGGGTAGAGAGCCTGAGGACTTGGTAAGAGTAAAGAAGGTGGTTTGGGTGATACTTTGAGATGAAGTTTCACCCAACTTCGGTCGATTATCCAGCCTCGCACTTACCCCATCTGGGTCGCGAGCGGGCAGTGTTCCTACAGGCGGTGGGCAGCAGCTTCCATCGTATCTCCTCCTCCTCTTCATCACGGCGGCTTCCGCCATGTGTTCCCTCCCTCCTCCTCCTGGGCATCCAATAGGATCACCTGCAGTGGCGGCTGGTAATAAAAAAATTTGGGCGGGCGCAAACAAACCTCTCCAGGTCCTTACCTGCAAACGGGGTCTCCAGCCTGGGCTGTCACTGCTCCCCTGATACCCTGATTTTTTGGGCATGTTTGTCGCATGAAAAACATGTAAAAAAGCGCATTTTAGCGTGACACGCCCATTCACACATGAAGTGGTGTGTCCCTGGAATGAAGTGGTTTGTCCCTGGAATGAAGTGGAGTGTCCCTGGAATGAAGTGGAGTGTCCCTGTGTCCCTGGAATGAAGTGGTGTGTCCCTGGAATGAAGTGGAGTGTCCCTGTGTCCCTGGAATGAAGTGGTGTGTCCCTGGAATGAAGTGGAGTGTCCCTGTGTCCCTGGAATGAAGTGGTGTGTTGCTGGAATGAAGTGGAGTGTCCCTGGAATGAAGTGGTGCATCTATTCAGAAGGGATTAATTAAAAAAGTGGTGTGCTGTTCTGAAAAATTATTCTGATGGCCGCTCTCAAATGCAGGAGGTAGCATGTAAAAAATCAAAGATAGACATCATTGCACAGATAAACCAAATGCTCAAAATAACAAATCTTCAGCAGATACACTCACATGAGCCTGGATGACTTGTGCATTGGGTTATAAAACAATCAGCCGCTGGGAGCGCAGTGAATCCTCACACCGCTATTGTGGAGCTGTTACCAGCTTCAGTATTGTGCATCACTGACTCCTCCTACGTGTTGCACAGAGTAGCGAGTCCCAGGGAGGTGAATGAGTGGAAGCTCCAGCATGTTTCTATGAGATGCCCAGTCCACAGCACAGTGAGCCGGAAAACCGGAAGTGATGCCGAAAAAGGACCGCCCACCGTCCTCCGGTCCCCGCCAATAAAACAGAACAGGCGGCCAGAAACAAATCATTGAAGAGTGGGAGTGTTTGCGGGCGCATCGCTTGCGCCCCGAACATGGGCAAATCCGCTTCCCAGCTTGCAATCAGCTGATTGCAAGCTGGGAAGCTTCCCATAGACTGCCGTGTGTCTGACGCCTGGTCACTCTTAAAGTGACATTTTTTTTTGTCTGTTTATAGCTTGGGGAGCGGTGCCCGTGCACCCCCTATGGATGGTACAAAACAGATTACAGCGCACACATTCAAGAATGACATTTATCCTGCAATGCTAGTTAAAAACACCTCAACATATTAAAAAAAAATATGGGGGGTTGGTCACACTATATGGTCATATAGTGCTAAGCCCACTTACTGCAACAAAGTACCCCGAATTAGTGAGTCCTACCCTAGTAATAGAATGAAAGATCCTGCGTCTCAACCATGGGAGCCAAACTCCTCTATGTGGGAGAACAGTTGTGATTCCTCCTATGCACTGGTGGCAACTAATATGAGGTAATGAGGAGGGGGAGGGGTGCTCCAGCCCAAAAAAACCTGGTCAGGGTCTATTACAATATACAAAAACATATTTGGGGAGCACACCCTAAAATGCGTTTAAATTCAAGATGGTGCTGCTATAAGACCAACAAATAGTACAAAACAGATGGACGGGTCACCACTGATCACCTGTCCTTTCAGCCAGTCGGGTGACGGTTCTCAAGACCTACTTCCTGATTTACTGGGAGGGGGATCAGTGTAACAATAGCGACTATTCATTCGCTATTGTCACACAACTGGCTCTAGATATGTGCTTCAAAAAAAACAAACCCCATTGAAATCCAGAATTTTGGTGCCATGCATGTAGATTAGGGGGCCAGACGCATGGATGGGGTGGGCAGCGCCCGTATGCCCCTAATGGATGGGCCGCCACTGAGTTTGAGTCTGTCAGCAGCATTCATGATCGACCGAAGTTGGGATAATCTATGTAAAGGTAGGCCAAAGAGAAAGTGGTTTCACACAGGCTTCAGCTTGTATAAAGCAGTGTGAGCAGCAAGCTTTGACAATGCATTTGCAGAGCATTCAGCAAACTTTGTTGAAGCTTTTAAAGAATGAGTTTACCTTTTTGCAACATGTTATAGATGCACCAGCCACCAATCCCCTATTCTGACAGCTAGCGAGGGATCCCCCCTCTCTAACTGTCACAATCTACAACGTGTAAATCTGTGAATGGGAAAACGACAAGGTTCGACAGCCTTTGCAGCTGTCGGTTTGTAGTTCTCAATGAACTACCACGGGGTGTTGAGCGCTGTGGTAGATCATTAAGTATTACTGTCACAGTGTAACTGCCTGGCCTTATTGGAGGTTCGGGCTGATAGATACACAGACAGTCTGCAGGCCAATGGTATTACACCCACAATCTGCTGATTGTGGGTGCAATGCTTTACAGGTCCATTACCTGCAAAAAAATGTGCATTTATTTTTAATTTTCTGTAAAGGTAAGCTTATCCTTTAAAGCAGGGGTCTCAAACTGGCGGCCCTCCAGTTGTTGCGAGTCCCATTAGGTATTGCAAGTCTGACAGTTCCAAGCTTGACTCCCTCAGGCAGAACCATGATGGGACTTGAAGTTCCGCAACAGCTGGAGGGCCACCATTGAGACCCCTGCTTTAAAGTACCATTCAACTCCAGTTTGTACATGTTGAGCACAGATCTAATAGGAGTGCTGATTGACATTTTAACCGCCTCAGATCCGGGCCATTGCCAAATGACGGCAACAGCGCGGATCTAAATTGCCGGGACTACGTCCATTGACGTCGTCCCGTGCACGAGCGGCCTGCGCGCCCCCTGCAGGGCGCGCGCGGCGCGCTCGGTGATCAGCGAGTCTATGAGACTCGCCTGATCACAGATCAGAGTAAGGGGTTGGTCCCAACCCCTTACCAAATGATCAGCTGTCAACCAATGACAGCTGATCATGTGATGTAAACAGAGCCGGTAATCGGCTATTTTTCCTCCTCGCGCTGACAGCGTGAGGAGGAAAAAAAAACCCGATCACCGGCGGCCGTGATCGGGACATCAGTCCCGATCACGGCGATCGTATAACACAAAGCAATAGGCAGCAGTGCTGCCTACCAGTGCCCACCAGATTAACCCATCAGTGCCCACAGTGCCATCAATCAGCGCCACCCATCAGTGCCCACAGTGCCACCCATCAGTGCCCACAGTGCCACCCATCAGTGCCCACAGTGCCACCCATCAGTGCCACCCATCAGCACCCACATCAGTGCCACCCATCAGCACCCACATCAGTGCCACCCATCAGCACCCACATCAGTGCAACCTATCAGTGCCTATCAGTGTCACCTACCAGTGCCCATAAGTGCCCATCAGTGCCACCCATCAGTGCCACCCATCAGTGCCCCCCATCAGTGCCACCCATCAGTGCCCCCCATCAGTGCCCCCCATCAGTGCCCCCCATCAGTGCCCCCCATCAGTGCCACCTATCTGTGCCACCTATCCGTGCCACCTATCCGTGCCGCCCATCCGTGCCGCCCATCCATGGCCATCAGTGCCGCCTTATCTGTGCCCATCAGTACCGCCTTATCTGTCCCCATCAGTGCCGCCTTAACTGTGCCTATCAGTGCCGCCTTAACTGTGCCTATCAGTGCCGCCTTATCTGTGCCTATCCGTGCCCATCAGTGCAGCCTATCAGTGCCCACCAGTGCCGCCTCATCAGTGCATATCAATGAAGGAGAAAAATTACCTGTTTGCAAAATTTTATAACAAACTATTAAAGATGATTTTTTTTTTTTCAAAATTTTCCACCTTTTTTTGTTTGTTTAGCAAAAAATAAAAATCCCAGCTGTGATTAAATACCACCAAAAGAAAGCTCTATTTGTGGGGAAAAAAATGATAAAAATTTCATTTGGGTACAGTGTTGTATGACCGCGCAATTGTCATTCAAAGTGCGACAGCGCTGAAAGCTCAAAATTGGTCTGGGCAGGAGGGGGGTTTAAGTGCCCAGTAAGCAAGTGGTTAAGCAAGCTGCTAGCAGGCTTTCAACAAGCTTCAGGAATTAAATTGGCAACCAGCACTCCCACTAGCATCTGTGTTCAACATTTACAAACTGGAGCTAAAGAGTACTTCAATAAAGCTTGCTGAAAGCTCTGCAAATGCTTTGTCAATGCTTGCTATTCACACTGCTCTTATACAAGCTGAAACCCGCCTGAAACTGTCCTAACAAAAGAGTGCGTTGCTAATATTACACCTGTAAGGCCCCTTTCACACAGGCGCCTCCGCCTATCGGAATGCTCTTGCTCAGTGGGGGATCACTCCGCTGATCCCCGCTGAGCAGGAGGATGACAGGTCTTGTCTGCTCCACTGTGCAGAGCGGACAAGGACACAGTCCCACTCTCCTCAATGGGGAAATTGGGTGGAAACGGATGCCTGGCTGTTTTCATCCATTTAAATCCACCATCTGGATCTTGCAGACAGGATTGGATAGTGGCGGGTTTTAGCGGACATGTGTCTGCTGACATCCGTCGCTCCATAGGGGAGACTACAAGGTCCGATCAGGTCCGCCTGATGGGACAGCCCGTGTAAATGGGTCCTTACTGGTACGAAAGAAATGTGCTTGAGGCTGATACTTTGGAAACACACAAACTGTTTTTCTATGTAAAGCTAAAAAGGACCTGATTGGTTGCTATGAACCGTTCTTCCTTCAGATTTTGAAGTTATGTTATTCATATATTAGAGAGACCCTGTACTCCATTTTGGAACTTACTACCTAAGAGCAGATACAACATAATGAGGGAAATCTACTAAAATTTGAGCAGACAAAATCTGGAGCAGTTGTGCACAGTAACCAATTAGCTTCTAGCCTCAGCATGTTCGTTTAAGACCCCTTTCACACGGGGCAGAATCCGTCCAAAGCGGATTGGCCTGCTCAGCTGGGGATCTCTCCACTGATCCCCGCTGAGCAAGCGGATGATAGGTCCGTGTCTGCTCCGCTATGCAGAGCAGACAAAGCCAATGTTTCTCTATGAGGCGGTCAGATTGAAATGGACTGCCTATTTTGTTTCCATCCGATTGTCAACCGATCCGCCTGATGGATTGCGAAAATATCCCCATCCGTCTGTTTTTAGCAGACTGGATCGGATCAGATGCCACAAAGGCAGTAATTCCATAGCTGGCAGGTAGGACTCTATAAGGTCTTCAGCCCCTCAGAGAACCCCGACTGGGCCCCTAGATGGGGGCACAGACCGACAGGGTAACAGCCTATATCTTGGCAGTGTTTCCCAGCAGCTTACATCTCAGGTGTCCCCAGCAGAGTGTCTCCTTACATCTCAGGTGTCACTGTCCCCAGCCAGTGGAGTGCTTCCTTACATCTCAGGTGTCCCCAGCACAGTGTCTCCTTACATCTCAGGTGTCACTGTCCCCAGCCAGCGGAGTGCTTCCTTACATCTCAGGTGTCCCCAGCAGAGTGTTTCCTTACATCTCAGGTGTCACTGTCCCAAGCCAGCGGAGTGCTTCCTTACATCTCAGGTCCCCCCATTGGAGCCCTTCTATATTCCAGCAGCGCTGTCTCCGCCGCCATTACTGAAGGTCAAGGGGGAACAAAATAGAGGTGGAGCCGGCCGTCTACAATTACAATAGAAATTGAGCTGTGGCACTGCCCACCCCCCACCCCTTTCCACAACAGGTCACAGGTGACAGACAGACTGGGGGCAGGGGGTGGGCGGCGCCGCAGCTCTATTTCTATTGTAGCCACTCGGCAGGCTCCGCTTCTCATTTCTAACTGATCTGGTGTTCTGGAAAATGGCGGCCGGTGGAGACATTATCTAGCGGCGGCAGTGGGCGGCAAAAAATTAAAACAAAGGAATTCTGTTGGCAACTATGACTGGGCCCCACTCAGCTGCGGGCCCCATAGCGCCCACATGGGTCGTTATGGCGGTAGATCTGCCACTGTGTATCGGGATTAAGCTGGTTTCCCCCATATATATGTGTTGGGTTGTGTATTGGAACAAGCAAAAGGGGAAGGTAATTGCTCCAAAAAGACACTGTGAACTGAAGGCATGAGGAAAAATCAATCAAAAATGTGAAAAAAATTCAAAAAAGTTTAAGTTTCAAAAAAGTCAAATGGAGAAATGCTCAGGCCCAAGCACTATTTAAATTGAAACACAAGGGGAGTTGTCTATTTGATTCAATGTGAATGTGGTTCCTTTTATGTAGGGAAGACCAAATAACATTGGTGGGAAAGAATGTCCAAACATGAGCAAAGTATGCAGGTAGGAAATCTACATTTGTTGGTAGGACGATACATAGCATGGACACATAACTACAAAATGCCACAGGTGAAGTCTTTGGCGTTAGACAGAGTACACATACCACAAAGATGAGGAGATTGGAACAAAAATTTGTTGCAGTTGAAAATGCGTTGGATTAATTGCTTAAGAGCAACCATTACTCTGGGTATGAACGAAAAAGAGAGCTTTAGACTCTTCATGGAGGGCTTCAGCTTCAGCTAGATGAGGTCCAGGGATCTGTAGGGAATGACTGTAACTACAAGGGGATGTGGGCCATTTTTGCTTGTATATTCTCCCTCTACAGTGACAGTCTTATATATCCTCCTCTGTTGGGATCAATTCCCTCTGATATAATATAGATGGGGTAGATTTGATCTAGATCAGAGGATAAATGAGAGGTCAAACCTCACTTTTTTGCTTTTTCTTGGTCAACAATCCTGTCTATCATTGACTGATAACCTATGGGTGTCAGCCTTATGATGGGTAGGAATAATCAATAATACTTACCCTTTCCTTTTCTAAGGTAGGGAAAATAATAGTTGATAAATTTGATTGTATTTACTATTATTTATCAGTATCAAAATAATGTATATTTTTTTGACTGAATCTCACCTATTTGTAAGTCTTTTTTCCTGTGTGTAACCAGAATTTTCCAGTAAGTGGCGCAGGGTTGTTGTCAACCTCGGCACACAAAGCCCCACTCAGGTGGGGTTAATCCTTTCTAGGGTGGGCTCTAACTGGTTTACCTTTTCTGGATGGAGGATTTCCTCCAATGTCAGAGACATGGTATCCAGTGGGTGTCGGTCGGCAACTCCAGTGAGGCGTCTTTATAATCTTCCTATTGCTCTGTGCACTGAGGATTGTGAAGTACACTTCTGGGTGTATGTGTCCGGGGGTGACATCACTTCCAGGTGTACTGAGCGGAGGATGTGACGTCAGTACGCAGCGCAGTTACGTTTGGCGCATGCGCAATGAAAGGAGAACCCCTGGGACCACAGCCAGCTGAGACCATCGAAGTGCCTGCTACAGTGTGTTCGGGCGGCACTTGGGGGGGACGGGTCTAGTGGAGGCAGTGCCTGAGTGTGTCGTGTGATGTCATGGTGCAAGGGAGCCAAGCAGAGGCCGCGGGGTCCCTGGACAGGTAATTGTCCTAATTTTAGAAGTCAGCAGCTACACCAGTCACCAGAGTTCCCCCTCATTGGGGGATGAAGGACAATGCTGCAGACCCTGAGTGTAAGAGCGCCCCCCCCCCTACATCAGAGTTTCCCCTTAGTTCATGATCTGTGGCATTGTCATCAAGGTCTTTTGTTTAACTTAAAGTGGATGTAAATCCGAAAAAATTTTTATGTCATAATGTAGAGTATAAGATTTCCTATCATTTGAGCCCAGTCTTGCCACAAAGAGTTAATCCAACTCTGAGCAATCCTCTTTTATTGTTAAGTGAGATAAAACTTGACAAACTTGAGGTCAAATCCTCCCCCTTGCTATGAGTGACAGGTGATTTACATATCTTGTGCACTAGCCTAAGACATGCATTATTTTTTAATTCCCTCCCACTCCTTTCTTCTGCTGCTCTGCAAGGATTGGCTGTTCCACACCTCAGCATGATTTGGCATGCTGAAGTCATGTAGTTACTTTCCTGTGTTTTCACTGGATGTTAGAGATCATAGCAGAAGTTCAGTGTAAGAAATACACAGGAGAAAATGCATATTGACAAGGGGAGTGTAGATAGGGTTGCCACCTGTCCGGGATTCACCCGGACAGTACGGGTTTTGAAACATGTGTCCGGGTCTCTGGCCGCCTGAGACCCGGGCACATTATTCAGACCCGCCTGTGGCTCCCTGTGCGGCGTGCCTTGCCTACACAGGCGACCCTCTAATTAACTCCCCCGGCGAATCATAGTAATGGAATGCTGCAGTTATGCGGGGTATCTTTGTTCCCACATGCCGCCTGTGAGCTCCACTTTTCATGACAGGGCAGACCCGACATCTCTCCCCGCTGTCCCCAGCTGCAGGACACATACACAGTGCAGAGAGAGTGCTGTGGAGTGAACCCGCCCCTCCTCCTCCTGCTGTGTTGTTTTCCTGTGTACACAGAGGAGGAGGAGGGGAGGAGAAGGCTCACCACGCTGCCGACAACGCTGCTGGACTGAGATCATCTATCTGAACTAATCCACAGTGAGTCTTCCAGAGGATGGGGGGCATGAACAAGAGGGTGAGGGGGGAACTAGCCTACAGTTCACTTTGAGCAATGGGGGGGATATCTTCTAGGGGGCACTTTAATACCTGTGCTAAAAGGGGGCTTGGATATGAAATCCACCCCCCTTAGCACATATCCTCTCCCCCCAATATTAAAGAGATGATGTCTGCCACAGAGCGGGTGGCCCTTGGCACCCCACAGGAGATGTGGAAAATTGCTCCAGGTGCCCATACAAGTGCCCCCCTTCCAAGCAAGTTAGTGGAGCAAAGTGTGGGTTCCAGGTCACAGGGTGGGTTCACACTATGAAAACACAGGAACACGATGTGCGTTCTGTGCGATTCATATGTGACCCGGGTGCAATTTCAGCCCAATTATGTCTGCAGTCTCTGACAATCTCCTGTACTATGTCTGGAGTCTCTGACCATCTCCTGTATCATGTCTGCAGTCTCTGACCATCTCATGTACTATGTCTGCAGTCTCTGACCATCTCCTGTACTATATCTGCAGTCTCTGACCATCTCTTGTATCATGTCTGAAGTCTCTGATCATCTCCTGTATTATGTCTGCAGTCTCTGATCATCTCCTGTATTATGTCTGCAGTCTCTGATCATCTCCTGTATTATGTCTGCAGTCTCTGATCATCTCCTGTATTATGTCTGCAGTCTCTGATCATCTCCTGTATTATGTCTGCAGTCTCTGATCATCTCCTGTATTATGTCTGTAGTCTCTGATCATCTCCTGTATTATGTCTGCAGTCTCTGACCATCTCCTGTACTATATCTGCAGTCTCTGACCATCTCATGTACTATGTCTGCAGTCTCTGACCATCTCCTGTACTATATCTGCAGTCTCTGACCATCTCCTGTAATATGTCTGCAGTCTCTGACCATCTCTTGTATCATGTCTGCAGTCTCTGACCATCTCCTGTATCATGTCTGCAGTCTCTGACCATCTCCTGTATCATGTCTGCAGTCTCTGACCATCTCCTGTATCATGTCTGCAGTCTCTGACCATCTCCTGTATTATGTCTGCAGTCTCTGATCATCTTCTGTACTATGTCTGCAGTCTCTGACCATCTCCTGTACTGTGTCTGCAGTCTCTGACCATCTCCTGTACTGTGTCTGCAGTCTCTGACCATCTCCTGTACTATGGCTGCAGTCTCTGACCATCTCTTGTATCATGTCTGCAGTCTCTGACCATCTCTTGTATCATGTCTGCAGTCTCTGACCATCTCCTGTACTATGGCTGCAGTCTCTGACCATCTCTTGTATCATGTCTGCAGTCTCTGACCATCTCCTGTACTATGGCTGCAGTCTCTGACCATCTCCTGTACTATGTCTGCAGTCTCTGACCATCTCATGTACTGTGTCTGCAGTCTCTGACCATCTCCTGTACTATGGCTGCAGTCTCTGACCATCTCTTGTATCATGTCTGCAGTCTCTGACCATCTCCTGTACTATGTCTGCAGTCTCTGACCATCTCCTGTATTATGTCTGCAGTCTCTGACCATCTCCTGTACTATATCTGCAGTCTCTGACCATCTTTTGTACCATGTCTGTAGACTCTGATCACCTCTTGTATTATAACAGCACACTCTCTGACCATCTCCTGTACTATGTCTGCAGTCTCTGACCATCTCCTGTACTATTTCTGCAGTCTCTGACCATCTCCTGTACTATTTCTGCAGTCTCTGACCATCTCCTGTACTATGGCTGCAGTCTCTGACCATCTCCTGTATCATGTCTGCAGTCTCTGACCATCTCCTGTACTATGTCTGCAGTTTCTTACCATCTCCTGTACTTTGTCTGCAGTCTCTGACCATCTCCTGTAGTATGTTTGCAGTCTCTGACCATCTTTTGTATCAAGTCTGTAGACTCTGATCATCTCTTGTATTATGGCCGCACACTCTATGTCTGCAATCTCTGACCATCTCCTGTATTATGTCTGCAGTCTCTGACCATCTTTTGTACCATGTCTGCAGTCTCTTACCATCTCCTGTACTATGTCTGCAGTCTCTGACAATTTTTTTGTATTGTGTCTGTAGCCTCTGATCATCTCTTGTATTATGGCCGCACAGTCTCGTAGTGTAATATAGGATGAAAGGAGAGCCACCAAGCTGGGGCCCAAAGAGAACCATCTGACTGAGCCCTGCACGATGCACCTGAGTGGTGGTCAGTGATAGTGTAGCAAGGCCAGTCTGAAGGGGGGATCACTGGTGTAGGGGGCAGTGAATGCAGTAGGGTAAAGGGGCACTGATATAAAGGTTACCTCTTATATCAGTAACCCCCCCCACCTTACCTTAGTGCATTCACTCTGTGGAAGGTGCTCTATGGTGACCAGAGTCCCCCCCACATTAGAGTTTCCATTTTAAATGCAAGTTAGAACTCTGTGGACAATTACATAAACAGGAACTCTGATGTAAAGGGGAATGCAGTGGACTCTGATATAAGGTGATCTCGTCACCAGAGCCCCCCCTTACATCAGAGTTTCCCCCCCCCAACATCAGAGTTCCCCCATACACCATACATACAGTCCTCACCACCAACCCCCCCATACCCACCATACTCTATCTATCTATCTATCTATCTATCTATCTATCTATCTATCTATCTATCTATCTATCTATCTATCTATCTATCTATCTATACACATACATACATATACACACCAGGAGACCTCCCCCCACCCCCCAATATTACACTGGGAGGCTCCCACCAAACATTACACACTACATATACACTATATTGTACATTATGCACGCCTGCGCTATATGCAATTGTCTACACCCACTGTTCACTGCTGCGCGTGCCGCATTACTATTCCCCTAGGACACACAGAGGTGTCCCGGGTATTTTACAATCTTATAATGTATGCTACAAAAAAAATGCCAAGTCCCGCTGAAGTGTTCGGGTTTGGCTCGAAGAAAAGGTGGCAACCCTAAGTGTAGAGGTGGGCGGGGAGTCTACTGACATCACGACTCCACCCACTGAGCTCCAGACAACAGACCCACCCACAGAATCTGCAGTTTTTCGGATCTCTTAACAGACAGAGGGGAGACATTTGACAGGTAAAGATACATGCAGGAGGCATGTATATCCTTATAGATAACCCTTATGGCAGTAGTTTAGAAAGGATGTCATTGGGTTTACATCCACTTTAAACACATTGCTAATAGCACTAATTACATGCATATAGTTTAAATACGAATAGTTGCAAAGTTTAGCACCGAAAACAGACATTTTAGGTAATTTTTTGCAGTGGCAGTAAAAAATTGGTGTCGTTTGTAAATGTTGGTGTCTTGCCAGTAAATTTCACTGGGGGGAGGGGTGGGGGGTTGGCAACACTGCCCCGGGATTCTGTTCACTAGCAACTACTACAGTCACCCTCTTCTCTCCTATGCTCTCACTCACATCTTCAATCTCACTCTATCTATCGGCATCTTTCCCTCCCCTCTAAAGCACAGATCACCCCATACTTAAAAAACCTTCATTGGACCCCACCAACCTGAACAACTTAAGACTGCTCTCCTTGCTCTCATTCACCTTTAAACTTTTAGAACACCTAGTCTACAACTTCTAAAAGAGAGGGGTCTGTGGGACTTTATATGAGGAGATGACGTTGTCTGTCTGAGCTCCTACCTCACTGAAAACAACCTTCTTGACTCCTTACAGTCTGGCTTTCTCAATAAACTCTACTATCTTGGCCTCCAAAACTCTGCTTTTTTCGCTCACGCCAGGGTATTAGGTGTAATCCTAGACTCTGACCTGGCCTTTCAGTTCCAAATCCAATAGCTGTCAAAAGCTTGTAGACCTCCATAACATCTCAAAAACTCGTCCCTTTTTAACTGATACCACAAGCTACTAATTCACTCCTTTGTTATCTCTCACTTTTACTATTGCAACTCCTTTCTCATAGACCTATCTCTCCATAGTCTATTCCCTCTTCAGTCTATCATGAATGCTGCTGCCAGACTCATCTACCTTACCAACCACTCAGTGTCTGCCACCCCCTCCACTGGCTTCCGATTGCCCAGCAAATTGACTTCAAAATACTAACAACAACATACAAAGCCATTCACAACTCTGCTTTGAGCTACATCACCAATCATGTCTCCAAATATCACTCAATCTATTCTCTCTACTCCTCCCAAGACCTCCTGCTCTCAAGCTCTCTTGTCTCCTCCTCTAATGCTCATCTCCAGGACTTCTCCAGAGCTTCCCTCAATCTGCCTGGCTATCTCCTACTCTGGCCACCTTTAGGGGATCCCTGAAAACTCATTTCTTCAGGGAAGCCTACCGCGCCTCCAAATAACAACTGAACTTTTACCTATTTATCAGCTCATCCCCATACTAAATCCCCATACTAATCAATTTTTGTACCACTTGCCCCACCCTATTGGAATGTGAGCTCTTATGAGCAGGACCTTCTTAATTATCTTGTATTTTATTATATTGTAACTGTACTGTCTCCCATTAGATTGTAAAGTGCTGTGCAAACTGTTGGTGTTATATAAATCCTGTATAATAATTGGTAAATCAGACAAAGCAAGCCCCAAAACAAGGTTCTGAGTGCTTTGGGAATCATTTGGCATCTATTAGACTATAGTATAGAAATATTTTTTTCTTTGCCATTTAACACTGCATGTTTTTACTCTTGAGTCCCTTAGATCCCAACTGAGGTCTTCCATTTGCTAGTTATCAATTAAAGACAGTGGCTAGTTTACCAGCCAGTGAAAAACCAGTCAGGTGGTAACTCTACATATGAATGACAGACCCTGAATTGGTATAGTGGGTTCAGCTCATAAATCACTAAAAAAACATAAATGTATTGATTTTTATTCAGAGGAAGAAAAGTATACTTGATATACACAAAGAATTCCTTCAGAACAGGGGAAAATTATCTACTCCACCCAGTCCTGTAACAAAGCCAATTGGTATGCCTGTCACAACACCCTCTAGAAGTTTTGCCAATTTTCCTAGCTGGCTCTCTTCCTAGACGATATCGCCTGACTGAACAATGCTGGAAAGTGTTAATACTGGAAGACATCATTTACTCGCTCAGAACTCATAAAAATTGTCATAAAGGAATAAAGTCTCGCCCATTTATCTGTTCATGGCCATTGTCTGTCTGGCTCTAAAATGTGCTATGCTGATCATATAGTTTGTACTGCAAAAGGATATAATGCCAGAGCAGAAAGATTAGCTGCATAGCTTTTGAAGCGCTCTGGGTGAATTGAAATAATAATCCTGCTATCATGAGGATTAAACACACAGATAACATCTATTTTAAAAAGGCCAAGGGCAGTAACTCAAAGCAGCCAATCAGCATCATACTTTATTGCCTTTTCTAAACAGCAGAAAGTGAAATCTGATTGCAACCATTGTTCTGTAAAATCTTTTTAAAACTAAAACAAGCCTGTTTAATAATGATTTACCATTTTTCAAGGGGGCGAATTCTTGGGCAACATTATTTTTTTTTGGGGGGGGGGGGGGGGGGGGTAATTGGTGCTATCTATTTGAAACAAAAAAAAAAACAGACTGCAGTGGTGAGATGTATCCCGGAACCAAATGTCAGGCAGAGGTTAGCATGTGCACGTGTACACTGAACAATCCTTTTGAAAATGCTAATTATCTAGTTTTCTTACTGATGTTTAGGGTCCTGAAATATTACAATCAGGCCATCAAGCAACTGACATTTTCCAAAGGACACCAGCAGCTTCCTTTTTTTTTTCAAGATGTCTACTTTATAGTGTACCTCCACCCAAAATAGCTTTTCTGACTTTTTACTGCTCTCTCTGGCCGAGTTTCGAAGTTTTCCCATCACTTCCTGTTCTGGAGACACCTCCAAAGTATACGATAATCTTTATTACTGGATAAAGGTATTTTTAAAGGATTAAAGTAAAGGCAGACTGGCTGGCATAGTGTCACGGTCTAGCTTCTATTGAAGACTATATGTTGGTGGCTTTGGGAGGTTTTACAAACACTACAGCCGCTGGGTGTGTGTGTAAATCTGGCAACTGGCAAGCATTTCAAACAACTTCTGAATATACCCGACTTCTTTATAAAATAACTACTTATATCCTTATAACAATTCCTTTACATAGCAAACTTTCACACACGTATAGAGAAAGATGTGATTATAAACCCTTATAAAGAAAACCCATCATTTTGAAGAATTTCCAAGCATGATTCTCTAATACTTGGAAATATACCATTGGGTGATATTTAGATAAGACACAAAAAAAAACCAAAAAAAAACATATCCTTAAGAGACATACCTCTATTAACACTTTATGATATGACTTTACTACATGGTTCATACACCGATTTTGAGAGAAAATAAACCTTATATGTTTTCCGCATTATTATTAATCACAAACATACTAATGTACTAGAACCACTCTAAATTTATTACAGATTAGATCTGATTTTCATGTGGAAGGCCAAGCTTTCAATATAATTTAAAATGCCATGTCTTTATGGTTATTATCTATTGTTCTCTATTTTATCTTACTCTTTTTATCTAATATCTTATTTTTATTTATTTATTTATCTATTTTTTTTTCTGCTTACTAGTTATTGCTTTATACATTTGCTATCCATGCACTGTAACTTGATGTAATTTTACTTAATAAGCTTGTATTCTAATATATATCCTTCAATAAACTTTTTCTTGGAAAAAAAAAAAAAGTAATGTACTGACATCAAATTTTACTAGGATAAAGCAACAAATTGTTTAATTGTCCAGGCAATGAACTATACCAGACCGGGCATGTGGGGTACCTGGTACCAGACTAGGTGGAGCTGTGTGCGGAGTACCTATACCTAGTACCGGAGCAGACGGAGTGGTGAAAGGCCACTCTTGGGAGAAAGTGTTGCTATCTGAGCAAAGTGGCTGCTAATATCCAGCAGATGACAAACGCATGTCACCTCATAAGTTTAAGATGTCATGTTTTGTGGTAAGCAGATGGTATGTGCTCTGACTTGGTGATGGTACACTGAAGTCAATGCAAACAGCTTGCAGTGGATCTGCACAAGTTTATCACGGCACGGTTTTATTGAATTTTTTGTATGAAATGTTTTATGCATATTATTTATTGTGCACGGACTGTGGAAGGTACATGTATTAACCACTTCAATACCGGGCACTTACACCCTCTTACTGCCCAGGTCAATTTTCAGATTTCAGCGCTGTCACACTTTGACTGGCAATAGCAACACTGTACCCAAATGAAATTGTTATCTTTTTTTTTCACACAAATAGAGCTTTCTTTTGGTGGTATTTGATCACCACTGTCTTTTTTTTTTTTGCAAAACAAATGAAAAAAGACTGAATGTTTTAAAAAAAATAAAGTTTCTTGGTTTCTATTACAAAACTTAGCAAATACGTAATTTTTCTCCTTTACTGATGTGGCTGCACTGATGGGCACTGATAGTGATATGTGGCTGCACTGATTGGCACTGATAGTGATAGGTGGCATTGATGGGTACTGATGGGGTGATTGAACACAGCTGATCACATGTCAAAGGGCCGCTGTGATTGGCCCTTTACTGCGATCTGTGAACTCTGCTGACTCTGATGTAAGAGGAGCACTGAGAACCTTGATTGTAAGGTGGAAATGTTGGGGACTTTGATGTAAAGGGGAATTTCATTGTGGAAGGGAGGGTGTGGTAGGAGTACAGTGGGAGGGCACCAAAATACACCTTTGCCTGTGTAGACAAAAATCCTTGTACCAGCCCTGGTCACACATACCGCACTGGGCTTCCTGAAATGCCCGGCGGCGCTGTAACAAAGTTCCACTCCTGTAATAGACTGGGCTCCTGTAATAGACGGCACACTGATCCAATGCCGTGAAATTGAATCAGTGTGACGTGTATCATAGGAGCCTGCAAGTTTGAAGCCAAGCTCTGTGACAGCAGGAGATCGCTGCTCTGTGTGATCCATCCTAAGGACACTAGTAGGCTGCAATTGGTGGGAACTGGTAGGCTGCAATTGGAGGGCACTAATAAGGCTGCAATTGGTGGGCACTGATGAGGCTGAAACTGGTGGGCACTGATGAGGCTGAAACTGGTGGGCACTGATGAGGCTGAAACTGGTGGGCACTGATGAGGCTGAAATTGGTGGGCACTAGTAGGCTGCATTCTATGGGCACTGATAAGCTGCATTTGATGGGCACTGATGAGGATGCATTGATGCATTGATCTCTTGTATCAATTCCACAGTCTCTGACCATCTCTTGTATCATGTCTGCAGTCTCTGATCGTCTCCTGTAGTATGTCTGCAGTATGTCTGGGGGATCTTTCTAACAGACTCTAACAGAGGCCCTCTCTGTGTCCATTAGAGAGACCCCCTCCAGGTCCTATTAGAGTACTTTGCTTCTCTTCCTGTATTTTGTTTATTGTTAAGAGATTGTGGGAGGATCCCAGGGTAACGAAGACTCCTTAGGGGAGCATCTCTGTGAGTCGTTGCCATAGAAACATTTGTAAAGGGGAGGAGTTAGCAAGATGACCATGCCCATGTAGGGGCGCCAGAAATATTTCTGCACCCAGGCGTCTATGACCCTAGGTTCGGCCCTGCCAAAATGGCACAGACTGTGTTGAGGGAACACAGATTAGGGAGGGAGAAGAAAAGCAGGAGAGGTGTCAGGACAAACTCTGCTGCCAGGGAGACACAAAAGCATTAAAGCAATATGAAACTGTGTTTTTTTTGTTTTTCTTTTAAATAACAAACATGTTATACTTACCTGCTCTGTGCAGTGGTTTTGCACAGAGCAGCCCAGATCCTCCTCTTCTCAGGTCCCCCACCGGCACTCCTGGCCCCCCGCCGGCGCTCCTGGCCCATCCCTCCTGCCGGGTGCCCCCACAGCAAGCAGCTTGCTCTGGGGAAGCAGGCGTGCTCCCGAGCCGCGGGTCTGTGTGTCCATTCACACATGGAGCTGTAGCTCGGCGCTCGCCCCCTCCGTCTCCTGATTGGCTCACTGGCTGTGATTGACATCAGCAGGAACCAATTGCTCCCGCTGCTGACAAAAGCCAATCAGCATGCCTCCCAACTGTCCCTGATTTGGAACAAAGTCCCTCTGTGCCTCTTTCCTCCTCATTTGTCCCTCATTTTGGTCTGATCTATATAGTTATAAAATGCACTTTTTATCTTTGACAAAGTGTTTCCCAGTGTTAAACCCTTCATCCAAGTTCTAAATTGCTGCATTTGTAAAAGCCAGTATAAAGGAATTGTAGTGGTAAAAAAAACACTTGTGGGTTTAAATAATAATTTTTTTGGTATAATTTTCCTTTAAGGGGCGGGGCAAGGGTTGTGTCCAATTCTTATGTACGTTTGCTAATAAGTGTCCCTTGTTCCCATCTTAAAAAGTTGGGAGGTATGAATCGGGAGTGTGAGTCCCTGGAAAGGCAAGGCACATTGCTGGATTGAGAGGGGGCTCAGGTAAGTATTGGGGGGGGGGGGGGGGCTGCTGCACATAGAATGCATGAAAGTAAAAAACCTTGTGCCTTTACAACCACTTTAAACTTACAAGGATAGTGTCATATCTGCCTGATATACTCTCCTTTTCCCCCTCACTGACAGCCTGTGAACTTCACACTGTAAAGCTTCTGTCAGCCTTCTTATCTATCTGAGCCAAACATACAATCAAAGCTGGAAATATATACAGTACATATTTTAATTAAAGAAAGTGACCTAGTTTTTGAGACCAAGAAGAGGGGGAGGGTTTCCAGTTATGATGTGACTGCTCTGGGCTTCAACAAAATGGCAGCATCCAGCAAGAAGGAGCAATGCTGAAGGCAATTTACAGCATGCACTAATTTTGGTAGCATAATTATTAAAGTTGAATATTCTTTTGTTAAAGAACATTAACGGTTATCAAACAGTTATCAAACTGTTCTACATTGTAAAAATAAATCAATAAAAATAATAAAATATAGATATATTTTTTAAAGCACTCCAGTCCCCCCCATGCTTGCGCACTAATGTAACTGACACACCTCTATCCCGTCATCTCCATCCTGCACACACACACAATCACCTCCATACTGTCATCTCTATCCAGGACACACACACAGTCACTTCCATACTATCATCTCTATCCTACACGCACACACAGTCACCTCCATACTATCATCTTTATCCTACACACACACACAGTCACCTCCATACTGTCATCTCTATCCTACATACATACAGTATCTCACAAAAGTGAGTACACCCCTCACAAGCTGTACACTCACTACTTTACATTGTAGCAAAGTGTCATTTCTTCAGTGTTGTCACATGAAAAGATATAATAAAATATTTACAAAAATGTGAGGGGTGTACTCACTTTTGTGAGATACTGTACATAGTCACCTCCAGCCTGCACACAGTCATCTCCATCCTCCCTCACACTCCACTATACCTTTTCCTATTTAACATTACCACATTCTACACTATGTGTCATCTCAGACGTTAATTGACCACACACCCTTTAAGCCATGCCCACTATTTAGTATTTGGTATTTTAAACCATACCCACTTTTTTGCAGTGTTTTCTTATAGAGCTACACCCAAAAAAAGTTGAATGCCCCGCCCCTAATTACCAGTATGCTTCACCCACATAGGCTTTCTCATCATGCAGAAATAGAAGTGGCCCTAAAAACTTTTTTCAAATGTTGCCAACTATGAGAGCCTGATTAACCAAAGTGGGCCAAGATGATCGGGAGGGGGGGGGGGGGGGGGGAGGGTTGGATGGAGACTTCCAATTTAGAAGTAATGCTTTTTTTTGTATAAAGAAGCAATAATCGTAAAGGTATTTTCATCCCTGTAGGAAGAGTATTTTCTTCATTATACCCCAGTAAACATTGTAAATGATTACAAATATTTATTAGGGATTTGAAGAATTGTGCTTGTAAAGTTAGTGACCTCAGACCAATGCGCTCGAATAAAAGGGCATTCCCGAAACCATACGGTAAAATGAGCCTACATCCCAGTACATTTAGTGCAGTTGGGAGTTGAAAGCCTGCCCATTAGCAAGAGAATATAGGGGGTATAGTAATGGCGATGGAGAAACTTTGTTTGCAGTACTCTATCTCGTGCAGGGATAACTGTAGGGGATTGTAAGGGTAAGATTTCTTGCCACACCTCCATGAGATCACACACATCCCGTCGTCCATCTAATGCATTCCACTTAAGATGCTTGGTAGTGGTGTGTATCAGGGAATTATAAGTGGAAATACATTTGGAATGATCTGACACATTAGCAAGCGTGAATTGAGAAGCTGCCGTATGACAAATCTGCAGGTATAAATTGCCTTGTGTTTATCTAATTAAATGTATGGTTGTTTTCCTCCCATTTGTCTTTTTTTTTGACCAGACAATATTGGATCCCGCTTGTTTACCTAGACGATGGGTTTAAGGTGAGTGGTGGGGCAATCGTACAGACACCTAGGGTGCAGGTTTGCTTCTTTGGGGTAGTTGGGTATCATTGGGCATCACTGCACCTTCGGTTCCCTAACCCCAACACAAGACTATATAAACCCATGCACAGGAGAGGGAGCCAGGGACCTAGGCGGGGGGCAAAGCAGGCAACCATCCTGATAGATTCTTCAGGCACAGGGGGGGGGGGGGGGAGAATGATACCCCTTTACCCCAAAGAAGCAAACCTGCACCTTAGGTGTCTGTACGATTGCCCCACCACTCACCTTAAACCCATCGTCTAGGTAAACAAGCGGGATCCAATATTGTCTGGTCAAAAAAAAGACAAATGGGAGGAAAACAACCATACATATAATTAGCTAAACACAAGACAATTTATACCTGCAGATTCGTCATACGGTAGCTTCTCAATTCATGCTTAATGTGTCAGATCATTCCAAATGTATTTCCACTTATAATTCCCTGATACAAATATACATACATTTACGTTTTTGGTTGTAACATGCAGGGCCGGACTGGCCTACCGGGATAGGCCCTGTCAGCTAGGAGCTTTGTAACTTTTTTTTTTTTTAAAGAACAGCTGAGAGAGAAGTGGCTGTGCTGTGATCAGGAGGCGGGGCTGGCTGAGGAAATATGTAGCAGGGAGGGGGGGAGGAGCAAGTGACCATCGTGCAGCAGGCAGTGTAACCCCCCCTCTCCAGCCCACCACATTTAAAAGTGCCGAGGTGCTGCATCGGGGATGAATGGGGCCGTCGGGAGGGAGATACACAGTACCTGAAGCCGAGAAGATAGAGGAAGGTATGGTCACAGCCAAACGAATCCTGCAGCACACAAGAGCTCTGGCTGAATCAATGGAAACAAGATCGTCTGGAGCAATATTATATGTAATGCTGGCCGGTGTCATCCAGAAATCTCTGCCTTTGGGCAGTGTGCAGGTTACTATCAGCCTCCCCTCCCTCTTGTCTGGCTCTGTACTCTTTTGTTTTGCTTCCTGACCTGCACACTGATAAGATCTCTGGGAGATGCTGCAGCCTGCATTCTGTGTCCAGTGACAGGTCACACATGGCTATCTGTTAACCATTTCAGCTCAGCTTTTTAGCCAGAGCTCTGTGTGTTCTGCACAGTTTGATGTTTTTTTTGGATGATTTACTGCTGATTCAGGCTGGAAGCTTCAGACTCATTAACTGTTTAAAGTTCTCCACTAATCCTGACCAGTTCACTGTAAGACAATTAGAATTTTGGAAATTGGATGTGTTGCTGTCTTCTGGCACTTAGTTGTACTTTAAAAGGAGGATTACTAACTTGATCTTGAAGAGCTGGTTTAAGTAGAGTGGCGCAGCCCTACTATATGCTTTTACACTGAGTTCAGCCATACATGCATTCCCTGCCCATCTCCTGTACTATGTCTGCAGTCTCTGACCTTCTCTTGTATCATGTCTGCAGTAAGGAGGAGCTCCAGCGTGTTCGCACAGCCCACGTGAAGAGCCCGCCAGGAAGTCGGCACTGCGCTAATCACAGTGCGCGGCTGCAGAGATCGGGAAATGTCTCACTGCCTGTGATTAGCACAGCGCAGTGCCGACTTCCTGGCGGGCTCTGCACATGTGCTGTGCAAACACGCTGGAGCTCATCCTTAGTTTGCAGTCTCTGACCATCTCCTCTAATGTGTCCACATTCTCTGACCATCTCCTCTATCATGTCTGCAGTCACTGACCATCTCTTGTATCATATCTGCAGTCTCTGACCATCTCTTGTATCATATCTGCAGTCTCTGACCATCTCTTGTATCATGTCTGCAGTCTCTGACCATCGCTTGTATCATGTCTGCAGTCTCTGACCATCTCTTGTATCATGTCTGCAGTCTCTGACCATCTCTTGTATCATGTCTGCAGTCTCTGACCATCTCTTGTATCATGTCTGCAGTCTCTGACCATCCCCTGTATCATGTCTGCAGTCTCTGACCATCCCCTGTATCATGTCTGCAGTCTCTGACCTTCTCTTGTATCATGTCTGCAGTCTCTGACCATCCCCTGTATCATGTCTGCAGTAAGGATGAGCTCCGGTGTGTTCGCACAGCCCATGTGCAGAGCCCGCCAGGAAGTCGGCGCTGAGCTAATCACAGTGCGCGGCTGCAGAGATTGGGAAATGTCTCACTGCCTGTGATTAGCACAGCGCAGTGCCGACTTCCTGGCGGGCTCTGCACATGGGCTGTGCAAACACGCTGGAGCTCATCCTTAGTTTGCAGTCTCTGACCATCTCCTCTAATGTGTCCACATTCTCTGACCATCTCCTCTATCATGTCTGCAGTCTCTGACCATCTCTTGTATCATATCTGCAGTCTCTGACCATCTCTTGTATCTTGTCTGCAGTCTCTGACCATCTCTTGTATCATGTCTGCAGTCTCTGACCATCTCTTGTATCATGTCTGCAGTCTCTGACCATCTCTTGTATCATGTCTGCAGTCTCTGACCATCCCCTGTATCATGTCTGCAGTCTCTGACCTTCCCCTGTATCATGTCTGCAGTCTCTGACCTTCTCTTGTATCATGTCTGCAGTCTCTGACCATCCCCTGTATCATGTCTGCAGTAAGGATGAGCTCCGGTATGTTCGCACACCCCATGTGCAGAGCCCGCCAGGAAGTCGGCGCTGCGCTAATCACAGTGCGCGGCTGCAGAGATCGGGAAATGTCTCACTGCCTGTGATTAGCACAGCGCAGTGCCGACTTCCTGGCGGGCTCTGCGCATGGGCTGTGCAAACACGCTGGAGCTCATCCTTAGTTTGCAGTCTCTGACCATCTCCTCTAATGTGTCCACATTCTCTGACCATCTCCTCTATCATGTCTGCAGTCTCTGACCATCTCTTGTATCATGTCTGCAGTCTCTGACCATCTCTTGTATCATGTCTGCAGTCTCTGACCATCTCTTGTATCATGTCTGCAGTCTCTGACCATCTCTTGTATCATGTCTGCAGTCTCTGACCATCCCCTGTATCATGTCTGCAGTCTCTGACCATCCCCTGTATCGTGTCTGCAGTCTCTGACCATCCCCTGTATCATGTCTGCAGTCTCTGACCTTCTCTTGTATCATGTCTGCAGTCTCTGACCATCCCCTGTATCATGTCTGCAGTAAGAATGAGCTCCAGTGTGTTCGCACAGCCCACGTGCAGAGCCCGTCAGGAAGTCGGCACTGCGCTAATCACATTGCGCGGCTGCAGAGATCGGGAAATGTCTCACTGCCTGTGATTAGCACAGCGCAGTGCCGACTTCCTGGCGGGCTCTGCACATGGGCTGTGCAAACACGCTGGAGCTCATCCTTAGTTTGCAGTCTCTGACCATCTCCTCTAATGTGTCCACATTCTCTGACCATCTCCTCTATCATGTCTGCAGTCTCTGACCATCTCTTGTATCATATCTGCAGTCTCTGACCATCTCTTGTATCATGTCTGCAGTTTCTGACCATCTCTTGTATCATGTCTGCAGTCTCTGACCATCTTTTGTATCATGTCTGCAGTCTCTGACCATCTCTTGTATCATGTCTGCAGTCTCTGACCATCTCTTGTATCATGTCTGCAGTCTCTGACCATCCCCTGTATCATGTCTGCAGTCTCTGACCATCCCCTGTATCATGTCTGCAGTCTCTGACCTTCTCTTGTATCATGTCTGCAGTCTCTGACCATCCCCTGTTTAATGTCTGCAGTAAGGATGAGCTCCGGTGTGTTCGCACAGCCCATGTGCAGAGCCCGCCAGGAAGTCGGCGCTGCGCTAATCACAGTGCGCGGCTGCAGAGATCGGGAAATGTCTCACTGCTTGTGATTAGCACAGCGCAGTGCCGACTTCCTGGCGGGCTCTGCACATGGGCTGTGCAAACACGCTGGAGCTCATCCTTAGTTTGCAGTCTCTGACCATCTCCTCTAATGTGTCCACATTCTCTGACCATCTCCTCTATCATGTCTGCAGTCTCTGACCATCTCTTGTATCATGTCTGCAGTCTCTGACCATCTCTTCTATCATGTCTGCAATCTCTGACCATCTCTTGTATCATGTCTGCAGTCTCTGACCATCTCTTGTATCATGTCTGCAGTCTCTGACCATCTCTTGTATCATGTCTGCAGTCTCTGACCATCTCTTGTATCATGTCTGCAGTCTCTGACCATCTCTTGTATCATGTCTGCAGTCTCTGACCATCCCCTGTATCATGTCTGCAGTCTCTGACCATCCCCTGTATCATGTCTGCAGTCTCTGACCATCCCCTGTATCATGTCTGCAGTCTCTGACCTTCTCTTGCATCATGTCTGCAGTCTCTGACCATCCCCTGTATCATGTCTGCAGTAAGGATGAGCTCCGGTGTGTTCGCACAGCCCATGTGCAGAGCCCGCCAGGAAGTCGGCGCTGCGCTAATCACAGTGCGCGGCTGCAGAGATCGGGAAATGTCTCACTGCCTGTGATTAGCACAGCGCAGTGCCGACTTCCTGGCGGGCTCTGCGCATGGGCTGTGCAAACACGCTGGAGCTCATCCTTAGTTTGCAGTCTCTGACCATCTCCTCTAATGTGTCCACATTCTCTGACCATCTCCTCTATCATGTCTGCAGTCTCTGACCATCTCTTGTATCATGTCTGCAGTCTCTGACCATCTCTTGTATCATGTCTGCAGTCTCTGACCATCTCTTGTATCATGTCTGCAGTCTCTGACCATCTCTTGTATCATGTCTGCAGTCTCTGACCATCTCTTGTATCATGTCTGCAGTCTCTGACCATCCCCTGTATCATGTCTGCAGTCTCTGACCATCCCCTGTATCGTGTCTGCAGTCTCTGACCATCCCCTGTATCATGTCTGCAGTCTCTGACCTTCTCTTGTATCATGTCTGCAGTCTCTGACCATCCCCTGTATCATGTCTGCAGTAAGGATGAGCTCCAGTGTGTTCGCACAGCCCACGTGCAGAGCCCGTCAGGAAGTCGGCACTGCGCTAATCACAGTGCGCGGCTGCAGAGATCGGGAAATGTCTCACTGCCTGTGATTAGCACAGCGCAGTGCCGACTTCCTGGCGGGCTTTGCACATGGGCTGTGCAAACACGCTGGAGCTCATCCTTAGTTTGCAGTCTCTGACCATCTCCTCTAATGTGTCCACATTCTCTGACCATCTCCTCTATCATGTCTGCAGTCTCTGACCATCTCTTGTATCATATCTGCAGTCTCTGACCATCTCTTGTATCATGTCTGCAGTTTCTGACCATCTCTTGTATCATGTCTGCAGTCTCTGACCATCTTTTGTATCATGTCTGCAGTCTCTGACCATCTCTTGTATCATGTCTGCAGTCTCTGACCATCTCTTGTATCATGTCTGCAGTCTCTGACCATCCCCTGTATCATGTCTGCAGTCTCTGACCATCCCCTGTATCATGTCTGCAGTCTCTGACCTTCTCTTGTATCATGTCTGCAGTCTCTGACCATCCCCTGTTTAATGTCTGCAGTAAGGATGAGCTCCGGTGTGTTCGCACAGCCCATGTGCAGAGCCCGCCAGGAAGTCGGCGCTGCGCTAATCACAGTGCGCGGCTGCAGAGATCGGGAAAGGTCTCACTGCTTGTGATTAGCACAGCGCAGTGCCGACTTCCTGGCGGGCTCTGCACATGGGCTGTGCAAACACGCTGGAGCTCATCCTTAGTTTGCAGTCTCTGACCATCTCCTCTAATGTGTCCACATTCTCTGACCATCTCCTCTATCATGTCTGCAGTCTCTGACCATCTCTTGTATCATGTCTGCAGTCTCTGACCATCTCTTCTATCATGTCTGCAATCTCTGACCATCTCTTGTATCATGTCTGCAGTCTCTGACCATCTCTTGTATCATGTCTGCAGTCTCTGACCATCTCTTGTATCATGTCTGCAGTCTCTGACCATCTCTTGTATCATGTCTGCAGTCTCTGACCATCTCTTGTATCATGTCTGCAGTCTCTGACCATCCCCTGTATCATGTCTGCAGTCTCTGACCATCCCCTGTATCATGTCTGCAGTCTCTGACCATCCCCTGTATCATGTCTGCAGTCTCTGACCTTCTCTTGCATCATGTCTGCAGTCTCTGACCATCCCCTGTATCATGTCTGCAGTAAGGATGAGCTCCGGTGTGTTCGCACAGCCCATGTGCAGAGCCCGCCAGGAAGTCGGCGCTGCGCTAATCACAGTGCGCAGCTGCAGAGATCGGGAAATGTCTCACTGCCTGTGATTAGCACAGCACAGTGCCAACTTCCTGGCCGGCTCTGCCCATGGGCTGTGCAAACACGCCGGAGCTCAGCCTTAGTCTGCAGTCTCTGACCATCTCCTCTAATGTGTCTGCAATCCCAGACCATCTCCTGTATCATGTCTGCAGTCTCTGACCATCTCCTGTATCATGTCTGCAGTCTCTGACCATCTCCTGTATCATGTCTGCAGTCTCTGACCATCTCCTGTACTATGTCTGCAGTCTCTGACCATCTCCTGTACTATGTCTGCAGTCTCTGACCATCTCCTGTATCATGTCTGCAGTCTCTGACCATCTCCTGTACCATGTCTGCAGTCTCTGACCATCTCCTGTACCATGTCTGCAGTCTCTGACCATCTCCTGTACCATGTCTGCAGTCTCTGACCATCTCCTGTACCATGTCTGCAGTCTCTGACCATCTCCTGTACCATGTCTGCAGTCTCTGACCATCTCCTGTACCATGTCTGCAGTCTCTGACCATCTCCTGTACCATGTCTGCAGTCTCTGACCATCTCCTGTACCATGTCTGCAGTCTCTGACCATCTCCTGTACCATGTCTGCAGTCTCTGACCATCTCCTGTACCATGTCTGCAGTCTCTGACCATCTCCTTTACCATGTCTGCAGTCTCTGACCATCTCCTTTACCATGTCTGCAGTCTCTGACCATCTCTCTTGTATCATGTCTGCAGTCTCTGACCATCTCTCTTGTATCATGTCTGCAGTCTCTGACCATCTCTCTTGTATCATGTCTGCAGTCTCTGACCATCTCTCTTGTATCATGTCTGCAGTCTCTGACCATCTCCTGTATCATGTCTGCAGTCTCTGACCATCTCTCTTGTATCATGTCTGCAGTCTCTGACCATCTCTCTTGTATCATGTTCGCAGTCTCTGACCATCTCTCTTGTATCATGTTCGCAGTCTCTGACCATCTCTCTTGTATCATGTTCGCAGTCTCTGACCATCTCTCTTGTATCATGTTCGCAGTCTCTGACCATCTCTCTTGTATCATGTTCGCAGTCTCTGACCATCTCTCTTGTATCATGTTCGCAGTCTCTGACCATCTCTCTTGTATCATGTTCGCAGTCTCTGACCATCTCTCTTGTATCATGTTCGCAGTCTCTGACCATCTCTCTTGTATCATGTTCACAATCTCTGACCATCTCTCTTGTATCATGTTCACAATCTCTGACCATCTATTGTAGTGTGTCTTACACACATACAAAAATGACATTTAATTCCTGCAAGGCTATTTAAAAACACCTGAACATATTCAAAAAATATGGGGATTTGGTCACACTATATGGCAGCCCACTTACTGTGTCAAAGTACCCCATTATTAGTGGGTCCTAGACTAGTAAAAGAATGAAAGGTCCTGCGTCTCAACCATGGGAGATACACTCCTCTTTTATGGGAGAACTGAAGGGACTCCTCCTATGAACTGGTGGACACTAATAAGAGGTAATGGGGGGGGGGGGGGGTGGAGTTCTCCCATAAAGAGGAGTGTATCTCCAATGGTTGAGACGCAGGATCTTTCATTCTTTTATTAGTGTAGGACCCACTAATTAAGGGGTACTTTGATGCAGTAAGTGGGCTGCCATATAGTGTGACCAAATCCCCATATTTTTTTAATATGTTCGGGTTTTTTTAAATATCCTTGCAGGATTTTAATGTCCTTTTTGTATGTGTGCGCTGTAATATTTTTACTGTTTGTTGGTCTTATCAGAACCATCTTGAATGTAAACGCATTGTAGGGTGTGCCCCCCAAGTATGATTTTGTTTTTTTACACATACAGAACTCACATCGTGTGTGTGTGTGTGTGTATAATATATCTCTATATCTCTATATATATACACTACCGTTCAAAAGTTTGGGGTCACATTGAAATGTCCTTATTTTTGAAGGAAAAGCACTGTACTTTTAAATGAAGCTAACTTTAAACTAGTCCTAACTTTAAACAAATATACTCTATACATTGCTAATGTGGTAAATGACTATTCTAACTGCAAATGTCTAGTTTTTGGTGCAATATCTACATAGGTGTATAGAGGCCCATTTCCAGCAACTATCACTCCAGTGTTCTAATGGTACAATGTGTTTGCTCATTGGCTCAGAAGGCTAATTGATGATTAGCAAACCCTTGTGCAATCATGTTCACACATCTAAAAACAGTCTAGCTCCTTCCAGAAGCTACAAAACTGACCTTCCTGTGAGCAGATTGAGTTTCTGGAGCATCACATTTGTGGGGTCAATTAAACGCTCAAAATGGCCAGAAAAAGAGAACTTTCATCTGAAACTTGACAGTCTATTCTTGTTCTTAGAAATGAAGGCTATTCCATGCGAGAAATTGCAAAGAAATTGAAGATTTCCTACAACGGTGTGTACTACTCCATTCAGAGGACAGCACAAACAGGCTCTAACCAGAGTAGAAAAAGAAGTGGGAGGCCGCGTTGCACAACTAAGCAAGAAGATAAGCACATTAGAGTCTCTAGTTTGAGAAACAGACGCCTCACAGGTCCCCAACTGGCATCTTCATTAAATAGTACCCGCAAAACACTAGTGTCAACATCTACAGTGAAGAGGCGGCTGCGGGATTTTGGGCTTCAGGGCAGAGTGGCAAAGAAAAAGCCATATCTGAGACTGGCCAATAAAAGAAAAAGATTAAGATGGGCAAAAGAACACAGACATTGGACAGAGGAAGACTGGAAAAAAGTGTTGTGGATGGATGAATCCAAGTTTGAGGTGTTTGGATCACAAAGAAGAACGTTTGTGAGACGCAGAACAAATGAAAAGATGCTGGAAGAATGCCTGACGCCATCTGTTAAGCATGGTGGAGGTAATGTGATGGTCTGGGGTTGCTTTGGTGCTGGTAAGGTGGGAGCTTTGTACAGGGTAAAAGGGATTCTGAATAAGGAAGGCTATCACTCCATTTTGCAACGCCATGCCATACCCAGTGGACAGCGCTTGATTGAAGCCAATTTCATCCTACAACAGGACAATGACCCTAAACACACCTCCAAATTGTGCAAGAACTATTTACAGCAGAAGCAGGCAGCTGGTATTCTATCGGTAATGGAGTGGCCAGCACAGTCACCAGATCTGAACCCCATTGAGCTGTTGTGGGAGCAGCTTGACCGTATGGTACGCCAGAAGTGCCCATCCAACCAATCCAACTTGTGGGAGCTGCTTCTAGAAGCGTGGGGTGCAATTTCTCCAGCTTACCTCAATAAATTAACAGCTAGAATGCCAAAGGTGTGCAATGCTGTAATTGCTGCAAAAGGAGGATTCTTTGATGAAAGCAAAGTTTGATGTAAAAACAATGTTATTTCAAATACAAATCATTATTTCTAACCTTGTCAATGTCTTGACTCTATTTTGTATTCATTTCACAATGTATGGTGGTGAATAAGTGTGACTTTTCATGGAAAACACAAAATTGTTTGGGTGACCCCAAACTTTTGAACGGTAGTGTATCTCTATCTATATATATCTATCTATCATTTTATGCAATAAATGGGCATGTAGCCATTTACTTTCCGGAAAGAGGGAGAGGAAAGGGGGCAAGAAAGGAAATGAGAGGGGGGGGGGGGAGAGAATGCATGGAAAAGAGGGGGAGAGACATAATAAGAGAGAGAACAAGAAAGATGGATAGAGAGAGAGAGAGATGGGGAAAAAAACAAGAAATTATGATAGAGAGAAATAAAGGGGAAAGAAAGGAGAACAAAGAGGAGTGGTACATCCTAAAATGTACCATAAGGGGTTTAATACAGTATGAGTGGAAGAGACTCGGGGAGCGCTAAATGTCCGCCGGTTAGGGGTGCAATTTACTTGCCTACCTTGGGTGCTGACAACCCACGCTACGTCCCTGGGGCTGGTATGAAATTATTTCCAGGGCTGGTTTTTATTCCCAGTCCGGCCCTGGTAACATGACAAAAGGTGGAAAATGTCAAGGGGTATGCATACTTTTTCAAGGCACTGTACCTTTTGTATCCTTATCTATCTGCATAAACTGAGTGGATATGGACCTGTCATCCACCAGTGGACAGATCCCCTGCTGATCTAAACAAAACCCGCCCCATTTTAGACCCCATACACACTATTAGATTTTCTACAGATTTTTGTCTTCAGATTTACCAAAACCATATAATATTAGGTAAAACCTTAAGAGTTTCAATTTGTATGCAATCAGGCAAAATCTGCTGAAAATCTAATAGTGTGTATGGGATCTTAAGGCCCGTACAAACGATACAAAAGACGGATGGAAAAATTTGTACGACGAGCTGCCTGCCGATTTTCAGATCGTTAGTACGGTTCTTTTCGACAGCCGATTTCGCTTTTTCATCAGACAAAAGCTGGATGTACAGACTATAAAATTTTTGTCGGATGTAAACTCAACGTCTGATTTTCGTTTCAGCGTACGGTTTTCGTACGAAAAAAAAAACGTAGGAGCAAGACTACGCATGTTTAGAAACGAAAGAATACATACAAAACTCTTCAACACATTACGTCACTTCTGAAGTTGTATTCTGTCGTACGAAAATTTTTGTATTGCGAGTAACCTCTTCACTTTCAACATGAGATTAGCATGCCACAAAAAAGGACGTTCGGTCGTCCGAAAGTCTAATGCCCTGTACACGCGATTGGACATTCCGACAACAAAATCCATCTGATTTTTTCTGACGGATTTTGGGCCATACTTGTCTTGCATACACACGGTCGCACAAAGTTGGCGGAAAATCCGATCGTTCTGAACGCGATGACGTAAAACACATACGTTGGGACTAAAAACGGGGCAGCAGCCAATAGCTTTCATCTCTTAATTTATTCTGAGCATGCGTGACACTTTGTGTGTTGGATTTGTGTACACACGATCGGAATTTAAATGATCGGATTTTGTTTTCGAAAAATGTTATATCCTGCTCTCAAACTTTGTGTGTCAGAAATTCTGACAGAAAAAGTCCGATGGAGCCCACACACGATCGGAATTTCCGACAACACAATCCGATCACACTTTTTCCATCGCAAAATCCGACCGTGTGTACAGGGATAAGAGTGTACGAGGCTTAACTCTTAAACCTGCAGCACATAGACTTAAGTCGTAAGTAGTAGTTTATGGAAGAGCCCTGGGGCCATCATAAAAAAACAATACAGAATTATGAGTTTGGAAAAAAAAAAAATTTTTTTTTTTTTAAATACAGAATTATGAGTTTGAAAAAAACATTTTTTATTTTTTTTTACAGAATTCTGAGTTTGAAAGTCAGAATTCTGAGTTTGAAAGTCAGAATTCTGAGATTCAAAGTCAGAATTCTGAGATTCAAAGTCAGAATTCTGAGTTTGAAAGTCAGAATTCTGAGATTCAAAGTCAGAATCGTGAGTTTGAAAAAAATAAATAAATCTACAGAATTCTGAGTTTCAAAGTCAGAATTCCGAGTTTCAAAGTCAGAATTCCGAGTTTCTAAGTCAGAATTCCAAGTTTCAAAGTCAGAATTCCGAGTTTATAAATATAGTAGTCTCTATTAGGAAGATTTTAGGACCAATGAGCAATAAGGTAGTAACACCCACAGATCATCAATCTGCAGACATACATGTCTTCTGCTCTGTATATGAATATGTACCGTATATACTCGAGTATAAGTCGTTCCGAGTATAAGTCGAGGCCCTAATTTACGACAAAAAAATGGGAAAAACTTATTGACCCGAGTATAAGACGAGGGTGAGAAATGCACAGCTACTTTAAGTGGAAAAGAGGGTCAACAATGCCCATTTGCAGCATCACTGTGCCCATTTGCATGCTTCACTGTGCCCATTTGCAGCCATAGGTCCCCTGAACTTCAAACTCGGTAGTAAAGGGTTCCTAGATGCCCCCTAGCTGCAGCCAATATTTGGGGTCTCTGAACCCAAAGGGTCCCGAAATGACATTGCTGCAGATGGACACAGTTGACCGAATTTGGGGCCCCGTATCTCGGGGCCACTTAGTGCTAAGAACCCCAAATTTGGTGTGCAAACCCAGTGAAACTAGCACCATAAAATTTTCAAAGCTGGGGTTTCTAGCACCAAGTGGCCCCGAGATACAGGGCCCCAAAAATCAGTTCTGAAAATGTCAAGCACTTTTCTGCAGCAGAGAATGCCATTTTCCGGACCGGCTTTGGGGCCCCGTATCTCAGGGCCACTTATGTTATGGTACCAATTCCACTGAGTTTGCACACAAAATTTGGGGTTCCTAGCACCAAGTGGCCCTGAGATATGGGGCCCCAAAGTCGGTTCAGAAAATGTCTAGCACTTTTCTGCAGCAGAGAATGACATTTTCCGAACCGATTTTGGGGCCACCATTTAGTGCTAGGAACTTCAGCTTTGGATATATTGTGGTACCAGTTCCACTGGGTTTGCACACCAAGTGGCCCTGAGATACGGGGCCCCAAAGTCGGTTCGGAAAATGAAATTTTTTGGGGTTCCTAGCACCAAGTGGCCCTGAGATACGGGGCCCCAAAGTCGGTTCGGAAAATGAAATTTTTTGCTGCAGAAAAGTGCTTGACTCGAGTATAAGTCGAGGGGGGCACTTTCAGCACAAAAAAATGTGCTGAAAAACTCGACTTATACTCGAGTATATACGGTAAATCTATCTTAGTTACAGCACACAGTATAGGGAAGCAGACAGTGCTGGGTTCTCTGGTTCCTCTACTGTATTAATTAGTTCCTCGGTTTGCTGTCTTATCCTTCTTCTCTGTCATCTGCTCCAACATAAAGAGCCATGCTGAAAACATTTGTATTGTGTGTGAGTGGGGGGGGGGGGGACACAGCTTCCATAGATAACAGAACACAATGGCCAGCACAGCACAGCTCTGCACCCCAACTTGTAGGACACATTGCACTATTGCCCCTACATGAGGGAATTGTGAATGGCTAGAAGGCAGCAGGCCAATGTGTGTCTATGGTCATAACAAATTAATCATAGCAATCAATTGTATGGGCTGATAAGGTGTTTCACACACAATTTATCTGATATTAAACATAAAAAGCATTAACTAGAAGTCCTTAAGTGATAGCCTGGTGGTGTTGAAGGGTTGTGGGTTCTAATCCAGTTCAGAGCAAAATCTTTAGTTATATATTTTCAATATATTGATTTTATATTAAACATATTTTAAAATATATTATATATATATATGTATTTTATTGATATATCCAAATTGATTTCAAGGCATATTAACAAAGACATATTGATAAAATTGTTGTATAAGCTGACTACTATAAATTAGAGAGTAGGGATTCTTTTTACAAATCTGTGTATATATTGGGATCATTTTGGTGACATGGGGCCAGTTCTCAATTTCAGGAGATTGTCCCTGGAAGCTGCATGATAACCATCATGTCTTATAACTCCACCCTGAGCTCTGCACTATAATCTTTGTGTACTACAATGTATACACCCATATCTCCTCTTCACTGATTGGCTGCACTTTATCCCCACTGACATGGATGCCTCGCCATTTTCCTCTTAGCTACACAGTTGACACAGAAATTTTTCCCATCCAATGACACCACCGATGCAGGGTAATTTTTTTCCATCCAATGACACCACCGATGCAGGGTCATTTTTTCCATCCAGTGACACCACCGATGCTGGGTCATTTTTCCCATCCAATGATATCACCAATGCAGGGTAATTTTTTTTCCATCCAATGACATCACCGATGCAGGGTCATTTTTCCCATCCAATGACATCACCGATGCAGGGTCATTTTTCCTATCCAATGACACCACCAATGCAGGGTCATTTTTTTCCATCCAATGACCCCACCGATGCAGGATAATTTTTTCCATCCAGTGACACCACCGATGCAGGGTAATTTTTCCCATCCAATGACACCAACGATGCAGGGTCATTTTTCCCATCCAATGACACCACCGATGCAGGGTCATTTTTTTCCATCCAGTGACATCACCGATGCAGGGTCATTTTTTTTCATCCAATGACACCACCGATGCAGGGTAATTTTTTTCCATCCAGTGACCCCACCGATGCAGGGTAATTTTTTTTCCATCCAGTGACACCACCGATGCAGGGTAATTTTTTTCCATCCAGTGACATCACCGATGCAGGGTCATTTTTTTCCATACAGTGACACCACCGATGCAGGGTCATTTTTTTCCATCCAGTGACACCACCGATGCAGGGTCATTTTTTTCCATCCAGTGACATCACCGATGCAGGGTCATTTTTTTTCCATCCAGTGGCACCACCGATGCAGGGTCATTTTTTTTCCATCCAGTGACACCACCGATGCAGGGTCATTTTTTTTTCCATCCAGTGACACCACCGATGCAGGGTCATTTTTTTCCATCCAGTGACATCACCGATGCAGGGTCATTTTTTTCCATACAGTGACACCACCGATGCAGGGTCATTTTTCTTCTTCATTACTGTTAGCCTCTTATGTGTGCACCAGTTTTAACCACTTGCTTACCGGGCACTTAAACCCCCCTCCTATCCAGACCAATTTTCAGCTTTCAGCGCTGACGCACTTTGAATGACAATTGCGCGGTCATACAACACTGTACCCAAATGAAATTTTTATCATTTTTTCCCCACAAATAGAGCTTTCTTTTGGTGGTATTTGATCACCTCTGCAATTTTTATTTTTTGTTAAAAAAATTTAAAAAGACCGAATTTTTAAAAAAAATTTTTTTTTTTTTTTATATTTTGTTATAAAATTTTTTAAAAGGGTAATTTTTCTCCTTCATTGATGTACGCTGATGAGGCGGCACCAATGGGCACTGATAGGTGGCAGTGATGGGCACTGATGGGTGGCAGTGATGGGCACTGATTGGTGGCAATAATGGGCACTGATCTTGTACACTGCTAGGTGGCACTGATTGGCACCACTGGTGGGCATTGTTAGGTGGCAATGGTGGGCATTGATAGGTGGCACCTGTAGGCATTGATAGGTGGCACTTATGGGCATTGATACGTGGCACTGGTGGGCACTGTGGGCACTGTGATGTGGCAATGTAAGGTGGCACTGGCAGGGGGTACTGTGGGCACAATTGAGGCATTATTGCCTCCTCCTCTTCGGGACCGATGTCCCTTGCTGCTGAGCCGGTGATCGGCTTTTTTTTCTCCTCGCACTGTCAGCGCGAGGAGAAAAAAAAAACGATTACCGAGCTTTTGTTTTGATCATGTGATCAGCTGTCATTGGCTGACAGCTGATCACATGGTAAGGGGCCGGGACCGGCCCCTTACACGGATCGGTGATCACCCGAGTCTCAGTGACTCGGTGATCACAGCGCGCTCCACGCGCGCCCTGCAGGGCGCGCGCAGGGCACGTGCACAGCGGAGGCCGTCATATGACGGCCTCCCGGGAATGCAGGTCCGCGCTGTAGCCGTCATTCGGCTATAGCGCGGATAGCAAGTGGTTAAACTCACATACTACAAATATATATATATATATATATATATATATATATACACAGATACAGTATTTTGCTCTGCATGCCACTATTTTCCCAGAATTCCCACCTGAGAGGGGCACAGTTTGTAAACTTCACCCTGGGTACTGGCAGAGGGCGGGGCGCTCAGTGATTGGGGGAGCTGGAGGGTTATAAGAGGAGGGCGGAGTAACATTCTGGGACACATAGGAAGTCCTTTGCTGCCCCTGCTTTCATGCAATCGATCTCCATAGTGATACCACTGCTACCCCTGGCCTGGAGGAGGGGCGACTCGGGCTGTTGTGGTTGACAGCCGGGAGATGGTGTCACACTTGTGGGTGTCTGTGAGCCCGCCATCAATTACGGAAACCTTGGGATGTCGGCATTGCCATCATATACTGCTGATTGGACAGAACTGCTATTACACTCTTCTCACTGCCTTGACACTGCATTGTGTTTAATCACTGCCCTGATACTGCCAGTACATACAGCTCATGGCCAGCTCTGCCATTATATACACTGGTTACTGTGCCCCCTCCCCCCTCTCAGGTGGGGATTCTGGGAAAATAGTGGCATGCAGAGCAAAATACTGTACGTGTGTGTGTGTGTGTATATATATATATATATATATATATATATATATATATATATATATTTGTAGTATGAAAGACCCCTTTTACACTGGGGTGTTTTGCAGGCGCTATAGCGTTAAAAACAGCGCCTGCAATCCGCCCTCAAACAGCTGCAGCATTGTCTCCAGTGTGAAAGCCCGAGGGCTTCACATTACTCTACCCGAGGGCTTTCACACCGGAGTGGTGCGCTGGCAGGACATCAGGAAAAGTCCTGGCAGCAGCTTCTTTGGAGCGGTGTGTTTACTGTTCCTTCACCGCTGCTCCCTATTGATTTCAATGGGGCAGCACTGGGATACCACCGGCAAAACGCCGCTATTGCGGTGCATTGCGGGCAGTTTTAACCCTTTTTCGGCCGCTAGCGGGGGGTAAAAGCGCCCCGCTAGCGGCCGAAATGTCATTGGATGGAAAAAAATGACCCTGCATCGGTGGTGTCATTGCATGGAAAAAAATGACCCTGCATCGGTGGTGTCATTGCATGGAAATAAATGACCCTGCATCGGTGGTGTCATTGCATGGAAAAAAATGACCCTGCATCGGTGGTGTCACTGGATGGAAAAAATGACCCTGCATCGGTGGTGTCACTGGATGAAAAAAAATGACCCTGCATCAGTGGTGTCATTGCATGGAAAAAATGACCCTGCATCGGTGGTGTCACTGGATGGAAAAAATGACCCTGCATCAGTGGTGTCACTGGATGGAAAAAATGACCCTGCATTGGTGATGTCACTGGATGGAAAAAAATGACCCTGCATCGGTGGTGTCACTGGATGGAAACAAAATGACCCTGCATCGGTGGTGTCACTGGATGGAAACAAAATGACCCTGCATCGGTGGTGTCACTGGATGGAAAAAATGACCCTGCATCAGTGATGTCATTGGATGGAAAAAAATGACCCTGCATCGGTGGTGTCATTGGATGGAAAAAATGACCCTGCATCGGTGGTGTCACTGGATGGGAAAAATGACCCTGCATCGGTGGTGTCACTGGATGGAAAAAATGACCCTGCATCGGTGGTGTCATTGCATGGAAAAAATGACCCTGCATCGGTGGTGTCATTGGATGGAAAAAAATTACCCTGCATCGGTGGTGTCACTAGATGGAAAAATGACCCTGCATTGGTGGTGTCATTGGATGGAAAAAATGACCCTGCATCGGTGGTGTCAATGGATGGGAAAAATGACCCTGCATCGGTGGTGTCACTGGATGGAAAAAATGACCCTGCATCGGTGGTGTCACTGGATGGGAAAAATGACCCTGCATCGGTGGTGTCACTGGATGGAAAGAATGACCCTGCATCAGTGGTGTCATTGCATGGAAAAAATGACCCTGCATCGGTGGTGTCATTGGATGGAAAAAAATTACAACAACAATTTTTTCAATATGTCTTTGTTAATATGCCTTGAAATCAATTTGGATATATAAATAAAATACAATTTAAGTCCTCACTAACTCATAGTTTAAAATATGTTTAATATAAAATCAATACATTGAAAATATATATATAATTAAAAAATGTGCTCTGAACTGGATAAGAAACAAAACTTTCAACACTGTAAGCCTGGTACTCAAACCACTATACTATCACTTAAGGGTTTCTTTCTATGTTTAATATGAGGTTAATTCTCTATGAAACAACTGTATTAATCCAGACAAGTAATTTATGATCGATTCGTTATGACCAGTCTCCTGAAATTGTGAACTGCCCCCGGGGAAACTGAAGATGACACCCTAATGATCCCATCTGATCACCCTAATAATATATACACAGTTTTTTCTTTGAAATCTCTACTCTCTAATTTATAGTAGCCAGCATATACTACAACTTTGTGTGCTCAATATATCAGTGTGTCTTTGTTAATATACCTTGAAATCAATTTTGGATATATTAATAAAATACAATTTAAGTCCTCACTATCACATATTTAAAAAAAAAATATATATATATATATATATATAAAAATTCCCTCACCTGGATTAGAACCCACAACTTCACCAATATAAATCTGCTGCTTTAACCACTAAACTAACTCTCAGTAGTGGTTTGGATTTGCTTTTTTGTTTAATTTGAGGTTAATTGTGTGTGAAACACCTCTATTAGTCCAGACAAGTAATTGCTATGATCAATCTGTTATGACCATAGAGACACATTGTCCTGCTGCTTTCTAGCCATTCACAATTCCCTCATGTAGGGGCAAAAGTGCAATGTTTCCTACAAGTTGGGGTGCAGAGCTGTGCTGTGCTGGCCATTGTGTTCTGTTATCTATGGAAGCTGTGCCCCCCCACTCACACACAATACACATGTTTTCAGCATGGCTCTTTATGTTGGAGCAGATGACAGAGAAGGATAAGACAGCAGAGGAACCAGAGAATCCAGCACTGCCTGCTTCCCTATACTGTGTGCTGTAACTAAGATAGATTTACATATACATATACATATACAGAGCAGAAGACATGTATGTCTGCAGAATGATGGTCTGTGGGTGTTACTACATTATTGCTCATTGGTCCTAAAATCTTCCTAATAGAGACTACTATATTTATAAACTCAGAATTCTGACTTTGAATCTCAGAATTCTGACTTTGAAACTCAGAATTCTGACTTTGAAACTCAGAATTCTGACTTTGAAACTCAGAATTCTGACTTTGAATCTCAGAACTCTGACTTTGAAACTCAGAATTCTGACTTTGAATCTCAGAATTCTGACTTTGAATCTCAGAATTCTGTAGAAATTTTTTTTTTTTAAACTTACATTTCTGAATTTCAATCTCAGAATTCTGAGTTTCAAAGTCAGAATTCAGTTTTTTTTTATGATGGCCCCAGGGCTCTTCCATAGTAGTTAACCACTTGACGACCGCTCACTGTATATGTACGTCATTTTTTTGAAGATGGATATCTCGGTAACGGCAGCAACTGCTGCCACAACGGAGGTATCCATCTTTACAGTGAGCGGTTCTGTACACGATAACGGTGGTGCCACCCCCCCTCCCGCCGCTCTCCCGCGCCCTCCGCCGCTTACCGGAGCCGTCGGTAGCGGCGGAGGAGATCGGGACCTGTCACTGCCGAGGTACTGAGATGAGTGAGGCCAAGATGGCCCCCACCCGTCTCTATACCACGTGACGGCCGGAGCGACG
This sequence comes from Lithobates septentrionalis, assembly GCA_037952835.1. Classification (NCBI taxonomy): domain Eukaryota; kingdom Metazoa; phylum Chordata; class Amphibia; order Anura; family Ranidae; genus Lithobates; species Lithobates septentrionalis. The sequence goes on from JBBDGP010000998.1 coordinate 5,395,722, forward strand.
TCGTTATGACGGCTCCGCCCACTTCTCTTAAAGGCACAATTTTTTGTGTCATTTTTTTAAACGACTTTTTTTTTTTTTTTTTTTGCATTTTAGTCTAAATATGAGATCTGAGGACTTTTTGACCCCAGATCTCATATTTAAGAGGACCTGTCATGTTTTTTTTCTATTACAAGGGATGTTTACATTCCTTGTAATAGGAATAAAAGTGATCCAAATTTTTTTTTTTTTAAAACAGTGAAAAAATAAATAAAATAAAGTAAAATAAATAATAAAAAAAAAAAAATTTTTTTTAAAGCGCCCTGTCCCGACGAGCTCGCGCGCAGAAGCGAACGCATACGTGAGTAGCGCCCGCATATGAAAACGGTGGTCAAACCACACATGTGAGGTATCGCCGCGACCGGTAGAGCGAGAGCAATAATTCTAGCCCTAGACCTCCTCTGTAACGCAAAACATGCAACCTGTAGAATTTTTTAAACGTCGCCTATGGAGATTTTTAAGGGTAAAAGTTTGACGCTATTCCACGAGCGGGCGCAATTTTGAAGCGTGACATGTTGGGTATCAATTTACTTGGCGTAACATTATATTTCACAATATAAAAAAAAAATTGGGCTAACTTTACTGTTGTCTTATTTTTTTATTCAAAAAAGTGAATTTTTTCCAAAAAAAGTGCGCTTATAAGACCGCTGCGCAAATACGGTGCAAAAAAAAGTATTGCAATGACCGCCATTTTATTCTCTAGGGTGTTAGAAAAAAAAACATATATAATGTTTGGGGGTTCTAAGTAATTTTCTAGCAAAAAAACCTGTTTTAAACATGTAAACACCTAAAATCCAAAACGAGGCTGGTCCTTAAGTGGTTAATGTTATTTTTATGCCATAAAAATAACATTATGTGTGAATAGGTCTGCCGTAAGATGGCTAAAACAATGCTCAAGCCCCCCACAATCTGAAGCTATGGGAAACCACAGACCTCTTGAGAACATTTGGTGATGGGAAGGGGAGCTGTGGGTTACTTTTTTTTGTTTTTTTGATGCTGGTTTACATTGATCAGCCTGTCCCTGGGCTCCTTTTGGCTCTGAAATGGGGCACCAACAATGATTGCTGACCATACTAAAAGCAATCCAAAAACAGAGTTCACTAATTTAAAAGTACAACGAAACTGCTTTAATGTCCACTTATGGTGGCTTAAACCTGCCTTTTAACTCTTTATGTAAAATATAAAGTATATTATATACTAGTTATTTATACTAAATTAGTATGTTCAACATTTTGTTGTAAAATATATCCAATAAAAAAAATCAAATTTCTTCCTCAATTTAGGCCAAAATGTATTCGGCTACATCTTTTGGTAAAAAAAAATCCCAATAAGCATATATTATTTAGTTTGTGTGAAAGTTATAGGGTCTACAAATGATTGTGTATATATATATATATACAAACCTGGAAGACAGGCCGCAATTTACCAGTACATCACCCAGCCTGCATCTGCCACCTGCCAACAATGCAACTACTGTACGGTGGGCAGCAAGTAGTTAATGGAAAAAAATAGTACTATACAGTGGGGACGGAAAGTATTCAGACCCCCTTAAATTTTTCACTTTTTGCAGCCATTTGCTAAAATCATTTAAGTTCATTTTTTTCCTCATTAATGTACACACAGCACCCCATATTGACAGAAAAACACAGAATTGTTGACATTTTTGCAGATTTATTAAAAAAGAAAAACTGAAATATCACATGGTCTTAAGTATTCAGACCCTTTGCTCAGTATTTAGTAGAAGCACCCTTTTGATCTAATACAGCCATGAGTCTTTTCGGGCAAGATGCAACAAGTTTTTCACACCTGGATTTGGGGATCCTCTGCCATTCCTCCTTGCAGATCCTCTCCAGTTCTGTCAGGTTTGATGGTAAACGTTGGTGGACAGCCATTTTTTTTTTTATCCAGAAAAATATTTTATTGAGAAAAACATGTAAAAACATACACATACCGACTTCACATTTACATTATGAAATACTTATTTCTGTCAGACATTCTACATTTGTGCGTCCTACTGGCTGCATTAGTAAACTAACCTGTACCAAAACACCACCCTATCCACTGAATATCATTTTATTCTTCACACACATCTGCATAATATAAACCAAATGTCCATCCCCATCCAGAGCAAAAGGAGTAATTGAACCACATAAGGTACTATGCCTAGATAAGGTAGCCTTAGCTATCCAATACTTAGGTCTCATGTCCCCAATCCCAGCAGTCTGCCCACGACCAAATCCACCGGGGCAAGCCCCGGAACATTCAGCCATGGTCCCCAGAGTTTCTCGAACTTCTGCGGGCATCCTCTGTGTTGGTAGATCACCTTGTCTTTTCTTAACATTTCCCCAACAGCATTAACCCATTCTTTAAGATCAGGAGGCTCCTCAGAGATCCAGTGTTTCATAATTAGTTTCCTTGCCAGGAATACAGCTTTGGTAATTGCCACTTTAGTACATTCCTCCCATCCCAATTCATCTATCACATTGAGCAAGCAGTGCTTAGGATTCGTAGGCAAAGTGACCTGAAATACCCTATTGACAGTGTCCACCACCCCTTTCCAATAGGGGTGAAGCTTTGGGCACCTCCATAGTAGGTGGATCAGGTCCCCATGTTCTCTTTTGCATCTAGTGCATAGCGGGGTGGGTCTAAGGCGTGGACAGCCATTTTTAGGTCTCTCCAGAGATGCTCAATTGGGTTTAAGTCAGGGCTCTGGCTGGGCCATTCAAGAACAGTCACGGAGTTGTTGTGAAGCCACTCCTTCGTTATTTTAGCTGTGTGCTTAGGGTCATTGTCTTGTTGGAAAGTAAACCTTTGGCCCAGTCTGAGGTCCTGAGCACTCTGGAGAAGGTTTTCGTCCAGGATATCCCTGTACTTGGCCGCATTCATCTTTCCCTCGATTTCAACCATTCGCCCTGTCCCTGCAGCTGAAAAACACCCCCACAGCATGATGCTGCCATCACCATGCTTCACTGTTGGGACTGTATTGGACAGGTGATGAGCACTGCCTGGTTCTCTCCACACATACCGCTTAGAATTAAGGCCAAAAAGTTCTATCTTGGTCTCATCAGACCAGAGAATCTTATTTCTCACCATCTTGGAGTCCTTCAGGTGTTTTTTTAGCAAACTCCATGCAGGCTTTCATGTGTCTTGCACTGAGGAGAGGCTTCCATCGGGCCACTCTGCCATAAAGCCCCAACTGGTGGAGGGCTGCAGTGATGGTTGACTTTCTACAACTTTCTCCCATCTCCCGACTGCATCTCTGGAGCTCAGCCACAGTGATCTTTGGGTTCTTCTTTACCTCTCTTACCAAGGCTTTTCTCCCCCGATAGCTCAGTTTGGCCGGAAGGCCAGCTCTAGGAAGGGTTCTGGTCGTCCCAAACGTCTTACATTTAAGGATTATGGAGGCCACTGTGCTCTTAGGAACCTTAAGTGCAGCAGATAATTTTTTGTAACCTTGGCCAGATCTGTGCCTTGCCACAATTCTGTCTCTGAGCTCTTCAGGCAGTTCCTTTGACATCATGATTTTCATTTGCTCTGACATGCACTGTTAGCTGTAAGGTCTTCTATAGACAGGTGTGTGGCTTTCCTAATCAAGTCCAATCAGTATAATCAAACACAGCTGGACTCAAATGAAGGTGTAGAACCATCTCAAGGATGATCAGAAGAAATGGACAGCACCTGAGTTAAATAAATGAGTGTCACAGCAAAGGGTCTGAATACTTAGGACCATGTGATATTTCAGTTTTTCTTTTTTAATAAATCTGCAAAAATGTCAACAATTCTGTGTTTTTCTGTCAATATAGGGTGCTGTGTGTACATTATTGAGGAAAAAAATGAACTTAAATGATTTTAGCAAATGGCTGCAATATAACAAACAGTGAAAATGTAAGGGGGTCTGAATACTTTCCGTCCCCACTGTATAGTAAAAATAAAGACTATCAGAAAGGTTTTTACGAGCAGTGATTATGAAATTTTGGCTGTCAATGTAATGGTATGCACTCAACCGAGATTTCTACACTGCGCCAGAACCTGCAGATGTCATGGGTGAGTATGCTTGCCTAAGAAGACATTGGGGGTTATTTATTAAAACTAGGGAGTGCAAAATCTGGTGCAACTCTGCATAGAAACCAATCAGCTTCCAGGTTTTATTGCCAAAGCTTAATTGAACAAGCTAAAGCTAGAAGCTGATTGGCTACCATGCACAGCTGCACCAGATTCTGAGTACTCCACATTTTTGTAAATCTACCCCATAGTCTTGTAGTAAAGTAATAAGAGTTGTGTACAAGGAGTAACTGTGCATTTTTTTCCCCTTCATAAAACACACACATGCACCTGGTAAATTATTATCCAGCACAAAGATAATACAGTTTTATCATTTTCTGTGACTGAAGTCAATACACATTATAAAAAAAATATTGTACATCTGCTTTACAGTGGCAGCTGGTGCTGTAAGGGGGGGGGGGGGGGGGGCGGCGTCAAACAACCCCCCCCCCCCCCCCAGTTTGTTCGGTCAAACCAGCAAAAAAAATGGTGAGGGGTTCCTCCTAATATCTCAAGAAGACACTTATCTAAGCATTCTGCATAGGTGGCCAGGAATAGGAGGAAAGTGAGCATGGGGACCCTCTCTTCATGTACCATACTAGGCCAAATGTCTTAATTTTTGGGGGTATCTTCAGGGAACGGCAGCAAAGCCTACCTCCAGCCCCCCCCCCTCCAAAAAGGAGAATGGGGGGGCCTGCATGGTTTTCCTCCGGGTACTCCGGTTTCCTCCCACACTACAAAGACATGCTGGTAGGTTAAATTGGCTTCTGTCCAAAATTGGCCCTCGTATATGAATGTGTGTTAGGGACCTTAGTTTGTAAGCTCCTTGAGGGTAGGGACTGATGTGAATGTACAATGTATATGTAAAGCGCTGCATAAATTGACAGCGCTATATAAGTACCTTAATAATAATTATTGTGGAATCAGGAAGCTTTCTTTATAATGAGCTATCCACCCCCTTTTAGGAGAATGAGTAAAGTGTTACATTAGTTCCCCTTGCCCATTCCCATAAAGTGTTAAAAGTAAAAAAATGACTAACTCCGAATAAAATTCTTTATTAAAACATACTTAGTGGCTTTTAAAATAAAACATGTTATTTTTACCAGAAGTAAATCCATTGGTCAATCATGGTGTCTAGAGATGTATCTGTCAATGAAGTAATCTAGCAAGGAAATCAATGTTACTCACAGTGACTGTCACCCACATGCTGCTCTCCCATTGCTAAATGACAGATACATGGCTGCAGTCATTTAGATTTACTGTTGGTAATTCTGGGTGACATTATTGAGCAAATTTGACCAATGATGTCGCCTGGGATTCCCAGTGATATTACTGTAGCCTGAAATCTGTACATGCCACTGATTTAGTTAAACTAAAGACAAAACTTTTTTTATTTAGTTTTGGATAGAGTGGAGAGGTATTAGAACACTTGTCAGTTTTTATTGCTATCTGTTTCCCTATTAGGGAGGTTCACCCTCCCTATTTGTCATGTTTACCATTATCATTGAAAGTGAAAATGAAAGAAAACCCTGAATTTTGGGTTGTCCCCATAAAAGTAATAGAGGGGACATCTTCAAATGGGGACACTAGTTCTGGAGACCTGGGGGTCCCCAAAGGATTTCCCTTAATGTGCACTTCCTGTTTGGCTATGGGAAGGAAGTGAAAGGAAATCTCTGAAATGGGACACAGATGGCGAAAAAAAAACCTGACAGGGATTATAACCGTCCCTTATTCTAGCTAAAATTGAAAAAAAGTTTTGCCTATAGTTCTACTTTAAGCTGCAAATCTGTACATACAGTGGGGCAAAAATGTATTTAATCAGCCACCAATTGTGCAAGTTCTCCCACTTAAAAAGATGAGAGAGGCCTGTAATTGTCATCATAGGTATACCTCAACTATGAGAGACAAAATATGGAAACAAATCCAGACAATCACATTGTCTGATTTTTTAAAGAATTTATTTGCAGATTATGGTGGAAAATAAGTATTTGGTCATCTACAAACTAGCAAGATATCTGGCTCCCACAGACCTGTATCTTCTTCTTTAAGATGCTCCTCTGTCCTCCACTCATTACTTGTATTAATGGCATCTGTTTGAACTTGTTATCAGTATAAAAGACACCTGTCCACAACCTCAAACAGTCACACTCCAAACTCCACTATGGTGAAGACCAAAGAGCTGTCGAAGGACACCAGAAACAAAATTGTAGACCTGCACCAGGCTGGGAAGACTGAATATGCAATAGGCAAGCAGCTTGGTGTGAAGAAATCAACTGTGGGAGCAATAATTAGAAAATGGAAGACATACAAGGCCACTGATAATCTCCCTCGATCTGGGTCTCCACGCAAGATCTCACCCCGTGAGGTCAAAATGATCACTAGAACGGTGAGCAAAAATCCCAGAACCACACGGGGGGACTTAGTGAATGACCTGCATAGAGCTGTTACCAACGTAACAAAGGCTACCATCAGTAACACACTACGCCGCCAGTGACTCAGATCCTGCAGTGCCAGACGTGTCCCCCTGCTTAAGCCAGTACATGTCTGGGCCCATCTGAGGTTTGCTAGAGAGCATTTGGATGATCCAGAAGACCATTGGGAGAATGAAACCAAAGTAGAACTGTTTGTTAGAAACACAACTCGTCGTGTTTGGAGGAGAGAGAATGCTGAGTTGCAACCAAAGAACACCATACCTACTGTGAAGCATGGGGGCGGCAACATCATGCTTTGGGGCTGTTTCTCTGCAAAGGGAACAGGACGACTGATCCGTGTACATGAAAGAATGAATGGGGCCATGTATCATGAGATTTTGAGTGCAAACCTCCTCCCATCAGCAAGGGCATTAAAGATGAAATGTGGCTGGGTCTTTCAGCATGACAATGATCCCAAACACACCACCCGGGCAACAAAGGAGTGGCTTCGTAAGAAGCATTTCAAGGTCCTGGAGTGACCTAGCCAGTCTCCAGATCTCAACCCCATAGAAAACCTTTGGAGGGAGTTGAAAGTCTGTGTTGCCCAGGGACAGTCCCAAAACATCACTGCGGAGATCTGCATGGAGGAATGGGCCAACATACCAGCCACAGTGTGTGACAACCTTGTGAAGACTTACAGAAAACATTTGACCTCTGTCATTGCCAACAAAGGATATATAACAAAGTATTGAGATGAACTTTTGATATTGACCAAATACTTATTTTCCACCATAATTTGCAAATAAATTCTTTCAAAAATAAGACAATGTGATTGTCTGGATTTGTTTTCACATTTTGTCTCTCATAGTTGAGGTATACCTATGATGACAATTACAGGCCTCCCCCATCTTTTTAAGTGGGAGAACTTGCACAATTGGTGGCTGACGAAATCCTTTTTTGCCCCACTGTACTATGACAGATTCCTACCTGTGGAAGTTTAAACTTACTGTCAGGAATACTAGGTCAATGACATCACCCAGGTATCAAGGCTGGGCTCAGCCCTTCTCTGAGCTGGCCGCTCAGCTGTCGGCTAATTGCCAGCTCCTATCTCTCCACAGGTACTCAGCTGTTGATGATATCATGCTTGTCAGTCCTGCCGTGCAGCCCAGAGTATCTCTGCCTTAGCCAACATAACAGAGACGCTCTCCTGCATTCCTGTTAAAAGACTTGCTTGGCTGACATACCTTCTGGGTCCGGATCCTGCTTGCTGTTTTACTGCGCTCATCTCTGGCTCCCTGACGTTTTGCCTTGTCTGACTATCCATTCCGGTTCTTGAACTCTGGCTATGTTTTGACTATGTTTGTTCTATTTACTTTTATTATTTCACAAGTGTGATTTAACTGTACTTCTTAATTAGCCTTGCAGGATAAATGTCATTTTTGTATGTGTGTGCTGTAATCTGTTTTGTACTGTTTTTGGTCTTATAGCAGCACCATCTTGAATGTAAAGCATTTTAGGGTGTGCCCCCAATGTTTTTGTATATTGTATGGACCCTGACCAGGTCTCTTGGGCTGGAGCACCCCTCCCCCTCTTCATTACCTCTTATTAGTGGCCACCAGTGCATAGGAGGAATCCCTTCAGTTCTCCCACATAGAGGAGTTTATCTCCCATGGTTGAGACACAGGTTCTTTCATTCTATTACTAGGGTGGGACCCACTAATTTGGGGTACTTTGTTGCAGTAAGTTGGCTTAGCACTATATAACCATATAGTGTGACCAAACCCCTGTATTTTTGAATATGTTCAGGTGTTTTTAGCTAGCCTTGCATGATAAATGTCATTTTTGTATGTGTGCGCTGTAATCTGTTTTGTATTTTTAACTGTACCTCTGTCTCGGTCTGATTTCATGGTTTCTGACACCAGGATTCCCAGTGTTATTACTGCTGCTGGGAATTTGTCATTTAGTGGCAGCAGTGCTTGCTGCCCTCCCTTTCTTGGCCACCAAGCAGGGGCGTCGGGAGGGGGCTGGAGCCCCGAATGGGTCCCCGAAAAGCCCTGAGTCTCAGGAAGGCACTGTCCAATTGTTAGCCCCGAGCGCCGCTAGCCCCCGCTGAGCGGGGACCGATCTGATCCGCCGAGTGTGGCCGAGTGACATAGCAGGTCCCGCCTTCTGCAGCTATGATGAACATCCCACTGGTCCAATGCCGGGACCACGACGGTACGTGTGATGTCCATCATAGGTGCTGCACGCTCCAGAAGGCGGGAATTATAATGCCGCCGCGCCACATCACTGAGCGGTTGGGTGAGATCTGCCAGTGACTGCATCGATGATTGTAGAGGAGGGGATGAGGATAACCAGAAAAGGAGCCCGCTGGGGTGTGTTGATGACCTGAGCTGTGCTGGGGGCGGATGGCAGAGTGAAGAGCTCCAGGTCTCGTGTGTGTCCGATCATGGGCACCGGAGTGTGCAGCAGGAGGCAGAATAGTCTTCTCCATACCGCCTTGTGCCTGCTGGCCGTGCTGGGACTCTACTTTGTATAACTACGTGCAGGACAAAGCCCGGAGCTCCAAGGTCCAGGCGATTAAATTCAAGCAGTCTCCTCTCCTCCTCTGGCTGCCTGCTGTGACACATGATGGGCGCTCTGCACACCGCACACAACAGCTGAGGCTGAACTGAACTGCAGAACACCTGGACACATGAAGTCTGTCTCCTGGTCAGGTAGGTTTATGTATGTCAGGTAGGTTAGTGTATGTTAGGTAGGTGTATGTATGTCAGGTAGGTCAGTGTATGATGTAGGGGAGGTCAGTGTATGTATGTTAGGTAGGTGTATGTATGTCATGTAGGTCAGTGTATGTTAGGTAGGTGAGGTCAGTGTATGTTTGTCAGGTAGGTGAGGTCAGTGTATGTTTGTCAGGTAGGTGCGGTCAGTGTATGTTTTTCAGGTAGGTGCGGTCAGTGTATGTAGGTCAGGTAGATGCGGTCAGTGTATGTAGGTCAGGTAGGTGAGGTTAGTGTATGTATGTCAGGTAGGTCATTGTAATGTTCAGTGTGTCAGGTAGCTGACACACTGAACATTAGTGGCCAAAATTGATGGGCACTGGTAAGCACCAGGCAGCAACCAGCAAGTGAGCTTACCCCCCGCCACACAACCCCACCGCCCAGCCAAAAAACCCTGTGCCACGACCACCATGGACCCCCCCCCCCGCTGCCAGCATGGGGGGGGGGTCACTGAAGCCCCTGGTCTTTTTGCCACCTAGCAACGCCCCTGCCACCAAGTCTGCATGCCCTGGACAAGGGTCTATTGATAGTAAGAAAAATACTTTATTACAAAAACAGAAATGTAACACACAATATATCAAAATATACCATAGCACACATAAAAAATACAGATATAGAATTGCATCGGGAATGACATGCAGGTAACAACAGGAGGTAGTGTATATGTCACACACGACAATAAATGAAAAACAAACTAATGTTATAAGATGGAGTGGGTCTCACTAAACCGACGCGTTTCGGAAAGTCCTTCGTCAGGGTTTGACGAGTGAGAGTTACCATCTATTGAATGTTGTAAAGACAGAAAAGTGTCAAAATGGTTAGTATCACGTACATGCATAAAGTAGTATATCCCCCACACCCCAAGTGTGAGAGAGTACACACTTACCCAATGCAAATATAAAACAAACATTCAACGCATAGAATCAGCTCTGCTGTGGTGTCCCAGGCCGCGTGCATGTGTTAAAAGTCCAAAGGTACATAGGCAGAATGCTATGAAAAGATCCGTATAGGGAGTACTCTTCCCCTAAATGCTGAGGAGACGCCGCGTCCAAATAAGGCGCAGCGCCTGTGCGCAGGCTGGGGTCCAACTGGATCTTCGGACCTAGAATTGTATGAACCATATCGTGAAAGAGGGCCAGTATCATATAAGAAAACTAATACTGCTAAAGGTGGTGAAATCTGAAGAAAGCAAAATTCTAAAGAAAGCACCAAAAAAGTATATCTACATGTATGAAGGATAAAGGCCAGGAACATACCTGAACGTTGGAGCTGGGGGGGACACCTACAAGGTGTAGTGTAGGAAAGGGGAGGAGAGGCTCATGTGTCACCGTACCAATTAATAGGCTGGCCAAAGAGTAGGAACCTATTGTTAGAAAACAAAGGGAGAGAGGGTAAACTCTAGGGATGTCCCGATACCACTTTTTTAGGACCGAGTACAAGTACCGATACTTTTTTTCCAAGTACTCGCCGATACCGATTACCGATACTTTTTTTTTAATGTCACGTGACAGTTTTTTTTTTTTTTTTTTTTTTTTGAGGGGGGGGGGGGGGGGGGTGGGGGTATAGTGAACGGTGTCTGTGTGTGTGTTTTTGTTTTGTTTTTTTCATTTACATTTATTATTTTTTACAATTTTTTTTTTTATTCTTTATTGCACTGTGTGTGTGTGTTTTTTTTTTTTTTTTTTTTAATCAGCCCTGTTGGGGGGCTTTGGTGAGATATCAGGGGTCTTAACAGACCTCTGATATCTCCCCCTTGAGACAGAGAAATAGACTGAGGATAGAGATTCCCCAGTCCCTTTCTCTGCAGTGTCAGCTGCACTGAGAATGAATGGAGAGAACACAGCAGCTTCTCTCCATTCATAAACTGACACATCGTAATCACAGGAGATTACAATGTTTCAGTTATGTGAATGGAAAGAGTCAGCTGACTCTCTCCATACACACAGCGGAGAGACAGCAGAACGGAGGGGACAGACGAAGAGAGAGGGGGACAACGGAAAGCCGGAACGGATGGGGACAGCGGAGGGGGACAGAGGAACGCATGGGGACAGCGGAGGGGGACAGAGGAACGGATGGGGACAGCGCAAAGAAGAAGGACAGCGGGATGTGGACAGAGGAACGGAGGAGGACAGCGGAGGGGGACAGAGCAAAGAAGGAGGACAGCGGGGGGGGGGGACAGAGGAACGGAGGGGGACACAGCAATGGAGCAGGACAGCGGAGGGGGACAGAGGAACGGAGGAGGACTAAGGAGGAGGAGGTGACAGTCAGCGGTGATCGCGTCTGGGGGAATTACAAGCACCGATCACCGCTGTATGTCACTAAGCAGCTGAAAGCCGCGGGGGGAGAAGCTTGTAACTCCCCCACACGTCCATCACCGCTGACAGTCAAGGTATCGGCGGAAGCATCGGGAGCATTTGCCCGAGTACAAGTACTTGGGCAAATGCTTGGTATCGGTGCCGATACCGATACTAGTATCGGTATCGGGACAACCCTAGTAAACTCCAAGGTGAGATATGTGGACAAGTAAAGGTGTATAGAGAACACCATACAATAGAGTGTTCTCCAGAGTAAAGTCTAATACATGCCCCCAATCCATCAAAGTATATTACCTATGGCCGCCAGGAACGCAACACTGGTGCACCGTCCACCTCCGATCACAAGATCAGAGTGGATGGGCTCAGGTATATATCCGTAGTGGAGGCACTCACAGCTGATTGTAACGACAATCAGCTGGGCGCCGTGTGTTCCCTGAGTTGCCTCCTCCCATTCTCCACAGCTGTCAAACAGACAGCCTATGAGACGGCATCCCGTCCTCTTCGTCCAATCCTGGACCCCCTGGGAGTGGACCGCGCCGCGCCCCCCCCAAAGTACGCCGGCCCCGGTCCCCCATCGCGCATGCGCATTAGCCAAGCTGCAACGCACCGTCGCGGCTGACGTCACGGGGCCACGCCCCGGGGACGCGCGCCGCCGTCCAATCCCACCGGCACGGGAAGCCGGGGCTGAGTTCAGCTAACGCTGAATCAGACCCGGAGGGGAGGAGCAAAAAAACGGCTACCTCTCCAGTGTCCCCCAAGAGGGGAAGCCTTGCCGTGCCGGGTCCGCGCACAATCACAGCAGAGGGGGGCAAATATAAAAAGTGTCACCCAAGAAGTTGGGCAGACATAGCAAAAAAATATCAAAAAATGTAAAGAAGGAAGAAAGTGTCTATGGACGCAGTGTTCCATGATATGGGAACACGGGCAATGTTGATTATCTGACAAAGCACCTATGGCGTGAGAGACCACAGCACAGCTGTTACATGGGGAGAAAAATTGCTGATAAATACATAAGCAGAGAATTACATAACACTCATATAAGGGGTGATAACATCTAGCTCACCCCATTGGGACAGGATTACATCGATCGGGGATAACCTCCCTGCCCTGAAAGACGAGAACATGCAGTAAGAACCCCCAGTATGGCCCGTGAGGGCACCAATATCCAACCCCTAATGTAATAAAGGCCCATCATACCCATGGTAGGGGCATTGTGGAGGCAAGGCAGAGGCCAGAATCGGAGGTGGTGGAATAGATATTTATCTTTCCATACCCCCGGAGTCAAAGCCCTCCAAGAAGGGTTTGAAGCATGTGGAATCGTTCAATCCAGGGGGTCTAGTTGCACGTAAATTATAGATCCACCTTAGCTCGAGCTGGAGGAGGTCCTTGTTCCAGTCTCCTCCCCTCCAGCCCGGGTGGACCCGATCCAAGATCAAAAATTTGATATTGGGAAACTTTCCCTGGTGAACCAGAGCCGTGTGTCTCCCCAAAGGTAGATCGGGGTCACATGTCTGCATGCTCCTGATGTGGCGGTATGCTCTATGCCAGAATTCCAGTTTGGTTTTCCCGACATAGAAACATCCGCAATCACACCGGAGCATGTAGACCACCCCTTTCGTCTTGCAGTTCGCAAAATGCTTGGGCCTGAAGACACTGCCATTAGGTAAAATGGGATTTTTTGTAGTGTACATAAATCTACAGTATCCGCAGGCCCCACACATAAAAGTACCCCTGTATTTGCAATGCTGGGCAAACTTTTCGTCCCTAAATTCACTTCTAACCAATCTGGAGGAAAGAGATGAAGCCCTCCTGAAAGTGAAAAGGGGACTTTCAGGGAGGAGTCTCTGTAAGTTGGGGTCCATAGTGAGAATGTGCCAATACTTGGACACAATCTTCCTGACTTCAAAATGTTGGTTACAGTACTTTGTGATGATACGCAAGGAATTGTCCTGAGTTTTGTCTTTTTGCGAGTAAATAAGGGATTGTCTACTGCGTGTAGTGGCCCGTTTGTAAGCTTTTTTGAGAGAGGTGCGGGAGTAACCTCTCTCAAGGAGTCTCTCGCGCAGATTGTTTGCCTCTTTCTTAAAAGTCGCTTCATCGGTGCAATTTCTACGCACCCTCAAGTATTGACTATATGGTATAGATTTGATGAGACTCGCTGGGTGAAAGCTTGAAGCGTGTAGGATGGTATTCCCCGCAGTGGCCTTCCGAAAGAGGCCACTGCTGAGTCTGCCATCCCAATCCCTACGGACCATGACGTCCAGGAATGCGATCTCACTGCGACTGAATGCCATAGTGAAGTTGAGATTGAAGCAGTTTCTGTTCATGCTCTTCAAACATGATTGTAAGAGCTCTATAGGGCCATCCCAGATGGTGAAAATATCGTCGATGTATCGGAGCCACAATAAAAGGTGGCTCGTATACATCGACGAGTCCTCATCACTGAGAAAGGTGGTTTCCCATTCCCCCAGGTACAGGTTGGCATAGGACGGGGCACAACAAGTCCCCATTGCCACCCCCTGTACCTGGAGGAAGTGGGAACCATCAAAGGAGAAAACATTGTGATACAAAATGTATTCCAACAGTTGTAAGATGAAGTCATTGTATGTCCAGTCACCATCCTGTCTCTGAAAGATGGCCTTTTTAACAGCCCTAAGTCCGCCAGTATGGGGGATAGAGCTATACAGGGCCTCTACGTCGATCGTCACAAGATAAGCATTATCAGGTATGGTAAGATTATCAATAATTTTAAGGAAGTGTATGGTGTCTTTAACATATGACCGTAAACTGGTGACATGAGGTTTAAGATACTCATCAATCAAACGACTGGCATGTTCGCTGATGGATCCCCTCCCCGAGATGATTGGTCTACCTGTGGGGTTCTGACTGTCTTTATGAATTTTAGGGAGTGAATAAAAAGTTGGTACAATTGGGAATTTAACTCTAATGTACTCCCATACTGTCTTATTGATAACTTTGTTGTTGTATGCCGTATCCACGAGGGAATAATATTCCTGGTAGAATCTGTTGATCAGATCACTAGAGATTTTTTTGTACCAATTTTTGTTCATAAGGATTTTATTGCACATTAGGATGTATTGGGCATTGTCCATCAAGACAATGTTCCCACCCTTGTCCGAGGGCTTGATGACTATAGATTTATTGTCACCAAGTTCCTTGAGTGCCTGTCTGTCAGCCAAGTTAGTGTTTATCTCGCTGGGGGTGCGAATACGCATTTTTTCAATGTCTTTATGTACCAATTTAAGGAATGTAGAAATATTTGGATTGGAGCTAGGAGGTGGGAATTGGACTGATTTCTTTTTAAGTTTGGACCTCTGATCGGACTCACAGGCCGGCACCTCCCTGTTTGACAGGGGAAGAGAAAGTACGGAGGGTAGATCAATGCGATCAATAAGATCGGTTGTGTCGCTTTCCTCCAAAAGCGACACCAGTTGGTCAATGGCTTGGTTTTCCTGGGGTGTAAGATCCATGGACCCCTGGGGTTTCTGATACATGTTTTTTAACATTAATTTACGTGCAAATAATTCGAGATCTTTAACAACCTCGAATCTATCCATATTCTCGTTGGGGCAGAACCCCAGTCCCTTTTGAAGCAAGTGTTTTTCCCCTTCTGTGAGGGTGTGGGATGAGAGGTTGACGATGCTGAAGGTCCCGTGGGGGCGATCAGCAGCATCTATAAAACCCGCCTCTTCACCCCGCTCTAAGTTCGATTTGTAACTTTGTTTAAAAGCACTTCCACTAAAGGGACAGCGTCCTGTCTGTCGCTGGCCTGATGGGTGGTTTTAGATCTGGTAACTGGGGGTAAGTTTATATTATTCACCGGAGGTATAAGGGGGGTATTGGTGGGACCTCCACCCAACCCTCCTGTTTGTCTACCTGTCCCCATCGTTGCACATTGTGTCCTGTCCACTGTGTTCACATTTTGAGTCCTTGTTCCCTGAAATCTGTTTTCACTTTGATTAGAGCGGGTTCCCTTCTTAGTTTTAGGGGGAATCTGTGAGGAAGTAGAGGAAATGCTTGAAGAGGAATTAGAGACAGCAGAGTAATGGTCCCTTCTGTTCCTAAGTTTGTTGGCATTTTTGGATTGTGGTTGGTTCCACCTATAAGCCCTATTTTCCTCAAATGCGCCACGGTCCCTACTTAATTTAGTTTCTTTTTTAATAAGGATATCCCTATTAAAATCCTCGAGATGTTTTTTGAGTTTGATCTCTCTATCTATGTATGTCTTGTGGGTTTGAAGTGGTTGGAGTTTCAAACAGATGGTTTGAATTTCGCCATCCAGCGCATTCGACCGTTTCTGATACTCGGTGATGAGAAGTTCCATCATATCTTTGGAACAGGTGCGTAAAATTTTTTCCCAGGCATTCTTAAACTCAGTGTCCAGACCCTCCAGATTAGGGAAGATCTGGACCCTGAGTCCTAATGGATTCATGTTGTCATTGATGTAGTCACGGAAGGACCTAATGTGCCAGTATAGGGATGATTTTTTCTCAAGGAATTTGGTTAATTTCACAAACAATCCTTTGATTTCAGATTCAATATGTTCATTCTTACCATATTCGTCCAGATAACCCGACATGAGGCTGTCCCAATTACTCCCCATATAGTTAGCCATGATCTGCACGTTTACAACAAAAGAATATACGAAAAAATATGTGTATGAATCACCAATGAAATTAATACAACAAAACAAAGTCAAAAATAGTATGGTAAATGAATGGGGCAAAAAAGGCCCAACGAAGAAAAAGTATTGATAGTTTACTACTGCTCGTCAGAAAATGCGGGGATTGGTATCTGCTACCATATTAGAGAAAAAAGGGGCTCTGACCAGAAGTAGCAAAGAAAGGAAGGTATGCCACATCCCTTAATAACACAAAAAAGAGCAAAATGTTCCCCTGGGATGGGATTTTGGAGGCATTACCACAAAAAGTATATTGATAGTAAGAAAAATACTTTATTACAAAAACAGAAATGTAACACACAATATATCAAAATATACCATAGCACACATAAAAAATACAGATATAGAATTGCATCGGGAATGACATGCAGGTAACAACAGGAGGTAGTGTATATGTCACACACGACAATAAATGAAAAACAAACTAATGTTATAAGATGGAGTGGGTCTCACTAAACCGACGCGTTTCGGAAAGTCCTTCGTCAGGGTTTGACGAGTGAGAGTTACCATCTATTGAATGTTGTAAAGACAGAAAAGTGTCAAAATGGTTAGTATCACGTACATGCATAAAGTAGTATATCCCCCACACCCCAAGTGTGAGAGAGTACACACTTACCCAATGCAAATATAAAACAAACATTCAACGCATAGAATCAGCTCTGCTGTGGTGTCCCAGGCCGCGTGCATGTGTTAAAAGTCCAAAGGTACATAGGCAGAATGCTATGAAAAGATCCGTATAGGGAGTACTCTTCCCCTAAATGCTGAGGAGACGCCGCGTCCAAATAAGGCGCAGCGCCTGTGCGCAGGCTGGGGTCCAACTGGATCTTCGGACCTAGAATTGTATGAACCATATCGTGAAAGAGGGCCAGTATCATATAAGAAAACTAATACTGCTAAAGGTGGTGAAATCTGAAGAAAGCAAAATTCTAAAGAAAGCACCAAAAAAGTATATCTACATGTATGAAGGATAAAGGCCAGGAACATACCTGAACGTTGGAGCTGGGGGGGACACCTACAAGGTGTAGTGTAGGAAAGGGGAGGAGAGGCTCATGTGTCACCGTACCAATTAATAGGCTGGCCAAAGAGTAGGAACCTATTGTTAGAAAACAAAGGGAGAGAGGGTAAACTCCAAGGTGAGATATGTGGACAAGTAAAGGTGTATAGAGAACACCATACAATAGAGTGTTCTCCAGAGTAAAGTCTAATACATGCCCCCAATCCATCAAAGTATATTACCTATGGCCGCCAGGAACGCAACACTGGTGCACCGTCCACCTCCGATCACAAGATCAGAGTGGATGGGCTCAGGTATATATCCGTAGTGGAGGCACTCACAGCTGATTGTAACGACAATCAGCTGGGCGCCGTGTGTTCCCTGAGTTGCCTCCTCCCATTCTCCACAGCTGTCAAACAGACAGCCTATGAGACGGCATCCCGTCCTCTTCGTCCAATCCTGGACCCCCTGGGAGTGGACCGCGCCGCGCCCCCCCAAAGTACGCCGGCCCCGGTCCCCCATCGCGCATGCGCATTAGCCAAGCTGCAACGCACGCGGCCTGTGAGTCCGATCAGAGGTCCAAACTTAAAAAGAAATCAGTCCAATTCCCACCTCCTAGCTCCAATCCAAATATTTCTACATTCCTTAAATTGGTACATAAAGACATTGAAAAAATGCGTATTCGCACCCCCAGCGAGATAAACACTAACTTGGCTGACAGACAGGCACTCAAGGAACTTGGTGACAATAAATCTATAGTCATCAAGCCCTCGGACAAGGGTGGGAACATTGTCTTGATGGACAATGCCCAATACATCCTAATGTGCAATAAAATCCTTATGAACAAAAATTGGTACAAAAAAATCTCTAGTGATCTGATCAACAGATTCTACCAGGAATATTATTCCCTCGTGGATACGGCATACAACAACAAAGTTATCAATAAGACAGTATGGGAGTACATTAGAGTTAAATTCCCAATTGTACCAACTTTTTATTCACTCCCTAAAATTCATAAAGACAGTCAGAACCCCACAGGTAGACCAATCATCTCGGGGAGGGGATCCATCAGCGAACATGCCAGTCGTTTGATTGATGAGTATCTTAAACCTCATGTCACCAGTTTACGGTCATATGTTAAAGACACCATACACTTCCTTAAAATTATTGATAATCTTACCATACCTGATAATGCTTATCTTGTGACGATCGACGTAGAGGCCCTGTATAGCTCTATCCCCCATACTGGCGGACTTAGGGCTGTTAAAAAGGCCATCTTTCAGAGACAGGATGGTGACTGGACATACAATGACTTCATCTTACAACTGTTGGAATACATTTTGTATCACAATGTTTTCTCCTTTGATGGTTCCCACTTCCTCCAGGTACAGGGGGTGGCAATGGGGACTTGTTGTGCCCCGTCCTATGCCAACCTGTACCTGGGGGAATGGGAAACCACCTTTCTCAGTGATGAGGACTCGTCGATGTATACGAGCCACCTTTTATTGTGGCTCCGATACATCGACGATATTTTCACCATCTGGGATGGCCCTATAGAGCTCTTACAATCATGCTTGAAGAGCATGAACAGAAACTGCTTCAATCTCAACTTCACTATGGCATTCAGTCGCAGTGAGATCGCATTCCTGGACGTCATGGTCCGTAGGGATTGGGATGGCAGACTCAGCAGTGGCCTCTTTCGGAAGGCCACTGCAGGGAATACCATCCTACACGCTTCAAGCTTTCACCCAGCGAGTCTCATCAAATCTATACCATATAGTCAATACTTGAGGGTGCGTAGAAATTGCACCGATGAAGCGACTTTTAAGAAAGAGGCAAACAATCTGCGCGAGAGACTCCTTGAGAGAGGTTACTCCCGCACCTCTCTCAAAAAAGCTTACAAACGGGCCACTACACGCAGTAGACAATCCCTTATTTACTCGCAAAAAGACAAAACTCAGGACAATTCCTTGCGTATCATCACAAAGTACTGTAACCAACATTTTGAAGTCAGGAAGATTGTGTCCAAGTATTGGCACATTCTCACTATGGACCCCAACTTACAGAGACTCCTCCCTGAAAGTCCCCTTTTCACTTTCAGGAGGGCTTCATCTCTTTCCTCCAGATTGGCTAGAAGTGAATTTAGGGACGAAAAGTTTGCCCAGCATTGCAAATACAGGGGTACTTTTATGTGTGGGGCCTGCGGATACTGTAGATTTATGTACACTACAAAAAATCCCATTTTACCTAATGGCAGTGTCTTCAGGCCCAAGCATTTTGCGAACTGCAAGACGAAAGGGGGGGTCTACATGCTCCGGTGTGATTGCGGATGTTTCTATGTCGGGAAAACCAAACTGGAATTCTGGCATAGAGCATACCGCCACATCAGGAGCATGCAGACATGTGACCCCGATCTACCTTTGGGGAGACACACGGCTCTGGTTCACCAGGGAAAGTTTCCCAATATCAAATTTTTGATCTTGGATCGGGTCCACCCGGGCTGGAGGGGAGGAGACTGGAACAAGGACCTCCTCCAGCTCGAGCTAAGGTGGATCTATAATTTACGTGCAACTAGACCCCCTGGATTGAACGATTCCACATGCTTCAAACCCTTCTTGGAGGGCTTTGACTCCGGGGGTATGGAAAGATAAATATCTATTCCACCACCTCCGATTCTGGCCTCTGCCTTGCCTCCACAATGCCCCTACCATGGGTATGATGGGCCTTTATTACATTAGGGGTTGGATATTGGTGCCCTCACGGGCCATACTGGGGGTTCTTACTGCATGTTCTCGTCTTTCAGGGCAGGGAGGTTATCCCCGATCGATGTAATCCTGTCCCAATGGGGTGAGCTAGATGTTATCACCCCTTATATGAGTGTTATGTAATTCTCTGCTTATGTATTTATCAGCAATTTTTCTCCCCATGTAACAGCTGTGCTGTGGTCTCTCACGCCATAGGTGCTTTGTCAGATAATCAACATTGCCCGTGTTCCCATATCATGGAACACTGCGTCCATAGACACTTTCTTCCTTCTTTACATTTTTTGATATTTTTTTGCTATGTCTGCCCAACTTCTTGGGTGACACTTTTTATATTTGCCCCCCTCTGCTGTGATTGTGCGCGGACCCGGCACGGCAAGGCTTCCCCTCTTGGGGGACACTGGAGAGGTAGCCGTTTTTTTGCTCCTCCCCTCCGGGTCTGATTCAGCGTTAGCTGAACTCAGCCCCGGCTTCCCGTGCCGGTGGGATTGGACGGCGGCGCGCGTCCCCGGGGCGTGGCCCCGTGACGTCAGCCGCGACAGTGCGTTGCAGCTTGGCTAATGCGCATGCGCGATGGGGGACCGGGGCCGGCGTACTTTGGGGGGGGCGCGGCGCGGTCCACTCCCAGGGGGTCCAGGATTGGACGAAGAGGACGGGATGCCGTCTCATAGGCTGTCTGTTTGACAGCTGTGGAGAATGGGAGGAGGCAACTCAGGGAACACACGGCGCCCAGCTGATTGTCGTTACAATCAGCTGTGAGTGCCTCCACTACGGATATATACCTGAGCCCATCCACTCTGATCTTGTGATCGGAGGTGGACGGTGCACCAGTGTTGCGTTCCTGGCGGCCATAGGTAATATACTTTGATGGATTGGGGGCATGTATTAGACTTTACTCTGGAGAACACTCTATTGTATGGTGTTCTCTATACACCTTTACTTGTCCACATATCTCACCTTGGAGTTTACCCTCTCTCCCTTTGTTTTCTAACAATAGGTTCCTACTCTTTGGCCAGCCTATTAATTGGTACGGTGACACATGAGCCTCTCCTCCCCTTTCCTACACTACACCTTGTAGGTGTCCCCCCCAGCTCCAACGTTCAGGTATGTTCCTGGCCTTTATCCTTCATACATGTAGATATACTTTTTTGGTGCTTTCTTTAGAATTTTGCTTTCTTCAGATTTCACCACCTTTAGCAGTATTAGTTTTCTTATATGATACTGGCCCTCTTTCACGATATGGTTCATACAATTCTAGGTCCGAAGATCCAGTTGGACCCCAGCCTGCGCACAGGCGCTGCGCCTTATTTGGACGCGGCGTCTCCTCAGCATTTAGGGGAAGAGTACTCCCTATACGGATCTTTTCATAGCATTCTGCCTATGTACCTTTGGACTTTTAACACATGCACGCGGCCTGGGACACCACAGCAGAGCTGATTCTATGCGTTGAATGTTTGTTTTATATTTGCATTGGGTAAGTGTGTACTCTCTCACACTTGGGGTGTGGGGGATATACTACTTTATGCATGTACGTGATACTAACCATTTTGACACTTTTCTGTCTTTACAACATTCAATAGATGGTAACTCTCACTCGTCAAACCCTGACGAAGGACTTTCCGAAACGCGTCGGTTTAGTGAGACCCACTCCATCTTATAACATTAGTTTGTTTTTCATTTATTGTCGTGTGTGACATATACACTACCTCCTGTTGTTACCTGCATGTCATTCCCGATGCAATTCTATATCTGTATTTTTTATGTGTGCTATGGTATATTTTGATATATTGTGTGTTACATTTCTGTTTTTGTAATAAAGTATTTTTCTTACTATCAATATACTTTTTGTGGTAATGCCTCCAAAATCCCATCCCAGGGGAACATTTTGCTCTTTTTTGTGTTATTAAGGGATGTGGCATACCTTCCTTTCTTTGCTACTTCTGGTCAGAGCCCCTTTTTGGACAAGGGTCTGGTTGAAATTACTGCTCTGTTTTTTACATTTTTACATTTATAAAAATTAACAGGTTCAAGATCCTAAGCCCCCATCACCATCTATTGGACTTCCAATGTTATTGAAGCCCCCTGCTTAGCTCAATTCAAACCTTGGGCCTAGCTGCCATGATTAAAGTTTAGATAACCAATATAGTTAAAGCGGGGCTGGTGACATTTTGGGACAGCAATGATCTCCGAATGTTGCATCCCAACATTAACTCAATTTAAAAAAAAAGAAGAAAAAAACAGGCACAAACACATGGTTGTTATGGCTCTCTGAACCCTCCATGAGCCAAATTTTCAAATGGGACGAAGGGGGCATAGACACCTGCACAGAATGATTTCCAATGCAGGTTGCCTAAAAGCTACTCTCCAATTGCAAGTAAAAAAGCTAAAACTGTTTTTCCAGGTCTATTCATGATTTCAAAGCCTTGCCAAATGATAGTTTCAACTTTCAATTAAAAATTCCACATGACACACTACAGGTCTACAAGACAATACTGATAAATGTGCATCCCAGGACTGCAAAACAAAGCTTTGTTCATTGTGTGCTCTCACATCACTGAGACATAACTGGCTACTGTGGATTTTAAACAATAAGAAAAACAAAATTGCGCTTGGATAAACAGAAATTATAACATATGGGTAAATACCAGTGTGAAAATGAATAAAAGTGAGAGGACACCTTATGCAGGTATCATAGCAAAATTCAAAAAGCTGTGGTTATAAGTGGGGCCCACCAACAAAATACATAAACAGATAAACCGCGCTAAAGTGAGTCCAATTAAAATCTGTGATAATAAACAATTAAGTCCAAAATTTTGCAAAAATTCTTCTGTATGATGAAGTGAGGAAAATAAAAGTGACTGTGTGGTGAACTGCTTACCAGAACGTAAGCCAAACCAGGCAGATGGCTTAAAACCCAGCCCGGGCCTTTGGGAGCACTTCAAATGGACAAGATCCTTTGCGCTCAGACAGCAGAACGAATCAGAGAGACGACCAGAGATAGCCCAAACGAAGCACTGGCAGAGTACCACGATCCCGTCCTGGCAGGTCCTCGCAGGCTCGGATAGGTGTATATATTAGAGAGGAGAAGCAGCCAAATGGCTGCTTCTCCTCTCTAATATATACACCTATCCGAGCCTGCGAGGACCTGCCAGGACAGGATCGTGGTACTCTGCCAGTGCTTCGTTTGGGCTATCTCTGGTCGTCTCTCTGATTCGTTCTGCTGTCTGAGCGCAAAGGATCTTGTCCATTTGAAGTGCTCCCAAAGGCCCGGGCTGGGTTTTAAGCCATCTGCCTGGTTTGGCTTACGTTCTGGTAAGCAGTTCACCACACAGTCACTTTTATTTTCCTCACTTCATCATACAGAAGAATTTTTGCAAAATTTTGGACTTAATTGTTTATTATCACAGATTTTAATTGGACTCACTTTAGCGCGGTTTATCTGTTTATGTACTGTGGATTTTGTATGCTGCACACACAGAAACCTATACATTTCATGCACTATTTCCCCTTTCATTTCTTTTTGCTTTGTATTATATTCCATGTGGTATGAAGTCTAGGCTGCTGTCCAAAGTTCTGTTAAATTTCACTGACTTTTATTTGTATCTACTGGCTTTAGGAGTGCAGTTAGTGGGCTGCATAATAAAAATATTCAGAGAACCCTTTGAAAGAAGCATCCTTCCAGTCTGTGCATGAAGTTAAGCATGGTCTTATGATTCTGAGTTGTTATTTATAGTATGGTTTCTATTAACCACGCTGCATTGTGTATGACCATAAAAGGAATATATAATCTTTTCATAGATTTTGTTTTAGATATATGTGTAAAATACTGTATGCAACTTTAAAATAGTAATAAACCCTCAGTGTCTTTACTTTAACACATTGGGGACAATGAAATAAACATTACCTAGTAAACTATTTGTTAAAATTCATACCCCAGTACTTACAGTTTACAACTTTCAATACTGATCACCAGGTCTCTCAGTGCTGCTTCCCTGAATTTCTGGTCTTCACAGGAAATAGTTAAAGATTATGCAAGACAAAACCAGAGAAAATTCCCAGCTCTGCATACCAACCAAATGAACCTGTCTAACAGTATGTGTTAAAAACAGGGGTTTAGTTAGCACATATTTGCAAACGCATGCGTAAGCTGCAAGGCCCCTTCACGTTACCCTTTATTACCTGCAGGCCTAAACCTTGTAAATGTATAAGAGTCTCCAACAGTGGGAGCACATGCATTCTAATGGATAGATAAAGTACAGGTGGGCCTGGAGGTAGCCCATTCCTTCTTAAAGGCACAGGGGCACACTGGACACCCAGCACATAGCACAATAGCAGCAAAGGTGTCCAGTGCGTCCCCTCATCAATATTGGACAGGTTAATGTGGTTGGTAAGCAGACTGGTTGGTGAGCTGAGCTGGGAATTTTCTCTGGTTTTGTCTTGCATGCATTGCCCTTCCATGTGCTCCTTGCTGTGAAGGCGAGTTCTAGATGGAGGCAGGGGCCATCTGTTTGTTAATAGTTAAAGATTATGTAAACCCAACATTTCATATTCTTTATATGTGCCTGTTTCTTGTATTGCTTCCTTTGTGTGAAATCCCTGGTGCTCCTGCCAGTCCCTATTAAAAACTGACCACACTAAGTAGGAGAACACATCCTGGTCAGTTCTCCTGCTGTGCAGAGCCTTTCACTGGAAAGCTTGGTGTACTGCTGTTTCTCCTCCCTTTTGCTCTTATGCAGTTGAGAACAGAGGGAATGTGATCACTTGTAAAAAAAATATATATAAATACTTTTTTCTTCCTCCTCCTTTTTTTTAATATATTTGTGTAGCAGGTGCCCCACAGGCCTGCATCTCCCTCTCTCAGGGAAAGACACAGCCTGTTAGCTCCTGCGGGGGAATTCCCCCCTCCCTCTCCTCACTGTGCAGTGAGTGAGAGACACACACAGAGCAGCTCACTCTGCTCCCTCCCCTACTTCCTCATTGGCAAGGGGAGGGAACCAATGACACTCAAGGAGTACTGCAGCAATGCATCTTGGAACATGTAGTCCCCATTACAAAATGGCCCAAAGCTTTCTATGGGGACAGAACTACACAGAACAGCTGCCCTTAGGATCAAAGAAAGGTAAGGGCCCCATCTTGTCTGCTGGGGGAATCAGAAGCCATGAGGCGAAGGAGAAGACCAGACCTGGGGAGAGGTGTTGCCTCCTCGGTTGGCGTACTGTTCCTGCCAGGCATCCATGGCCGGTCGGGGGACATCCTGCCTAAGAGGGGGATCCCTGCACCAACAGCGTGAGGCATCCAGTTGTGAGGTAGCCAGTTGGGCTACCTGAAGAGCCTCCCTGTTCAAGGATGTTTTGTTTGGGCCTTGATCGCAGGATTGTTGAGTGGGCACTTGCTGTTTGCAGGAAACAAAGACACTGCATACAGTTAGCGTTGTTATTACCTTGCACACACTTGCCACAACCTGGGTCACAGAGATGCCCTGTTAAACAACCTCAGTGTCTGTCCTGTTATTCAGACACTGCCAACATACTGCTTTTACACTCTGCTAATCGGGACACAAAGTGCACCAACTAAAGTGGCTAGTCGGAAACTCAAGGCCCTCTTCTTCAAAAGGGACTGAAGTTATTGTGGCCATTTGGACACACACACACATACCCAGGGCTCAGTATACATTATGTGATGCATGACCGGGGTAGGCTGTCTTGGGAGTTAGGCCATTGACCACTGCACCAGGTGTAGTGTTTATAGTTTGTGGGCCTGTGGTGTCGGGGGACAGAAGGGAGAGGCCTGACATAAGAGAGGATCATTCCTCTGCTCTCCTCCTGCCTGGACTCATAGTGAAGAGGTGACCAATCCAGTATAAAGTTTGCCATTTGTGATATGTTGTTATTAAAGGTTTTTGCCTCTGCTCTCGAGGTTATTCACTATTGAGGAATCCCCTGAAAGCAGCCCGACAGTACCACTGAGTATATTGCTCTTAATTCTCAGATATTGCTATACATTAATTTACTTGAAATATATATGCCTATTGTTCAGATATACTGCCACTGTTTGTTACCATTCGAAGAAACTTCACAGTAAAGACAATTTCTGTGTTTTATTATAACGTGTGTCTTTCATTGGTGTTGTCGCACTAACATTCTTAGTAGGTGTGCCAGAGGGCTGGGACTGTTATTGGGGTTGAGAGGCAGAGTACAGAACCAATTGAGTGATGGTTACTGATGGTTACTAGCAAAGGGGTGTTTAGCTTGTTCTCTTCACTAGTGGTCGGTTCCCCACATACTGGGACCAGACCCGGGGCACAGTATACCTAGGAACCTAGCCTGAGAGTCACTGAAGAGATGTAGCGGGGCCCCTGGGAGAGAGAGAAAGCAAGCACGTAGTTTGAGTGAGGTTCATTTCCTGTATGTTTTAGTAACAGTAGACATTTCACTAGGAGTAAGGTGATAGGAATTGCTGGATTGGTGGATGCTGATACAGGCTCTGCGGTACTGGTTTCTAAATGCTGCACACCTGGAGTAGTGTCCTCTAACTGTAATAGTGACTGGAGTGCTTAGTGTTAACAGTATAAGTTAGCCAAGGGTTGTTAGAGGGATAACTGTGTTCATTGTGGCTCGCCTTTAAGTCTGGAGTTGTGCCTTAGTGCTGATTTCCAGTGCCCGCAAACTCCTGCCTAGAACCTAGGCAATTAGCAAGTGTAGTTCTTAGTGTCCCCTACTAGGGCGCTTAAGCCCAGCCCACAAGTGGACATTGCAGTCTTGAGTCAGTCTTGTTGGCTTGGAGAAAGACGGAGGCAGAGGAAGAGGGAGGAGCAGGGGTGTACCTTGCCATCCTCAGGCTGCGTATTTCTCTTGCTGCACACGTGCAATGAGACACAACTCTAGTCCCAGAATGTAAGGAAGGCTCCTGATGATTCTCCAAAAGAAAGGAGACACCCTGAAACGGGGAACCTGGGGCAGAGATCATAGCACCATCTTTAATTGGGACATAGACAAGGAATTAAAAGATGAAGCAGTATACTCTGGGGGGTTATTTACTAAAGAAAAATCCACTTTGCAAGTGCACTTGGAAGTAAAGTCGCTGTAGATCCGAGGGGGACATGCAAGGAAAATAAAAAAACAGCATTTTAGCTTGCACATTATTGGATGATAAAATCAGCAGAGCTTCCACTCATTTTAGATCTACCCCTTAGATTGAGAGCGACTGCACTGCCAAGTGCACTTTCAGTCCACTTTCAAGTGCACTTGCAGTGCAAAGTGGATTTGCCTTTCATAAATAACCCCCTCTGTGTTTAAAGTGATTCTAAAGGTGTTTTTTGTTATTTAATAACAAACCTGTTATACTTGCCTGCTCTGTGCAATGGGTTTGCACAGAGCAGTCCTGATCCTCTACTGTTTGGGTCCCCTGTTGGTGCTACTGGCTCCTGTCCCCCTGCTGAGTGCCCCCAAAAGCAGGTCTCTTGCTATGGGGGTCACTGGAGCAGGCACTCTCCTGAGCCACGTTCCTGTGAATGGACATTGTTCATTCACACACACTGTGTGGCTCGGCCCTGCCGCACCCCCTCCACATTGGCTCACTGGCTGTGATTGACAGCAGCAGGAGCCAATGGCTCCCACTGCTGTGTGAACCAGTGAGGAAAGAGACCAGAGATAGCTGCTGCTCTAATGTAAATCACTGGATCAAGATGGGGCTTGGGAAAGTATAAGAACGGGGGCATAGCTACACCCAGAAGGTTTTTTTACCTTATTGCAACGATGCCTCACTGTTAGTGCAGTTTATCCACACTCACAATTTGATGCAGAGGCAATGATGTGCAGTAACCTCTAGCAACCAATCAGTGAACAGTAATGATCTGCTGTAATCTCTAGCAATCAATATGTGAGCAATAATCATGTGCAGTAACCTCTAGCAACCAATCAGTTAGCAGTAATGATGTGCAGTAACCTCCAGCAGCCAATCAGTCAGTGGTAATAATGTGTAGTAACCTCTAGCAACCAGTGAGCTGCAATGATATGCTGCAACCTCTGGCAACCAAATGCAATCGCTGCCTGATTTGCTGCAGTAAACTGATTTTGAGTCTAGTTGCTATTTGATGTATGTCTCAGATTTGGGGGGCCCAAGAAAATGTTTGCCCAGGGTCCAATCAATATTAAAGATGGCCCTGGTCTGTGTATCAGCTTTAGGGACTGCACTCTCACACCTGTATGTTTAAGTAATCTTCTCTCAGCGTGGCTCCACCCTAGCCTCTAACAGGAAACACTATTTAACACCGTGCACTCCAAGCCTGCCTTTCCTGAGCAATAGTGTGTTTAGGATCCCCTGTGTGTTTCTTGCCGTGTGCTTTACGTTTGTTTCTGTGTACCGACTTTGGCTTGTTTCCTGACTATCCCTGTCTGCTTGTAGCCCCGACCTTTGGCGTGCTCTCCTGTCCATCCCTGTCTGCTTGTTACCCCGACCCTGGCTTGTCCTTCTGACTATTCCTTGTTGCCCTGCACTGCTGCTTCCTCTCATCCACCAGAGCCTGCCGTGAGCGTGAGCTATGAGACCCTGGCAGCTGCGACCTGGATTCAGCTGCAGCAAAGGCCATCCTCACCATCAGAGACCCTGGTGAAAACCTGCTGGCTCTTAGACTCCACACCCTGGGGAATCTTATGCTCTAGCTCCCTGTTTGATTCGTGTTGGTGCTCACGTGGAACTGCTTTCCTGAACCACCCAGAGCTCCATCCGCAACACTCAGCCAAAGGGTCCACAAGCTTAGGGGTGCGCTCCTGACCCCAACGTTGTGCATCTGTCACCTGGACCCATGTGACCTGACAAGTAGACTGCAACTGCCTACAGGCTTTTATTTAGACTGTATCTACCTCATAGCAAATCCCTCTTTTTATCTGTACGGAGCTGTCAGAACAAGAAAAGATATTTTCTGAAGGATTACTAGGGACCTTGTAAAAGTTCTGCACTCCCGATTGAGCTAGACCCATACTGTATAGCTGTATAACTACATACTTAGTTCTCACTACTAAAATTCAAATCAGTCATTCAATTAGAACACACATACACTGTCTCCAGTTGTGACTTCTTACTTCTGAGCAAAATATTTTGTCATTCTTTTCAAATAACTAGCAAGCCATCTAACAGGGCTTTATTCGTTTCTTCTCCGCGTTCCAGTATATTTCCACATGTCACATTTGGCCTAAACATCGTTAAGCAAATAATATGCAAGGTCTTGCTAGTAGAGAGATGTGAGTCAGCATGGAAAGCTGTGCAATATTTGCCAGGAGCCCCACCAGAGTAATGACAAGCCCAAGCTGGCCTCACCTGTCAGGGGAAGGATGTGTCTTATCTCTAGGACATGTCTGCATGCTGAATCTCACTGGAAAGTATGACTCCTCATACTTCTGCTTACATTCCTTCCTGTTCTCTATTGATAATTAGACACGTGGGTGAAATAATTTATACTTATACTCCTACAACCGCATCTGTCTCTTGTAAAAATTAGCTTAGTACCCTGGGAAAAAAATACATGTAGCACCCTGATGTTTAGGCAGAGCTGCTGTCAACTTTAGTTGCCTTGGCCAATTTTTAGGAGATCAATTGTTTTGCCCCAATTCTGTAATTCCTGCACTTCTCTCTTCTGTCACTAGGTGGTATTATAGCTGGGGAAATTGGATAGGTGAAGGCAGAGCAAGAACAGATTATGAATGAAAGGGGTCAGCCAAGGGGCAGGGATTTTCTTTGGTCCCTTGGCCTGCTGGGAGCTCCTATTTATTTGGGTGGAGTCAGGTGATTGGGGTTCTGTGCCACCTGGACGGCTGTCTGGGTGGACGTGTGTTATATTGCCCCGGGCTGCTAGGCCGGAAGCCTGAGGCCTATCCCTGGGACATCTGGCTGCTAGGCTGTCTGAGGCCTATCCAGAAACAGGAGAACAGGGTAGGGTTGGCACTGCAGGCTTCTTGTCCAACCAGAAGTAGCGGTTTCGCCGACTGGGGAACCAGTTGTGTTCGGAGGTAGAGGGGAAGCTGTCGCCACTAAGAGTCCATTCACCTTGTTACCGGAGACCACTGTGAGTAAGCTGAGGACAGTAATGTGTGTAATGTACAATATAGTGTATATAGTGCAGGCTTGTGTAATGTACCACATAGTGTATATTGTACAATATATTGTATATAGTGCAGGCGTGTGTAATGTACAATATAGTACAGTGCCTTGCGAAAGTATTCGGCCCCCTTGAACTTTTCAACCTTTTGCCACATTTCAGGCTTCAAACATAAAGATATTAAAATTTTTTTTTTTTGTGAAGAATCACCAACAAGTGGGACACAATTGTGAAGTGGAAAGAAATCTTTTGGATTGTTGAAACTTTTTTAACTAATAAAAAAATGAAAAGTGGGGCGTGCAAAATTATTCGGCCCCCTTGCTTTAATACTTTGTAGAGCCACCTTTTGCTGCGATTACAGCTGCAAGTCGCTTGGGGTATGTCTCTATCAGTTTTGCACATCGAGAGACTGAAATTCTTGCCCATTCTTCCTTGCAAAACAGCTCGAGCTCAGTGAGGTTGGATGGAGAGCGTTTGTGAACAGCAGTTTTCAGCTCTTTCCACAGATTCTCGATTGGATCCAGGTCTGGACTTTGACTTGGCCATTCTAACACCTGGATACGTTTATTTGTGAACCATTCCTTTGTAGATTTTGTTGTATGTTTGGGATCATTGTCTTGTTGGAAGATAAATCTCCGTCCCAGTTTCAGGTCTTTTGCAGACTCCAACAGGTTTTCATCCAGAATGGTCCTGTATTTGTCTGCATCCATCTTCCCCTCAATTTTAACCATCTTCCCTGTCTCTGCTGAAGAAAAGCAGGCCCAAACCATGATGCTGCCACCACCATGTTTGACAGTGGGGATGGTGTGTTGAGGGTGATGAGCTGTGTTGCTTTTACGCCAAACATATCGTTTTGCATTGTGGCCAAAAAGTTCGATTTTGGTTTCATCGGACCAGAGCACCTTCTTCCACATGTTTGGTGTGTCTCCCAGGTGGCTTGTGGCAAACTTTAGACGAGACTTTTTATGGATATCTTTGAGAAATGGCTTTCTTCTTGCCACTCTTCCATAAAGGCCAGATTTGTGCAGTGTACGACTGATTGTTGTCCTATGGACAGACTCTCCCACCTCAGCTGTAGTTCTCTGCAGTTCATCCAGAGTGATCATGGGCCTCTTGGCTGCATCTCTGATCAGTCTTCTCCTTGTCTGAGCTGAGAGTTTAGAGGGACAGCCAGGTCTTGGTAGATTTGCAGTGGTCTTATACCCCTTCCATTTCAAAATGATCGCTTGCACAGTGCTCCTTGGGATGTTTAAAGCTTGGGAAATCTTTTTGTATCCAAATCCAGCTTTAAACTTCTCCACAACAGTATTACGGACCTGCCTGGTGTGTTCCTTGGTCTTCATGATGCTCTCTGCACTTTCAACAGAACCCTGAGACTATCACAGAGCAGGTGCATTTATACAGAGACTTGATTACACACAGGTGGATTCTATTTATCACCATCAGTCATTTAGGACAACATTGGATGATTCAGAGATCCTCGCTGAACTTCTGGAGTGAGTTTTCTGCACTGAAAGTAAAGGGGCCGAATAATTTTGCACGCACCACTTTTCAGTTTTTTATTTGCTAAAAAAGTTTAAAATATACAATAGATTTCGTTCCACTTCACAATTGTGTCCCACTTGTTGGTGATTCTTCACACAAAAATTAAAATTTTATATCTTTATGTTTGAAGCCTGAAATGTGGCAAAAGGTTGAAAAGTTCAAGGGGGCCGAATACTTTTGCAAGGCACTGTATATATGTAGTGTATATTGTACAATATAGCGTATATAGTACAGGCGTGTGTAATGTACAATGTAGTGCAGGTGTGTGTAATGTACAATATAGTGCAGGTGTGTGTCATGTACAATATAGTGTATATTTAGTGTGTAATGTACAATATAGTGTATATAATGCAGGCGTGTGTAATGTACAATATAGTGTATATGTAGTGTGTAATGTTTTTGGTGGGGAGCCTCCCAGTGTAATTTTGGGGGGTGGGGGG
Source organism: Lithobates septentrionalis (assembly GCA_037952835.1). Classification (NCBI taxonomy): domain Eukaryota; kingdom Metazoa; phylum Chordata; class Amphibia; order Anura; family Ranidae; genus Lithobates; species Lithobates septentrionalis. The sequence continues at coordinate 5,427,838 of JBBDGP010000998.1, forward strand.
AGGTCTCCTGGTGTAGTATGGGGGGGGACAAGGGAGAGGAGGGGGACTGATAAAGAGGAAGTGGGGCTGACAGAGAGGAGGGGGGCTGACAGAGAGGAGGGGGGGCTGACAGAGAGGAGGGGGGGGCTGACAGAGAGGAGGGGGGGGTCGACAGAGAGGATGGGGGCTGACAGAGAGGAGAGGGGCTGACAGAGATGAGGGGGGATGACAGAGAGGAAGGGGCTGACAGATAGGAGGGGGGGCCTGACAGAGAGGCGGGGCGCCAGACAGGAAGGAGGGGGGCTGACAGAGAGGATGGGGGCCTGACAGAAAGGATGGGGTCCTGACAGAAAGGATGGGGGCCTGACAGAAAGGATGGGGGCCTGACAGAGAGGAGGGGGGCCTGACAGAGAGGAGGGGGGCCTGACAGAGAGGAGGGGGGCCTGACAGAGAGGAAGGGGGGCTGACAGAGAGAAAGGGGAGGTTGACAGATCATACCTTACTGTGACTATCCCTTTTGGGTTCCTGCTGTGCGGAGGAGGTCTCGGGCTCCCCGGGTCACCTCAATGTCTTGTCCCCCCAGCTGTGGTGGAGCAGGAAGAGGGCGAGGCTCCATGAGGTGAGGAGGCGCTCTTACACAGACAAGTGTAGGAGAGGAGCAGATAGGTGCACAGCCGCCGGCGCCACCTGCCACATAGTAAAACACACAGCTACGGGGTGGAGGATGGGACAAACCGGGACACAGAGGCGCTGGATATATGTTGTGCATGCCCGGGTTTCCAGGGGACAGAAACCCGGCACAGGTTGCCAAAACCGTACTGTCTGGGTCAATCCTCTATGGGTGGCAACCCTAAGTATACACATGCAGTATACACACACCAGCACTTTCCATTTAGAAATCATCCTGATGGACCACACTGCTGCTGCCCCCATCTCGTGGCATGCTGGTACTTGTAGTGCCCCAGCAGCTCACAAACACATTAGGTGGTAATACAGGAGAGGAGGAGACTGTGCCTGTGTACTGGTGGGCAGGTAATCAGTAGAGAGATGTAGCAGAGATTGGGGGAGATATTCAGAAAGTTCTTCCCCCAGGAGCAGTGCACTTATTACACAGAAAAAAGATCTTATAGCCTCAGAGACGGGAGGAGCCATGGTAGAGGAAACATATCCTCCCCCCTGCTCACCAGGGTAAGCCACTGACAAGAATACATTTAGCTGGGGCCAGTTAGCTTACCTTTTATCAGTCAGCAGTGTCCCCTCCTCCCTCTCCTCTCCTCCAGCAGTCAGCATCTCCTCTGCTACAGACAAATAAGCCGTGCTGGAGAAGGGGGCGTGTACAGCGTACTTTTATTGGCTGATGAGGTACTGGAGAGGCGGGGCAGCTATAATCTCTGCATTTTTGGACCAAAATGATTTCGGTAAGGGACATTTCAGGGGCAGATGTAAGAAACACAGATTTTTACATACTGTCCCTGGTTTTACTGAGACTGGCAACCCTGATTGGGCCTCTTAGTGGCCTGGGGGCCCTCGGGCAGTGCCTGAGTACCCGAATGGTCAGTCCGCCCCTGGATACAAGTCAGGTGATTGGCTGGGCCATTCTAGCAGCTTTATTTTCTTTCTCCTTGGCTTTGTGTTTGGGATTATTGTCTTGCTGGGATGTCCGCCCTCATTTCATCTTCATCATCCTGGTAGATGGCAGCAGATTTTTATCACCATTCATCCTTCCTTCAATGATATGAAGTTTGCCAGTACCATATGCTGAAAAACAGCCCCTCCCACACCATGATGTTCCCACCTCCAAACCTCACTGTTGGTATGGGGGTGTTTTTGGGGTGATGTGACCTCTAAACATGGGGTGTATTATGGCATCCAAAGAGTTCCATTTTGGTCTCCTCTGAACAGACTATATTCTCCCCGTATTTCACAGGCTTGTCTAAATGTTGTGCAGCAAACTTTAACCGAGCTTCACCATGCTTTTTCTTCAGCAATGGAGTGTTGTGTGGTAAGCGTGCATACAGGCCATGGCGGGTGAGTGCATTACTTATTGTGTACCTGCTAATTCCAGGTCTTTCTGAAGCTCTCCACAAGTGGTCCTTGGCTCTTGGACAACTCTTCTGATGTTTTGCAACAATAAGGTTGCCAAGGTCTTGAGAGAGCTCTTTGCTTTTACCCATAATGAGATGTTTGTTGTGTGACACCTTGGTAATGAGACACCTTTTTACAGGCCATCAGGTGAGACTGAGCCAGCTGATATTAACCACTAGGCATCCGCGCTATAGCCGAAAGACGGCTACAGCACGGACTCCAATTGCCGGGAGGGCGTCCCTGGACGTCCTCCTCTTTACTTCCGCGTTGCGCACTCCCGCGGGCGCGCATCGGGGAAGTTTTGTGCTGGCCGTGTCCCTCGGACACAGCCAGTCACAGATCGCCGTAAACGGCCAATGACAGCGGCCGTTTGCAGTCATTTGTGGTATATACATGCCATGTGAGAGAAATAACCTATTACAATGACAATTTTGTGGGGGGGGGGGAATCTTAATTTTGCAAAGAATTGTGGGAAAAAATGACAACATCAAAAACCTCCCCATGCATCTAACTGAATACCTTGGAATGTCTACTTTCAAAAAAGGGGTCATTTGGGGGGTATTTGTACTTTCCTGACATGTTAGGGTCGCAAGAAATTAGATAGGCTACCAGTACGTCAGGTGTGATCAATTTTTTATGATTTGCACCACATCTTGTAGACTCTATAACTTTCACAAAGACCAAATAATATCCACTAATGTGGGTTATTTTTACCAAAGATATGTAGCAGTATAAATTGTGGCCAAAATTTATGAAGAAAAATTACTAATTTGCAAAATTTTATCACGGAAACAAAGAAAAATGCGTTTTGTTTCAAAATTTTCGGTCTTTTTTCATTTATAGTGCAAAAAATAAAAAACCCAGAGGTGATCAAATACCACCAAAATAAAGCTCTATTTGTATGAAAAAAAGGACAAAAAATTCATTTGGGTACAGTATTGTATGACTGAGTAATTGTCATTCAAAGTGTGAGAGCGCTGAAAGCTGAAAATTGGTCTGGTCACGAGGGGGGTTTAAGTGCCCAGTTGTCAAGTGGTTAAAGGAGAGGTCCAGCCAAAGCCCGTTTGGCTGTATTTCTGCTATAGATCACATAAGTGAAATTCGTTTTGCACTCATGTGACCCGTTTTTAGCAGAGAGCGGGATTAAGTCCGCTCTCTGCTGATGTCACGGATATCAGTCCCGTCACCGCATCATCCCGACAATGGAAGTCTGGATCTGCCAGTTGCCTGCACTGACACCTATCTCAGCCTTTAAGCGAGACGTTGAGAGCCTGAGACGGCCTGCTCTGCCCCCTCCACAGCTCAGTGCTCCAATGAGAACGGAGGGAGATGAGCAGAGAGCTGTGACTGACAGTCTGCAGCGCTCTGCTCACGAAGCTGTGAAAACCGAGTGATCTGCTATGTTTGATCGCTCGGTTTTCAGTGTAGAGGCGCTGGGGGACAGATACAGCATCCACCTAGGTAAGTATGATTCTGAAAAAAAAAAAAAAAAAAAAACAACCTTTACTTTTCTTTTAATTTGCACAGACAAGGGGCAGGATTGCTTTCAAATTACTGATAGATTTCAGCTGGTGTCTTGGCTTTCCAAGCCTTTTTCCACCTCCCTTTCTTCATGTGTTCAATACTTTTTCTGTTTCCTTCCATTTTATTACACAGAACTTTATTTCTGAACGGATTTGTTTTGGTGTCTTTGTATGTATGGATTGCATGGGTTGTTACCGACATGTGGGGAACATTTCAAGTCAATATCACCTTTACCAATAGATTTACCTAGAAAAATGGTGACGTGTTCAATACTTATTTTACACACTGTATATGCACCCAAAAGTATTGGGACGCCTGCCTTTACACACACATGAACTTTAATGGCCTCCCAGTCTTAGTCCATAGGGTTCAAGAATGAGTTGGCCCACCCTTTGTAGCTATAACAGCTTCAACTCTTCTGGAAAGGCTCAAACAGTCAAAACATTCCCATAGAAACACTCCTTAACCTTGTGGACTGCCTTCCCAGAAGAGTTAAAGCTGTTATGGCGGCAAAGGGTGGGCCAACACAATATTGAACCCTACGGACTTAGACTGGGATGCCATTAAAGCTTAAGTATGTGTAAAGGCAGGCGTCCCAATACTTTTGGGAATATAGTGTGTATACTTTCCTATTTTCAGCCCACTCCAGACTGAAAAAAAAGCCCAAGTGATTGTTCATTTTCTGTGTCTCTTACCTGCTGCTCTGCACTCTGTGCATCTGGATTATTAGACTCCAGTGTTAGGACTATGGGCTCGGTGGACTGTTGCTCCACCATGGGCTGAAGGACTTGGGCCAGATCTTGCACCTCGTACACTTCGGTATGCAGCGCCTCAGCTTCCACCTTCTCTCCACTCTGCACCACTATGGCCTACACAATGCTGCCATCCTCCGTCTGCATTGGAATGCTGTGCAGCGCCATCACAGAGCTTGGCTCCTCCCCCTCCCGAGTTTAGGAACAGCGGCGTCTCGCCTGTGGTCGTACGATGTTCCAGGACATTCTGTCTTCAGTGATGGGGATCGCCGACTTCAGTGGTGGGGATCGCCGCCTTCAGTGGCGGGGATTTCCGTCTTCAGTGGTGGGGATCACGGTCTTCAGTGGTCTTCAGTGGTGGGGATCTCCATCTTCAGTAGTGGGGATCGCCGTCTTCAGTGGTGGGGATCGCCGTCTTTGGTGGTGGGGATCTCCGCCTTCAGTGGTGGTGATCTCTGATTCCTTCTCCTCCAACTAAGAAGTCTGAAATGAAGCAAAATACATTCAAGTGATTCTAAATATATATATATATATATATATACATAAAATATATATATATATAATTGTATTATATAACAAACATGTTATACTTCCCTGTTCTGTGCAATGGGTGTCCTCCACTTCTCCTTCCCCCCGCTGATGCTCCAGGGGGCTCCCTCCCCCCCTTGCCCCCATAGCAAGTCGCTAGCTATGGAGCTGCATACTGAAGGTTTTGTACCTTCATGCAGGTAATACATTAGGTTAGCACACCTTCAGGATTTAGAACCACTTTAACATCTTGCGGACCACCCATCCACAATGTACTGCAGACAGGCGGCCCATGCAGGCAAATCGACTTCCCGGTACATAGCTGAGTACCTTTGGGTTTAGAGCGTGTGCACGCACACCCCCTCATCGACACCTGCTGCGATTGTACACAGTGTAAGTCTGTTAGCAAGTCCCGGCTGATGATTCGTGGCTGTGACCCGCTGATAAGCTGTGTCCAATCATAGCCCTGAGCCCTGTGCTGACAAGCAACACAGGGCCCTGTACAGCAGAGAGGGAACAATCTCTCTGTTTCTCATCCCTGCAAAGTAAAAAACAGAGATCTGTTAGTAAAAGCATTAAAGATCAAAAACTCCAACATATATCCCATGATATGTAGACGCTATAACTTTCACACACCAATCAATATACACTTACTGGGATTTGTTTTACCAAAGACATGGAGCAGAATATATTTTGGCCAAAATTTATGAGGAAACTTATTAATTGTTTATTGGATATTTTTTTTTATATCAGCCAGTCAGGGCCGTTGCTAGGTCTACAAAAGATCTGGGGCTAGAGCCCATAGCAGAGTAGTAAAGAAAGTCATATGCTTGGGCGGGCATACACATGTATATACAGTAATATACGTGTGTGTGTGTATATCCCCAGAGAGCCCCCCACTTACATCAGGGTCCCCAGAGAGTCCCTTTCTTACATCAGGGTCCCTAAAGAGCCTCCTCCTTACATCAGAGTCCCCAGAGAGCCTCCCCCTTACATTAGGGTCCCCAGAGAGCCTCCCCCTTACATTAGGGTCCCCAGAGAGCCTCCCCCTTACATTAGGGTCCCCAGAGAGCCCCCCTTACATTAGGGTCCCCAGAGAGCCCCCCTTACATTAGGGTGCCCAGAGAGCCCCCCTTACATTAGGGTGCCCAGATAGCCCCCCTTACATTAGGGTGCCCAGAGAGCCCCCCTTACATTAGGGTCCCCAGAGAGCCCCCCCTTACATCAGGGTCCCCAGAGAGCCCCCCCTTACATCAGGGTCCCCAGAGAGCCTCCCCTTACATTAGGGTCCCCAGAGATCCCCCCTTACATCAGGGTCCCCAGAGAGCCCCCCTTACATCTGGATCCCCAGAGAGCCCCCCTTACAGCAGGGTCCCCAGAGAGCCTCCCCCTTATGTCAGGGTCCCCAGAGAGCCCCCCCTTAAATCAGGGTCCCCAGAGAGCCCCCCCTTACATCAGGGTCCCCAGAGAGCCCCCCCTTACATCAGGGTCCCCTGAGAGCCCCCCTTACATAAGTGTCCCCAGAGAGCCTCCTCCTTACATCAGAGTCCCCAGAGAGCCTCCCCCTTACATTAGGGTCCCTAGAGAGCCTCCCCCTTAAAATCAGGGTCCCATAAGAGCATCCCCCTTATAATCAGGGTCCCCAGAGAGCCTCCCCCTTATAATCAGGGTCCCCAAAGAGCCTCCTCCTTGCATCAGGGTCCCCAGAGAGCCTCCCCTCCCCTTGGGGACCCCTGCAGAGACTCGGGGCTATGGGCCCCAGATTCTGGGCTATAGCCCCAAAAGCCACCCCCTAGCGACGCCACTGCAGCCAGTGGTGATCAAATACCACCAAAAGAAATCTCTATTTGTGTGAAAGAAAATGACATTTGGGTACAGTGTTGTATGACCGCGCAATTACCAGTTAAAGTATCACAGCGCTGAATAGTGGGGGATTAGAGATTAGAGGGGGAGAGGGAAATGACGGGACAGCAGCCCCAGATCCTACACAATAAAAATATGTGTATTCTAGAAAGTTTAACAATCAGCAGGTAAAGATACTCCAAACACCTGGTGTTAGCACTTCAATCATCCCGGCACCATGGTTGTTATGGTGTCAGGATGATTGAAGTGCATTATTTCTATTATTACATTGTAATATAAAATGAAATCATTCAACTCACCATAATGCAGAATCAGTGGGATCCCTGAGCATGTCACTAGCCACGTCGCCTGCCACCAGCCGTCCGTCCTTGCGTCAGATGTCCCAGCAGAGTCCGTCCTTGCATCAGTTGCCCCCAGTGGAGCCCCCCTCACATCAGGTGTCCCCGGCAGAGCCCCCCCTCACATCAGGAGTCCCCGGCAGAGCTCCCCCTCACATCAGGTGTCCCCGGCGGGGCCCCCCCTCACATCAGGTGTCCCCGGCGGAGCTCCCCCTCACATCAGGTGTCCCCGGCGGAGCCCCCCTCACATCAGGTGTCCCTGGCGGAGCCCCCCCTCACATCAGGTGTCCCCGGCGGAGCCCCCCCTCACATCAGGTGTCCACGGTGGAGCCCCCCCTCACATCAGGTGTCCCCGGCAGAGCCCCCCCTCACATCAGGTGTCCCCGGCGGAGCCCCCCTTACATCAGGTGTCCCCGGCGGAGCCCCCCCTCACATCAGGTGTCCCCGGCGGAGCCCCCCCTCACATCAGGTGTCCCCGGCGGAGCCCCCCCTCACATCAGGTGTCCCAGGCGGAGCTCCCCCTCACATCAGGAGTCCCCGGCGGAGCTCCCCCTCACATCAGGTGTCCCCGGCGGAGCTCCCCCTCACATCAGGTGTCCCCGGCGGAGCTCCCCCTCACATCAGGTGTCCCCGGCGGAGCCCCCCTCACATCAGGAGTCCCCGGCGGAGCTCCCCCTCACATCAGGTGTCCCCGGTGGAGCTCCCCCTCACATCAAGTGTCCCCGGCGGAGCCCCCCCTTACATCAGGTGTCCCCGGCGGAGCCCCCCCTCACATCAGGTGTCCCCGGTGGAGCCCCCCCTCACATCAGGTGTCCCAGGCGGAGCCCCCCCTCACATCAGGTGTCCCAGGCGGAGCCCCCCCTCACATCAGGTGTCCCCGGCGGAGCTCCCCCTCACATCAGGTGTCCCCGGCGGAGCTCCCCCTCACATCAGGTGTCCCCGGCGGAGCTCCCCCTCACATCAGGTGTCCCCGGCGGAGCTCCCCCTCACATTAGGTGTCCCCAGTGGAGCCCCCCCTCACATTAGGTGTCCCCAGCGGAGCCCCCTTGCATCAGGTGTCCCCGGCAGAGCCCCCCCTCACATCAGGTGTCCCCAGTGGACCCCCCCTCACATCAGGTGTCCCCAGTGGAGCCCCCCTTGCATCAGGTGTCCCCAGTGGAGCCCCCCTTGCATCAGGTGTGTGTCCCCAAAGGAGCCCCCCCTCACATCAGGAGTCCCACAGCGGTGCGCCCCCCCTACCTCAGAGGTGTCCTAGTTGTGTTGTTCGCAGCATGGCTAGAACCCCCGCCCCTTTTCATATCAGACAGGAAGACGGCTGGGGGGGCTAGACGGAGCTCCTGCGTCGCCGCCCACCCTCCGCCCCGCTCCGCCTCACCCCGCCTACCCCCCCGCCCGGCTGCCAGTCTGATATGGAAAGGGGCGGGGGGGGTAGGCAGGGCGAGGCGGAGCAGGGCGGAGGGTGGGCGGCGACGCAGGAGCTGCGTCTAGCCCCCCCCAGCCGTCTTCTTGAACTTCATCAAGAAGACGGCGATAGGACGTCGTCTGGGGATTGCCCGGCCAATCCCCAGACGACGTCCTATCGTGACGAAACGCGTAGGGAGGAGCCTACGACGGTGACGTCATCACGTTCTCGGATGGGCTTGCAGTACAGGAAGTGAATCGCGGTACACGGATACACCGCCGCTCTGTTTGATATCTCTTATGCTACATATTTTCTGCAAAATTGTAAGTGCGATTCCTTCATTTTATTAAAACCTCTTTTATCATACCTTATTGCGCTATGGAAGTGTTCTGTTTTGTATTTCCGGTTATGATCGATTGCTAAAGCTACTGGTCCCGCATTGTACCCTTGGTTTTGGGAGACCATAATCCCTATGCTGGGCGAGACTGCCGTAATAGCAGTCATCGCCGTCCGGTAAGCAGATTCTACTTATACACTTCTTGGTGGATCATCTACTGGCACTTTTGTCACATCTTTCCTGGATGGGTGCTTTTTATTTACCTGTGGACTTATCATATCTTTTTGGACTCTTTTTCAAAAATCTTTTTTAGTTCACATGCATTTGTGATTTATGTTTTTTGTTTATCATTGACTGATTTGCTAATCTATGTTTACTGATTGATGTTATGTCACTTGGTGGGACCTCACTTCTTCTTATAACATATATGTATTTTTAGCGCTGCACTTTGCTGTTTACAATCCTGATGCATTGTGATGTATCACGGAATCGAATCGTTGACCAGATAATCGTAATCGAATTGAATCGTGAGACCAGTGAAGATGCGCACCCCTAGTTACTGCCAGTTTAACGCCATATCGTATTGCGTGCATTACTGCCAGTTTAACGCCATATCGTTTTGCGTGCATTACTGCCAGTTTATCCACTTCCCGACCGGCGCACGACGATGTACGTGGGCAGAATGGCACGGACAGGCAAATGGGCGTACAGGTATGTCCCTTTAAATTTGCCACCGTGCCATCACGTGTGCACCGCCGGCGGCGCGCGCATGCGCCGGCCGGGACCTCCGTGAGTCGGATCGCAGGTCCCGCGGACTCGATCGCCGCGGGGGTACCCGCGATAGTCTTACGGAGAGGAAGAATGGGGAGATGTTAATGTAAACAAGCATCTCCAAATTCTGACTAGTGACAGTGTCACTGATCTCAGCCATATAGTTCTGTGTACGTTACTACAAGTTTAACGCCATATAGTTTTGTGCGTTACTGCCAGTTTAACGCCATTTACTTCTGTGTGTGTTACTGCCAGTTTAACGCCATATAGTTCTGTGCATCACTGTACGTTTGGCGCATTATATTGCAGTATATTATATTGTATCCGTGGAGTGTGTCTGTGTAGTGTGAGTACTCATATTAAAGGGCACCAAACACCTCTTTACATTAATTAAAGTGCATCTACGTACAGATTTCAACTTCTCCTTTACATTTGCTTATAAGCTCCACCCCTCCTTCCCAATAATGTCTGGGAGAACAACAATGAGAGGCAGATGTTCCCTTGGCACTGTAAGGGGGCCAGCAACAAATGTGTCCACAGGTAAAGGTGGACGTGGTGGTCAGTCCTCAGCCATGGCATAATTTCCTCTGTTTAGTGAGTTTGCCTGTGCTATCCAGCCACAGCATGCAGAGGAGGTGGTGGACTGGCTTACTAAACATTCCTCATCCTCCTCATCCTCTGTCACACAAGCAGAGACAAGTGTGCAGTCCCCTGCAGTTGCCAGAGTGGATAAACCTGCCTCCTTGTCCACATCTATTCCTGCCATAGCCCTAACATCAGCCATTGAGGAGTCAGCTGAGTTATTTGACCACAGCGTCAGCCACTTGCTCCTTGATGATGCCCAGCCATTACTGGATTCAGATGCTAGTTCTGAGGTTGAGGATGACAGGAACATGAGCCTAGAGAGGGGGAGGAACACTGGTAGACAAATTGGCATTCATGTTCCCCAAGCCACAGCGTATTGCCAAGTTGTCTCCAGTGGTAATGATGAAGATGGAGGAGATGGAGATGATGATGATGATGAGGTCACTGATGTGACTTGGGTGCCAGATAGAGCAGAGGAGGAAACTGAAGGTGAGGCGGCACAACCCCAAGGAGGTCGGCATCAAGAAAGAGTAGAGAGCAGCCACCCTATTCCATCACATTCTGCAGCTGTTATCTCCCGGCTCACTCCCCACAGCTCAGCTGTCTGGGCCTTTTTCAGCACATCTGCAGCAGATCGCACTGTTGCTATCTGCAAACTGTGTCACAGGCACATCAAACGTGACAAAAACACCAACCATTTGGGTACCACATGCCTAACAAGGCATTTAACGTCCAACCACTCAGCCCGTTGGCAAAAGCACCTAAAAGCCACACAAAAGGGGCAAAAATCTGTCCCTCCTCCTCCTTACACACTTCAGTCTGCCCCTGCGATACCGAGTCATTACCTTTCAGCAGCCTCCACTGACAGGGATGATGGTATAGCACAGGGTGTCCAAGGTCCTAGCAGCTCATCTACCAGCAGCAGACAACCAGCTGTAGACTGTAGACCAATTTTTCTGTACCTGTTTGACAGGTGCATATCACTGCAATTATTTACAGCAAGGCAAATTCTTGCTTACATCAAGAGTACCTCTATAGGGTTACTGTGGGAAGGCGCCACTGACACCCAAAGACCAATTTTAACGCACCCATTACTTCTATCCAAAGTCAAAGTGACACCAGAATGTATCCAAAAAATCTTTATATCTATATATATCTATATCTATATATATCTATATATATAGATATATATATATATATATACTATACGGCCTGCCCTATATACTCTGCAGAAAATTGGGCCTTTGGTGGTGGTGGTGCCACAACACTGTAAGCCCTCACAGATACTTTTGTTGGGCGCAGGAACGGGCCCTGCTGTGAAATATTAGATTAAAAATTGTAATTACATGCCCCTGTTAAATAGGGGCAGAAAAATTTGGCCTTTGGTGGTGGTGGTGCCACAACACTGTAAGCCCTCACAGTTACTCTTGGTAGGCGCAGGAACGGGCCCTGCTGTGAAATATTAGATCAAGAATTGTAATTGCATGCCCCTGTCAAACAGGGACAGAAAAATTGGGCCTTAGGCAGTGGTGGTGGTGCCCTAAACCAAAAATATTGTTGAAAGCTAGCATCATCAAGATTGAGGAGGAATAGGATACTCACTCAGCATAGGCAGTCTTCAAGGGATCCCACATCCAAAGAAAAATCAACCAGTTACATCAGCATCAGGGGCTTGATAGCTGCTGATCCAAGACTGATTCATTTTTATGAATGTGAGCCTATTAATGGAGTCTGTGGACAGGCGCACTATGATCCGTTACAAACCCTCCAGCAGCCCTGAATATGTGTTCAGAAAGAACGCTGGATGCAGCACAGGCCAGTAGCTCAATTGCATATTGAGCAAGTTCTGGCCAGTGGTCCATCCTCAAGACCCAGTAACCCAGTGGATGGTCTGTTGGAAAGGTCTCCAAGTCTGCTCTTGCACCAGATATTCCTGCACCATGTAATGCAGACGCTGGCGATGGTTGCTTGAACCGATAAGACCTTGGCGCTGAGGACTGAAAAATTGTCTAGCGGCATTGGTCAGCCGGCCACCTTCTTCACCGCTCTTCCTTTGACTGAACGAAAACTCAGCAACACGTCCAGCACCAGGAAATTGTATCCTCCGAGGGTCTGGAAATGCATTGCACAAACTTTTCTTCAAGGCCTGCTGAAGTTGTTTCATCCTTTGCTCCCTCTGCGAAGGCAGGATGAGTTCTGCAACCTTACCCTTGTAACATGGATCAAGAAGGGTTGCCAGCCAGTAATGATCCCTCTCCTTGATACCACGAATCCTAGGGTCCTTTAGCAGGCTTTGCAGAATCAGGGAGGCCATGCAGAGTAAGTTTGCAGAGGTATTCCATTCTGAGTCCTCTGGGTCACTAAGGATCACATGATCCATAACAACCTCCTCCCAGCAACGTACAACTCCTTGGGTTTCTGGGGACTAAAAACCATCCCTTGAAGACTGCTGCTGAGTGTTATCCTCCACGTCCATGCTGTCAGAACCTCCTCTTCTTCCTGTGTGTTTGGCTGGCCTGCAGGAATACTATCTGGATAAAGGGGGCCTTGAGAGGTAAGGAAGTCCTCCTCTTCCTCCCGCTGTTCTGCCTCAAGTGCCCTGTTTATTATTCCACAAAGCGGGTGCTCCAACAGGAAGACAAGAGGGACAGTATCACTGATGCATGCATTGTCGCTGCTCACCATCCTCGTGGCCTCCTCAAATGGTGACAGGACAGTGCATGCATCCTTGATCAGTAGCCACTGGCCTGGCGAGAAGAAGCAAAGCTCCCCTGACCCTGTCCTGGTGCCATACTTACACAGGTACTCATTGATGGCCCTTTGCTGCGTGTGCAGCCGCCGCAGCATTGCCAATGTTGAGTTCCACCTGGTGGGCATGTCACAAATTAGGCGGTTGGTGGGCAGGTTGCATTCCCTTTAAATGTCAGCCAGCCGAGCACTGGAATTGTATGACCGGCGGAAATGACCACAGACTTTTCTGGCCTGCCTCATCCTGTAAGCCCGGGCACCTGCAAGAACCACTGAATCACCAAATTCAGGACGTGTGCAAACATGGAACAAGGGTCAAGTGTCCCTGTCGGAGGGCGCAGAGAAGGTCGGTGCCATTGTTGCATACAACCATTCCTGGCCGAAGCTGGCATGGCGTTAACCACTTCTGAGCCTGCCCCTGCAGAGCTGACAGAATCTCTGCCCCAATGTGGCTCCTGTCCCCTAAGCAGACCAACTCAAGCACTGCATGGCATCTTTTTGCCTGAGTGCTTGCGTAGCCCCTTGAATGCTTATGGAGCACTGCTGGTTCAGAGGACAAATCTGCAGAAGAGGTCATAGAGGAAGAAGAAGAGGGGGGGGTGGAGGAGAGAGCTGTGGCAGAATCACCACTAGCATTTTGGAGGCGTGGTGGCGGAACAAGCTCCAACAATACTGAACCCTGTCCTGCATCCTTCCCCGCTGCCAGCACCCAGTGTGCCGTGAAGGACAGGTAATGTCCCTGCCCATGCCTGCTAGACCATGAGTCAGCGGTAATATGCACCTTACTGTTGACCGCCCTGTCCAACAAGGCCAAAACATTGCCTTCCACATGCCGGTAGAGAGCCGGAATGGCCTTCCGTGAAAAGAAATGGTGTTTTGGAATCTGCCACTGAGGTACAGCACATTCCACAAATTCACGAAAAGGGGCAGAGTCTACCAGCTGAAAAGGCAGCAGTTGCAGTGCTAGCAATTTGTTCGTATTAGTATTATTAGTATTCAGACGCTGAGCATGTGGATGGCTGGGACCGAAATTTCTTTTTGCGGTTAGCAACTGGGGTAGGGAAATTTGCCTGCTAAAATCAGATCGTGGTGTACTGATAGCAGATTGGCTGCAAGTACTTTGGGACACCTATTGCTATACCTTCATTCTTCTCAGTGCAGGTTTTTGAGAGGACTGGAGGTATAGTGGGGTTGGAGATCCCAGATGAGGAGGAAGGAGAAGTCTGCCTTTTTCTTTGATGTGGGTCTTTCAAGTGCTGTTGCCAACGGACTGCATGGGAGGTCGTCATATGTCTAGTCAAGCATGTGGTCTGGAAATGCATTGCACAAACTTCTCTTCAAGGCCTCCTGAAGTTGTTTCAGGCTGCAAGTGCCCATCTGCAGCTTCAGTGCAGCACTGATCTGCACCCATCTGCAGCCTGATCTGTGCCCATCTCCCCCATCAATGCAGCTGCCTGATTAAGCCTCACCATGTCTCAATGCAGTAAATCTCCCGTTTACTCAGCTCTCAGTCGGCAGCTCCATTGTATTGCTAATTTGGGGACCACTGTACCCCTCTTTATTGTTATTTGAGCGTGTTTTATTATAGGAGTGTTATATATTGCAGCTTAGGAAAAGTTCATATATGTTGTGTAGGTGTACGTTATTCTTTGGGTGTGTTTTGGAGTGTATATATATATATATATATATATATATATACACATACATACACACAGTATCTCACACAAGTGAGTACACCCCTCACATTTTTGTAAATATTTTATTCTATCTTTTCATGCGACAACACTGAAGAAATGACACTTTGCTACAATGTAAAGTAGCGAGTGTACAGCTTGTATAAAAGTGTAAATTTGCTGTCCCCTCAAAATAACTCAACACACAGCCATTAATGTCTAAACCATTGGCAACAAAAGTGAGTACACCCCTAAGTGAAAATGTCCATTTTGGGCCCAAAGTGTCAATATTTTGTGTGGCCACCATTATTTTCCAGCACTGCCTTAAACCCCTTGGGCATGGAGTTCACCAGATCTTCACAGGTTGCCACTGGAGTTCTCTTCCACTCCTCCATGACGACATCACAGAGCTTGTGGATGTTAGAGACCTTGCGCTCCTCCACCTTCCGTTTGAGGATGCCCCACAGATGCTCAATAGGATTTAGGTCTGGAGACATGCTTGGCCAGTCCATCACCTTTACCCTCAGCTTCTTTAGCAAGGCAGTGGTCGTCTTAGAGGTGTGTTTGGGGTCCTTCTCATGTTGAAATATTGCCCTGCGGTCCAGTTTCCGAAGAGAGGGGATCATGCTCTGCTTCAGTATGTCACAGTACATGTTGGCATTCATGGTTCCTTCAATGAATTGTAGCTCCCCAGTGCCGGCAGCACTCATGCAGCCCCAGATCATGACACTCTCACCACGATGCTTGACTGTAGGCAAGACTCACTTATCTTTGTACTCCTCACCTGGTTGACGCTACACACGCTTGACACCATCTGAACCAAATAAGTTTATCTTGGTCTCATCAGACCACAGGACATGATTCTAGTAATCCATGTGCTTAGTCTGCTTGTCTTCAGCAAACTGTTTGCGGACTTTCTTGTGCATCATTTTTAAAATAGGCTTCCTTCTGGGATGACAGTTATGTAGACCAATTTGATGCAGTGTGCGGCGTATGGTCTGAGCATTGACAGGTTGACCCCCCACCCCTTCAACCTCTGCAGCAATGCTGGCAGCACTCATATGTCTATTTCCCAAAGACAACCTCTGGATATGACGCTGAGCACGTGCACTCAACTTCTGTTGTTGGCCATGGCAAGGCCTGTTCTGAGTGGAACCTGTCCTGTTAAACCGCTGTATGGTCTTGATCATCATGCTGCAGCTCAGTTTCAGGGTCTTGGCAATCTTCTTATAGCCTAGGCCATCTTTATGTAGCGCAACAATTCTTTTTTTCAGATCCTCAGAGAGTTCTTTGCCATGAGGTGCCATGTTGAACTTCCAGTGACCAATATGCGAGAGTGAGAGCGATAACACCAAATTTAACACACCTACTCCCCAGTCACACCTGAGACCTTGTAACACTAACGAGTCACATGACACCGGGGGAGGGAAAATGGCTAATTGGGCCCAATTTGGACATTTTCACTTAGAGGTGTACTCAATTTTGTTGCCTGTGGTTTAGACATTAATGGCTGTGTGTTGAGTTATTCTGAGGGGACAGCACATTTACACTGTTATACAAGCTGTACACTCACTACTTTACATTGTAGCAAAGTGTCATTTCTTCAGTGTTGTCACATGAAAAGATAGAATAAAAGTTTTACAAAAATGTGCGGGGTCTACTCACTTGTGTGAGATACTGTATAGTAGTTTAGGATAATTTTGGATTTCTTATGGAGGCACTTTGAGTGGACATAACTGATGTACCCCGCTCAGCGGGGGCGAGCCTTAGAGAACAGAGGCCATATATCGGCAGCACAGAGGCTTAGGGGTTAGCCTTGCAGCACTGGTGACCTTGGCCAGGACACTATCTGCATGGAGATTGCATGTCCTCCCTGTGCTTGCGTGGGTTTCCACTGGGTAGTCTGGTTGCGTTGTTGGTGCATTGGTGAGCATAGCTGCCATCCCAGCAGCTGACCTGGGTTTGATTCCCAGCCAACGCCAACTCCAAGTACTTGGTGCTCAAACAAGCTGAAAAATTCAGAAAAATACTGAAAAAAAACCCCATCAATTGCAGCCTTACTGTGCCCATCAGTTGCAGCCACTGAACCCATCAATTGTAGCGCCACTGTGCCCATCAATTGTAGCGCCACTGTGCCCATCAACTGTAGCGCCACTGTGCCTGTAATATGCAGCCTCACAGTGCCCGTAATATGAAGCCTCACAGTGCCCGTAATATGCAGCCTCACAGTGCACGTAATATGCGGCCTCACTGTGCCATTCATATGCGGCCCCACTGTGCACATAATATGCAGCATCACGTGCAATGCACACAGTTGCAAGGTGGTTGCAGTGCAGCCCCATTCACCTGGAGGTATACTTCCAGCCGTGTCCGCATCATTTATACACCCCCAGCTGCTGACTTTGCAGCTAAAGGGGGAGCAGTTGGGGGTGGTCAAAACAGCTTAACTGCATGTTTTTACTGCCTCCAACCTCACATGTGAACAAGCCTTTGATTCACATCTGTGTGGCTGCATGCAGCACGTAGCACGTGTAGAGCAGCCCATGCAGGGCTGGATTTCCCACAAGGCCACCGAGGCCAGGCCTCGGGGCGGCAGTGGTACAGGGGTGGCGCCGCTCCTGCAACGACTTCTCGGCCGCCCCCACACTAACATAGCAGCATGCAGTGCACCCGGGCCCCAGAGAGGTGGGGGCGCTGAAGCGCTAGAGTGCCCCTCTCCCTCCTCCTCCTCTCTGTGTCCAGACTGAGGCAGCTCCCTCCGCAGGTCACCGCCGCCGCTGCTGTTTTTTTCGAGGCTCAAGCCTGTCCCCCCTCCCTCCTCCTGTCAGAGAAGGAGAGCAGCCGCCTGAGATTGGAGCGGCTGCTCTCTGTGCGGGGGGGACGTGTTCTCCTCTGTCTCTCACTCCCGCCCAAGCCTGTCTCCATCTGTTCTGCTGTACACTTATGGAGGGGTGTTGTCCTGGGGGGTCTGTACTAATGGAGGAGGGGGTTGTCCTGGGGGGATTTGTGCTGGGGGGTCTGTACTAATGGAGGGGGGGTTGTCCTGGGGGAGTTGTCCTGAGGGGGTCTGTACTAATGGAGGGGGTTGTCCTGGGGGGTCTGTACTAGTGAAGGGGGGGTTTGTCCTGGGGGGTCTGTACTAATGGAGGGGGGGTTTGTCCTGGGGGGTTTATACTAATGAAGGGGGGGTTTGTCCTGGGGGTCTGTACTAATGGAGGGGGGGTTTGTCCTGGGGGGGTCTGTACTAATGAAGGGAGGGGTGGTTTGTTCTGGGGGGTCTGTGCTAATGGAGGGGGTGGGGGTTGACCTGGGGGGGTTTGCACTAATGGAGAGGGGGTTGTCCTGGGGGGGTTTGTACTAATGGGGTGGGTTTTCCTGGGGGGTCCGTACTAATGAAGGGAGGGGTGGTTTGTCCTGGTGGGGGTCTGTACTAATGGAGGGGGGGTTTGCACTAATGGAGGGGGGTTGACCTGGGGGGGTTTGTACTAATGGAGGGGGGGTTGTCCTGGGGGGGGGGGTGTACTAATACAGGGGCGTTTGTCTTGGGGGGGTCTGTACTAATGAAGGGAGGGGGGTTTGTCCTGGGAGGGTCTGTACTAATGGAGGGGGGTGGTTTGTCCTGGGGGGGTCTACAACCAGGAAAGTACACCCAGGGCTCCAGAGGGAGAGGGCAGTGCTGAGGGAACACCATTAGAGAGAGAACCCCGCTGCCCTGCGCCACCAGAGGGAAAGCCACACGGCCTGGCGCCATCCCTGGCAGAGAAAGGAATGGAGTCATTGCAGGAATACAGATCTGGGTGCTACCCAGCGGAGTCGCCACGGGCAATTCAGAGTGAGCAGACTCCTGATCAGAGGAACCATTGCTGTATCGCTGGGACCGGTGAGAGGGCCGATTGGCCATTATCTACTAATGTCCATAGCAACTGCAGTCTCTGACCGTCTCCTGTATCATGTCTGCAATCTCTGACCATCTCCTGTACTATGATTGCAGTCTCTGACCATCTCTTGTATCATGGCTGCAGTCTTTGACTGTATTATGTCTGGGGGCTCTCTCTGGTGGTGTGTGGGGGGGCGGCATTGAAGGGCCCGGCCTTGGGGCGGCAAAGGGAGTAAATCCGGGCCTGAGCCCATGCATTTCAATAGGTTGCCCTATCTGCAGAGATGCAGGGAAAAAAGCTCCTGACCCATTTTTTAAAATTGCGCTGCACCAAGAACACCCCGCATTTGCCAATGTGTGGGGTATCATTAAGAATTAATGGCAACCTTAACCACTTCAGCCCCAGAAGGTTTCACCCAGGGGCGTTGCTAGGTGGCAAAAAGACCAGGGGCTTCAGCCCGAAGTCCAAGGCCGGACCCGGGGGGGGGGGGGGCGCGTGTGTACACGTGATGCAGGCCTTTTTTTTTTTTTGGCTGGGCCATGACCTACATACACTGACGGTAGTGAACACTGACCTACCTACACTGACATTTACATTCACTGACCTACCTGCACTGACCGTAGTGACCTACCTGCACTAACCGTAGTGACCTACCTACACTGACCTACCTACACTGACATTTACCTACACTGACATTTACCTACACTGACCTACCTACACTGACATTTACCTACACTGACCGTAGTGACCTCTCTACACTGACATTTGCCTACACTGACCGTAGTGACCTATCTACACTGACATTTACCTACACTGACATTTACCTACACTGACCTACCTACACTGACCTACCTACACTGACATTTACATTCACTGACCTACCTACACTGACCGTAGTGACCTACCTACACTGACCTACCTACACTGACATTTACCTACACTGACCTGCCTGACCCACATACACTGTCTGACCTACCTCAGCTCAGCCGTGGTGTGCGGTGTCACTGCAGTTAGGCAGTCAGACAGTCAGAGGAGGAGGAAGAGCCAAAGAGGAGAGGAGAGCGGGCCGCCCGAGCGCTGAGCGGGGTTCTTACAGTGGCGCGGCGGCCGCATTGTAATTCCCGCCTTCTGGAGCCTGCAGCGCCTATGATGGACGTCACACGTCCCGCGGTCCCAGCATTGGACGAGGGGGACGTCCATCATAGGCGTTGCAGGCTCCAGAAGGCGGGACCTGCTACGGCAATCGGCCAAACTCGGCCAAATTCGCCGGCGCTCAGGATCAGATCGGTCATGGCGCTCGCCGCTCGGGGCTTGTAATGAAGAGCTGCATGCCTGAGGCTCGGGGCTTTTCGGGGGCACATTCGGGGCTTCAGCCACGGCTAGCCACCCCCTCCCGACGCCCCTGGTTTCACCCCATTAATGACCAAGCCATTTTTTTAAGATACGGTGCTACGCTGCTTTAACTGACAATTGCGCGGTCGTGCGACGCTGTATCCAAATAAAATTAATGTCCCTTTTAACTCACAAATAGAGCTTTCTTTTGGTGGTATTGGATCACCTCTGCGTTTTTTCTTTTTTGCACTATAAACAAAAAAGGCCGACAATTTTGAAAAATAAATATTTTTAACTTTTTGCTGTAAAATGCATCCAATAAAAAAATGTAAAAAAAAATCGAATTTCTTCACCAGTTTAGGCCAATATGTATTCTGCTACATATTTTTGGTAAAAAAATCCCAATAAGTGTATATTGATTGGTTTGCGCAAAAGTTATCGTGTCTACAAACTGTGGGATAGATTTATGGCATTTTTATTTTTTACTAGTAAAGGCAGCGATCAGCAATTTTTAGCGGGACTGCGACATTGCGGCGGACAAATCTGACACTAAGTGACACTTTTTGGGGACCAGTGACACTAATGCAGTGATCACTGCTAAAAAAATGCACTGTCACTGTATAAATGACACTGGCAGGGAAGGGGTTAACACCAGGGCCGGTAAAAGTGCTCCTAGGGAGTGATTTCTATCTGTGTGGTCTGACTGGAGGAAGACACACATCTGTGTTCCTGATTAACAGGAACACAAGATCTCTCTCTTCCTCTCTGACACAACGACGGTCTGCCTCTCTGTTTTGTGCAGCCGGGCCGCCCTGCCGCAGTAAATGTGCAGTGGGGGGTCCGGAAGCAGTTATACAGCAGAGCATTTGTCTGTGTTTTAGGATAGAGTGCAATTTTGTGTGCGTTCCGCGACATGCAGTAACGTGAACCAAGCATTGGACTGGGGTGCCTCAAGGCTGAAAATACTTTTTAAGGGTGCCTGCCTGCAAAAAGGTTGAAAAACACTGGTCTAAAGAACTTCTAAACCCCATTCTCCATTTAATGTTATTGAAAATAACGGTGTCACCTCTCACCTCTTCACACTTGTCCTCAGTCTCCTGGAATGCATCTGGCTCCTCCCACTGACTCTCTAGGATACAAAGAAAAAAAAAACAGCAGAGTTCTGTGAATGTGAAAACTTTGAGTACCAACAGCCTTTGAAGCTGTCAGCTTGTAGTCCTCAATGAACTATCCTTTAAATTTCACAATGTGGAATCTATATAGTAAAACATGCAGTACCTCCAGACAATGTAAAAAATAACAAATGTAAAATAGTCACTTAAGCTACAACTGGGTAAATGGTTAATAGGGAGGAAAAGAATTATAGGTAACAATTCCTCAACCAGGCCACTAAAACCATCACCCCAATAGTAATCAATAAAGTGTGAGGTGTGTTCCTCTGAATCAGTAGACAACATATAAAAAAAAGGCAGTCAACTTTCAACCTCCGGATAGTATACAGTCCCGGTATGGTGATTAAAGAACACCAATGGATTCCCAATGGGGAGATGATGGGTCAAAATTGCCCCATTATATTGCCCTATCAAAATTGACCCCATCATATTGCCCCATCAATATTGCCCCCATCGCATTTCTCCCATCAATAATCCCCCCATCAAAATTGCCCTCAATATTGCCCCCATATCACCCCTATCCATATTGCCCCCATCATATCACCACCATCAATATTACCCCATCAAAATTGCCCTATCACATTCCTCTATTATAAATCATTAGTACATGGTGTGGCTGTGCTGTCCCCCCGGGTTCTTTAATCAGAGCTGAGATGCTCCAGCTGCCTCCCCCACCACCCATCACTGTGTATAAGAAGCTTTAATAACCATGGCAACAAAAGCCTGGCTACCCTTTTTTAAAAATGGCGCTGAGTACCGCCTTGCAATTTGTTTCTAGTGTACAGTTTAGTGCTGGATGGTCAGGAGTACAAAATGTGGGAGGAGCACCGCTTTAAGCCATAGGACTTAAGAATGTAAAGATGTTTTTTTTTTAAAGGAGCCACATCTTTGTTCCTTAGATTTGTATACTAAGCCTACTGGCTGAGTTTCAAAACCAGGTGGAGGCTCCTTTAAGAAAAATTGTCAGTTAGAGGAGCTCCAGGAGATTTGAAAAAAAAAAAAAAGCTGCCATGACAACACTGCTCTGTGATGTCACTGGCTGCTCTCATATAAGAAACACTCAGCAGGGTTCCTGCCATTTGTTTGTTGACTCTGAACGGCTAACACGAGCTTCTTTCTCTGGCGAGTTTTTTCTTGTAATCTGATCAGATTTTATCCGATTTCATTACATTTAATTCTCGCCCATTTAAAGCGTGTTTCATTATTCTTCATAATGAACAGATTTAACCTTAAAAAGTTTGTTTCTCAAAATAACACCAAAGAGAAAGCCACCATTGGAAGACCACCTATAGAAGGAGATATCAGTGTCCATCCTGCAGATATCCCAAGCAAAAGAATTAAGAAGACACGGGCTCTTATGCGCGGCTGCTTCAGAGCCATTGTTGGATGCTTCGGTGTCTGCTGTAAAGTCAATGGCCAACAGCAGAAAAAAGAAGACCTGAATGGTAAGTACCGTATTGTGGATATTGATAGATACAAGATAAAGGAAGCCCTTTCATTGGATCCTTTTCTCCCATTAACCACTTCTGGACCGCTGCACGCCAATGTACGTCCAAACTTTGCCGGTGGATATCGTTGTTATGGCAGCAGCTAGCTGCCATAACCCCGGTATCCCCGTTTTCATGCGGAGGCCGGCTTTCTGATAAAAGTGGTCCCTGCGGCGGATTCGCCGCGAGATCACTTTTATTTTATCGGTGGCGGGAGAGGGGGCCCCCCCTCCCGTCGCGATTCGGTGCACTCCGCCGCTTACCGGAGCCGTCGGTAGCGGTGGAGGCGATCGCGTCCTACTCCGTGCTGTGCCTGGAGACGAGTGAGGCTAAGATGGCGCCCACTCGTCTCCATGACACTGCTGGGCGGAAGTGACGTCAAAACGTCACTTCCGCCCATGCCTCTTAAAGGCGTATTTTTTTCAATGTCATTTTTTTGAATAACTTTTTTTTTTTTTTTATTGCATTTTAGTGTAAATACGAGATCTGAGGTCTTTTTGACCCCAGATCTCATATTTAAAAGGTCCTGTCATGCTTTTTTCTATTACAAGGGATGTTTACATTCCTTGTAATAGGAATAAAAGTGACACAATTTTTTGTAAAAATAAATAAAATAATGTAAAATAAATAATAAAAATAAATTTATTTTTTTTAAAAAAAACCCCGTCCCGACGAGCTCGCGCACAGAAGCGAACACATACGCAAGTAGCGCCTGCATATGAAATCGGTGTTCAAACCACACATGTGAGGTATCGCTGTGACCGGTAGAGTGAGAGCAATAATTCCAGCTCTAAACCTCCTCTGTAAGGCAAAACATGCAACCTGTAGAATTTTTTAAACGTCGCCTATGGAGATTTTTGAGGGTAAAAGTTTGACGCCATTCCACAAGCGGGCGCAATTTTGAAGTGTGACATGTTGGGTATCAATTTACTTGGCGTAACATTATATTTCACAATATAAAAAAAAATTGGGCTAACTTTACTGTTGTCTTATTTTTTTATTCAAAAAAGTGAATTTTTTCCAAAAAAAGTGCGCTTATAAGACTGCTGCGCAAATACGGTGCAAAAAAAAGTATTGCAACGATTTTATTCTCTAGGGTGTTAGAAAAAAAACATATATAATGTTTGGGGGGTTCTAAGTAATTTTCTAGCAAAAAAACCTGTTTTAAACATGTTAACACCTAAAATCCAAAACGAGGCTGGTCCTTAAGTGGTTAATGACGGGTCACATTCCCATAGGTACATATGTTTTCTTTTTTTTAATCAAGTCCTTTTTTATTACGTTTTTTAGTTACAATCAACACAAGACATACACACAACCTATGTACGTATTGTATAATCATAATAAACACACATTTATAAGCAATATTTAAAGTAGTTGTACGTTTTTAAAGTGGTTGTAAACCCACAAAAAAAACGAACGTGCCAGTGCTTCAGTGCTCATGTGCAGATGACGTCGGCACTTGCTGACACAGGGGATATCTCCTAATCTGTGCAGGTTTAGGAGATATCCGGGGTGGCTACAGGTAAGCCTTACTATAGGCTTACTGTAGTAAAAAGTGGTCTGGTATGCCCCGCACACACGGTCGGATTTTCCGATGGAAAATGTCCGATCGGAGCGTGTTGTCGGAAATTCCGACCGTGTGTGGGCTCCATCGGACATTTTCCATCGGATTTTCCGACACACAAAGTTGGAGAGCAGGAGATAAAATTTTCCGACAACAAAATCCGTTGTCGGAAATTCCGATCGTGTGTACACAAATCCGACGGACAAAGTGCCACGCATGCTCAGAATAAATAAAGAGATGAAAGCTATTGGCCACTGCCCCGTTTATAGTCCCGAAGTACGTGTTTTACGTCACCGCGTTTAGAACGATCGGATTTTCCGACAACTTTGTGCGACCGTGTGTAGACAAAACAAGTTTGAGCCAACATCCGTCGGAAAAAATCCTAGGATTTTGTTGTCGGAATGTCCGAACAAAGTCCGACCGTGTGTACGCCCTATAAGGGTTTACAATCACTTTAAGAAAATAACATTATAACATAACATAACATTATAGCCTACTAATATCTTTATCTTTCAACATTCAAGTTTTTACACTGCTAAATTTAGAGTTTCATATATATCCACGTAATAAAAGGTCAATACATCCTCACAACTATATCTGTCCTCAAACCCCTTGTGCCACTCTACCTAATTGATGGTTGTGAGTGCTGAACCCATGGTAGTCAGCCACATCCCCCACACCTTACCAAATTATTCTGAGCAGTTCCTATGTAGATACACTACCGTTCAAAAGTTTGGGGTCACATTGAAATGTCCTTATTTTTGAAGGAAAAGCACTGTACTTTTAAATGAAGCTAACTTTAAACTAGTCCTAACTTTAAACAAATATACTCTATACATTGCTAATGTGGTAAATGACTATTCTAACTGCAAATGTCTAGTTTTTGGTGCAATATCTACATAGGTGTATAGAGGCCCATTTCCAGCAACTATCACTCCAGTGTTCTAATGGTACAATGTGTTTGCTCATTGGCTCAGAAGGCTAATTGATGATTAGCAAACCCTTGTGCAATCATGTTCACACATCTAAAAACAGTCTAGCTCCTTCCAGAAGCTACAAAACTGACCTTCCTGTGAGCAGATTGAGTTTCTGGAGCATCACATTTGTGGGGTCAATTAAACGCTCAAAATGGCCAGAAAAAGAGAACTTTCATCTGAAACTTGACAGTCTATTCTTGTTCTTAGAAATGAAGGCTATTCCATGCGAGAAATTGCAAAGAAATTGAAGATTTCCTACAACGGTGTGTACTACTCCATTCAGAGGACAGCACAAACAGGCTCTAACCAGAGTAGAAAAAGAAGTGGGAGGCCGCGTTGCACAACTAAGCAAGAAGATAAGCACATTAGAGTCTCTAGTTTGAGAAACAGACGCCTCACAGGTCCCCAACTGGCATCTTCATTAAATAGTACCCGCAAAACACTAGTGTCAACATCTACAGTGAAGAGGCGGCTGCGGGATTTTGGGCTTCAGGGCAGAGTGGCAAAGAAAAAGCCATATCTGAGACTGGCCAATAAAAGAAAAAGATTAAGATGGGCAAAAGAACACAGACATTGGACAGAGGAAGACTGGAAAAAAGTGTTGTGGATGGATGAATCCAAGTTTGAGGTGTTTGGATCACAAAGAAGAACGTTTGTGAGACGCAGAACAAATGAAAAGATGCTGGAAGAATGCCTGACGCCATCTGTTAAGCATGGTGGAGGTAATGTGATGGTCTGGGGTTGCTTTGGTGCTGGTAAGGTGGGAGCTTTGTACAGGGTAAAAGGGATTCTGAATAAGGAAGGCTATCACTCCATTTTGCAACGCCATGCCATACCCAGTGGACAGCGCTTGATTGAAGCCAATTTCATCCTACAACAGGACAATGACCCTAAACACACCTCCAAATTGTGCAAGAACTATTTACAGCAGAAGCAGGCAGCTGGTATTCTATCGGTAATGGAGTGGCCAGCACAGTCACCAGATCTGAACCCCATTGAGCTGTTGTGGGAGCAGCTTGACCGTATGGTACGCCAGAAGTGCCCATCCAACCAATCCAACTTGTGGGAGCTGCTTCTAGAAGCGTGGGGTGCAATTTCTCCAGCTTACCTCAATAAATTAACAGCTAGAATGCCAAAGGTGTGCAATGCTGTAATTGCTGCAAAAGGAGGATTCTTTGATGAAAGCAAAGTTTGATGTAAAAACAATGTTATTTCAAATACAAATCATTATTTCTAACCTTGTCAATGTCTTGACTCTATTTTGTATTCATTTCACAATGTATGGTGGTGAATAAGTGTGACTTTTCATGGAAAACACAAAATTGTTTGGGTGACCCCAAACTTTTGAACGGTAGTGTATATTTATTTTTCTCTAAGTACCATATCATTTATTTGCATTTTCTATTCGCCTAATGTCGGAGGATGTGGAGACATCCATTTTTGGGCTGTATGTTTACGGGCCTGAAAAAGAGTCTTAACTTTCGGTACATGGGTGTTTTGCGGGGTCCTAGATTCATCTATCATACTTAAAAGGCATACCACAGGTTCTTCCATCAATTCTGACTTAAAGACAGAGTTAACAGTAGAAATAACCCCTTGCCAATAGTGATGGAGTTTAGGACATCTCCATAACATATGTATTAAATTAGCCATCCCCATATTACATCTAGGACAAAGAGGGGTATCTCTAGGGCTGAAACAACTAATCGATTAATCGACAACTAATCGATTATGAAATTAATCAATTACTATTTTTGTAATCGATTAATCAGCCCGTAACATAATGGGGTTAAAAAAAATAAAATGAGCCCTTTATAGCACAAAAAGAGCAAATAATCATTACTATAAATATTACTTTCACAGTTCTACAGTAAAAAAATTAACCCCTTACAGTAGTGATTATCTAAAGGGCTAATTTTATTTTTTTTAACCCCATTATGTTACTAAACGTCTTAGACCTGGTTCACATCTGTGTTTTTTGGTGCTTTTTGCAGAAACGCACTAAAGTTCATTTACATGGTTTCCTATGGGACACGTTCACATCTATGCTTTTTTCAGCCGCTGCGTATTTGGAAAGGGTCAGGGACTTTTTTAACGCAAAATGGTGCTTTTTTGGTTCAATATACTTCAATGGAGAAGCTGCTAAAAAGCATGTAATGCGTTTTTGTAGCAATTCGTGTTTTTGAATCTGCCCAACAACAAATTGTCCAAAAAGAATGCAAAAATACAAATTTCAGCAAAATCACGTGTGTAAAAATCAAAACGCACAGCAAAAAGCACTGCAGAAACGGATCAAAAGCAAACTGTATAGGTTTGTACCGAGCCTTATGCTGGCCACACGGATCAATTTTCAGATGAGAATATTCAGACGAAAAATCTTTGCACTTTCGCTGAATGAAAGAATGTTTGAATTTTTAACTTGTTTTTAACATTTTGTTTTAAAAATGAATGTAATTTCTGAACGAAAACCACATACACTGTCTGAAAATTCCTTTCACCAAGAAGTTTTCTATTATTTCTACATTTTCCCGTCACCGTGGTTGAAAATGAGCGTCGTTTTGACCCCACTAACGATTAGAAAATCGAACAAACGTTCTTAAAACTACATTATTATTTTTTTTGAAGGAAGACATTGTTTGTTTTTTACATTAAAAAAATTGATCTCTGAGTCTGATGATATTTACCAGATTCACCCTTTAATAGCATATATCCTCTAATAGTATATACAGTATATCACTTCTAATTGTATATATAGTATATCTCTTCTAATAGTATATATAGTATATCTCCTCTAATAGTATATACATTATATCTCCTCTAATAGTATGTACTGTATATCTCCTCTAATAGTATATATAGTATATCTCTTCTAATTGTATATACAGTATATCTCCCCTGTCTTATTCTCAGAGTGGATTAGAGCTTTTGCTCCCTAACCATAAAGTTGGTAATTTATATTTACCACTGCATTGATATATTTAAGAATATATTTCCTTTTTTTCAAAAACTTTACATATTAAACTAAATTATACACCACAATTTTTTTTAAGGTTATTAACCCAATAATCGATTAATCAAAACAATAATCGGCCCACGAATCGATTACGAAAATAATCGTTAGTTGCAGCCCTAGGTATTTTTACGCTGTCATTTAAACAATTTCTCAGGGGTATGATAAGTCCTGTGTGAAATGAATAGTTGGGTTAATTTCTGTGTGGAAGATAAAGAGACCATGGACAGTGCGGACAATGCCGCCTCCCAATGATCATCCGATATGGGACCTAGATCTCTTTCCCATTGTCTCTTTGAAGATTTAATTTTGATTGCAACTATGTAGTCATATATGTCAATCTTTTGTTTTCATTTCCAACAATCCACGTGTACACACTACTGGGTAGTCCACACACATGTAGATGGACGGCTATAGATCTCTTATTGGCACCATCTCCCTGTGATTTTGTACTTGCTGAAAACCAGAAGATTACTTAGCAGTGCCTCAAAGAAAACATGAAATAGTCCCTCCTGTTCCCTGCTGAATTGACAAAAAATAATGGATTGTCTGAACTGCCTTAGGGCTCATTTAAATATGTTGTGCCCTCTGAACAGCAATCCACATTCAGGTCGCTCTTCAGAGGGCATTTGACAGGTGGTAAGAAGGTGTTATATTGCCTCCTCACCACCTGTTTAAACATGACAACATTATATACACATATTAGATCCCTGTGTGCTGTACAGGTTTTAAACCCCTTACACTGTTAGGAAAATGTTGTCACACCCTAATTTCTTCACAGAGCACATCACCTCCTTTTCCTCTGCTGTCTGAATGTGAGCTGGGGGGCAGGCTTAGGCCCTGGCTCTTATAGGTGGAGGGGACCCAGTCATGCAAGCTGAACGAGGCCCCATGATTTCTAACAGCGGCCCTGGGTGTGGGCGTATGGCCCTGAATGCAGACCGTGCATGTCATATTAGGAGAAGTGGCTGCCTTTGTGCAGCTCTGCAATCTACTCATTTTCAATGGACTGCCTGCATGCAGCACCTGAAAGTGTTACAGATGTTGCAAAAACGGCCCATTCATGCTATATGGGCCTCATCACCTTTGTAAACAAGGCCATACAGACAGACAAAACGAATACAAATAAAACCGCAATAATTAATTATCCATAAGCATTTTAATATGCACTATGCCTTTAACCTAAGTGCTGTAATTAAAAGTGTCTGTGCTCGTAAAGCATGTAGGTGAAGGTGCTAAATCTAATTTCTCTCTTTTTTTTTTCAAATAACATTTTATTGTAATATTTGTATTACAAGAGTACATAATATGTAGAGAACAACAAAAAGAAGGAGCATATAATGGGGAGCATGTATATAACAATTCCCTTCATTTTTCCCTGCTATACTGCTCAAAACTGTACGAGTCATTAGAATACTCAAGGTAGAAAGAAAGAAAAGGAAAGAAAAGAGAATGAAGGAAGAGAAGGAGGGGGGGGGGGATCGTTATAATAACTTGTTTACTTGATCATGGTGGATCCTCTCGAAGATGCCACAGCTCCCATACTTTATTATGTGCTTCCAGCCTGTCCTGTATTCTGGCCGTCATCTTCTCCATCAACTCCACATCTTTAATCCTGGCGTATAGAGCTTCAGGAGTGGGGGGGAGGGTTTTTTTCCAGTGTAGGGCAATAAGACAACGTGCCGCTGTGAGAATGTGGCGCATTAATTTTTTGTAGGGTGTGGGAATCTTTAGTTGTAAGACTCCTAAAAGGAAGGACTTGGGGGCCATGGGGATCTGTACCTCTAGAAGATCTGTCAACAGCTGCTGAACCGCAGCCCAGAAAGGAGTAATCAGTGGACAGTTCCAATAGATGTGGAGGAGGGTCCCTCTTTCTTTTTGACAGCGCCAACAACGATCGGAGCTAGAGGGATAAATGGCGTGGAGGGTGTCTGGAGTCATATACCAGTAGAGGAGGATTTTATAGGTGTTTTCCTTGTATAGGGTACAGAGGGAACTTTTTGCCGCCTGGGTCCATATCGTCTGCCATTGCTCCATGGGGAGTTCCTCATTGAGAGCTTTTTCCCATTTGATCATATAAGCATGTTTCCCTTTAGTTTCTAGTGGGTAGGCATTTATTATTTTGTAAATGTCAGAGATTAAGCCCTTCTGGGCTGTGCCCCCCAGGATTAGGTTTTCAAAAGGCGTTGGAGGGGAGAACTGTAGGTCAGGCGATATGGACAGGGCATAGTGGCGTATTTGCAGGTAACTGTAGAAAGCTTGATGTGGTAGGTCATATTTGGTCTGAAGATCAGAATAGGACAGTAGCCTGCGAGATCTAGGATCTACTAGGTGTCCATAATGGAAAAGGTTCCGTGACGACCATGGGTGGGACATCTGGTGAGTGAGACTATCTGGGATTTTGGGGTTGCAGACAAAGGACGTTAGGACTGATTTTTCTGAGGACAACTCATGTAAGCGGGATAGTTTGTTCCACAATTGACGAAGCTGGGTTCCCAGTAAACGCTCAGGGGGGACCTCTGCCCTCGCGTTCCATAGTAGGCTATTTGGGTGGGTCGGGGCTAACCATATTTTTTCAATTTCTGTCCATCTATTATAGGACCTTTGAGTGAAACATAAGGCTATTGCACGTAGTTGGGTGGCTTGATAATATTTAATGAGATTGGGGAAGGCAAGGCCTCCATCTGAGCGCGCCGCCATCATTACCGATTGGGGAATTCTATGCCTTTTATAGTTCCAGGTGAATTTAAAAAGGTCAGATTGAAGTTTACTCAGGTGATAGCGGGGGACAGGGACGGGTAATGTTTGGAAGAGGTAAAGTAATTTCGGGAGGATTGTCATCTTAATCGATGCGATCCGACCTAATAGGGAAATATGATGTTTTTTCCAGGTTTTCAGCAGGGCTCTGATGGAACGGAATAGGGGAGGAAAGTTTTGCTGGTATAAAGTGTTGAATTTTGTGGTGATGTGTACCCCTAGGTATTTCAAGGAAGTGGTTTTCCAGTGGTAGGTTAAATTTGCCTTCAGGTGTGCCGTTTCCGAGATATTAATTGGGAGGGCCTCTGACTTAGAAGTATTCATTTTATAGCCCGATAGGGCTCCGTATTTGTCAAGTTCTGCATGTAGATTTGGAAGGGAGATTCTGGGTTGGGTCAGGGTGAGAATCACGTCATCAGCGAATAGTGAGATCTTGAACTCCCGACCCCTGACTGAGATTCCTCGAATATCCTGGTTGCCTCGAATAGAGGCCGCCAGGGGTTCGACACAGAGTGCGAATAGTAGGGGTGACAATGGGCATCCCTGACGAGTGCCGTTTGTTATCGAGAAAGTGGGGGAAAGAGCAAAAGGAGTCCTGACCTGTGAGGAGGGATCGGAATAGAGGTGTTTTATAGCTCTTAGGAATGGTCCTCGAAACCCTGCATGTTGTAATGTGGCGAACAGGAAGGGCCACCCAAGACGGTCAAAGGCCTTTTCGGCATCCAGACTAAGTAGCAAAGACGCCGACTTCTCCCTGTTCGCCACATTCACCAGATCAATCACCTTCCTGGTGTTATCCCCTGCCTGTCTAAGGGGGACAAAGCCAACCTGGTCTTTATGGATAAGGGATGGGAGGATCATGTTCAGACGGATTGATAACAGTTTAGTAAAAAAATTTAGGTCTGAGTTCAGTAAGGCGATAGGTCTATAGTTAGCACATAGGGTAGGGTCTTTGTCTGGTTTGGGGATCAAAGTGATAAATGATCGTTGCATGTCTGATGGGATGGGGGAGTCTCGGTAAAAGGCGTTAAAAAGTTTGCACATATGTGGTAAGAGGATGGGGAGGACAACCTTATAATATTCGTAGGGTAATCCGTCTGGACCAGGGGCCTTGTGGGACGGGAGAGTTTTAATAGTCTGTTCTATTTCCTCCTCGGTGATCGGCATATTTAAAGTGGCCAGGTCAGAGGTTTGGAGCTGTGGGACTCCGCTCTGCGTAAGGTAACATTGCATGCGTTGGAAGAAGGTCGGGGGGGGTTGGGGTTACTAGGAATATTAGGATTATTGTAGAGGTCCTGGTAGTAGTCTGCAAAGGTATTGGCAATGTCTTTGGGGTGGGATAGTAGGGAGCCTAATTTATTCTTAATTTGGTGCGGTGTGGACATGTGGGAGTTATCGCGTAATTTTTTCGCTAGTAAGGAATGTGCCTTATTGCCTTTATCTGTCAGGATAATTGGTAGACCAGATGACGTCTTCGAGGACGAAACGCGTCGGGCAGGACCCCATTGAAGCCACTTTTTCTCATACAGCGCTGTTTTAAAATTTTGGATTTGCATGTGAGTGTACATCTATTTTTATCTCAAATAAATACTTTTTGTTTTTTGGATTTACACTATGTGGCCCTTCTTTTCTTTCCCTATCCTTCCACACCAATTTCTGGTCCACGGAATGTTGCCTTGAGGGGTTTGCTTACGGAACACCCCATCACCTCCTTAAGATCTACATGACCTCCCACATCCGGGAGATTACGTACACCTCCCAAGTTCCTGGTATAATTTGGATGAATACAACAAATCCGTGAGACCGCATCCTTCTCGGAGTATACACAGCCACTCACCACCTAAGCCTTGTCCGACCCAATCCGGCGTATGCCCCATTGGGTCCACCTTATCTGGTAAGCCTCCTCAACTCTTGGTGGTAGTGAGCGGATTTTTAGCCAAGATATCTACATAATTCTTCAATATTCTGTTTAACATATTGCCATAGAGACTATGTATCTCTAATGTTTACATGAGGACTACATGCTCCAAGCGGACATATTTGATCCTTCCTATTGTCTATTTGACTTGTTTACAGTTTTATATGACATTGTTTAGCGCCACACTTTTTTGTTGTTTTACCATTTTACACTTTGTTGGTCGTGTTGGCTGCTTTTCTGTTCTTTTTTTAGGGTAGCGCAGAATTATTCTATATATTTAATTGGTAGACCAGACTGTGTGGACTGCACAGAGATAACCCAAAACACATGTAAGTGAATAGTGATATTTATTTAAAATAGGTGATAATTAGAAACTACAAACAGTGAACAACCAACCCAACAAACCCACCAACAACAACAATATATACAGCAAGGGGCAGTACCGAAATCACAGATGTACGCCAGGCCAGGGTCATACACGGCAGGTCAGCAGGACAAGGGATATACCAGAAGCATAAACGTTAGCCAAGCCAAGGTCATACACAGGAAGATCAGTAAATGAGGGACAGGGAACCATCAGGACAGAGAGGGGATGGATCGGGCTGAAGGGTACAGGAACACAGAAGGGATCTGGTCAGGATAAGCTCGGGCACAAGGTCAGATGCAGGCTCAGGATCGGGTAACAGGCGAACAAGGTCAGGGCTCAAGGAGAGAGATACCAAGGCAAGCATATGAGGGCTTGCCGGGTATTTATAGGACTGGCTATGATTGACTTCAAGTCACACCTGAGCGCAGGGAGTGTTGTCTGCTCCATACTGCCAGGATCCATCCGCTGGTGGACGTCAGTACTGCGGCCAAAAGATGAAATGACACCAGCAGGGAAATATTCTCCTGACAGTTCAACACTGCCAGGAGACACCTGCTGATGGACCCCAGTACTGCATGCCAAACGATATATCTTACCAGCGGATGGATCCTTTCCTGACATTATCATAGTACATCTGTCTTAGTCTAAGGATGGCTTTTTCTACCCGCCCCATAGCCAAGTCGCTCAGAGTTGTTCGCAAGTGTATGACTTTTTTAAGGAGGGTTAGGGTAGGGGACCGTTGCAGTTGGCTTTCTAAGGCTCTAAGCTCTTTTTCGGTTTGAAGTTTTGTGGCCAGAGCATCCTTTTTCATGGCAGATGACAGTGTCATGCATCTGCCTCGGATTACGGCCTTGTGGGCTTCCCATAGTGTGGGAGGGGATATGTCAGGGGTGTTATTTTCGGCAAAGTAGTATTTTAAAGTGGATATTAATTCCGTTTTCGATGGGAGGTGTTGGAGGAGAAATGTGTTTAATTTCCAATTGTATGGTCTACAGTTGGCGGAACCTAGTTCCAACTTAAGTAAAATAGGTGCATGGTCAGACCATGAGATTGGTAGTATCCGTGCCTCTCGTGTGTTTCTAAGCGTGAAGTTGTTTACAAAGAAATAATCGATGCGTGAGTGTGTTTGGTGGGGAGCTGAATAAAACGTGTATTGCCGATCACCAGGGTGGAGAGCCGTCCAGGCATCGAAGAGAGCATAACGTCTAGAGAGTTTGCGAAAGAGCTTCGAGTCTCGCAGGGCTCGAGCCGATATCGCCCTGGGGCTCACCACCTGACGATCCACAGTTGTTGAGTGAGTTAGGTTAAAGTCGCCTCCCACCATTAGAATCTCGTGCTCCGATTTAAAGAGGCGAGTAAATACTTTAGACAGGAAGTTATAATGTTTAATGTTGGGAGCATAGAGGGTGCAAAGGGTCAGTGCCTGTTTTTGCCATTGTCCTTGAAGGATAACAAAGTGGCCATGTGGGTCGCTGTATTGAGCTGTGCACTTAAAGGGAGACCCATTTTTAATGAGAATGGCAACCCCTGCTCGTTTGTGTGGACCTGAAGAGTGGCATATTTGGGGGAAATGTTTAGAAGCGAATGCAAATGAGCCCCCCTTGTCAAAGTGTGTCTCTTGGACAAATATAATGTCTGCTCCAGATTGTCTAAACTCCCTCAGCGCCAGATGTCTCTTTTTATTGGAATTTAGGCCGTGAACGTTTAAGGATAGGATCTTAGCCATGGTGTCAAATGATGGGGGAAAGATGCCTTACCTGATGTGGGGAGGATGTTCTGAAGGCTGTGGGTCAGCTGTGTACATACTTCGAGAGGAGAGCCAGGCAGATTCCATGGGTTATGCGTTGGGTCACATGATGGTAGATAGGCGAAGGAGGGAAAGAAAAGTGGGAGAGAGAGTGAAAAGAGAAAATGAAAGAGAAACAGGTAATTAGTACAAATTAAACATATATAAATTTGAACAACTGTTATCACACGACCTTGAGAGGCTAAAAGGCCTAGGTCGGTACGGGATTCCAGGGATCCTCCCAACAAGGGTCCAAAAGGACTGGTCGGATGGATGCAGGGGAGCCCTAGTTTGGTCATATAAAACATGAACTGTAAAACAGCTATAACTGCTATCATTTAACCAGGAGGGGGGTGGGTAGGTGTGATATCTCCTACTCTCTCGAGTCTCCTCAGAGACATGCCCATATTGTAAACTGAAATGTAAAACTGGGGCACAAGGAGGGGGGAACTAAGTATACTATAGTGTCCAGGGCTAAGTCACCAGTGGTATCTGGTGGTCGAATAGGCCATCAGCAAGTGTCTTTAAGGTGGTGTCACTACAGCCGAGGTCAGCCATTTCTGTGCTTGGTACTCTTGCGAGACGCATCTTTGTTTCGGGATCTGTTGGATGAAGAAGCCTTCTGCAAGGTTGCAGGTGGTGTAGGCGGGGTGGTGACCAGGTCCCAATCTGGAAGTCGGGGAACGGATATTCCTATTGTATCGCAGAAGGCTTGTAGGTCCTCCGGGTACTGTAGGATGGCAGATTTGCCTTGGTTTTTAGCTGTGAGGCTGAAGGGGAACCCCCAGCGGTAGGGGATATTTTCTTCTTGTAAGATGCGCAGTAGTGGTTGAAGAAGTCTGCGTTTTTGTAATGTGATCCATGAGAGATCCGGATATAGTTGTACATGAGCATCTTTGTAAGTCACTTTGCGTGCTAAGCGAGCTTGCCGCATAATGTGCTCTTTCAGGGGGTAGGAGTTAATCCTACATATAATATCTCTCGGTTGTGAAGTGGCATTCTTAGGTCGCAAGGCTCAGTGGGCTCTGTCCATTTCTATGAACTTAGTGACGGGTTCACCCAAAATATTGTTAAACACATCTTGTAAAGTATGTTGAATGTCTTCTGGGCCTTCGACTTCTGGAATTCCTCTCACTCGTATGTTGTTTCTGTGTCCCCTGTTGTCCAGGTCTTCCACGTGTCGCTGCATATCTCTTAACATAGTATGGTGGTCTGCTCCCTGGAGTTGGGTTCTGTGGACTGCTAGCTTGGTCTCTTGATTTCTTCTTCAGCCATTTCCACTCTATCAGCTAGGTGTTTAAGGCCTGACTGGAGCACTTGTATTTCCAAGCGACACGTGGACTTTACATCTTCTATCAGTTGTCTAAAGTCCTCTTTAGTGGGGATCGCCTGTAAGTATGTTTGCCATTGTGGAGGTGCTGATTGGGGGTGATCTGGCACTGTGGACCACTGTGCTGAAGGTGTGCGGGGAGGCAAAGGTTGAGGGCCGGGGATAGTGAGGCCTAGGGTCTGGTGTGCCGTTCTCGGTGGAGAGTCCCAGGGTTCACTCCAAGATGGAGTCTGAGCAAGTGGGATAGCCCCTGTTGTGCCCGTCCCCTGAGCATGGGGATCAGGTAGGCTCACTTTTTGAGCTTACGTGGCCTGTGGTACTGTCCGTTCTCTGGGTGAGCCGAGGGCCTGTGAGAAGGCTAGTCTTTGGGTCTTTGATGGTGGTGAATTAAGCTCTGTGTGGCTAAAGGGTGTTGGGCTCACTGCATGCTCCGGTGGGATCCGGCTAGCTGGATGCATAGGGTCCGGTAGGGCCGGAAAGTCCATAGAAAAGACTGAGGAGGTTGGGGAGTCTGGTTCAGTGCCATGTATACAGGGATCTGATGCCGTTCTCAGCAAGCGAGGGAACGCTTCTGAGCACTGTGTGTACTGCTGGGGAGGGGGGCCCATCATGGCGCCCTGTGAGCCGTGCGATGCTGCCTCATGAGGAGGGGATCTGGAGGGGGGACTCACCACTCCCGGAGTGAAGGATCTGGTTGTGCTGCCCATCGGAGCTGTTCCGGGATCTGTGGGCTTCCGCTGCGGTGAGTGGGGCGGTGGAGAGATCCGAGCGAGCTCTGGGAGTAGGCCGCGGGAGTATCCGGCGCCATCTTGGCCGCTCCAGTCTGTGACATGTCCGTCGGCGGGAAGAAGGACCGGAGGTCTGTGGAGGTTCCTGGCGGTGGTAAGGATGATGCCCTGGCTGCTGTGGATCTGGTGGTCCTGGATCTGCCCATGTGAAAGCGGTGTAATGTCTCCTATGCGCTGTTTATTCACGGGCTGAGAGAGAGCAGAAGGATCAGGCTGCCATCCAGAGCGGCTTCCGGTCACGCCCCCCCCCCTCTTCTTTTTTTTTTTTTTTTTTACTGAAGATGCACGCGCTATTGACTGCACACAAGGCTCACATGGCAGGCCTGACGACCAACACATTGAGACGCCGCCAAAAAGTGACGTTCAAATTAGGACTCCACCAGAGTGCGACCTGGACATGGCCACTCCACCAGAGTGCAACCTGGACATGGCCACTCCACCAGAGTGTGACCTGGACATGGCCACTCCACCAGAGTGCGACCTGGACATGGCCACTCCACCAGAGTGCGACCTGGACATGGCCACTCCACCAGAGTGCGACCTGGACATGGCCACTCCACCAGAGTGCGACCTGGACATGGCCACTCCACCAGAGTGCGACCTGGACATGGCCACTCCACCAGAGTGCGACCTAGACATGGCCACTCCACCAGAGTGCGACCTAGACATGGCCACTCCACCAGAGTGCGACCTAGACATGGCCACTCCACCAGAGTGCGACCTAGACATGGCCACTCCACCAGAGTGCGACCTAGACATGGCCACTCCACCAGAGTGCGACCTAGACATGGCCACTCCACCAGAGTGCGACCTAGACATGGCCACTCCACCAGAGTGCAACATTCACATGCAAAATCCACCAGCATGTGACGTTCACATGCAAAATCCACCAGCATGTGACGTTCACGTTGATACTTCACCAAAATGCCAGGGGAATGTCTCCAGTGAAGATAGGGGCAAGGTTACAAGAAAGGATAGGCAGATACTAGTGGTAGGGGATTCAGTTATTGGAAGAATACAGAGGGCAATCTGTCACCAATACCCTTATCGCCGAACAGTATGTTGTTTACCCGGCGCTCGGGTTCGGAACATTGTAGATTGCATGGACAGATTGTTGGATGGGGCTGGAGTTGAACCAGCTGTCATGGTATATATCGGTACCAATGACAAAGTTCGAGAAAGATGGAGCGCCCTACAAAATGATTTCAGGGACTTAGGGGCTATATTGAAGAAAAGGTCCCCCAAGGCAATATTTTCAGAAATACTGCCTGCACCTCGAGCCACACCAGAGAGGCAGCAGGAGCTTATGGTACTTAACAAATGGCTGAGGAACTGGTGCAGGGAGGAGGGGTTTGGGTTCATGGAGAACTGGACTGACTTTTCGCTAAATTACCAGCTCTATAGCAGGGATGGACTGCACTTAAATGGGCAGGGTGCCGCTCTATTAGGAGAAAAGATGACCAAAAAGCTAGAAGAAATTCAGGTTGACGCTCCACCAGAATGTGAAGTTCACATTGAGAACCCACCAGAATGTGACTCTCACGCTGAGACTCAGCCAGAATGTGACAATAACGTCGAGACTACACCAGAAAATGACGTTCACATTGTTAATCCACCAGAATGTGGCATTCACGCTGTGACTTCACCAGAATGTGACGCTCAAGATGAGACTCCACAAAATCCCAGAAGAACCTTGGGAACATCTCCTCCAGTGAAGATGGGGGCAAAGATACAGCAAAAAATAGGAAGATACTGGTGATAGGGGACTCAATCATTAGAAGGACAGAAAGGGAAATCTGTTACAAAGACTGTTATTACTGAACAGTATGTTGTTTACCAGGTGCTCGTGTTTGGGACATTGCACATCAGATGGACAGATTGTTGGATGGGGCTGGGGAGAACCCAGCTGTCATGATACATATTGGTATGAACGACAAAGTTAGAGGAAGATGGAGCGCCCTACAAAATGATTTCAGGGACTCGGGGGCTATATTTAAGAAAAGGACCTCCAAGGCAGTATTTTCAGAAATATTGCCTGTACCTCGAGCCACACCAGAGAGGCAGCAGGAGTTTAGGGATCTTAACAACTGACTGAGGAACTATTGCAGGGAGAACTGGGCTGACTTTTCAGTCGGTTACCGTCTTTATAACAGTGATGGATTGCACTTAAATCGAAGGGGTGCAGATTTTTTGGGAGTGAAGATGACCAAAACGTTGGAAGAAATTTTAAACTAGGAGATGAAGAGGAGGGATCGGAGGATGATTTGCTAGTGAACATGACGGAGAAGATCTTCAAGTCAAGCCATTATCACCGGAGTCCACTACGCCATCACTCTCTTGAAAGATTCTCATCAGCACCTATCTTCAAGAGAGCAATACCTTCAGCTATCTTCACCAAAAAGTCTGAGGAACCCTCCCAGGGACCAGGTATGGCTGTACCAACACAGGTCCCTACACTGGTGGCGGCTACCACTTCAGTAACCAGAGGGTCCTCCCATCAGCCCTCCATTTTTGTTTTTGGAGCTTCTGAATCACCATCATTGTAGCTGGACACACAAGACAATTGGCTGTTCCTAGAAGAAGACTCAACAAAAAGTCTGAGGAACCCTACCAGGGACCAGGTACGGCTGTACCAACACAGGTCCCTATACTGGTGGCGGCTGCCACTTCAGTAACCGGAGGGTCTTCCCATCAGCTCTATATTTCCCTTTCTGTAGCTTCTGCAGAAGCTTTAAGGTTCGACAATACATCGCCCAAACATAATCACCACCAACATGTCAGACACTTTTTTACAGGTGATTATGTTTGATCGATGTATTGTCGATCGACATTAAGTAATTGATTATGTTGTGAAGTTTGGAGGCTGGTAGGCTTTTGAGGCGTGTGTTGGACCAGCAATGAGGGGAGGTTGGAGGCCATTATGTTTTTGAGGCGTTGTTGGACTGGCTATGAGAGAAGGTTGGAGGCCGGTATGTTTTTGAGGCGTGGTGTATACACGGGGTGTATGAATCTGTACCCTGTGTGGGGGCTGTGTTTACCCCAAAAAGGACATCCATGCGGGTGCAGTTGCACGGACGCACCCTGGGTGCGTTCGGGGCCATGCACCGGCACCCACACAGATGTCACATTGGGTACAGCCGCTGCACCCCAGTTGACAGCATTGGGACTGCCTACACGGGATGCTGGGAACACCTGTGCATCCCCATTCCAGTAGCAACGAGGGGAGGTTGGAGGCCAGTATTTTTTGAGGCGTGTGTTGGACCGGCTTTAAGGGGAAGTTGGAGGCCGGTATGTTTTTGAGGCATGTGTTGTACCCGCTATGAGGGGAGGTTGGAGGCTGGTATGTTTTTGAGGTGTGTGTTGGACCGGCTATGAGGGGAGGTTGGAGGCCGGTATGTTTTTGAGGCATGTGTTGGACCGGCTATGAGGGGAGGTTGAAGGCTGGTATGTTTTTGAGGCATGTGTTGGACCAGCTATGAGGGGAGGTTGGAACTATTTTTGTCTTCAGAGGTGGGAGGAGTCTTTCCAGCTTTTTTAGGCTTTCTCTGCTGGAGAAATGAGAACTCTTTTGTACCCTGTGTGGGGGCTGTGTTTACCCCAAAAAGGGCATCCATGCGGGTGCAGTTGCACGGAAGCACCCTGGGTGCATTCGAGGCCGTGCACCGGCACCCACACAGATGTCACATTGGGTACAGCCGCTGCACCCCAGTTGAAAGCAATGGGACTGCCTACACAGGATGCAGGGAACACCTCACTCACACGGGGTGTATGAATCTGTACCCTGTGTGGGGGCAGTGTTTACCCCAAAAATGGCATCCATGCGGGTGCAGTTGCACGGACGCACCCTGGGTGCGCTCGGGGCCATGCACCAGCACCCACATAGATGTCATATTGGGTATAGCCGCTGCACCCCAGTTGATAGCAATGGAACTGCCTACACAGGATGCTGGGAACACCTGTGCATCCCCATTCCGGTAGCAATGAGGGGAGGTTGGAAGCCAGTATGTTTTTGAGGTGTGTGTTGGGGAGGTTGGAGGCCGGTATGTTTTTGAGGCATATGTTGGACCAGCTATGAGGGGAGGTTGGAGGCCGGTATGTTTTTGAGGCATGTGTTGGACCGGCTAAGAGGGGAGGTTGAAGGCCGGAATGTTTTTGAGGTGTGTGTTGGACCGGCTATGAGGGAAGGTTTAAGGCTGGTATGTTTTTGAGGCGTGTGTTGGACCGGCTATGATGGGAGGTTGGAACTATTTTTGTCTTCAGAGGTGGGAGGAGTCTTTCCAGCTTTTTTAGGCTTTCTCTGCTGGAGAAATGAGAACTGTTCCTGCCAGTGAGGTCCTTTATGGAGAAGTCCAAGGCCTCACTCACACGGGGTGTATGAATCTGTACCCTGTGTGGGGGCTGTGTTTACCCAAAAAAGGACATCCATGCGGGTGCAGTTGTGCGGACGCACCCTGGGTGTGTTCGGGGCCGTGCACCGGCACCCACACGGATGTCACATTGGGTACAGCCGTTGCACCCCAGTTGAAAGCAAGGGGACTGCCTACACAGGATGTAGGGAACACCTGTGCACCCCCATTCCGGTAGCAATGAGGGGAGGTTGGAGGCCGGTATGTTTTTGAGGCGTGTGTTGGACCGGCTATGAGAGAAGGTTGGAGGCGGGTATGTTTTTGAGGCGTTTGTTGGACCGGCTATGAGGGGAGGTTGGAGGCCGGTACGTTTTTGAGGTGTGTGTTAGACCGGCTATGGGGGGAGATTTAAGGCTGGTATGTTTTTGAGGCGTGTGTTGGACCGGCTATGATGGGAGGTTGGAACTTTATAGAGAAATCCAAGGCCTCACTCAAATGGGGTGTATAAATCTGTACCCTGTGTGGGGGCTGTGTTTACCCCAAAAGGACATCTATGCGGTAGCAGTTGCGCAGACACACCCTGGGTGCGTTCGGGGCCGTGCACCGGCACCCACACAGATGTCACATTGGGTACAGCCGCTGCACCCCAGTTGACAGCAATGGGACTGCCTACACGGGATGCTGGGAACACCTGTGCATCCCCATTCCGGTAAACACAGCCCTCCCATGAGGTATGGATTCATACCCTCCATGTGAATGGAATAATTAGCTCCATTGTGTTGCTAATTTGGGGACCACTGTACCCCTCTTTATTGTTATTTGGGTGCTTTTATTATAGGAGTGTTACTACAAAGACATGCTACCTTGCGTTGGTGGTGCAGTGGTGAGCATAGCTGCCTTTCAAGCAGCTGACCCGGGTTCGATTCCCGGCCAACGCTATCTCCAATACTTGGAGTCCTCAGAGAGAAAAGTGCTATAGAGGTATATAGGAGAATGCAGAGTATATATTAGTGGTGGAATAAAGAATGAAGCGAATGTGTCGAATATTTGAGGAAGAAAATATTCCCCCAGACTCTATAGAAGGTGAACCCAGCAACAGATAGAAGATGCTTAGGCTGCGATCACACCTAGGCGTTCTGGATCGTGGGCAGAATTACTGCGATTCCCAAATTGCCGTAAAACACGTGACATGTTTGTGATCCCATTACTTTCAATGGCACCCCAATCACAAGACAATATTGTCACCTGACAAATCCGCAAACAAAATCGCGGGATGCCTGTTTCACAAAGGCAGTCC
The DNA here is from genome assembly GCA_037952835.1 of Lithobates septentrionalis. Lineage (NCBI taxonomy): Eukaryota > Metazoa > Chordata > Amphibia > Anura > Ranidae > Lithobates > Lithobates septentrionalis. The sequence goes on from JBBDGP010000998.1 coordinate 5,470,435, forward strand.
TGCAATTTGTCAGGTGACAATTGCTGCAAAAACACGCCTCGATTAGGGTGATATTGAAAGTAAAGGGATCGCAAGCTTGTGATTCGGGAATCCGGAACACCTAGGTGTGAACAGAGCCTCGCCGTGTCCATCATACGACAAGAACTTTCTGCACAGACATCCCCCCAGCAGGAATATTACACCCAAACTCCCCCCAGCAGGAATATTACATCCGATACTCCCACCCAGGGCCGTCTTTACCGCAGGGCCAACGGAGCAGCTGCCCAGGACCCTTTCACTGTTTGGGGCCTAATAGAGGGGCAGAGCTGCCCCTTAAGCCCATGCTGTGAAAATCCCCACTGTCTGCGGTAAAGACGGCCGTGTGTCTGTCTGTCACAGACAGTCATCAGCCGGCATCAGCAGGCACGCACTCAGTACTGTGCTGCATTCGTTTTGATGAAGGAGCAGGTGGGCGGGACCTTGAGCTCCCCTGACTCTCTGGCCCCGCCCCTTGCTATGCTGCCTGCAAGTGTGTATGTGATCGGACTCGGAGGAGCGGCTGCGGAGGCCTCGGTAGGACGAGTCAGATGGCGGCGCGGAGTGGAGACAGTGGATATATATGGTATATACAGAGAGTACACACGTCACTCCTCTATATCTGGGTATATACAGGGGCGATATAGTATATAGCGATATATAGGACAGTGGATATATAATATATACAAAGAGTACACATGTCACACCTCTATATCTGCGTATATACGGGGGCGATATAGTATATAGAGATATATAGGACAGTGGATATATAGTATATACAGAGAGTACACACGTCACACCTCTATATCTGGGTATATACGGGGCATATAGTATATAGAGATATATATAGAATAGTGGATATATAGTATATACAGAGAGTACACTTGTCAAACCTCTATATATGGGTATATACGGGGGGATATAGTATATAGGACAGTGGATATATAGTATATACAGAGAGTACACTTGTCACACCTCTATATCTGAGTACACATGTCACACCTCTATATCTGGGTATATATATGGGGGCTATAGTATATAGAGATATATAGGACAGTGGATATAAAGTATATACAGAGAGTACACATGTCACACCTCTATATCTGGGTGTATACGGGGGATATAGTATATAGAGCTATATAGGACAATGGATAAATAGTATATACAGAGTACACATGTCACACCTCTGTATCTGGGTATATATGGTGGATATAGTATATAGAGATATATATAGGATATACAGAGAGTATACACACTTCACACCTCTATATCTGGGTATATAAGGTGGATATAGTATATAGAGATATATAGGACAGTGGATATATAATATATACTGAGAGTACACATGTCACACCTCTATATCTGGGTATATACGGGGGATATAGTATATAGAGATATATATAGAATAGTGGATATATAGTATATACAGAGAGTACACTTGTTACACCTCTATATCTGGGTATATACGGGGGATATAGTATATAGGACAGTGGATATATAGTATATACTGAGAGTACACACGTCACACCTCTATATCTGGGTATATACGGGGGATATAGTATATAGCGATATATAGGACAGTGGATATATAATATATACAGAGAGTACACACATCACACCTCTAGATCTGTGTATATACGGTGGATACAGTATAAATATAGGACAGTGGATATATAATATATACAGAGAGTAATGTGTAATGTACAATATAGTGTATATGTAGTGTGTAATGTTCGGTGGGGAGCCTCCCAGTGTAATTTTGGGGGGTGGTGGGAGGTCTCCTGGTGTAGTATGGGGGGGACAAGGCAGAGGAGGGGGACTGACAGAGAGGAAGGGGGGCTGACAGAGAGGAGGGGGGCCTGACAGAGAGGAGGGGGGCCTGACAGAGAGGAGGGGGGCCTGACAGAGAGGAGGGGGGCCTGACAGAGAGGAGGGGGCTGACAGAGAGGAAGAGGGGGCTGACAGAGAGTAAGGGGAGGCTGACAGATCATACCTCGCTGTGATCATACCTTTGGGTTCCCGCTGTGCGGAGGAGGTCCCGGGCTCCCCGGGTCACCTCAATATGTTGTCTCCCCAGCTGTGGTGGAGCAGGAAGAGGCAAGGCTCCATGAGGTGAGGAGGCGCTCTTACACAGACAAGTGTAGGAGAGGAGCAGATAGGCGCACAGCCGGCGGCGCCACCTGCCACATAGTAAAACACAGAGCTACGGGGCGGAAGATGGGACAAACCGGGACACAGAAGCGCTGGATATATGTTGTGCGTGCCCGGGTTTCCAGGGGACAGAAACCCAGGCACAAGTTGCCGAAACCGTAATGTCCGGGTCAATCCTCTATGGGTGGCAACCCTAAGTAAACACATACATAAACACACAGTACACACGCACAGTATACACACATACAGACACACGCACAGTATACACGGACATGCACACAGTATATATACACACTCACAGTATACACATACATATACACACACACCAGCACTTTCCATTCTATTCCATTCTGATGGAACACACTGCTGCTGCCCCCATCTCCTGGCATGCTGGTACTTGTAGTGCCCCAGCAGCTCACAGACACATTAGGTGGTAATACAGGAGAGGAGGAGACTGTGCCTGTGTACTGGTGGGCAGGTAATCAGTAGAGAGATGTAGCAGAGATTGGGGGAGATATTCAGAAAGTCCTTCCTCCAGAAGCAGTGCACTTATTACACAGAAAAACTATCTAATAGCCTCAGAGACAGGAGGAGTAATGGTAGAGGAAACACATCCTCCCCCTGCTCACCAGGGTAAGCCACTGACAAGAATGCATTTAGCTGGGGCTAGTTGGTCTATCAGGCAGCAGTGTCCCCTCCTCCCCTCCAGCAGTCGGCATCTCCTCTGCTACAGACAAATAAGCCGCGCTGGAGAAGGGGGCGTGTACAGCGTATTTTTATTAGCAGATGAGGTACTGGAGAGGTGGAGCAGCTATAATCTTGGGATTTTTAGACCAAAATGATGTTGGTAAGGGACATTTCAGGGGCAGATGTAAAAAAACACTGATTTTTACATACTGTCCCTGGTTTTACTGAGACTGGCAACCCTGATGGGGCCCCCTAGTGGCCTGGGGGCCCTCGGGCAGTGCGGAGAGCCCGAATGGTCAGTCCGCCCCTAGGTACTGTAAATATCTCCTAAATGTGTACCGTTTAAGAGACATTTACTTTAGATACAGCCGATGATGTCACCAGCGCCTGCACTCTGCAGAAATGGCATACCTGTGCCGTTCCTTCAAAACCGTGCAGTAAACACCATGCACGTGGGAGTGACGCCATCACCAGCTCAACCAATCAGATAGCCGAAGCCTGCGAACCTGGAAAGAAGATGTATGCCGTTGGAGGGCTTTGTTTTCAGGTAAGTATGTCATAGTATGCTAGTATGTAATGCATACTAGCACATTATGACTGCCCCGGGTCCAATTTTTTTTTTTTGGATGCAGTTTACTAGCGCTTTAGGTAAGACATGGCAAGCACAGCAATGAATATATATTATGTATAATATTTTCTGATTGTATGTCTTACCATGCCATTTACTGTATGTGCAATATATTTAAATTATCAAATAGGATCTAGTGTAGAATGGCCACATAATTCCAACCACATTATGATTATAACATTTATTTTGATAATCTTTACATTTTGATTTGTCAGAATTGACTGTCACCAATGATATTGATGAATTCAGCTACAATATATTAAGCAATTTCAACGATTGCTTCTGAGTGACAAAGTAGTGGACGGCACAGTGTTAAAATTCAACGTAAATGTTGATCTAGGGAAGTCAGGCTTTCAACAGAATGGAAGGTCCATGAAAGTAATCCCTAAAATCACATGGACAATTTTAATCTCTTGCTACTGAGAGATTTAACCACTTGTTTGCACACTGGACTCCTTGTTCTGCTAATGACAAGATTGTCAACAAGTAATTAAATCTTTCAGCATCATGGAATTGCAACCCCCCATGTAAGCTCAACTCTGTAATTATGGCCTTGTAGACATAGAAACCAATGTACATTAGATGCTTGTGTAAAAACAAATGCATGTGCATTTATTCTTCTCTAAGCCATTGTACTCAAGTAAGTATAGCAAGAAAATCAACAAAACTATGTAAAGAAAAACATAACAAAAGAAAAAATCTGCAGTACACCTCTGAAATAAATACATGTACATTTCCCCATGTTTAGCTGCAACAAACATGAGTACATCCCTAAGACCCCTTTCACACTGGAGCGTTTTGCAGGCGCTATAGCGTTAAAAATAGCGCTTTGAAACTGCCCTAAAACAGCTGCTCCATTCACTCCAGTGTGAAGGCCTGAGGGCTTTCACACTGGAGCGGTGCGTGGGCAGGGCGTCAGAAAAAGTCCTGCCAGCAGCTTCTTTGGAGTGGTGAAGGAGCGGTGAACTCACCAGTCCTCCACCCCTGCTCCCCATTGAAATCAATGGGGCAGCGCTGCGATACTGCCAGCAAAACGCCGCTCCGGCGGTGTTTTATGGGCATATTTAACCCCTTTTCGGCCGCTAGCGGTGGGTTAAAACCGCCCCGCTAGTGGCCGAATAGCGCCGCTAAAACTACGGTAAAGCTGCGCCAAAAATAGTGCCGCTTTACCTCTGACGCCGGTGGTGGCACAGTGTGAAAGGGGTCTAAGTGAACCCTATTTAGCTTCACTTTGTTTTGGAGGTATTGCAGGTATTAGATATCCCAGGAGGCACTGGGAAACCAACAAGCAAACCAGAAAGACGTCATCAGCAGTCATCTCCAGTTCATGTGTATTTATTCTTGAAAATGTCTGGTGCAGGCATCACATCTGGTGTGCAGTGTGGAGCTGCAATTAGGTGGGCGAGGTTTGGACTGGAGTGGAGCAACTAGCAGGTGGAACATGTGGTGTGCAACATGGAAATGCTATAGTAGAAGGTGAGCAGCGATCAAAGAGAGAGGACTGACCATCAGAGGATCAGCAGAACTGAGGGACCATAGCAGGAGAAACTAGCAGATGTCACACGTGGTGAGCATTGTGGGAGCAATATAGTGGGAGGTGAGCGTTGACCAGAGAGAGGAGGATCAGCAAAGCTGGGGGTTACTACTAAGTGGGGGATCAACAGAGCTGGGGATTACTACTGATCAGGGGATCAGCAAAGCTGAGGGTACTAATGAGTAGGACATCAGTAGAGCTGGGGTACTACTGAGCAGGGGATCTGCTGAAAGAAGGCACTAATAAGGTGGGGATCTGCTGAACGGGGATACTAATGAGCTGGGATCTCTGAGTGGGGGTACTACTGAGCAGGGGTTCTATTGGGACCCTTTAAAACAAATAGAAAATCAACACACACAGGACATTTTCCAAGTTTCATTAAGGCCTGGTTTAGATGGACTTCAGCTTGTATAAGAACAGTGTGAATGATTAGGTTCTGTCATAAAGCTGGCCATACACAGTTTGAATCTCAGCTGATTCCTTCTGAATTGGCCAAAATTTGTTCCATGGGATGCCCCGTTGACACCACTTGGCCACTTAGTTTTTCAGTTGACATTGTTGGCCAAACAGCACCTACTGTCAAAATACAGTAGCTGGCACTATAGATTCACCCATAAGAAAAAGCAACCTGGGGAACAGTGCTCAATGGATTAGATAATGAAGTGAACCACAATAGCCACAATAGTCAAGCGTGCCATTGATTTGAAGACTGTCGTTCATTATTAATAAAATACCAGTTGGTAAGTATTAAAAGATTTAAAACTGATGGTAAACAGGTAACCCGCCCGCACCTATAGTACCAACATTGCGCTCTTGGAAAGACAAGATCTAAATACCTAAAGCAGCCACTTGGCATGAACAAATGTATGAACAGTATTTGATTTTCTGTTGTATCGACAACCCCAAAACAGTGAAACAAATAGTGGCGCTGAAACTAATACTTACAAACTCCTACACAAAAATTATAATTGAGTGGATCTCAAGTAAAAAACCAAGTGTATGTAATCTTAAACAATGTGATAAAATCAAGGTTAGTGACACCTAATATTGAGTGAACCAATAATAGTGAAAAACCTAATGGGTATATATACAATAATAAGTGCTCTGGTAAACTCTTTAACACCTTGTGACAAGTGAACCAAAAGAAATAATGAAAAATTCCTTTAGAGTAAACAACCAAAATACATAAATATATAAATAAAGTCCATAAAAAAATCACAAAAAAGTGTGTAGAATAGTATGTGACGTGATATAATTCAAAAAAAGTCCTGCTTTATTAATCTTCCACCACACCTCCGTGTCAGTGACTCCACTCCCCTTAAGAAACGCACTCACCAGCTCTCTTTGCCTCACACTCGCACTCACACTTGTGTTCGGCTAAAATCGCCTTGACCCACACAAAGGGGGTGAATAATAACCTCCGAACTCCAACCGTTTGCATCCAGGGTCTCTCCACATGTAAATAATAAAATGTGCTCCAATAGTGTGATATCGTACTTACAATTTAATAAAATGAAAAAATCTTCCACCATTATACTCACATTATTCAAATTCACATAAGCAGAAAAAACTGTCACAGCAAGAACAATCCATGCAGTGTATAAACGATGTGTTGCGATCGCGGCGGACCCAAGGTGTGTGGTAGTTTGTAATGGCCTCACCCACTCCTCAGAACCGAGCCCCCACTTCCTGGTGCAGCGTGTCACGACACAGCGTATCGCGTCACACGTAGATGATTGCCGTACAGCCACGCCCTGACATGTTTCATCACACAGACTTAATCATGGGATTGGCTGTACAGTTAGGCAATCCATCCCTTTATTCACTCCACTCTCATTACGGGCGGAAATGACTCCCTTGCGAGTGCGCACTCCTTGTGTCCCCACTCGCGCAATACATAGACATTACATCTTAATGCGGCGTACATGTGGACACAAATAATTATAATGTAAAAACAGATCTATTTAAAAACCATACGTCAGCATAAAACTGAATGTTTGTCATCTGCTAAATAACATGGCAGCTAGTCTACAATCAGGCCATATATTGCACAGTGTCGACCTGCATTTATTAATGCTAAGTAAGGCAGACTCTATTTAAACTGAATGCTCATGACTACCTAAACGAATGGTTGGAACTCTAGATAAAACTTACGCTTCCACTAATCGTTATGCATATACGCAAAAATGCATTAATGTAGTAAAAAATGGGTGCATTGATAAAATGCATACCTAAAATAAAATAAAATAAATGAAAAGGGGTGCAAGGGGCATCAATGAGTGACCAGAAATCGATACCCAAAATGACACATCTCACCACATCCCTCATCCTCTCAATATCCCTACATCCATATGAGATTACTAAGCGTAGTGTGCATGCATGCACCACTGTCACCAGCAAGCGCTTCCGATGCTTCCGTTGCAGTGTATAAAAATCCTGCTTGCTGCATTTTTCAAGCATGTTTGGCGAGTTAAAAAAACCACATCAAAAACGCTCCTCCCCATTGAAATGAATGGGAACCGCCTCAAAAACGCACCCACTAAGTGTTGTTGGTTCAGTTTTTGAGTTGCATGTCCTTTAAAAAATGCACCCCAAACACTGCAAAAGTGCAGCAAAAACGCTCCATTAACACATAGGCATTTTACCGGCAGTTTTGGTGCGAACCAGTGTGAAAGTAAAAAATAAAAAATGCAGCGCTACATAGCTCAAAACTAAATAGTACATCATCAGAGGCGTCAATATGCACATAGGATGAAACATGTCAGGCTGGCTGATGCAAGCACGCTGTTGAGCCGCGGACCATTTCTTTTATTCTGTGATGTTTTTCCATTGACGCATGTAAGTAGACTACAATAAAAACATGTAATTTACCCATACGGGCTTCACTATTGTAATTTTCTTCTTATTGGGGTATCCTGTTGATGATCGTACCATTGATTCATCTTCCCATGTGATACTTGAGTTCCTGGTGATATGTGACAACTCAATCAGTCTGTTCATTATGGAGTATGCCAATTGGATTTACTGCTGAGCTTTTTCACCATACAAATACATCGCTTGCTTTTCATATCCTTCTGGTAAGCAGATTGGAAGCACAAGGGTGTGGTGTGCTTATCCCTTGCACACGGAAGTTTTGGTGGAGGTTTCATCTCATCTAATCTTCATTGGCTTTTACGGACTATTATATTTAATTTTAAGCTACCCTGTTTCCCCGAAAATAAGACCTAGCGTGATTGTCAGTGATGGCTGCAATATAAGCCCTACCCCCCAAATAAGCCCTAGTTAAAGTCCTTGTAGGTCTTATTTTCAGGGTAGGGCTTATTTTCGAGGAAACAGGGTAGGGCTTATTTGGGGGGTAGGGCTTATATTGCAGCCATCAATGACAATCACGCTAGGTCTTATTTTCGGGGAAACAGGGTATGTAGCGCTGCATTTTTAAATTTTTTTTCTGTGTTTGACGAATCAACAAACTATGCTGGCTGCTTACGAAATGTATTTCTATTTCAGTTAGCGCAGATATCTGTTTATATTTACAGTGTGAAAGTAGACTTAGTCTAGGGCTCATAATACAGCATGTCTGCAGCCCTGACCATTTAACACACCTTTCTGTGGGTGAGCACGGTGTATTCCACAGGTTTTCCCAGTGGCTCTTTTTGTATTGATTTCGGTCTCCTCTATCATTTCTCTGCTATCTGCATGAGTCACTTCTGACGGGCTATGCTGACACCAGAAGATGGCCCGCCCCCCCCCCCCCCCCTGCACACAGCAGGTGATTGACAGCCTTAGCTGTGCATGTTTGGGACTGTGTAGCATAGGGTATTTCCTTTCCCTCCACTCAGGTCTCCGATTACACTCAGCTCTATGCTGTGTGGTGTATGACATCAGATCCCCCATCCCCTGCCTTCTGAAGATCAGAAATGCTGTGTAAATTCTGGACTTTGAACTTATCACTTGAAGACAGTCACTTCACTGGGTATAAGTTTACAACCACTGTCGCTGAGAGATAGCAAAATCACAAACGCTTGGGGTCAAAACACCATACAACAGACATCAATTCATAATTAAATGACAAATCTACTACAAAAGGTAAACTAAGCCCTTTTACCTTAGAGAATGAGTTTATTGATTTGGTGGTGAAAAACAAAATTGAAGACATTCAGAATTACTTTTCTTGATCATTGTTTAGCATTGCAAAGCTGAGATTGAATTGAAATACAACCAACTGCTGGATGAATACTCTAAGTATCTTGGCCAGTTCAGCAGGAACTGGCCCATGCTTGAACCGTTACTGGGCAGGCTGAATGTACTAAGTCGATCAATCAACTTGGGTACAAGCAGCCTGCCGGATTCGCTTGCGATTATCCCAAACAGCTGCTATAGCCACTAGCGATAATCACTGTGTTCTCCTGGTGGGGGTGTTGGAAGCAGATGATGGCCCGGCAGGAGGGATTCCCCTGTCAGCACTGTGTGTTGATCGGGGAATTGTGCAAATTTCTTTCCTGCAACCCGTGTATGTATGACCTGCACCAATATGCTCCATGTATGGCCTGCCTAAATTAGAGGTGCGAGCTGGTGCTGGATGCGGGATGGTCTCTATTGTGTTGATGATGAACATGGAGAAGATCACCTTGAGGCATTTAGTGTCACCCATAGGTCCTTACCACATTTACACTTTTTATTGGTGAACAGGCACCATAGAATACATAAGGAATCTACAGGTGTGAAATGAGCCTTAAACAATACACTATCTGGAGCATTTTGTTTTTATTGCATTGCGGGAAAAATTATGTTTTCTTAGAAGGTCGGTCCCAGGAATATATAAATATAAAGGGCTTTTAGACCTTGACAGCTTAAAAGTCATAAAGTTTGGTGAGTGACCCAGAAGAGCACTGGTGTGGGGAACACAGTTTGAGTGTGTTCATGAAGTAATGGCTTTGGGGAAAAAAAGGAGTACTTAGAAATTGTTTGTTCAGAGATTTTATTTTTAAATACTTTTTCACATACTTTGTATCAATACACAGCAACAATGTATGTTCTGGCTGGTTCCTAAGGCTAGGTTCACATTTGTGCGGTTCTGTTTGCCACGGTTACATGGGCACAGCAGCCCATTAAAATGAATAGGCTGCTGTGCCTGCATCTTACTGCAGGAAAAAAAGGTCACTGCATATTTTTTTTAAATTACATCCACACAAAAACCGCATGGTGCTTGGTTTTAAGCAATGATTATTTTAAAATAGCAAGGCCCTGTTTACACCATTACAAATTCTCCTGTAGCACTGCATTCCACGTCTTTGGAAATCACATCATTTGAAAAGTATGCTAAACCTTGGCATTTTACACCTTTAAAACTTTCAGACTGGCTGCAAAATAATTGAAGGCTAAGTTCACCTTTTGGAGCATGTTACATGTTACACCCATATTGAGGTGTAACATGTAATATGCTCCGCCTCCTACCCCCATGTCCCCCCCACACCTGCTGTTACGCTTCAAAATTGGCACAGCTGTTCAGGGCTCTGTCCGCACAGCAACATCATTCATTCACAGGAAGCTGTGAATGAAGAAACTACAAGTCCCATCTGCCACCGCAGCAGATGGCTTGTAGCTCTCAATTAACTGCAAGGACACGGGTGAGTGCCCTCGTAGTTTATTGACACTTCTTCCAGATTTCAGCCCGTACAGGGCTACAGGCAGGAAAGCTGGAGGCAGTGTCTGCAGGAGCCTGACATTACACCCGCAATCTACCGATGACAAGTGCAATGCTCTGCAGACTACAATGAAAAAAATATTAAGACCCCTTTCACACTGGAGTCGTTTTTCAGGCGTTTTAGCGCTAAAAATAGCGCCTGTAAAGCACCTGAAAAACGTCTCCCATGCCTCCCCAGTGTGAAAGCCCAAGTGCTTTCACACTGGGGTGCTGCGCTGGCAGGATGTTAAAAAAAGTCCTGCAAGCAGCGTCTTTGGGGCGGTGGTGGAGTGGTGTATACACCGCTCCTAAACTTCCCCTGCCCATTGAAATAAATCGGCAGCGCTGCTGAAGAGCCTGCAAAGTGCTTCAGCAGCTGCACTTTTGGGGCGCATTTAACCCTTTTTTATCGGTCGCTAGCAGGGGTTAAAAGCGCTAACGCGGCCCATGGCTCAATGTGAAAGGGCTCTAAATTTACTTTTTTTTCCTGCAAAAATATGTGCATTTATTATCTTTTCAACGGTAAACTTGGCCTTTAAGCTGTTCACTGTTGAATGAGGGAGCCTTTTCCTCTAGCCACTGCTTTTTCAAGTAGCTGCATTTACTAGGGAGATGACACAGATTTAGTGGCAAAGTACTGTCCAGTTCCAAGACAGAGGTGGCACTGAGCAATTCTGCATAGTCTGGCCATGTATGGCCAGCTTTATGCATCACATCTATCTTGCAACTCTTAGTGCTGGTACACATAGTGAACTCTCTGCCCAGGTGTGGAGCAAGGGGCACACCAGGAGACCACACAAGCTTATGCAAACACCTCTCCCCTCTCTTTCTGAGGGCATTCCACCAATGAGGTTGGACCTGCTGCGTAACCTAAGAGGAAACGCCAAGTAGCACAACACGCAGTTCCTTGACCAGGTACTGTATTTATTAAATGGGAACACATCCAGGGGCATATTTTATTAGGGGACAACCTCCCAAAAGCAGGAGCTGTCCCTAGAAGTAATATTTGGTCAGCCTACTTTATACCCCATCGGCCAGATGTACATTCAAAACTGCTGGTGTATAATGCAAATATAACCAAATATTATGAAGCTATATACTGTACAATGTATTCTGCGCTGCATTTATCTATTTCAGGCTTTTTGGCCATCATCAGTGCAGTGTATGTAAACCATTGCTTCTGTGGAGTGGGGCTTGGGATCCAGCGAGACAATATAACCATGCAGGTTCTGGTGAAAATAGAAGTAATGAATCAAAAGGCCCTACACCTGAATTATTGCACAGAACAGTAAAGTTTTCTTTAAGAGAGAGGGTATAGACACAAAACATTTCAACGAGTCTCTTTGGGCAATCTAGCCTTCCATGGATAGATGTTTAGGGGGTTTCCTCACATGTAGGTGTCCCTGTCAGCCCGACTCCAACTCCTTAACCCAATCCCCATCCCGATTTCCCTTCCCCACCTACCCTTCGAAATTCAACTTTCTTAGCTTTACTCTTCCCTTTGTGTCTATTACTTTCGTAGTACACAATAAAAAGAAGAGAAGGTATACATGTGTCTCATTCCATATCCCAAATTTAAGAGCATTATTCCTCATTTTGGGAAAGTAGGGTTATTTTTTTTTTCTTTAAAATCTTATTTTAAATAATCTTATTTAATGACACAACAAAGCTCTTAATTCACTCCCTGGTCATCTCTCGCCTCGACTACTGCAACTCCCTCCTCATTGGTTTACCTCTACATAGTCTATCCTCCCTCCAATCTATCATGAATGCTGCTGCCAGACTCATCCACCTTACCAACTGCTCTGTGTCTGCTACTCCTCTTTGCCAATCCCTCCACTGGCTTCCGCTCACCCAACAAATTAAATTCAAAATACTAACAACTACTTAAAAAACCATCCACAACTCTGCCCCCAGCTACATCACTGACCTAAGCTGCGTACACACGATCGGATTTTCTGATGGGAAATGTGTGATGACAGGCTGTTGGTGGAAAATTCGACCGTTTGTATGCTCCATCTGACAATTGTTGTCGGATTTTCCGCGGACAAATGTTGGATGGCAGGTTTTAAATTTTTTCGCGGACAAATGTTTGTTGTCGGATTTTCCGAGCGTGTGTACACAAGTCCATCGGACAAAAGTCTGAAGTACAAACACGCATGATCGGAAGCAAGGATGAGCCAGAAGCAGTTGGTCTTGTAAACTAGCGCTCGTAATGGAGATTTAACATTTGTGACGTGGCATAATTATAATGAAGCTGCTTTTCTGGTGATACTGATAGAGTTATTTCAAACAAATTTTCAAAGGCTTTTTTTTTCTAGTGATAGCAAGAATAATATTATTATGCTTTTTTTTTTTTTTTTTTTTGGGCAAGTTACCACAGCACCATTATCCCGTAGTTTTTAAGATCAAAGATACAACTATGTTGGTGTCCCTTGTCAATTTTACCTTGTATTTTTTTTAAGACTCCTTTCACACTGAGCCGCCCTAGGCATCAGCGGTAAAGCGGCGATATTTTTAGCGCCGCTTTACTGTCATTTTAGCGGTGCTATTCGGCCGCTAGCGGGGTGGTTTTAACTCCCCGCTAGCAGCCAAAGAGGGGTTAAATCTGCCCGTAAAACGCCGCTGCAGCGGCACTTTGCCAGCAGTATGGTGGCGCTGCCCCATTGTTTTCAATGGGCAGGAGCGGTGGAGGAGCGGTGTATTCACCGCTGCAAAGAAGCTACTGGCAGGACTTTTTGTGACGCCCTGCCAGCGCAGCGCCCCAGTGTGAAAGCACTCGGGCTTTCACACTAGGTTTGCAGCTGAGGCTTTTTTCAGGTGCTATGCAGGCGCTATTTTTAGCTCTGTAGCGCCTGAAAAATGCCTCCAGTGTGAAAGGGGTCTAAATGTAACTGCCTACTTCCAAACTGTCATTTGAAGTAAAACACATAGCCAAGTATTATTCTCCATATTTTTTTATTGTGCATAAAAAAAGAAAACAAATAAAATTAGACATGCTATCTGCCAATAGAACTTAATCAAAAAGTGCATTCTATGCATCCAAAAATATAAAAAATATAACAAATCAAATCATTATTATTCAACCAAAAAATAAAATAAAAGCCTCATGCATGTGTCCTGCTGCTTAATATAGGGGGTCAACAATGCCAAGAGTTGGTGAAAGCAGGGGTCCATCATCTGGAGATAATTCCAAAAATCATTTGGAGTATTCCCCTGGAGCTCCCGCAGCAAAGGCATATGACATAATTGGTTGCGATTAATAAAGCAACCAATTTTTGGTCCAAGAAATCCTCCTCCTCCTGTTCCTGGACTGGACTTGGGTCAAAGCAATAACTCCAAGGCCAATAATAAATAACATGTTATCTCCTCTGATTCCGCAACATAGCTGGTTGACAAACGACCGTTCAGAAATTAACTGAAAAGCGCAAAATGAAAAGCACGAATCAACACTCACCAAACGTCTACTAACACGAAATTAGCATCCAAAGGGTGACGCTAAAGAGCTGAAAAACCACATAGTACGTCCATGTGCCCCTCCCTTCTAGATTGTAAGCTCCAACGGGCAGGGCCCTCTGATCACTCCTGTATTAAATTATATTGTAACTGTACTGTCTGCCCCCATGTTGTAAAATGCTGCGCAAACTGTTGGCGCTATATAAATCCTGAATAATAATAATAATATTTACAAGTTAAATAAGGTATTTTACCAGCAATCCTCTGTTATTGTCCAGATCTTGTTTTGTCAGTTAGTTTAACTGATAGAGCAAGTCGCATTTTCACCCTCCCCCTCTCCGTAAACATGTGGCTGTGGAGGTTTTATGAATGTTTCTTGGCAAAGCATTACTGAGAACAGCTGCCAATGACTCCAGCTAACTACTTTTATCTGCTGCAAGGACAACAATCTGGGTGATATCCCAAAGGACATCTGAATACTCCAGAGTCTGATTCAGCACATTCCACCGGAAAAACCATGTCATTGAAAAATAGTCGGTTATCTAATACGGGATCTCAATTTTACATCCAATCCTGTCAGTACTGAAATTTTGTTTTTATTTTTTCTTATTATTTGATCAAATTAAAATCGTATAATGTTCAGTGAGATTTGGTTAGAAATGTATATATGAAGATTTATCATTTAAAGGAAGGAGGGGTTGATACTGTATGTCTTGCTGTCTGTGCCCTCATTTGGGAGATGTTTACTAACCCTTTGTCAATGGAAACCTAGAAGAGTGATGGTAGATAAAGACATAGTGGCTCATTCAGTGTGTCCCTTTTTTAATTTTTTCGTTTGTTGTCTTTTGGTTTTTTTTTTAAATTCAGAATGAGAGCTGATATTTGATGGATGTCATTCTGAACAGGATGTGTGGGGAAATCCACCAATCTCCAATAGCACAGAGAGGAAGTAACACACAGGTAAATATATAGAGATTTCTGCCGTCCCACTGGGGAAAATATAAAAAAAAAGCAGAGGCTGACAGGCATCAGTCCAGGCACCTGGCGGATCCAGACTTTATTGCTGTGATGACGCAGTGCCTGGACTGATTTCTGTGATGTTAGCAGAGAGCAGACTTCAGACCGCTCTCTGCTGAAAACGGGTCACAGGCGTGCAAAACGAATTGCACTCCCGTGACCCCTAGGAGAATCCCAGCCAAACGAGCTCAGGCTGGACTTCTCCTTTAATGCAAAGAATGCATTAAGGTAAAAATAAACCTCCTGCCTTTCCAACCACTTTTAGGCTAGAACAAGAGCAAGAGAGTAATTGGTATCCACTAACATTTTAATAAAGCATCCCCAGCTGCTGCAAACGTTGACTTAGTTTGCTTATTCCTAGTGACATATACATTTTTAAATGAATTAGTTGTAAATCCCTTTAACTTATTATAAACACTTATGCCGCGTACACACGACCGGTTTTTCCCTCGCAATGAACTCTGGCGGTTTTTCGACGGAGTTCCGCTGAAACGGACTTGCCTACACACAATCACAACAAAGTCTGATTGTTTAAAACATGATGACGTATGATGGGACTAGAAAAAGGAAGTTCAATAGCCAGTAGCCAATAGCTGCCCTTGCGTCGTTTTTGGTCCTTCGGAATAGCATACAGACAAACGGTTTTCCCGATAGGGATTGATTCCGTCGGAAAGATTTAAAACATGTTCTATTTCTAGGTTCGTCAGAATTTTCGAAAGAAAAAGTCAGATGAAGCATACACACGATCGGAATGTCCAATGGAATGATTTCGTCCAACCTTTTCTGCCGGAAAGTCCGGTCGTGTGTACGCGGCATTAGGAGTACCAGGCATGCTAGTATCTGGAGCTTGTTAGATAAGATTTTGTATCTTAGAAGGTTTGAAAACAGAATTCCTGAGGGCTCCTAAGCCTTCGTTAGATATTTTCATAAAACAGCAACATTCCCTGTAGCCTTTTCAGATTAAGTCATTTACTCTCGTTGCCTTTGATGCCATTTATCACCTGGACTTATAAAAAAATGGCTGCGCGGCTTAATATGCCCAGTACCAGCCAATCAACACCACTTTGGCAGAGGATTCCTTAGTTAACCTGGGTTATTGACCCAAGTCAGATCCAGCTGTCCCGGATCCTGTGGGACTGTCAAGGGATTTGACTGTGTTCCAGGGCTCCAGGATAAGTCCTGCTTACAGGTGATGGAACCCTCATTCCAGCACCTGACTGCAACTGAACGCAAGCTTTGTCAGGCAGAGTATTCTGCAGCCCAACAGTACCTAGTTCCAGCACTGATATGACTAGTTACAGCTGGCGGTGCAGGACACAGAGGCATCAAACTTTCAGGTAAGTAAATGCACTGGAAAAATGTGGCACTAATCTTTGAAAGGGATGGTGGGGAAAGAGTGCCTTAAATCAGACCTTGGCCATTCCCTGCTAACCATTTGGGCACTGGCAGCCAGGGGTGACCCTAACAATGCATGCACACAAGAACATTTTTTTTTTTTAGAAAAGAAGGGGGTTGGAAGTGGATGACTGTGAGTAAGAGGGGGCAAGTAGTCTGTGCTCTTATCCCACCCCCCCACCCCACTCCAGCAGTACTCCAATAGTCTGCACCACAAAGATGATGTAAAATCCAGTCTTTTATTTATCCATTTAAAAGCATTTTTACAACCAGTAAACATTCCAAACGATAAAACACCTATACGTGTGCCTATGCATGTTTGTTTACACACGGTCGGACATTGATCGGACATTCCGACAACAAAATCCTAGGGTTTTTTCCGACGGATGTTGGCTCAAACTTGTCTTGCATACACACGGTCACACAAAGTTGTCGGAAAATCCGATCGTTCTAAACGCGGTGACGTAAAACACGTACGTCGGGACTATAAACGGGGCAGTGGCCAATAGCTTTCATCCCTTTATTTATTCTGAGCATGCGTGGCACTTTGTCCGTCGGATTTGTGTAGACACGATCGGACTTTCCGACGTCGGATTTTGTCGTCGGAAAATTTTATATCCTGCTCTCAAACTTTGTGGGTCGGAAAATGCGATGGAAAATGTGTGATGGGGCCTACACACAGTCGGAATTTCCGACAACAAGGTCCTATCACAAATTTTCCGTCGGAAAATCCGACCGTGTGTACGGGGCATTATACTGCATTTATAAAAGGCTGGATTTTACTACAGCTTGGAAATGCAGACAAACTTGCAGAGTCATTTGAGCAAGCTAAATATTGGCGAGCTGGCTTAGTATTCCAGGGTGTCCTTCCTGATCAAAAGGTTCGAGGAGAGACATCCTGGGGGCGTGATGACGTAACGTACGTCACAGAGGGAGGGAGGAGAGCGTGTCACCCAGAGGAGGAAGCGGGCTCTCCCAGGATCTCCGCCATATGCGATCCCTCCCCAAACGGATGAGCAGCGCTGAGAGAGCCATGTATGGTTCCAGGAAAGGAACGAAAATCCCCGGAGGCCGTGGCGGAGCAGTCCCATAAGAAGGAGAAGACGAACGAGCCTCCACACACCTCACGGCGCGGCCGAGCGTTCCCTGAGAGGAAGAAGGGAGGCGGCGGTACTGACAAGTTCAGAGGTGGATGGTGATCATAAGAGGTTCAGTCGGTCTGTGGTTCCCCCCCCTCCCCCTCCCCCTCCCCTGTGCCTCTCTCTAGGCGAGATACCAGACAGAACGGAGAGTATTTAGCAACGAACACCTGACGCCCAGGACTTTGGTAAAGTACAAGCATTCTTTTTTTTCTTGCCTTCCCAGTCTTGTTGTATATTGACACAGCGAAACGAGGGAATCTGAGGGAGACAGGAGAAGGTAATGAAGTAATAAACTACCTGCCGATTTAAACAAAAGAAACTTGTATGTATCTGAAACACTGAAGGATGAGATAAGCTGTATAGTGCCTTATTTTGAGAAGAAATGTGACAAAAAGGAGAAGAGTATAAGAGGCAAGAAATCTCTGGTATACACCCCATTTAAGAAAAGTTAAGTAAAGACACTACTGATAAACTGTATGGTCTGTTTGTGCGGGAGGTCTGTAATAAGGATATCTATTGAAAAGAGGGTTAAAGAAGGTTTGGAGTGAGAAGTGTCGGATTGAAAACATCTCTAAGTGGGGGAGCAGGTGAGATTCTTGTGGCTGATAAGAACTTGCATTCCCCAGACCCGTCACGAAGCCAGCAAGGTGAAGATACAGATCTGTGCGCTTAAGAGACCCCAGGGGAATAAATATATCCCCCCCTCCTTTTCGTTTTTATCTTCTCCCCTTTCTTTTTTTTTTTTCTCCCCTTCTTTCCCTTCCTCTCTCCCCCCCCTGTCTCTCCGGTGCCCCCCCCCCCCCCACAAGGGGAGATAGTGGGGCAAATCTAAAAGCTGGGGAAGCAAACAGGAGGGACAAGAAAGAGGGGAACAATGAGCAAAACAGCAGCTAAGTCGGGAAAAGGGGGAGTACCTAAAACCCCAAAGGACAAAACAGCTGGCAGTACAATAAAACAATATATGTCCCAAGGAGCCAGTCCAAGAGGGGGAGATCTAGAGGCCCGGGGAGGATCAGGGGCAGGGAGTAGAGGGGGAACCCCAAATAAGGTAGAAGATAAAAAGGCGCAATCAAGGGAGAACTCTTTAATAGAAGGTGAGATGGAAATTAGCCCGGGAGAAGACAGAAGATCAAGTACCCAGATGATTTCTAAAGAGGAACTGAGTAACATGCTCCAAAAAATGGAGAACGCAATAAAATCGGAAATAGGTCTGGTGAGAGCAGACCTGGGAAGCCTCTTAGAAAGAGTAGAATTAGCCGAGAAAAAAACGGATGAATTAGATCTGGAGTTGAGAAATCTTAAAGAGCAATTAAAGACATCTAGACAAAATCAGAAGGTAATTCTCAATAAAATAGAGGACCAGGAAAATCGTGATAGAAGACAGAATCTAAGACTCCGCTCTGTTCCGGAAAATAAAGGAGAAGATCTTAGGAAGATTGCCTCTATAATACTGGGCCCACTCTGGGGAGAGGAGGCTGCAGAATTTCCCAAGATAGAAAGGATCCATCGAATTGGAAGATTATATAATCAAGATACCCAGAGACCTAGAGATGTAATAATCAGATTTAGGTTTTTTGAGGATAAAGCCGCAATTCTATCGAAGTTGAGAATCAAGCCCCCTCTAAACTTCGAAGGATCTGAGATCCAGGTGTATTCGGACCTTGCACCCGAAACGCTAGCAAGGAGAAGGCTCTTGAAGCCCTTGTTAGACCTGATGAGAGGTCAGAATATAAAATATAGCTGGGGGTTCCCAGCTTGCTTAATGGGAAATAGAGATGGAAGATCAGCAAGGTTAAGGTTCCCTGAAGAACTGAAGGACTTTTGCGACAAATTGGACATACAAGTGCCAAGGTTACCGGGCTGGGAGGAAGAGTAATCTGGACTCGCTTGGGGGGGGGGGAGAGGAGTGTGGGGGGGGTGTGTGAGGGGTAGGTGGGAGAAAAGGGGGATATAAGAAAATAATAATGTGTATTGTTTGGGTGAGGGGTTGAGCGGTGGAGAAAATGGGGGGAGGGGTCAGCGTTGGTGTCGGTTTACCCCTTCCTGTAAACATCATCATATAGGAGGGGGTGGGGGGCACGCTCGAAGTCCCACCTCAAAATAGGAGATTCGCTACACCCTATGGTATCCATAGCGTTTGGCAAATGGGGGGCCAAAAGGTGGCTGGGGGGAGGGATGGGAGGGGGGGCGGGAGGGAAGAGGGAAGGGAGTCTGTGCACAGGGAAAAAAAAACCTAAGGTTAACACAGTAAAGCAAGTTCAATCCAAGAAATATGTAACGAGATGAGGAAGCTAAATTTTATGACCTATAATGTTAGAGGTCTTTATACGCCCAAGAAACGACATAAGATTTTGGAGGAATTGGGGAGATATAAAGCGGATGTGGTATTTCTTCAAGAAACCCACCTGACATATAGTTCTAACATTAAGTTGTGGTCAAAAGATTTTCCAAACTGGTTCTATGGGGATACATTAATCAAAAGGGCAAGAGGAGTGGCAATAGGATTAGCAAAGGAGGTGAAATTTAAAGAAGAGGGAAGATTAACGGACCCAGGGGGTAGGTATCTCTTCTTGAAAGGCTCCCTTGAGGGATGGGAATGTACATTGGCCAATGTGTATGCGCCAAACAAGGAGGCTAGTGGATTTCTGGTAAACACATTGGAAAAATTAATGGAATTTAAAAAGGGGGGTCTAATCTTGATGGGGGATTTAAACCTCTGTATCAATCCAGAGTTAGATAGTATGTCGTGTGCACTGGGGAAGATGAACGGGAATCTGAAAAAGCTACAACGGAAGCTCCATTCCTGTCAGTTGGTGGATCTATGGAGGATTATGAATCCCAATACGAAGGATTTCTCGTTCTACTCCCCAGTGCATGGGACGTACTCGAGGATTGACTACATTTGGATTGAGCATTCACTCCTGGATAGAGCTGTAGAATCTAAGATAGGAGCCATAACATTGTCGGACCATGCTCCAGTTAGTATGGAATTGTATGTTTCCAATACCCAAAGAGTTCCAGTAACTTGGAGATTAAATGAAGACCTAATACAGGACGAAACAAACCTCAGAATAGTAGAACAAGAGTTAAAACAATACTTTCTAATAAACAACACAGGGGAGATCTCTGGGTCCTCCCTGTGGGAGGCCCATAAGGCCTATATTAGGGGGATTTTAATAAAACTGGGAGCAAATAGGAAAAGAGAAACAAGGGAAGAAATTAAAAAATTAACAGAAGAAACATATGAATTGGAGAAGGAACACAGGCTAGGCCAAGATAAGAGGGTGTATCAAAAATTAATTCTAAAAAGAGAAGAACTAAAAAATCGGATAGATAGAGAAACAAAAAAAGTATTTGATAAAGTGGCAAAAGAAAGATACCAGAGTAGGAATAAGAGCAGCCGTTTGTTAGCTAAAATCCTGCGGAGAAAGAAAGCCAGAAATTATATAGAAAGAATTCAAAATAGCAAAGGAGGTATGGTCTATGCAACAAAAGAAATAGGTGAATCCTTTAGGAATTACTATAAGGATTTATATACAGTAGGGAAAAATAAGACTCAGGACAGATCCCATAAAACAAAGATAAGAGAATTCTTGAAAAAAGCAAACCTCCCTAAGATCACGGAGAACTGTAAGGATAACTTAGAAAGCCCCATAACGATAGAAGAGATTAATATAGCACTGGGGGAGTCAGCTTCAGGGAAAAGTCCGGGTCCTGATGGATTCACCTCCCTTTATTATAAAAAATTCAAAGACATACTAATCCCTAGACTATGCAAATATATGAATGGGTTGGGCAAGGATTTTGCGCTAAGCAGGGAGGCGCTCAAAGCCGAGATTACGGTTATACCAAAAGAAGGGAAAAATGCTACGATCTGCTCTAGTTATAGGCCAATATCGTTGATTAATACAGACGTAAAACTATTTGCTAGAATTCTAGCCAATCGGTTGAAAGAAGGGATGAGTGAATGGATACACCCAGACCAAGTGGGGTTTGTCCCAAAAAGAGAGGGGAGGGACAATGGGGTGCGTACTCTTCTCCTTCTGCAGAACATTAAATATAGGGGGCCCCCAGGTCTACACTTGTCTATAGACGCAGAAAAAGCGTTTGACAGAGTAGACTGGGGGTTCCTGTTCCAAACCCTTAAACATCTGGGATTGGGTCCGAGGATGATGGGATGGATACGTGCCTTGTATAACCACCCTACGGCCTCGATAAAAATCAACGGGTCCTCATCGGCCACTTTCGAAATGGAAAATGGGACAAGACAGGGGTGCCCCCTGTCTCCCCTGCTCTTTGTGCTCTCCTTGGAGCCGCTGCTCTCGGTGATTAGAGAAGACCCGGATATAGGCGGATTTTGGGTTGGAGATGAAGAGCATAAGGTCGCAGCTTTCGCTGATGACGTGCTGCTCTTCATAGCCAACCCGAGAATTACAATGCCAAATGTGCTGAAAGTACTTGGACAGTATGCGGATGTGTCTAATTTTAAGATAAATCTGGCAAAATCCGAAATACTGAACATTAACATAGGTAAAAAAGAAGAAAGTAAGTTAAAAAAAGAATTCCAATTTATATGGAAAAAAGAAATAAATTATTATTATTATTAAGATTTATAAATTAAATTTCATTCCACTACTTAATGAACTAAAAGCGGAGAGTAAAAGGATAATGGGTAAACCATTATCGTGGTTTGGTCGCATTAATGCTATAAAAATGATTCTGTTACCAAAAATCATCTATAAGCTACAGATCCTTCCATTGGCAATACCTCAGTTTTACTTAAAGAAACTTAATTCAATCATAATGAAAATAGTTTGGAAGGGTAGAAGGGCAAGAGTCTCTTTCGATATTATTAAGCAGGAAAAAAATAAAGGAGGTTTGGCGGTTGCCGACATTCAGGGTTATTACAGGGCAATATTGGTGTCGAGGGCGATCGAGTGGGTCAGGGATAATAAACACAAGAGATGGGTGAATATAGAAAATAAATTAAGTAAGACACAACTAGGACACATAATTTGGAACCCCCCACATTATAGATTTTTAGACAGAGGCACACATACACTGACGAAGGTGGTTATTAGAGCGTGGGACACAATACATAAACAAATAAACAAGACATTTAATTCTCCTTTAATTTCACTTAGGGAAAATGATTATTTTGCACCGGGGAAAAGAAAAATAGGTGGCAACTGGATTAAGAAGGAAAACGCACAGCTAGGAGACATAATAAAAGAAGGAAAGATTGCTCCGTTTCACGATTTAAAACACAATAGAGAAGCTTGGGTGATAGATGCATGGAGATACCTCCAGTTAAGCCACTTTGTCGATCGCCTGCCGCGGCCAATAAGGTCTGGGAAAGAGCTCTCGGAGTTGGAGAGGCTGTGTTTGGCGAGTAACACTAAGGGTATAATATCCAAAATTTACAAAATGGGGCTGAAGGAGGGTAGGTGGGAGGTACCTCCATACATTATAAAATGGGAAAGGGAATTAGGAACGCAGATAGATAGCAATACTTTAAAGAAAATATTGGAACTGGCCCATCGTTCGTCTATCGACACCAGTGTTGCTGAAATGAATTACAAAATCTTGGCGGGATGGTATGTTACCCCTGACAAGGTTTATAAATACCAAAGTGATAAGACATCGGAGTGTTGGAGGGGATGTAAGGGGGTGGGTAATATGGCCCACATATGGTGGAACTGCCCAGAAATTAAAAGGTACTGGGAAAAAATATTAGTGTTGATCAAGGAAATAACAAAGATAGAAGTAAAAGCAGACCCCTGGACGGTACTACATCACGGTATAGGAGGGGAGGTTAAAAAGTATAAAGAGTCGCTGGTCCCACATTTGCTGAACGCGGCTAAAAAAACTATACCAAAAAAGTGGCAGATGGTAGAAAGTCCATCAATATGGGATTGGGTCAATGAAGTGGAAGGTATCCGCCTGATGGAAGAAGAGAGTTATGGGAGGGATGGTGACATAATGGAGGAGAACAACAACTGGCAGTGCTGGAAGAAATTTAAAAAACAGTGGAGTATAACCGAGGGATTGAAGATTAGATTTAAGTAATGAGATTAAAATTAACCAAAGATGCACAGACGGGGGGGGGGGGGGGGGGGGGAGAGTGGGAGGGAGGGTATAGGGGGTAATGGTGAAGGGGTAGGGTTTTTGGGAGTATATGGGGATGCCGAGGTAAAAAGAGAAAGGTATAGACCTTTAGTAGGAATCTCTTCTCCTTTCTCAATAGTGTTTTATGTTTCCTTTATTGGATAACAAACGTTTTGTATATTTGCTAATAAAGCTACAATGATGTGAAAAGTTGAAGGGACATGGATGACACTAACAAGGTGGATTAAGTCTCTTATAAGATTCACTGAGATAGCAATAAAAAAAAAAAAAAATTATAAAAAAGAAAAAAAAAAAAGAAAAAAAAAAAAAAGGTTCGAGGAATCCTGACATTTTATTAATGAGAGGGAAGGTGGCAGGAAAAGAGTATATAGGAGAGAAGGAGATGGGAATTATCTACTGAGCACTAATGTTTCTGACTGAGCTCCCACGGACACTAATAAAAGGGACCGCTGACATCATAGTTGGGGGTTGTTTATCGCTTCACACCCATGTTGGGGGGATTTTTTTTTTTTACCCACTGACACCTATGCTTTGAAGAACAGTAAAGATTAAGCATTTTCTTTCCTCCCCTGCTCGAGAGCATCAAGGCATTCTACCTTCCACAGGCTAACAATTTAAAAATATACTATGCTATATTCTTCTGACCACTAAACTGTGTAAGCTTTGATGTGTTTTACATATTTCACACCCCTTGCACTTTCTACACTCTGTTGTATGTTACATGCCCCTGACCATTGTAGTCTGTAATGTGTGTTATACATTACGTACTCCTGGTCAAGGTGTTTATTACCTCAGCAGCTGCTGGTTGCTAAATTGTCCCAAAATGTTTAAAGTGGTTGTAACCCTCAGACTTGAAAAACATACAAGTACTTGCCTCTATCCAAAGCACTGAGTCTGATTTCTCTTTCTTGTCTCCTTCCTCTGCTATCTGCATTAGTCACTGATGACAGGTTTTGCTGACTCCAAGAAATAGAGGGGGAGAAGGGAGGGAGCTCCGGCACACAGCCTGTGATTGACATCTTCATCTGTGCATTGTTACCTGTGTGTTGTTGTATAGAGGGAGGTGTGTCTCTTTCCTCCAATCGGGGCTTTGTGTGCTCTAGCTCTGCAGTGTGTGCTATGTCAGATACCTGTTTTCTGATGCTGAGAAAAAATCCTTTAAGATATGTGTGTTACAAGACAGTGGAGAATAGAGGGCTGCAGATAGACAGGTACAACTTATGGAGGAGGATTTGTTTCATCCCTGTTTATCACCTGAGGCTAGTTACTTCATTGAGTATATGTTAGGGTTTACAACCACTTTAAATTACCCTCATCGTTAAAACCTAAATCCTAAGTCCACCTTGCACCCATATTTGCAGGAAAATAAATGTGTGTTTATTTTTTGCATAGAAGCCTAAAAAGCAATTCAGTCAAGATCATGGACCCCTGCAGACTCTTTCAGCATTTGCTGATCCATTCCCGAGCATATGTCTATACAGGGCTGCATGGAGTAAGAATGAGGTACAAGTGCGGTCATCTTTTGTGCTCCACTAATGCTAGAGCCCCCCCCCCCCCGTACATTAGGGTCCTCAGAGAGCCCCTCCTTACATCAGGGTCCCCAGAGAACTCCCCCTTACATCAGGGTCCCCAGAGAGCCTGCCTTTGCATCAGGGTCCCCAGAGAGTCCCCCCCTCTTACATCCGGGTCCCCATAGAGCCACTTCCTTACATCAGGGTCCCCAGAGAGCCCCTCCTTACATCAAGGTCCCCATAGAGCCCCGTCCTTACATCAGGGTCCCCATAGAGCCTCTTCCTTACATCAGGGTCCCCATAGAGCCTCTTCCTTACATCAGGGTCCCCATAGAGCCTCTTCCTTACATCAGGGTCCCCAGAGAGCCCCTTCCTTACATCAGGGTCCCCAGAGAGCCCCTTCCTTACATCAGGGTCCCCAGAGAGCCCCTTCCTTACATCAGGGTCCCCAGAGAGCCCCTTCCTTACATCAGGGTCCCCAGAGAGCCCCTTCCTTACATCAGGGTCCCCAGAGAGCCCCTTCCTTACTTCAGGGTCCCCAGAGAGCCCCTTCCTTACATCAGGGTCCCCAGAGAGCCCCTTCCTTACATCAGGGTCCCCAGAGAGCCCCTTCCTTACATCAGGGTCCCCAGAGAGCCCCTTCCTTACATCAGGGTCCCCAGAGAGCCCCTTCCTTACTTCAGGGTCCCCAGAGAGCCTCCCCTTACATCAGGCTTCCCAGAGAGCCCCTTCTTACATCAGGGTCCCCAGAGAGCCCCTCCTTACATCAGGGTCCCCAGAGAGCCCCTCCTTACATCAGGGTCCCCAGAGAGCCCCTTCCTTACATCAGGGTCCCCAGAGAGCCCCTTCCTTACATCAGGGTCCCCAGAGAGCCCTTTCCTTACAACAGGGTCCCCAGAGAGCCCTTTCCTTACATCAGGGTCCCCAGAGAGCCCTTTCCTTACATCAGGGTCCCCAGAGAGCCCTTTCCTTACATCAGGGTCCCCAGAGAGCCCTTTCCTTACATCAGGGTTCCCAGAGACAATGTGAAAAAGAGCCTTTGCGCTACTAAAATGTGCTATATATAAAATACTAGAACCCAATGGTGAATAAACAGTAAAAATCAATGAATATAGTGCATATAGTGCAATCTAATAAGAGCTGTCTGCAGCAGAACCTGAAGTGTGTCACAGTCCACTCTTAATGAATAAAAACCATAAAATCTCCAGAGAGCCCTTTCCTTACATCAGGGTCCCCAGAGAGCCCTTTCCTTACATCAGGGTCCCCAGAGAGCCCTTTCCTTACATCAGGGTCCCCAGAGAGCCCTTTCCTTACATCAGGGTCCCCAGAGAGCCCTTTCCTTACATCAGGGTCCCCAGAGAGCCCTTTCCTTACATCAGGGTCCCCAGAGAGCCCTTTCCTTACATCAGGGTCCCCAGAGAGCCCCCCTTACATCAGGGTCCCCAGAGGGCCCCTCCTTACCTCAGGGTCCCCAGAGAGCCTTTTTTACATCAGGGTCCCCAAAGGCCCCCTCCTTACATCAGGGTCCCCAGAGGCCCCCTCCTTACATCAGGGTCCCCAGAGGGGCCCTCCTTACATCTGGGTCCCCAGAGAGCCTTCCTTACATCTGGGTCCCCAGAGAGCCTTCCTTACATCTGGGTCCCCAGAGAGCCTTCCTTACATCTGGGTCCCCAGAGAGCCTTCCTTATATCTGGGTCCCCAGAGAGCCTTCCTTACATCTGGGTCCCCAGAGAGCCTTCCTTACATCTGGGTCCCCAGACAGTCACCCCCCCCCCCTTCCAGAGGTTCCCCTTTACCTGGCTGGTCTCCGCTGTGCACCTTGGACCCCCAGCATATCTCTGTATCCCCCCACCTGGGGAGAGGTGGGAGGCAGCGTTCGGCAGCTCTATGGTGTCCACGGATGGCGGGATCTCCCTGGGGCTTGTAGTTCTCTCTCCACTGGAGAGGGGAGGGGCCTCTGACCCAGGCATGTATCATCAAGAGTGTAGAAGCAGAGCGACTCACTGAAGAGTGAAGCCGATACATGCCAGGGTCAGAGGCCCCTCCCCTCTCCACTGTATACATTCGGAGCAAGAACTACAAGCAGCACGTGGGCACCATAGAGCTGCCGATCGCCGCCTCCCACCTCCCCCCCTGCATGTTAAATGGACACCCAGGGGTGCAGGGGGAGATGCTGGGTCTTGGGGCCCCCCCACAGTGGCAGAACAACAGGGCCCAGTCACAAGTGCGACTGCAGCGACCCCTATAGTTCCGCCACTGACAGGGACTAAAACCTTGCGATCCTGACAGAGGGGGAGGTGGTGGCTTGGCACCATGTTACACCCTAAACATGGTAAGAAATGGTGGGTTCAAAGTGTTTGCTGTTAATATTCAGTGTGCATAAATGCATATGTAATGTTAGAGTTTAATTTAAAAAAAATCATTTGAGCTTAGGTTTATGTGTGTCATTGGGACTGTCACTTATAGCACAAAAATTATAGTGGTTCTCAAGGTTTTTTACCTTCATGCTTTTTATGCATGAAGGTTAAAAACCTTCTCTGTGCAGCAGCCCCACCCCCCCTCCCCATATTCTTACCTGAGCCCCATCGCGACTCAACAATGTGCACAAGAGATCGGGGACACTCCCTCCTCATTGGCCAAGACAGCAGTGGAAGTCATTAGCTCCCGCTACTGTCAATCACAGCCAGTGAGCCAATGAGGGGGCGGGGCCAAGCCACAGTTCTGTTTGTGACTGGACACACTGAGCCGTGGCTCAGGAGCGAGCCTACTCGGTGCCCCATTGCAAGCTGCTTGCTCTGGCAGCACTCGGCAGGATGGAGGGGCCAGGAGCACCCGCGAGGGACAGGAGAAGAAGAGGGATAAGGGCTGCTCTGTGCAAAATTGCTGCACAGAGCAGGTAGATATAACCTGTTTGTTATTTTTTAAATTAAAAAAAGCCTTTAATATCACTTTAAGAAATACTTTGTGGGTACAACTGTGGCATTTATGTGAAAGCCTCTTTAAACAAAAGGCCAATATATAATGCAGTGTAGTCACTTGCACTTTTTACCATGGCGTGCACATTATGTGAAAGTTAGAATAATTTTACAAACATATGCAACAATTTCAGGTAGTTCCTAATAGCAACACTTTTACATTATGTTGCAACGGCTGCAAAACACTCATAAAGAAATACCACTATTTTGGAGATAAGGAAACTATAATAAGATGTATATTTTAGCATAATTTGTGGCAGAAGTAAGGAGATTGCCCCATTGCTGCTTCTTAAAGTGGGAATACACTTTTTCTAAGCACAACAAACCAAAAATGCTATTTGATTGATTTTTAAAGCTCAAAGCAAACTCATCCATCCATTCAGGTCTCCATGCTTTATTTTGTGGAGAAATCACTTTAACCACTTCAGCCCCGGACCATTATGCTGCCTAAGGACCAGAGGTCTTTTTCCAATTTGGCACTGCGTCGCTTTAACTGCTAATTGCGCGGTCATGCAATGCTGTATCCAAACAAAATTTGCGTCCTTTTCTTCCCACAAACAGAGCTTTCTTTTAAAGGTATTTGATCACCTCTGCGGTTTTTATTTTTTGCGCTATAAACGGAAAAAGACCGAAAATTTTGAAAAAAAAATGATATTTTCTACTTTTTGTTATAAAAAAATCCAATAAACTCAATTTTAGTCATACATTTAGGCCAAAATGTATTCAGCCACATGTCTTTGGTAAAAAAAATGTCAATAAGCGTATATTTATTGGTTTGCGCAAAAGTTATAGCGTCTACAAACTAGGGTACATTTTCTGTAATTTACACAGCTTTTAGTTTATGACTGCCTATGTCATTTCTTGAGGTGCTAAAATGGCAGGGCAGTACAAACCCCCCCCCCCCCCAAATGACCCCATTTTGGAAAGTAGACACCCCAAGGAAATTGCTGAGAGGCATGTTGAACCCATTGAATATTTTTTTTTTGTCCCAAGTGATTGAATAATGACACAAAAAAAAAAATATTCACAAAAAGTTGTCACTAAATGATATATTGCTCACACAGGCCATGGGCATATGTGGAATTGCACCCCAAAATACATTCAGCTGCTTCTCCTGAGTATGGGGATACCACATGTGTGGGACTTTTTGGGAGCCTAGCCGCGTACGGGGCCCCGAAAACCAATCACCGCCTTCAGGATTTCTAAGGGCGTAAATTTTTGATTTCACTCCTCACTACCTATCACAGTTTTGAAGGCCATAAAATGCCCAGATGGCATAAACCCCCCCCCCCCAAATGACCCCATTTTGGAAAGTAGACACCCCAAGTTATTTTCTGAGAGGCATGTTGAGTCCATGGATTATTTTATATTTTGACACAAGTTGCGGGAAAGTGACACATTTTTTTTTGCACAAAGTTGTCACTAAATGATATATTGCTCACACAGGCCATGGGCATATGTGGAATTGCACCCCAAAATAAGTTTAGCTGCTTCTCCTGAGTATGGGGATACCACATGTGTGGGACTTTTTGGGAGCCTAGCCGTGTACGGGGCCCCGAAAACCAATCACCGCCTTAAGGATTTCTAAGAGTGTAAATTTTTGATTTCACTCTTCACTGCCTATCACAGTTTCGGAGGCCATGGAATGCCCAGGTGGCACAAAACCCTCCCAAATGACCCCATTTTGGAAAGTAGACACCCCAAGCTATTTGATGAGAGGCATGGTGAGTATTTTGCAGCTCTCATTTGTTTTTGAAAATGAAGAAAGACAAGAAAAAACATTTTTTTTTTCAATTTTCAAAACTTTGTGACAAAAAGTGAGGTCTGCAAAATACTCACTATACCTCTCAGAAAATAGCTTGGGGTGTCTACTTTTGGTATTTTGGGGTGTAATTTCACATATTCCCATGGCATGTTTGAGCAATATATCATTTAGTGACAACTTTGTGCAAAAAAAAAAAATTGTCTCTTTCCCACAACTTGTGTCACAATATAAAATATTCCATGGACTCGACATGACTCTCAGCAAATAGCTTGGGGTGTCTACTTTCCAAAATGGGGTCATTTGGGGGGGGGGGTTTGAACTGTCCTGGCATTTTATGCACAACATTTAGAAGCTTATGTCACACATCACCCACTCTTCTAACCACTTGAAGACAAAGCCCTTTCTGACACTTTTTGTTTACATGAAAAATTTTTTTTTTTTTGCAAGGAAATTACTTTGAACCCCCAAATATTATATATTTTTTTAAAGCAAATGCCCTACAGATTAAAATGGTGGGTGTTTCATTTTTTTTTCATACAGTATTTGCACAGCGATTTTTCAAATGCATTTTTGGGGGAAAAAACACACTTTTTAAAATTTTAATGCACTAAAACACACTTTGCCCAAATGTTTAATGAAATAAAAAAGATGATCTTAGGCCGAGTACATGGATACCAAACATGACATGCTTTACAATTGCGCACAAACGTGCAGTGGCAACAAAATAAATACATTTTTAAAAGCCTTTAAAAGCCTTTACAGGTTACCACTTTAGATTTACAGAGGAGGTCTACTGCTAAAATTACTGCCCTCGATCTGACCTTCGCGGTGATACCTCACATGCATGGTGCAATTGCTGTTTACGTTTGACGACAGACCGCCGCTTGCGTTCGCCTTAGCGCGAGAGCAGGGGGCGACAGGGGTGCTTTTTTTTTTTTTTTTTTCTTTATTATTTTTTTTCTTTTTTATCTTATTTTTAATCTGTTCCTTTCATTTTTTTTTTTTAAATCATTTTAATTGTTATCTCGGGGAATGTACTCTTTTTTGAAAAAATTGGGGTCTATTAGACCCTAGATCTCTCCTCTGCCCTCAAAGCATCTGACCACACCAAGATCGGTGTGATAAAATGCTTTCCCAATTTTCCCAATGGCGCTGTTTACATCCGGCGAAATCTTTTTTTTTTTTTTTTTATTTTAAACCACTTCAGCGAAATTTATTTTAAGAGAAGTCGTATCAACTTTGAAAATCAAAATTTGTCCCGTCTCTTTTTTTTCACATCATTGTGGCTATTATATTGTTTATTTTTATTTAATCCTAAACTTCATAGTCAAAAGTAAAACACAAATTTCCTCCAAGCGAGCAGATCATATAGAGATCACATATAGATATACAATCTTTTAGTAATATCCCCAAGCCTTTAAAACCTCCATTTTCCCCTCATACCCCCCCCCCATCCCTCCATTCCCCTCCACCCTCCTCTTATCCCATACGCACATCACCCATTCCACCTCATATTCTTACATCTATCCAACCCATTCATGCTCGAGCCATAACTTCCATATATTTTTATATTTCATTAGAATACCTCTTTTTCTATACCAATATTCCTCTTTCATAATCATGTCCTTGACCTCCTTTCTCCATTCTCCTACTGTTGGGGGTTCTTTTGCCTGCCACTTTCGTGCTATAATTTTCCTTCCCTGAAACAGGCATCTTATAATAGCGGTCTGGGTGTCCCTCGGCATATCATTTTCCTCCAGCAAACTCAACAGACAGATTCTGCCCTCCATTTCTAATGAGGACCCAAATATTGCGTTGATTTCCTCCACTAATTTTTCCCAATATCTGTATAACTTGGGACATCGCCAAAACATATACACGAGGTCTCCTTTTTCCTCTCCGCACCGCTGACACTTCGCATCCTGCCTCTCATCAAACCTAAATAATTTCTCTGGTGTGTAATAAAGTCTGTAGATCAAAAATAAATAAGAGACTCCCTGTGACGGTGATAGAGATATCCTTGGCCCCAATGCCAAAATAAATTTCCATTGTTCCTCCGTTATTGTGCCAACTTCTTCCTCCCATTTAGCTCTCTTCCTGGGCTCCACCCCCCCTTCTCGCCCCGCCTTATTTATACTCTTGTACATTTGTGAGATCAGCCCTTTAGACCCCTTGGTATTTACCAGATTCCTTAGCAAGGGCATTTCACTCCACTCTATTATCTTGCCACTGAATTGTACTTCTAGGGCATGCCTTACTTGCAAGTAGCTAAAAAATAATCCGTTGGGTACTGCAAATTCCTCTTTTATCTCTTGAAACGTTTTCAACCTTCCTGCCCTGTACAGTTGCACCAGACAATGAATACCCCTCCTATCCCATTCTTCTATTCTCCCCATCACCCTGAACTCCTTCAGATTTTTATTATTCCATATCGGGGAAAACTCGGAGTACCCTGTGTATCCCAGTACCGCCTTTACCGACTTCCAGCATTTAATCATTATCTGAGTTGTTGGGCAGCTATATCCAAAAAGTTCAGCCTCCACTGCCTTCACCTCTGTATCATGACTGCTATTGTACAACCATACACTCTTTCTTCCTACCCTTTCTTCCACCAGATTACTGCCTCTCATAAACTGGATTTGGGCTGCCAGAAAGTAACTCCAGGGGTCCGGCAGCGCCAGGCCTCCCTCCTCTCTCGGCCGCCGCAGCGCTCTCAAACCAATTCTTGCCACTCCATTCCTCCAAATTAATTCCCTAAACAAACTATCCAGCCTCCCAAACCAGTGCTTCGGGATCCAGACAGGAGAATTGTGTAACACAAACAAAATTTGCGGCATCCATATCATTTTAATAAGATTGCATCTACCGGCGACCGAGAGAGGAAGGCCGCCCCACACCCGACTCTTCTGTTTTAACTTTGCCATTAATGGTACCACATTGCCAGTTATATACTGCCCTGGGTCTTTGGTTATGTTTACCCCCAAGTACCTCATCTGATTTACGATTTTTATGGAATTTACCTGTCCTGGGAGTGGGTTAACCAGGGGGTCTATCGGTAAGAGAGCCGATTTTTCCCAGTTGATTCTCAAACCCGAGAAGCGCTCAAATTCTTTAATCAGTTTCATAGCCCCTAGCAGGGAGGCTTGTGTATCTTCCAGGAACAGCAGAATATCATCCGCATACATTGCGACTTTCTTCTCTGCGCCCTTTCTTTTAAAACCCTGCACTTCTTGCGACATTCTTAGGGAGACCGCCAGAGGTTCCAATGCAAGGGCGAAGAGCAGGGGCGACAGTGGGCACCCCTGTCTCGTCCCCCTCCCTAGCTGAAACCACCCGGAACACTCACCGTTAACCCTAACCCTGGCTCTCGGTTTGTCATATAAAAGACTCAACCAGTTCACAAAATTAGGACCAAATTTAAACTCTGCCAGTACTTTCCACAAATAATGCCACTCAAGGCAATCAAATGCCTTGACCGCATCTAGTGATAGTATAGCTCTATTCCCTTCTTTCTCCGTAGGTATTTGTATATTACTGTACAATCTTCTAATATTCATACTCACCGATCTGTCCGGTATGAAGCCGGTTTGGTCTGAGTGAATTACTTTCGCAATTATCTTTTTTAACCTGTTTGCTAGGGTTTTTGCCAGAATCTTAATATCTGTGCATAGAAGTGAGTTTGGTCTATATGAGGCTACATCTAACAGGTTCTTCCCTTCCTTTAACAAGATTACATCCGGCGAAATCTAAGTAATGAAATGCTCGTAGCTTTCGGTTTCTTAGGCCATAGAGATGTTTGGAGCCACTCTGGTCTCTGATCAGCTCTATGGTCAGCTGGCTGAATCACCGGCTGCATTCTCAGGTTCCCTGTTGAGACAGGAGAGCCAGAGAAAAACACGGAAGACGGTGGGAGGGGAGAGCATTCCCTCCCACGGCTTGTAAAAGCAGTCTAGAGGCTAATTAGCCGCTAGGATTGCTTTTACATGAAAGCCGACCGCTGGCTGAAAAGAATGATACCAAGATGATACCTAAACCTGCAGGCATCATTCTGGTATAACCACTCAAAGTCGTGAATGGTGTACCTGAAGACAAAAAAATGGTTAACAATAAAACACAGTAAATGGTAAAGTATAAAAAATTGCATACCTGAAAAACAAACATGATAAAACATAATAACAATAAAGCATTGCAAAATAGAATACAGTAAAAAAGGGCAGAACAATAGAGAGAGAGAATAGAGAGAGAGAACAGAGAGAGAGAGAACAATAAAACGACAACTATTTTTTATTTTATATATATATATATATTTTTTTACACTTTCTTTTGTAACTGTAACTTTTATAACTGTAACCGGTTCCAGGTTCGGGTCTCTCAAAATGGGATGGCATCTTGGGAGACCCTGTGAAAGTGTGCCTAGTCTGTGCAATGCTGTACCCTACGCTAATACTCAACTAGTGAATGGTAGCGTTCAAAACATTCACCAATGCAAAGACCAGGATTGTCAGGACAGGAGGGACAATAATAGCGGGTGTCACGCCTATATCCGCGCTTGCTGCAGACACGACATCTTTTTTGGGGAGGTTCGTTGGGTAGGGGTACTCGGGAGGACATAAAGAAAATGCCTCTCATGCAGCCGACTGCATTTGGTTGGGGATGTGAATGGGGGAAGTACGGGCGCTGCAAAAGTGGTGGGTTCCTAATTAGGATTGGCGAATGCAGCAGGAAGGGCATTATGGGCACGACGGGCCTGTTTGTCTTCTCCTTGGTGGCAGCGGGACACTACTTGTGCTTGCCACCTCACCAGCTTGAACTGCACTTATGGGACTCGCCACGTCACCAAGTGTTACTGCAGTGCTGGTTTGACTACGACTGGGGTGTACTAGGCCGCTGGTGCTTGCTAGTTCACCAAAACGCTACCAAAAAAACTGTTAGCGATCGCAGAGATCAGGCCTGACTCTGCGAACGCTGCAGTTATGCGTTTAGTGTTTTGTAAGTGACAGTGATCGATCGATACTGCACTTGGGTGGGCTGGGCTGGGCCGGGCGGAGGGGCAAAACGCAGGTGCTAGCAGGTATCTGGGCTGATCCCGCTAACACTGCATTTTTGGGAACCCTAAACTGCTGGGGACGCTAGTATAGATCTGATCGGATCAGATATTGATCCGTTCAGATACTATACCACTAAGGGAGGTGTACGGTGCGTGCGCGGGTGTTAGCGCTACTGGCGCTAACCTGACGCTGCCTGGGGCTGGGGCTTGCCAGTTCACCAAAATGCTACCAAAAAAACTGTTAGCGATCGCAGGGATCAGGCCTGACTCTGCGAACGCTGCAGTTATGTGTTTAGTGTTTTGTAAATGACAGTGACCGATCGATACTGCACTTGGGTGGGCTGGCCGGGCGGAGGGGAAAAACGCAGGTGCTAGCACTTATCTGGGCTGTTCCCGCTAACACTGCGTTTTTGGGAACCGTAAACTGCTGGGGACGCTAGTATAGATCTAATCAGATCAGATATTGATCCGTACAGATACTATACCACTAAGGGAGGCGTATGCTGCGTGCGTGGGTGTTAGCGGTACTGGCGCTAATCTGACGCTGCCTGGGGCGACGCATATCACCGCCGGGCGATCAGGGGGCTAAACTTTTATTAGGTAATAAACGGCGGGTGCCCTGACACTATAAAAAATAAACAAACTAACCAGCGTCACCCGTAACGGTTATACGGTGATCAGTGGTGAAAGGGTTAACTAGGGGGCAATCAAGGTGTTAAAACATTTATTAGGTAGTATATGGGGGTCCCTGTCGCTATAAAAATGCTGACGGCGAACCTAAATATTTACGTCCCTAACTAGCGTCACCAGTGACACTAATACAGCGATCAGAAAAATGATCGCTTAGCGACACTGGCGACAGGAGGTGATCAAGGGGTTAAAACTTTATTAGGGGGGGTTAGGGGGTACCCTAGACCTAAAGGGGGCTAACAGTAACTGTCCTAACACAGTAACTGTCACAAACTGACACCATGCAGTAATCAGGAAAAAAAAAAAAACCTGCTTGGTGTCAGTGTGACAGGGAGGGGGGAGGGGTGATTGGGGGGTGATGGGGGGGGGGATCGGGGGTGTTTTGTGTGCCTGGCATGTTCTACTGTGTGTGTAGTGTTTGTGCACTCACATAGATGTCTTCTCTCCTCGGCGCCGGAACGGAAAACACCGAGCCGAGGAGAGATGACATCATTTCCTTTGCTGCTGTTTAGCATACAGCAGCAAAGGAATATTCTGATTGGCCGGCGGCGATCGCGAGGGGGGGGCCACGAATGGATGGCCTCCCCCTCACCTCCGATCGCCGGGGGACAAAAGAGGACCGCCTCGGGCACCGATCGGACCCCCCACCCGCGGGAGGCAGATCACGTAGATCTACGTGATTTTGCCTGCCCGTGCCGCCTTGCCGACGTATATCGGTGTGAGGCGGTCCTTAAGTGGTTAAAAAAACCCCCCCCCTAGCATT
Organism: Lithobates septentrionalis; assembly: GCA_037952835.1. Lineage (NCBI taxonomy): Eukaryota > Metazoa > Chordata > Amphibia > Anura > Ranidae > Lithobates > Lithobates septentrionalis. Next base: position 5,507,023 of record JBBDGP010000998.1, read on the forward strand.
TCTGGCTATGGCCATCTTGAGTAAGAGCAGATGATTCATGTAGCATTTACTTCCTGGAATCCATCTGTCCTTAGCTTACACTTGCAAACAGAAGAGGGTGTGCTTACCTGACAAAGCTACTCCTCCCTTACTGAAGACTCCTGGGATGTATGACATCAATTGCCTAGGCATGGAAACCAGGAACTAAAGAGATGAAAAAAGAAAATGTTTAAAACAAGCAAATATGATATACTTTCCTATTAATTTATTAATGCTAGCAGAGTGACGTTCCGCTTTAAGATGCCAAGGATTCTTACCTCCTCAAAGTCATTGGTTGCTATGACATTGGCTGATCCAAGGGCACCAGTGCCTTAGCAACCAATGAAGCTCGGCCACGCAGTGCCCTTGAGACCCTGTGCACAACGCAGGCTTTGAGACAAATTCATGTACATGTTTCTGGCATGAGTTTGTGCCACTCATGAATTCCAGGGCATGTGTCTAAGTTAGTTATGCATCTGAGAAAAGTTATAAAGTTATCATACTTTATCAAGATAGTTTGTAACAGGGAGTTGCAAAACTATGAGAAAAGATGTAATACTTTACCATACAGAAGACAGTATATAAAGCATCAGTTATTACACATGCATAGCTAGCTGTCAGTGTAGAACTGCCAGTCAGCTTAGTACTGCCAGTAACTACTGCCATCTAGTGATAAAAAAACAGAATTCCTAGTTTTCTGACCTTGTGTTTATCCCAGTGCTTACAAAAGTAAAATAACACACCACTAGACTAAATAATAATAAATATAAGACTTGGGAAACCACCCTGAGAGTTTAATGAGGTTGGTTGTATATTTTACCAAACACAAAGAAGGAACAAACAAACATACAACCTAATGATAAAAGAGAAAAAAAGACTCCGCGCCAAATATAGTGAGAGAAAATTGGATTGAAAAATAAAATAAAAATACAAATAAAAATTAAAAATAGTAGTGAGCTGCTCCCCAATTTGAGCAAATAATGATCAAAATGTATGTGAATAGATAGGGGGCGCTATTGATTAAGGTGAGTAAAAAATAAAGTGTTGGATGTTAAATATTTTAATATAGAAACTAGATGAATGAAAAACCTCTCACAAAACCTTTAGAAGTAGAAAGTGAATAAATATGTAATATATATATATATATATATATATATATATATATATATATATATATATATATATATATATATATATATATATAAATAACATTTTTTTTTTAAATATAAATGTGACACACAATATAAGTGATAATAGTGAATGTCCCAGTGGTGGACTAGCTCAGTAGCCAGTGAAGCAAAAGGATCTTCCAAAATGGATTGATTTCTTGATGTAAACAGGTAGAGGTTCCTTCACCAAGAGAAAAGAAAAATGCACCTTGCAGTAATAAAAAGATATCTGCTTACCAGATACCAATGACTCCTTTAATTAAAAAGAGAGTCATTAGCGCTTGTGCAGGATTGTGCCTGCTCACATTGGATGACTGGATGTTGGATGATGATAAGCAAAGAACACTTCCGGCCCCGGTATTTCAGATATGGGATATGTGAAAAACAATAGAAACTTCCATAGTATAACACCGTTTAATAAAATTGTAAAAACACAGAAAAAGCCAAATGGCCGCTTACATTGGTAGGTGCCTACCTGGCACTGGGGCTGTTTGCTTGTCTAGGTATGGATGAGGACAGGGGTCCCTTCGCACTGCCCTGAGAGTCAGTGTGCGTTCCACCCGGCATGAGTAGCAACCAGATAGCCCGGACGTAGAAAGAGATCACGTGACTGCGTACCGCTCCAACGTATGTTTCGTATGAACGTCTTCAGGGAAGCTGATACAAAGAATCCTTGTATATACAGTGTGTCAATAATATAAAACAAAACCTTTATGACTGATAATGATATAAGTAGTGGTTATGGTGGGTGCCTGATTATATACTGTGATATGACAGATTATATTTAGTGAGATTAGTTGAGGGTACATTGCGTACAGTGTCATTAGTCAGTGACAGCTTGTCATCCCGTTGTTCTTGTCCTTTCAAAATGATAGATTTCTGTATATAATCTGTTAGCAACCAATAAAATAAACGTTATAGTGTTTTTAAAATCATGTAATTGTAAATTAAAATAGCACCATAATAAATACACCCCAAAATGTTTTATTTCCAGCACCCTCTCCACCGGCACATGATATTTCCCAGCTTGTATAATATTAATAATAATAATTCCCATCACACTTATAATATCCTTCACCACCAGCAATATAATAAAGCCCCCACCATTGACACTGTAATAATATTCCGACCAATACCAACACCGTTATAATTTCCCCAGGGCTAGAAATATGTTATTACTAATATTTCCAAATCTGTTCATTAGTGTCACTTGGTCCTTCAGTGCCATATTATGAGGTTTTTTTGGTTTACTAAAGACTAACAGGCTGTTCGCTTTGGGGACTCTTTATGGACCTTACTTTGAGCACTGGTCCAAATCATTTGGTAGAGGGGGGATTATGGTGTGGGGTTGTTTTTCAGGGGTTTAGCTTGGCCCCTTAGTTCCAGTGAAAGGAACTCTTAAGGCATCAGCATACCAAGTCATTTTGGACAATTTCATGCTCCCAACTTTGTGGGAACAGTTTGGGGATGGCCCCTTCCTGTTCCAACATGACTGAGCACCAGTGCACAAAGCAAGGTCCATAAAGTAGAAACACAAGAATCGCGCTAAATTAAAAATACTAAATGAATGAAGGTTAGTGAATAAATAAAATCGTTGCAAAAAATAGATGATGAGTAAGCTTGTTCGCATGTGCAAAATAGACTGAATACAATAGATCATAAAGTCTCTGTGAATGGTGGCATGTAATAATATCCACCCGTGCAAAACAGAACAAAAAAGTCCACATAAAACAATCTTGATCCACTATGTGAAGAAATGTGATCCACCACCAAAAATAGAAGGGGTTACTCCTTACCAGAAAGCCATGATCCCCCACCACAGAGGATCATATCAAGCAAAACAGCTGTGACTTTAACTTAGCATCAATACTGGTCTGTTAGATCTTCGGATCATCACATGATGTAGACCGAGTGCAAATAGTGCAGCTGGGTTTTTATGCACATTGAGGCAGGGCTGGATCTAGCCTGTCTGATGTGGGGGTAGAGTAAAAAATGTCAGGGGGGCAGAGGATGCAAGGTCGGTAGGGCAGTGTATAGAAGTCAGTAGTGTAGTTTGCAGGGAAGTGTACAGAGACTGTTAGTTTGTATGGCAGTGTACAGTGGGTTACCATGGCAGTGTACTGGGGTTAGCAGAGCAGAGGAAAGGGAGTCACCGGGCAGAGGATATGATGTTAGCAGGGGAGTGTACAAGAGTCAGTAAGGCAGTGTACAGGGGGTCAGTAGGGCAGAGGATGAGAGGTCAGCAGGGGAGTGTACAAGAGTTAGTAGGGCAGTGTACAGGGGGTCTGCAGGAAAGAGAATGAGAGGTCAGCAGAGGAATGTACAAGAGTTAGTAGGGCAGTGTACAGGGGGCCAGCAGGGCAGAGGATGAGAAATCAGCAGGGGAGTGTACAAGAGTTAGTAGGGCAGTGTACAGGGGGTCAGCAGGGCAGAGAATGAGAGGTCAGCAGAGGAACGTACAAGAGTTAGTAGGACAGTGTACAGGGGGGGTCAGCAGGGCAGAGAATGAGAGGTCAGCAGAGGAATGTACAAGAGTTAGTAGGGCAGTGTACAGGGGGCCAGCAGGGCAGAGGATGAGAAATCAGCAGGGGAGTGTACAAGAGTTAGTAGGGCAGTGTACAGGGGGCCAGAAGGGCAGAGAATGAGAGGTCAGCAGAGGAACATACAAGAGTTAGTAGGACAGTGTACAGGGGGATCAGCAGGGCAGAGAATGAGAGGTCAGCAGAGGAATGTACAAGAGTTAGTAGGGCAGTGTACAGGGGGCCAGCAGGGCAGAGGATGAGAAATCAGCAGGGGAGTGTACAAGAGTTAGTAGGGCAGTGTACAGGGGGGTCAGCAGGGCAGAGAATGAGAGGTCAGCAGAGGAGTGTACAAGAGTTAGTAGGGCAGTGTACAGGGGGTCTGCAGGAAAGAGAATGAGAGGTCAGCAGAGGAATGTACAAGAGTTAGTAGGGCAGTGTATAGGGGGGTCAGCAGGGCAGAGGATGAGAGATCAGCAGGGGAGTGTACAAGAGTTAGTAGGGCAGTGTACCGGGGGTCAGCAGGGCAGAGGACAGGGGTCAGTTGGGTGGAGAGCAGGGGCTGTCAGGGCAGAGGACTGGGGTCAGCAGGGTAGTGTACAGGGGGAAGGAGTTCAGCGTCCAGGCAGAATGTCCATGGGGTGGCTGGCCTGGGGGGGGCACTAATGAAATCTGAGGGGGGCGAAGCTTACCCCAGCACCCCCCCTAGATCCAGCAATGCTAAACATGCTATTCGTGCAGCAAAACATGCATTAACACATCACCATTAGCAAACTACAAGAGTGTAAGTGAGCTCCTAGTCGGACATATTGCCTATCCTAGAATCCCTGACGAGCCATGCACTCATTCATTCTCACTGCATCAAGCTGTTCATTGCTAAATTGTTCAGTGCCACACAGCCTCTTCTTCTGTGCACACAAACTGTAGTCAGTATGGTAATGATTTGGTCTCTGCCAACATGTTTGTGATAGTGTCATCGCAGTATTTTATCCATTACTCCAGGTACATTTGCAGTTGTAAAAGTCCACATGCAGATAAATCCGTCACCAGCTTCAATGTGTATGAGAAAGCACACTGCACCATGTGGAAATGCAATCTGCTTACCAGACAGCTGTAAAAAGCAGGCATGTAATAGACAGACCAAGACCACAGCTCTGTTCTCCAGCTTTAAGTAGTGGGTAGGGAGAATCCAAGACAGGATTATGGCTAATCATCAGACATTCTCGTACAGCCAAACTTCTTTGAGCTCTCATATGGGATGTAAAAACATCCAACCAGACAGCCAGGGGTAACTAATGAAAAGATAATGCAGCCAATAGTGAAGCCGGTAAAGTAATATAAAAAATGTTTATTCGTAGTAACTTACAGATTAATACAGGAAAAAGTACATCATGATGTCCAAATGGCCGTGGCTCTCAGCGTGTTAGTGTCAGTCCGCCTGACATGTTTCATCCAACAGGATTTCATCAGAGGCGTGGCTATTTGACACCAGCATGCCCTTTTAACTAGATCAAAGATGACACTCATCCCAGGGTGACGCGTCAGCCGGAAATGAGGTCAGTGGAGAGCAACACGTGCTGTGCTTGAGCTCCACCGCCGGGCGGTCTTATATGGATGACGCCACTCCAGAAAATCACAGACTGGATGTTGCAAATGACCGGACAGTACCGATTGAGCATCATACATATCGACAAATGCTCTAAAACCCTAAGTACAATAAAAGTATTGGCTAGACATTGAACGAACATCATTGCATCCTTAAAGGTAGATAATATAACATTATAGGAGGCTACCTAGGGAACAAACTATAAATCAAAAATAAATAATTAAAATTATATTTAAAAAAATAATGGTTAAAAAGCCATCTAGTGGTAGACCAGAGAAGCTGCTAATGCAGATAAACCTAAATGAATATGGTAAAAGGACGGAAATAATTATATTGACTGGATCAACAATTATTAATGAAACTGTTCACATCCCAGTCAACATTTAGCCCAAAGGGAGTATAACATTTGAGGTCATAGATCCAGCGAGTTTCTAACTGCGAGATCTCTCTCTTTGTCATACTCCCTCGCAATGAGGTGTAAATCGATCTATGGCTATGAAAGTTGTTCCCGCTGGATTTTTATTATGACATTCCAGGTAATGGCGGGAAACAGTGTGTTTGGGGAACCCTTTCTTACTATTTGCCAGATGTTCCCTAATCTTAACGTTCATAGCTCGCATAGTGCGGCCTACGTATTGTAGACCGAATGGACAAATCAATAAATAAACCATGTTTTTAGATGCGCAGGTTATTGATATCGTACACCTTGGCAGTGGTGTGGGACTTAACAAAAACAAAGATAGAAAAATCAATTTAACATAACAAATGGCACATTTTCAGCAAGGAAAAATTCCTTTAAAGTTTTGAAAAAAAATATTAGTTATTAGTTATGAGGAAAGGTTGCGAGCACTGAACTTATTCTCTCTGGAGAAGAGATGCTTGAGAGGGATTATGATTTTAATATACAAATACCATACTGGTGACCCTACAATACGGATAAAACTTTTTCGCAGAAGGAAGTTTAACAAGACTCGTGGCCACTCATTAAAATTAGAAGAAAAAAGGTTTAACCTTAAACTACGTAGAGGGTTCTTTACTGTAAGAGCAGCAAGGATGTGGAATTCCCTTCCACAGGCGGTGGTCTCAGCGGGGAGCATTGATAGTTTCAAGAAACTATTAGATAAGCACCTGAACGACCGCAACATACAGGGATATACAATGTAATACTGACATATAATCACACACATGGGTTGGACTTGATGGACTTGTGACTTTTTTCAATCTCACCTACTATGTAACTATGGAAGTCTAGTGGGGGCGTCCAAAACATTAGGAGCAACTTGGAGCTTTAAAGGTGGTACTACCCTAAAGATAACTTGTGGACGTTCAGGTAAGACAGGGCCCAAAATTGTATCATTCTTGAGCACTGCCCAGTGTTTGATCATACTTTTTCTAATGTCATAATGTTGTTGCGAATATGTAGTAACCATAGAATAATTATGAACATTCTCAACAACTTGAGATTTGTCTTTGCCCTTTAGACCCCTTTCACACTGGGGTGTTTTTCAGGCACTTTAGTGTTAAAAAAAGCGCCTGTAAAGCGCCTGAAAGAAGCCTCATCTGCAATACCAACGTGAAAACCCGAGTGCTTTCACACTCAGACCCCTTTCACACTGGGGCGTTTTTCAGGTGCTTTAGCATTAAAAAAAGCGCCTGTAAAACGCATGAAAGCCTCATCTGCAATCCCAATGTGAAAGCCAGAGTGCTTTCACACTGGGGCGCTGCGCTGGCAGGGCATCAAAAAAAGACCTGCAAGCAGCTTCTTTGCAGCACTTTCGTGTTTTTGCCACTGGGCTGGGTACGTTGATGGCCCCGAGCCCTTTCACACTGCCAGCACCCGAACAAAGCCTGAAACACGCCTCAGTGTGAAAGGGGTCTTAAGCGGCGCTTTACCAGCATTTTTCGGGCACTGGCAGTGTGAAAGGGCTCGGGCTTTCACATTGGGATTGCAAATGAGGCTTCTTTCAGTCGCTTTACAGGCGCCCCAGTGTGAAAGGGGTCTTACCATAGTGGCCCTATCCATAATAGCCACTTCATCTATCACTTTGTCAAGATCGATAGTCACATATCCCTTCTCAATAAAATTGTTTTTAAGGATTGAGGCTTGCTCCAAATAGTCTTTCTTCATGGTACAGTTTCGCCTTAAGCAAACAAACTGGCTTTTGAGCACCAATTTCAGCCATGTGGGGTGATGGCAACTTCCCCGCCCAATATAACCGTTTCTGTCTGTACTTTTGAAGAAAGTGGAGATGTTGAAACTACCATCCTTAATTTCTATATTAAGGTCAAGCAAATTAATCTTTTCTTTACTGGTCTCAAATTGTAAAGCAATACCCAAAGAATTCTCATTGAGCTGCTGCATAAAGGTAGATAGCGATGTCTTATCACCACCCCATAGGAGGAGGATGTCGTATATGTACCTCCCCCAGAACACCAATTCGGGCCTCCTGTTGGAGTAGACGACATCCAACATTTGCAGTTGTGTTAAAACAGTACTGATTTTATTTTTGCAGACATGTTTGTGGTTGTGTCAGTTTGGTACTGATTCCATGTTCAGGGACACATTCATGCTTGTGTAGGTATTTAAATATATGCTGGGGATGATTTACCAAAGCAGCAATTTTTCCATTTTCCATAATTTTTGACAAGATTATATCTGAGTACAGGCTAGAATGTGCTCATTGATTTAAAAAAAAACCTCCTGTGGCAAGAGGACTTTCGAAGTGGACGTCCCCCCTGACCTGGAATTCTTTGAAAACTTGGGATAACTTGAATAAAACAGGAGAGTACTCCCCTCAGATGTCCCCTTTAGCTCCACTGGAGGGATTCCCATGGTTTCCACCGGGGGAGGGAGGGGGGTTTCTGGGGGCATGGGGGAGGGATGGAGATGTCACTTGTGGCAAGTTTGCTCCGCGGGGGACCTTAGCAACTTACCCGGAGCTGGTTACAGCATTAGGGAATAGATCTATATCAGGATGGAGATACAACCAAAATGACAACTTTTTTTAAAAAGATGAAACCCTCATTAGGACCAATAAGTTCAACTACTAGGTTTGAGAGCCAGTGTGTATGCCTGGGGCAAAATAAACATCTGCTGTCTCAGATCTCTGATATTGGTTACCCAAAAAAATACAGTCCCATATTTTATTAGGGAATGGGAAAGGGAGTTAAATAAGGTACTGTCAGACGAACAAATTAAAAAAATTATTAAATCAACTTATTTAACATCCATAAGTTCGTATGTTCAGGAAATGGCCTATAAATTCCTGACAAGGTGGTATAGGACACCAGTAAGACTAAACAAGATGTACCCAGCAGCGGATGCCCGGTGCTGGAGAGGATGTGAACAAAGGGGTACATTTCTCCATTTGTGGTGGGAATGCCCCAAGATCCAAGAATTTCGGGTAGCAATCGCACCATGGGTCGAGAGGCTGACCCCAAGATTTATAGAACGTACACCTTTGGATTTCCTGTTTCATGGAACAACCAGCCCAATTAAAGCCTATAGGAAGAGCATTACACCACATCTATTAAATGCAGCTAAAATATTAATCCCCAGTTTCTGGAAACAGACCGCTTGCCCAACACTAGAGGATTGGAAAAAGAAGGTGAACCGAATTATGGAAGCTGAAAGGTGGATTCATGTAGTAAGGGACAAAAAAGGGGAATTCGAGAAAATATGGGCAGGCTGGACACAGTGTGTACATGAGATAGATTAAGAGGAAATATGGGAAAGGCGAGGGTAGCAATGACTCTATAAGAACCTTAGTATAACTGTACTGTATATGGTCTTAGCTATAAAGGAATAAGGTGTTAAAGTGCGAAATATGAACAGGATAGATATAAGCCGGGGCTCCCCCTTTTTTTTTTTTGCTGCTGTCTCCCTCTTCCTCCCCTTCCCTTTACCCCTTTAACTGGATGCCTATTCCTGGTGAGGGGGGAGAAGGAGAGGGTGTGTTGAGTCAAGTGGAGGTGGAGAGTTTGGCACTTGAAGGTGGGGAGTAGTGGGTTGGGAAGTTTGTTTATTCATAACTAGGATGCAAACCCCCTTAGGGTTGTTTTTTTTTGTTTTTTTTTTTCACGAGATAGAAATTATATTCCATTATGGCCGTGAGTGGCCTCTTACATTATATGGGGTTGGGCAAACACATGGAGGTAGGTGAAGGGACCTATATTGGCTTCAATTAATTCAACTTTCCCTCCCTTGTTTTTTTTTTTTTTTTTCTGACACTTAGAATTGAGGAATTAGGCCAGGAAGGCCGATATACACAATATGGGTAATCAATAATAAACAAAGAGAATGTATGGTGGGGTTTATTTTTTATTTATTTATTTTTTTGTGTTGTTTGGGTTTGCTTAATGCGTTGACTTGTGGCTGTAGGTGCTTGGAGTGTCACTGAGGAACTATATTAATCACAGGGTATGTAAATGTATGTATATACCGTATATATATATGTGTATATATATATATATATATACAATTTTTTTTTCTTTTTCCTGACACTTAGAATTGAGGAATTAGGCCAAGAAGGCCGATATACACAATACGGGTAATCAATCACAGAGAATGTATGGTGGGGTTTTTTTTTTGTGTTGTTTGGGTTTGTTTAATGTGTTGACTTGTGGCTGTAGGTGTTTGGAGTGTCACTGAGGAACTATATCCTATAGACCGATACATACAATCATTGGGAACTATATTAATCACAGGGTATATATATATGTGTGTATGTACATGTATATATATATATATATATATATATATATATATATATATATATATATACATTTTCATATTTTTATTTTTTTTTTGACACAGAGAGGTTTTTTTTTTTTTTTTTTAGGTGAACACATGACTCAAATGGGAAGAATGGAGAGTGAAGATATGGGGTGGGTATTTAGTGTGGGCCGAGGAGAGGGGCGGAGATAGACAGCGCTTACAAAAGGAAGGGAATTTTATATCTTTATCTAAATCTGTCTTATCTTATCTATTTATTTATTTATTTATTTTCCTCTCTTTTTTTTTGATGGGGGGGGGGGGGGGGGTAGGGTTAGTACAACCAGTTAACTGCTGACAAGAGAGCGGTGTAACTAGCATGTTCTCGTTTACCTGTCTATGTTTACTATGTTTAACTTTGTGCAGTTATTGTAAAGCATGAAATGAAGAATGTATAATTGTGAATTTTGGAATTTATAAGGCCCCTTTCACACTGGGGCGGTAGGGGGCGTCGGCGGTAAAACAGCGCTATTTTTAGCGCTGTTTTACCGCGGTATTCGGCCGCTAGCGGTGCGGTTTTAACCCCCCGCTGGCGGCCGAAAAAGGGTTAAAACCACCCGTATAGCGCGGCTATAGCCGCGGTATTGCCGCGGTATAGCCGCGCTGTCCCATTGATTTCAATGGGCAGGAGCGGTTTAGGAGCAGTGAATACACCGCTCCTTCACTGCTCCAAAGATGCGGCTTGCAGGAGATTTTTTCTCCTCCTGCCAGCGCACCGCTTCAGTGTGAAAGCCCTCGGGCTTTCACACTGAACAAATAGCGGAGGCTGTTTAGGGGCGGTTTGCAGGTGCTATTTTTAGCGCAATAACGCCTGCAAACCGCCCCAGTGTGAAAGGGGCCTAATAGAAAATAAAGAAAATTTTGATTATAAAAAAAAACAAAAAAAACTCCTGTCCATGTCTCCTATGCTCAGCTCTGTCCCTTAAACACGTTACCTTTTTTTTCCTTTTGGCCCCCCTACCCCCTCGCCCCTTCAGTTCTGCAATATTCATTTAGTCAGGTAGTCAAAGTATTTAATCAGTTCAAACTGTACTGTTTTTTACCTGCTATATAGGATATCATACTGAAATCACAATGTAGCTTGTTTAGATATCTGAAGGTCAAATATTCAGCTATGCTCTAGATCTCTAGAGCTGGCTGTGATAAGATTGGCACAACTGCAGAAGATAATATACTTTAAAAAATAAAGTACTGGATTATGTAAAATGCATTGTCAACAAGAACACAGCATGCTCATACAAATAAAACCGCAAGTACTGATTTCACTTATAAAGGTACATAACAAGCAATTGTTTAAAAAAAAAAACGTGAGTGGTGCTATCATGACAATCTAACAATTGGTGGTTTGCAAAACCTTGGAACACTGTTTGTAAAAAAAAATGCTATCTGGATAGACATTTTTATGGAATTCTTCAGCGTTCTCTACTGAAAGGGCAGCAATAAAGATAGTGACGGGGTTGATGGACAAGCTATAGCACTAAAGCCTAGTACACACTATTTGTTATTGTTTTTTTGTTCAACCGAGCAGGGCTGAACGAAAGAAAAACTGAAGAGTCTCTGTACTAATTATGCAATGTTAGTACAGCGATCTCCCCTGCTGGGCTATTGTGTTCTGACAGGGTGATGGCTCCGCCTCCAGAACACAGTGGTCAGTGCTCTCAGCCATTGGCTGAGAGCACTGATGGGAATGCCGATCAGCAGATCTTTTTCGGTCATGCCCCTTCAACGGAAGCCGGCTGAATGTCCGGCTTCTGTTGGACCGGCTGCCATACACACGGGCCAAATGTCGGCTGGTTCAAAAGAACCCGGCCAATATTTGGCTTGTGTGTATGGCCCTTAACCACTTAAGCTCAAAGACCAGAGCACTTTTTGCGATTCTGCACTGCGTCACTTTAACAGACAATTGTGCGGTCGTGCGACGTGGCTCCCAAACAAAATTGACGTCCTTTTTTCCCAAAATTAGAGCTTTCTTCTGGTGGTATTTGATCACCTCTGTGGTTTTTATTTTTTGCGCTATAAACAAAAAAATAGCGACAATTTTGAAAAAAACACAATATTTTTTACTTTTTGCTATAATAAATATCCCCAAAAACTATAAAAAAAACATTTTTTTCCTCAGTTTAGGCCGATACGTATTCTTCTACATATTTTTGGTAAAAAAAATCACAATAAGTGTTTATTGATTGGTTTGCGCAAAAGTTATAGCATCTACAAAATAGGGGATAGTTTTATGGCATTTTTATCAATAATTTTTTTTTTTACTAGTAATTGTGGTGATCAGAGATTTTTATCGTGACTGCGACATTATGGCGGACAGATCGTACACTTTTGGCACGATTTTGGGACCATTCACATTTATACAGCGATCAGTGCAATTAAAAATGCATTGATTACTGTGTAAATGTGACTGGCAGTGAAGAGGTTAACCAGTAGGGGGCAGTGAAGGGGTTAAGTGTGTCCTAGGGAGTGATTCTAACTGTGGGGGGGCGTGGCTATGTGTGACATGACACTGATCACTGCTCCCGATTACAGGCAGCTGTGATCAGTGTCCTGTCACTAGGCAGAACAGGGAAATGCTTATTTACATTAGCATTTCCCCGTTCTTCCTCTCCGTGAGATGATCGCGGGGATCACACTCACAGATGTCGTGGCGGGTGCGTGCGCCTGCAAACTGCTTCTTAAAGAGCAACGTACAGGTACGTTAATCTGCCTGTACGTGCCCTTCTGCTGACGTATATTGGCATGAGCCGGTCGGCAAACGGTTGAAAAGGATACTTGAGCATTTAAAACCATGTAATTTGAAGTTGTATGCACCCCTGCGTGTATTATAATTTGTCCCAGGCCCAGTGAGTGTCCCTTTTGCTGGACAGTTGCATGGAAGTCTGAATGTAAATGTGGAGAAATATATAATATACTGTATAAGTAGCGCTACTCCCGCAGGAGCCGCTTGGTAGATTAGGTTCTCTGTTCTTCAGCCTCGATTCTGAGAACAACCTCAGCCCCACTGACACAAGAGGTTAAGTACATGGATACTGCACTACAACCAGGAGCACAAATATAGATACCCTGCCCACGACTAAAGTTCAGTATCAAAAAGCAAACCTCAGACTGGTTAGTTGTAAATGAACCAGATATATTATCACAAGTTGCAGTAAATAGCAGTATGCACATAAATGAGTGAGTAAGGCCCCTTTCACACTGGGGCGGTAGGAGGCGTCGGCGGTAAAACAGCGCTATTTTTAGCGCTGTTTTACCGCGGTATTCGGCCGCTAGCGGTGCGGTTTTAACCCCCCGCTGGCGGCCGAAAAAGGGTTAAAACCACCCGTACAGCGCGGCTATAGCCACGGTATAGCCGCGCTGTCCTATTGATTTCAATGGGCAGGAGCGGTGAAGGAGCGGTGAATACACCGCTCCTTTCCCGCTCCAAAGATGCGGCTAGCAGGAGATTTTTTCTTCTCCTGCCAGCGCACCGCTTCAGTGTGAAAGCCCTCGGGCTTTCACACTGAACAAACAGCGGAGGCTGTTTAGGGGCGGTTTGCAGGCGGTATTTTTAGCGCAATAACGCCTGCAAACCGAAAGGGGTCTAAAGGAATAGGTTATGAGGCTGCTAGTCTCTATATTTAATACTCAACTATTTAAAGAGACAGATTCCCCCCTTTTGGAAACCTCAGGGATTCTCTTTCTCTTGGAATGACAAAAACTCTGTTTAAGAGAGGGGATAAGGAGGGACTGTAAAAGTTAGCCCCCCCAGAGTCTATACAATCTATATTTAGGGCTTTCCCATAAGTCAGGGCCTAGGAGGTGCAGACTTTGCTGCTTGAGCCAGATTCCAGGTACCCTGAGAAACTGTGTTTAATATTTCATATGTACCGTATTTATCGGCGTATAACATGCACTTTTTCACCCTGAAAATCGGGTGAAAATCACGTGTGCGTGTTATATGCCGATCGCTCAGTTCTGGCTGCCTCGGAAGGGACAGAAAGGGGTGCGGGATGAGCGCAGACAGATTACATACAGTGAGAATCTCCTGTTTTTTTTTCACAAGGAAGAGAATCTCCTGTTTACTCAGCGGCCTCTTTAATAGGAAGTCCCGTCTCCTGGGATTGGCATTGGAGGACTGTTCTGTCTATCATAGGAGGTGGGACTTTGTATTAAAGAGGCTGCCGAGTAAACAGGAGATTCTCCTGTATGTAATATGTCGGCGCTCGTCCCGCCCCCCTCCCTGTCTTCCTCTAAAGCTGCAGATGGCCATGGATCAGGCTGCACTGAAGGCAATTGTGAGGCTGCATTCATGGCACTTGTGAGGGTGCATTCATGGCAATGGAGAAGCTGTATTCATGGCAATTGTGAGGCTGCATTCATGGCAAGGGTGAGGCTGCATTCAAGGCAATGGTGAGGCTGCATTCATGGCAATGGTGAGGCTGCATTCATGGCACTTGTGAGGCTGCAGATGGGCAATGGTGAGGCTGCATTGATGGGCACTGACCCTTATTTTGCTTCACAGTTCTTTATTTGAATTTTTTTCCCCTGAAACTTCCCTCTTAAAGTGAAGGTGTGTGTTATATGCCTGTGTATGTTATACGCCGGTAACTGTTATTAACACAATTGCTTTTGTTTGTCTTTGTGGGTCGTGGTTATTGTCACTGTTATTTGCTCTGCTGGGCGCATTGCCCAAATAAATCTTCTTTGCTTTAATCTTGGTGTGTCAGAGGGTGTGGTACTGCCTGAAGGGGCATTATCACTGGCAACCAGGGAATGCAATCATCCAGCGTCTCCTTCAGAGTTAGCACTACACATTAGGAGAAGATCACAGGCAGTAACAGGCATTCATGCTATTCATTTGAGTGTTGGGTAATTTTTTATTTAATACAAATAAATTTTATTAATATTAAAATGGGCATAAAGTAACAACATCCATGCTGGTTAAGACATGCACCTATGTTGTGTATACTAGTCAAAAGAAGGTCTAAGACAAGCCCTTTGCAATATAACATATGCTGTACAACGTGTATTACATAGAAAATTGGCAAGTTATCAATTTGCTAAAGACAAATTAAATGAAAGACCTAATCACAAACTGTTCACAGGAATAAGTGCAAAGTAATATAGCAACGCCCATATAATTCGAGTATAATCGGTTGAGAAACTATGAAAATTTAAACAAAAGCATTGTGTTCCATCTCAAATATGGTGATATTTTGAACTTACCTCATATTATTTAGAACAACCTTATTATGTTTGTTTTTTGAGTTGGGTCCCCCTAAAGATTCATACCAGACCTGAAGGTCCTAGTATGAATTTGGGGGGAACCCTATGCATTTTTTTTGTGGGGGTCCCCCATTAACAGCTAAAGCAGACCCTCATCTAGATAAGGGTCTGGTAAAAAAAATGAAGGGAATCCCTGACAGCTTGTTTTACAAACAGATTGAAACATCATCTGGGAGCTGTCATTTTGCTGGCAATTTAAACACACATTTTTCTTTTCCAAATGTCAGTGTAGTAGTTTGTAGACGTTGCACAGATTGCCACTTCAAAGACAGGGTCAGGGCATTCCCCGGGCAGGTTATTTAAAGTGGTTCTAAAGGCAGAAGTTTATTTTTATCTTAATGCATTATGCATTAAGATAAAATACCTTCTGTGAGCAGCAGCCCCCCTCATACTTACCTGAGCTCCCTCTCTATTCAGTGATGTTGCACGAGAGCCACGAAGTCCGGGGACTCTACCTCCTGATTGGCTGAGACATAGCAGCGGGCGCTATTGGTTCCCGCTGCTGTCAAAGTCTGTGAGCCAATGAGGAGAGAGAGGGGGCGGGGCCGAGACACGGCTCCGTGTCTGAATGGACACACAGAGCAGCGGCTCGGGTGCCCCAATAGCAAGAAGCTTGCTGTGGAGGCCCTCGGCAGGAGGGGGGGGGGGGCGGGAAAGGAGTATCTGGGCTGCTCTGTGCAAAACCACTGCACAGAGCAGGTAAGTATGACATATTTACTATTTTTAACCAAAATAATAAGACTTTGATATCACTTTAATGGAATTTTAGCATTTTGATGTTTCATTTTAGGCATTTTCCAATTTTTCTTTTTATTTGGTGTATGTTCCCCCCGGGCAGTGCCCAGCCCCATGCCATTTGTTTGACAGTCCAAATCATATTAGCCTAGAAAATGACCATTACTTTTTCTAAACATTCAGCTCCCATTACCCTTAATAGGGTTTGGATTTGGCACCTGAACTTTGGTCATGTTCTGCCCCAAATCGAACCCTGGTATATCTAGATCTTCACTAATATCTACATATCATCCTCTATAACAGTAGATATAACAGACAGGTGGGGGTGGGGACAAAGATCATTGTACAGTGCATATGGTGTGTATTACGCAGCATCCTCTATTTTAATAAATATAATAGGATGGGAGGAGAAAATGATCTTTGTACTATGTACAGTGGCAAGAAAAACAGTATGTGAACCCTTTGGAATTAACTGTTTTTCTGCAGTAATTTATCATAAAATGTGATCTGATCCTCCTCTAAAGCAGGCATTAGAGGAGTCAAAAAACAAACGCAAATTCTTGTCCAGGCACATTTTCCATAAATACCGCATGCAATCCCGAAACTGCCAATTCAGTATAGCATTCTGCAGTATCTACTGTAAAACACTGAAAACGCTCGGTAAATACCGCATGAACAGGCCTGGCATTAAACTCAAATCACTGAAGGAAATAATCAATTAAATTCATGCGGTAATTAAATAGTAATTGAGGAATACAGTATTTAGCCAATGTGTACTGGTTATCAAGAAGCGGGTGGCCGCCGGCATCCTTAACAACCAGTAAACCACATGATTGTTAAGGAACAATTAAACTTGGTTAACAGCCGATAAGTCATCAGCTGTGAGATGGGTTCCCTGCTGACAGCTGAATGTAAAAATAGAATTGCCGGCAAATAAATACTAAGAAATACATACAAGGCTCTTCGGGTCTGGTATAGATTTTGAGGGGAACCCCCACGCCAAAATGTAAAAAAGAAAAATGTTCTGGGGTCCCCCCAAAATTCAAAACGTATCTGATCTGTTCGAGTGGAGTAAGTTGACGTAGGCTTTGATGTTCCATGGGCAGTGCACGTAGGTACTGTCTGTACTCAATTTTCCCCTGCGGAAAAAGTCTAATGCCCCGTACACACGGTCGGACTTTGTTCGGACATTCCGACAACAAAATCCTAGGATTTTTTCCAACGGATGTTGGCTCAAACTTGTCTTGCATACACACGGTCACACAAAGCTGTCGGAAAATCCGATCGTTCTGAACGCGGTGACGTAAAACACGTACGTCGGGACTATAAACGGGGCAGTGACCAATAGCTTTCATCTCTTTATTTAATCTGAGCATGCGTGGCACTTTGTCCGTCGGATTTGTGTACACACGATCGGAATTTCCGACAACGGATTTTGTTGTCGGAAAATTTTATATCCTGCTCTCAAACTTTGTGTGTCGGAAAATGTGTGATGGAGCCCACACACGGTCGGAATTTCCGACAACAAGGTCCTATCACACATTTTCCGTCGGAAAATCCGACTGTGTGTACGGGGCATAAGTCAGTGGGGGAAGCAGCCTTCTAATTCTCGTTAGGACATAAGTTTATTATCTACTGAAAAATGGAGGCGTCTAAAAACGTTCTGTCGATGTAGCTTCGCAGAGTTCGGGTCTGTTAGGCCTGGCAAGAACTCATAGGACCCAACACTGGGGCAAGGGGACTCGGAGAAGGAGACAAAGTCAGCATCGCCTTGAACAAGTGTTTAACTACTCGTAAAGTCGCCCCATTTGTAGGGTGCAGCGTGATCGTCATCGGGCAAGTATTCATAAGGGACCATGGTATGCCTGCTAAAACAGAACTCACTGTCGCTTGTTCGAGGTCCACCCATAATTTAGGTTCAGATATTACACACCACTCCATTATTCTGGTCACGTGAGATGCCTCATAGTATCTTACTGGATCTGGGAATCCGCCCTATACCCCCCCCCTGAACTTTTGGAAGGGACCGTATTGCTCTACGGAGTCTCAGTGGTATGCCCGTCCAGATGAATCGGGTTAACCTCGTCCGTAACTCTGTCAAAAAGTTCAGTGGGAGCCTAACTGGCAGCGTTTGAAAGAGATATATTAGTCTTGGCATTACGTTCATTTTGAGAATATTCGATCGTCCAAACCACGTAAAAGCTTCCCTATCTCGCTTGAGGTCAACTTTAAGCTTACAGAGCAGAGGCGAGAAATGAAGTTCAAAAATCCTATTGAGGTTACGGGGAATATTTGTTCCCAAATAGCGTATGTGGGAGTCTGTCCACTTAAAATTGAATGCTTGACTCAGTTGCTGCTGGGTAAGGGCAGGTAGTTTTACCCCCATTGCCTCTGATTTGCTATAATTGATTTTATAGTTGGAAAGCTGACTATATTTGCTAAGTTCTACTAGGAGAGATGGAAGAGACACAGCCAGAGACGGTATGAAAAAGATTAAATCGTCTGTATAGGCGGCCAGTTTATGTTATATTTTAAAAAACAAACATGTCCTACTTACCTCCACTGTGCAGTTCGTTTTGCACAGAGTGACCCCGATCCTCAACTTCTGGGGTCCCTCGGCGGCTCTCTCGGCTCCTCCCCGCATCAGATAACCCCCTAGGAGAAGCAAGGAGAAGGAGAACCCGATAGAACACCTTTGGGATGAATTAGAGTGGAGTCTGCAAACCAGGCCTTCTTGTCCAACATCAGTGCCTGGCCTAATGCTGCGTACACACGAGCGGACTTTTCGACGGACTAGGTCTGGCAGTCTTTCTGACGGACTTTGCAGCGTAGGTCCGCCGGACTTTCAAACGAACGGACTTGGACACACACGATCACACCAAAGTCCGACGGATTCGTACGTAATGACGTACGACCGGACTAAAATAAGGAAGTTGATAGCCAGTAGCCAATAGCTGCCCTAGCATCACGTCTGACTAGCATACAGACAAGCGGATTTTTCGACCGGACTTGAGTCCGTCGGAAAGATTTGAAACCTGTTTTATTTCTAGGTCCGTCAGACTTTTGGGGAAAAAAAGTCAGCTGGAGCCCACACACGATCGAATTGTCTTACCAAGTCTGCCGGAAATTCCGCTCGTGTGTACGCGGCATTACAAATGCAATTCTGGAAGAATGGTCAAACATTCCCATAAAAACACTTCTAAACCTTGTGGACAGCCTTCCCAGAAAAGTTGAAGCTGTTATAGCTGCAAAGGGTGGGCCAACTCAATATTGAACCCTACTGACTAAGACTGGGATGCCATTAAAGTTCATGTGCGTGTGGGGGCGTGGCCTGGCAAGCAATGGTGTAGGACGCAGCTAGCAGGAGCTCCTCTTGCCAAATCCTCCTGTTTACCAGCCTGACTGCTAATTGGACCGTTAGCTCA
This sequence comes from Lithobates septentrionalis, assembly GCA_037952835.1. Taxonomy (NCBI): domain Eukaryota; kingdom Metazoa; phylum Chordata; class Amphibia; order Anura; family Ranidae; genus Lithobates; species Lithobates septentrionalis. Next base: position 5,526,537 of record JBBDGP010000998.1, read on the forward strand.
TCTAAACGGATGCTACACTGACCCGGGATCGGGATTCAATATGTCGCCCACGAAAAAAGCACCTGCAACGGTGGACAAATCAGCCAAATACCGCCACGAGAGTGCCGAAGGGCAGGCCAAAGATGGCGCCGCCGCGTGCTCGGAAGAAGACCGCCAGGCCGCAGAAACAGCGAAAGTATTGGAGGCAATTGCAGATCTGCAAACTAATCTCACTACTAACATAGATGAAGTTAAAACAGACATCTCGCTTCTTAGACAGGATTTATCCAAGGTGAGAGACAGAGTCACAGAAACCGAAGCACGCATCAGCACTGTGGAGGATATCCTGCATCCACTACAACACACGACAGAAGAAATGCAGCGTCAGATCCAACAGCTTCATTCTCACCAGGACGATCTGGAGAACAGAAGCCGGAGATGCAATCTCAGATTTATTGGATTACCTGAAAGAAGTGAAGGTAAAGACCCCGCAGAGTATCTGGAGAATCTCCTTATTGCCACATACGGCCGGGAGGCCTTTTCAGTGGTGTTTGCGGTGGAGAGGGCACACCGCATACCTGCTAAACCTCCACCTACAGGTGCACCTCCCCGCACTTTTATTGCTAAATTCTTAAACTTTAAAGATCGGGATAAGATCATGCGACTTACAAGGGAGAAAGGCAATATAAGATTGGAAAATGGGCATGTGGCTGTATATCCGGATTTCTCCAACGAAGTGCAGCGGAAAAGATCCCAATTTCAAGATATTAGGCGCCGCTTGAGGATACTGCACCTCAAGTATGCCATGCTTTTCCCAGCCAGGCTCAGGGTAGAAGAGGATGACCGCGTGCACTTTTTTGAGACCCCCGCCGCAGCAATGGCATGGCTAGATCGTCGCGAAAGGCCGACCTGAAGTTCACACCACAAACATGGAACTGTGAGTACACTAACCCAACCCCACTGAAGTTTGAGACCCCACAACAGCTTCCCCCTCTGACACTGGCTGGCAGCCTTGTACTGTGTTCTGTTTTCCTCACAGGCTGTTGAATAACTGTTAGGACTGCCCAAATCCTATATTGATATGTGGGGCTGTTACAATTTACTAGGGGTTGGTGCTGATTCCTGTTCCCAATACCTTTGACTGTTTCAGGGTATAGATCTCCTGATATGCGTCCCAAATACTGGAATTATGTTGCTAATCGGCAGACAAATTCCCTTGCAAGAACAAGAGGACGCCATGCACACTCTGCAAACCTATACCACACTAAGATTAGAGAGGAATCGCTCCCATAGGGACAATGTTACTAGATGCAAATTACCAAGCACAAATCTCAAGCTTTGTACCTCCAGTGAGTTTTTTATGCTGGATGCCTGTTTTTTTACTTTATTTTTTCGTTCGGAGATGCATGCTCTCACCATGTTGGGGAGGTGTGGAGCTGGGAGGGAGGGTTGTTGCCCGATTACAGGGCCTAAGTTTTGAACCACATGATATACACAAAGGTTTGATTAGATGCCAGATATATATTTATACAGGTATAAATAATATGTTTGCAGATAATGATGTAATTCACAATAGGAAATATGCAAAGTTTATAAACAGGATAGCCCTGGTGGTCCGCTCCATGATGCTCGGATGTATGCCTAAATGACTACACTTAAATTTTTGACCTGGACCGTCCGGGGAATGAGAGATAAGATTAAACGCACAGCAGCCCTTACATATTTAAAATCGCAGAAAGCAAATATTATAGTCCTCACTGAAACTCATGTTACAGGACATCTAAGATCCGCTCTGAAACGTCCCTGGATAGGTTGGGCATACCATAGTACACACACCAGCTTTTCCAGGGGAGTTACCTTAATGGTGACCAAAAACACACCATTTGAGCTTGTTTCTATGGAGTCGGACCACCAGGGGAGATATTTATTTTTACATGCTACTATAGGGGGAATGCCTGTGTTAATGATTGCGTGCTATGTCCCCCCTCCATACAGCTCGGAAGTGGTCAAGGGGGGTTTATCTTTCATGGCCCAATATCCGACGGTCCCGGCTGTGTGGATGGGGGATTTTAATATGACAATGAATACATATCTGGACCGCCCAGCACAAGCTGGGGCAAGGACAAGCGAAACACAGCAGACTAGGCTAAGTAGGATGATGGAGGAATTTGCGTTAATTGACGTATGGCGATATAGAAACCCAAATGAAAGAGCATATACTTGTCACTCCACTAGCTACGCCACCATGTCCAGGATAGATCACATCCTAGTTTCCAAAGTACTAGTTCCTAAGGTTGTAGGGGCAGGATTTGCACCGAGGGCTCTGTCGGATCACTCCCCATGTTGGATACAGATGTCCATGCTCCCCAAGGCACCTACATCTGTCTGGAGACTTCACCCATATTGGTTATCTGTATTAACAGACCACACATCCATAGAGAGAGAACTGAAATTCTTTTTCCAGACTGATCAAAACCAATCCTTATTTAACGCCCAATGGGATATGTTTAAATTACACGCGAAAAGAATACTCGATAGCAGAATTAAAAGGCTTAAAGCTTCCTCTAAAATGATAATACATCTCACAGAAACTACCCTACAGGAATTAGAGGAAACATACAACACTCATCCTTCCCCTGAAAACCTCAACAAAGTAAAAATGCAAGAAAGAGTAGTATCACAACTGCACGTCGAAAAAGCCAGGCAACGTTTATTTTTTTGTAAAACTAGAATATATGAACATGGAGAAAGGGCAGGGAAACTGCTAGCATATCTGGCACATGTGGAGGACAAGCCGCCAGTAGTGGTGTCTCTGATGGGGCCCGATGGGGCGCTCATTACGGACCCTACACTGGTGGCCAACCAGTTTCTGAGCTTTTACAGGGAACTTTATCGCTCACAAAGTGTTAACACGCCCCAGGAAATTAGAGCATACCTACACACGATACAATTCCCACGCATAAATCCAGAACAATTCCAGGCACTAGAGAGCCCCATAACCACTCAGGATATTACCACAGCCATCTCCCAATTGGCCAAATCCAAAGCCCCTGGGCTGGATGGCTTGCCCCTGGAGTTTTATGCCACATACGCCGAAATACTTATCCCAAAATTAAAAACCTTATTTCAATCAATATTTGAATTAGGTAGTCTTCCTCCATCAATGAGAGAGGCCCAAATTATAGTCCTCCCCAAACCAGGTAAAGATCCCCACTACCCAGAATCGTACCGCCCTATATCACTGCTACCAGTTGACAAGATATTAGCTAAAATTCTGTCCACTAAGTTGAATACAGTCATTCTTTCCCTGGTACATCCTGATCAAACCGGATTTATGCCGGGAAAGAACACGGCAATGAACATCCAGAGACTGTTTATGAACCTTCAAGCCCGGCATGACAACACAGGAACAAGAGTGGTAGTGGCCCTTGACACTGCCAAGGCATTCGAATCTGTCGAATGGACCTACCTGTGGGAATGCCTACGCTGCTATGGGTTTGGCCCCATCTTTATAAGGTGGGTACAACTTTTATATCAGACCCCAAAGAGTGTATGTGAATGGGTGGCTATCAGATCAAATTTCCTTGGAAAGAGGAACGAGGCAAGGGTGCCCTTTGTCACCCCTGTTGTATGCTCTTGCAGCGGAACCTTTGGCCATAGCTATAAGGGCAAATCCTGAAATAATAGGTCTTAGACGGGGGGATTCGTGGGAAAAAATAGGATTATATGCAGACGATACCCTTTTATATCTGGCAGATCAGGGTCCCTCCTTACAAGCAGCATTGGAAATCATAGAGACCATGGGAAAATACTCCGGACTACGCATCAATTGGGAAAAATCATAAATCCTCCCCATAGATCAATTCCCCCCTGCAGCGGTAAACCCAGAACTTCCCCTACAGAGAGTAGCGGAGATTAAATATTTGGGAATAAAGGTTACCAGAAATCTCAAGGATTATGTGGCCTTAAATGTAGAACCCCTATTTGCGATTATTAAATCTAAGACACAGACCTGGGCAAGATTGCCACTAGGAGTTATGGGCAGAATTAACTTAATAAAAATGATTCTCCTGCCCAAGATTCTATACATGGTATGGCATGCCCCCTTGTACATTCCACTCAAAGTCTTTAAACAAATGGAGGCTATTTTGAACTCCTTTGTGTGGGGACAGGGTAGGCACAAGATAGCATGGCACATTCTTAAGAACTCCACCCAAGAAGGTGGGTGTTCCCTTCCCGATATACAAGACTACTATGTGGCATCACAATTATCGCATATATACTACTTTAACACATCTGAATCACAAAGGTATAGGTCTTTAGTATGTCACAAAATGGGAAATCCGCTATTCACCCCTATTCAGGCAATCCTTAGAAAAGGAAAATACAAACATAACACTACACGTTTCAATACAGGTATGTTACAACACCATCAGAAAATCTGGGGCATAGCAAATAAGAAGCAAAACCAGTCCATTATACACTCACATACTCCGCTGTGGTACAATGACCAACTACCTGCGCTGAAAACAGTACCAGACCCACAGATATGGGCAACATATGGTATCATATACTTATCGCATGTGCTAACAGCAGAGGGACCTATAAGTTTTCAATCACTCAAAGACAGATTCTCACTTCCAAACCACCTACTGTTTAGGTATTTACAGCTCTGACATGCACTCAGAGCACAGATGACCACAACTAATATTACGCTGGACATCCCCCCGGTACTGGATGTCCTACTCGGAACAGACCCCACAAAACTTATATCTAATCTCTACTACATTCTTAGACGGTATAGATCACACAAACGCCCCGTACACACGGTCGGATTTTCCGACGGAAAATGTGTGATAGGACCTTGTTGTCGGAAATTCCGACCGTGTGTAGGCTCCATCACACATTTTCCATCGGATTTTCCGACCCACAAAGTTTGAGAGCAGGATATAAAATTTTCCGACAACAAAATCCGTTGTCGGAAATTCCGATCGTGTGTACACAAATCCGACGGACAAGGTGCCACTCATGCTCAGAATAAATAAAGGGATGAAAGCTATTGGCCACTGCCCCGTTTATAGTCCCGACGTACGTGTTTTACGTCACCGCGTTTAGAACGATCTGATTTTCCGACAACTTTGTGTGACCGTGTGTATGCAAGACAAGTTTGAGCCAACATCCGTCGGAAAAAATCCTAGGATTTTGTTGTCGGAATGTCCGAACAAAGTCCGACCGTGTGTACGGGGCATAAGTCTCCCTAGTGGCAAAGGAAAGATGGGAACGGGACGTGGGCCCAATTGATGACACAGACTGGGATGAAATTCTGGAGGGGGTTAAGATGGCTTCCCCTAAGCTTTCAGATAGACTTACTCAATTAAATATTGTGCACCGCACGTACGTCACACCTATACAAATGGCCAAATTCCAACAAAATAGAAACCCCATGTGCCCTATGTGCTTATTGGCCCCAGGTTCCTTTTACCACTTAATATGGAGTTGCCCAAACATACAAACGTACTGGCTGCAAGTAACCAAATCCTTGCATGATAATATGGGCTCACCGGTGGGTCTTGATCCAAAATTATGTCTCCTAGGATTATTGCCTGACGCCGATATAGACAAATACTTAGCTATATTTATTCAGGAAGGACTATTCCTAGCTAGGGATGAGCTTCGAGTTCGAGTCGAACTCATGTTCGTCTCGAACATTGGCTGTTCGCAAGTTCGCCGAACAGCGAACAATTTGGGGTGTTCGCGGCAAATTCGAATGCCGCGGAACACCCTTTAAAAGTCTATGGGAGAAATCAAAAGTGCTAATTTTAAAGGCTTATATGCAAGTTATTGTCATAAAAAGTGTTTGGGGACCTGGGTCCTGCCCCAGGGGACATGGATCAATGCAAAAAAAAGTTTTAAAAACGGCCGTTTTTTCAGGAGCAGTGATTTTAATAATGCTTAAAGTCAAACAATAAAAGTGTAATATCCCTTTAAATTTCGTACCTGGGGGGTGTCTATAGTATTCCTGTAAAGGGGCGCATGTTTCCCGTGTTTAAAACAGTCTGACAACAAAATGACATTTCGAAGGCAAAAAAAGCCATTTAAAACTACCCGCGGCTATTGCATTGCCGACAATACACATAAAAGTTCATTGATAAAAACGGCATGGGAATTCCCCACAGGGAAACCCCGAACCAAAATTTAAAAAAAAAAAATGACGTGGGAGACCCCCTAAATTCCATACCAGGCCCTTCAGGTCTGGTATGGATATTAAGGGGAACCCCAGCCAAAATTAAAAAAAAAAAATGACGTGGGGTTCCCCCTATATTCCATACCAGACCCTTCAGGTCTGGTATGGATTTTAAGGGGAACCCCGCGCCAAAAAAAAAAAAAAAACGGCGCGGGGTCCCCCCAAAAATCCATACCAGACCCTTATCTGAGCACGCAACCTGGCAGGCCACAGGAAAAGAGAGGGGACGAGAGTGCGGCCCCCCCCTCCTGAACCGTACCAGGCCACATGCCCTCAACATTGGGAGGGTGCTTTGGTGTAGCCCCCCAAAACACCTTGTCCCCATGTTGATGAGGACAAGGGCCTCATCCCCACAACCCTGGCCAGTGGTTGTGGGGGTCTGCGGGCGGGGGGCTTATCGGAATCTGGAAGCCCCCTTTAACAAGGGGACCCCCAGATCCCGCCCCCCCTGTGTGAAATGGTAAGGGGGTACTTACCCCTACCATTTCACAAAAAAACTGTCAAAAATGTTAAAAATGACAAGAGACAGTTTTTGACAATTCCTTTATTTAAATGCTTCGTCTTTCTTCTTTCTTCCTTCATCTTCTTCTGGTTCTTCTGGCTCTTCTGGTTCTTCCTCCGGCGTTCTCGATCTTCTTCTCCTCGGGCAGCTCCGCTCCCATGGCATGAGGGGAGGCTCCCGCTCTTCTCTTCATCTTCTTCTTCATCCTCTTCTCTTCTTTCTTCTTCTCTTCTTCATTTTCTTCTCCGGGCCACACCTCACCCATGCTGGCATGGAGGGAGGCTCCCGCTGTGTGACGGCGTCTCTTCGTCTGACGGCTCTTAAATAACGGGGGGCGGGGCCACCTGGTGACCCCGCCCCCTCTGACGCACGGGACATGACGGGACTTCCCTGTGGCATTCCCCGTGACCTCACAGGGAAGTTCCTGTCAAGTCACCGTGCGTCAGAGGGGGGCGGGGTCACCGGGTCACCCGTTATTTAAGAGCCGTCAGACGAAGAGATGCCGTCACACAGCGGGAGCCTCCCTCCATGCCAGCATGGGTGAGGAGCGGCCCGGAGAAGAAAATGAAGAAGAGAAGAAGAAAGAAGAGAAGAGGATGAAGAAGAAGATGAAGAGAAGAGCGGGAGCCTCCCCTCATGCCATGGGTGCGGAGCGGCCCGAGGAGAAGATAGAAGACGCCGCGGAGGAGATGCTGGACGAGAACGCCGGAGGAAGAACCAGAAGAGCCAGAAGAACCAGAAGAAGATGAAGGAAGAAAGAAGAAGCATTTAAATAAAGGAATTGTCAAAAACTGTCTCTTGTCATTTTTAACATTTTTGACAGTTTTTTTGTGAAATGGTAGGGGTAAGTACCCCCTTACCATTTCACACAGGGGGGGCCGGGATCTGGGGGTCCCCTTGTTAAAGGGGGCTTCCAGATTCCGATAAGCCGCCCGCAGACCCCCACAACCACCGGCCAAGGTTGTGGGGATGAGGCCCTTGTCCTCATCAACATGGGGACAAGGTGTTTTGGGGGGCTACCCCAAAGCACCCTCCCAATGTTGAGGGCATGTGGCCTGGTATGGTTCAGGAGGGGGGGGAGCCGCACTCTCGTCCCCCCCTCTTTTCCTGTGGCCTGCCAGGTTGCGTGCTCGGATAAGGGTCTGGTATGGATCTTTGGGGGGACCCCACGCTGTATTTTTTTTTTTTGGCGCGGGGTTTCCCTTAAAATCCATACCAGACCTGAAGGGTCTGGTATGGAATTTAGGGGGAACCCCACGTCATTTTTTTAAAATTTTGGCTGGGGTTCCCCTTAATATCCATACCAGACCTGAAGGGCCTGGTATGGAATTTAGGGGGTCTCCCACGTCATTTTTTTTTTTTTTTAATTTTGGTTCGGGGTTGCCCTGTGGGGAATTCCCATGCCGTTTTTATCAATGAACTTCTATGTGTATTGTCGGCAATGCAATAGCCGCGGGTAGTTTTAAATGGCTTTTTTTCCTTCGAAATGTCATTTTGCTGTCAGACTGTTCTAAACACAGGAAACATGCGCCCCTTTACAGGCATACTATAGACACCCCCCAGCTACGAAATTTAAAGGGATATTACACTTTTATTGTTTGACTTTAAGCATTATTAAAATCACTGCTCCTGAAAAAACTGCCGTTTTTTAAAACTTTTTTTTGCATTGATCCTTGTCCCCTGGGGCAGGACCCAGGTTCCCAAACACTTTTTATGACAATAACTTGCATATAAGCCTTTAAAATTAGCACTTTTAAATATTAATGTTCGTGTCCCATAGACTTTAACGGTGTTCGCGTGTTCGAGGGAACTTTTTTCCTGTTCGCATGTTCTGGTGCGAACTGAACAGGGGGGTGTTCGGCTCATCCCTATTCCTAGCTAGGAAAACAGTTGCTAAGGTGTGGATTCAGGCGATGTCTCCTACTTTTCATAATTGGAAAAGGGAAATAAATGGTGTTCTCCCATATAGAAAAATGATATATGCTAATAGAGGCCGTCCGCAAAAATTTTCCAACATATGGGATAGATGGCTGGACGATGGTGAAACCTGCACTACTTGATGTAATTTAGGGGAAAATACACCCCAGGGTAGGACTTTATTTTGCTCAACTATTGAATAAATATGCATATAAGTAATCATAGTTTTAACAAATTTCTATGACCATTGTAAACTGTAAGTTTTATGCTGTATTATTCCTATGTGATTTCACTTGAATCGAATAAGAATGCATGTATATGTCTGGTTCATACTTCAATAAACTGACATTTTGGTTAAAAAAACTTCATGTGCGTGTAAAGGCAGGTGTCCCAATACTTTTGACAATATAGTGTATATAAATACTTAAACAGAGTTTTCATTATGCATTCACATGTCACACCAGCCACCCCAGGATTTACCAAAAGCCTTTACATATTTTTTTTTAATCCAAAATTGCGTCCCTTTGGGAGGACGGTTGGACATCAAAGCCCCGTACTTACCCTATCTAGGTGGCGGGCGGGCAGCGTGTCCTATGAGCGACAGGCGGCGGCTTTCAGTCTTCCTACTCCTTTGGATCACGGCGGCTTCCACCGTGCGTCTCCTCCCTCCTCCTCCTAGGCATCCAATAGGATCGCCTGTCCTTTCAGCCAATCGAGTGACGGGTCTCTTCCTGAATGGCCGGGAGGAGGATTAGTGATGGGTCTCTGCCTGTCTACTGCTGGTGCTATTTTTAAAGGGCTACTGTTTAGATTTTGGAGATATATCTGGGTATGTATTGTTGTTTCCAACGGCCTGGTAATCATGGCTTTTGATTTAACCTATGAAATTGGTCGCTAATATTTTTATAATTTTGTTTCTATAGGACTCCTTTGTTGTGCTTCCATGCTTGCCCAGGGTTATAGAGGATCGTAGTTGCCCTTTCTAGTTTGATGGCCCAACCTATGAGGTAGTTTTTCTATCTCCAAAGCATGTTAATGCCCATGATATATGGAGCACTTACCATTGTGTGTTAATGATGCTGTTTATTCACTAGGTATCCTCATCCACTTATCAGGTATAGGTATCCTCATCTACTTATCAGGTATAGGTATCTCCACTTATCAGGTATAGGTATCCTCATCCACTTATCAGGTATAGGTATCCTCATCCACTTATCAGGTATAGGTATCCTCATCCACTTATCAGGCATAGGTATCCTCATCCTCTTATCAGGTATAGGTATCCTCATCCTCTTATCAGGTATAGGTATCCTCGTCTTCTTATCAGGTATAGGTATCCTCATCCACTTATCAGGCATAGGTATCCTCATCCTCTTACCAGGTATAGGTATCTCCATCCACTTATCAGGCATAGCTATCCTCATCCTCTTATCAGGTATAAGTATTCTCATCCTCTTATCAGGCATAGGTATCCTCATCCTCTTATCAGGTATAGGTATTCTCATCCTCTTATCAGGTATAGGTATCCTCATCCTCTTATCAGGTATAGGTATCCTCAGGCCACGTACACACGAGCAGACTTTTCGGCAACAAAAGTCCGACGGCCATTCTGGCGGACTTTCGTCGGACTTTTGACGGACTTCCGAAGGACTTTTAAACGAACGGACTTGCCTACACACGATCACACCAAAGTCCGACGGATTCGTACGTGATGACGTACGACAGGACTAAAATAAGGAAGTTGATAGCCAGTAGCCAATAGCTGCCCTAGCGTGGGTTTTCGTCCGTCAGACTAGCATACAGCCGAGCGGATTTTTCGACCGGACTCGAGTCTGTCGGAAAGATTTAAAGCATTTTTTAAATCTAAAGTTAGTCAGATTTTCGACTGGAAAGGTCCGCTGAAGGTCCGATGAAGCCCACACACGATCGGATTGTCCACCGGACTCGGTCCGTTGGACAAGTCCGGTCGAAAAGTCTGCTCGTGTGTACGCTGCATCATCTTCTTATCAGGTATAGGTATCTCCACTTATCAGGTATAGGTGTCCTCATCCTCTTATCAGGTATAGGTATCCTCATCCACTTATCAGGTATAGGTATTCTCATCCACTTATCAGGTATAGGTATCCTTGTCCTCTTATCAGGCATAGGTATCCTCATCCACTTATCAGGTATAGGTATCCTCGTCCTCTTATTAGGTATAGGTATCCTCATCCGCTTATCAGGTATAGGTATCCTCATCCTCTGTGCTTGGCTTATTATATATTCTCTGTTTTTATATTGTTCTGTAAAACTACAGTGCTGTATAGAGATGACTGAACTATTCACATCAGCCTGCATGGGAATTGCTTAGACTCCAATGTCCCCACCATAATCACACATTATTATTATACTTTTAGTAAGTATTCTTTTATGCCATCCTGCTCATCCCTCTATTGAGATCCACTGTCTTTCACAGACTATAGAGTTAGACGAGGTATACAAAGTCAAGAATTTTTACAACTTGTTTGTATATGGTAACATAGATAGGACAATAAACTAGTCAACTAGAGGACATTCACAAATAGCCTACAGAGGTCAGTATTGTATCCATAAATCTACTCATAATCCACAATGTAATCATTAGCATTAGTTATTACATAGGAGATATAGAGAAAAAGAATGAAGGCAAAATAGGGAGATAGGATAAGGAGGAGAAAGGAAAGGGAGGAGCACCCCAGAATTTGTGAAATAATAAACAGAAAAGCCACATGGAGGACCTGAGTTGAAGGGTTAGTATTTTTAAAATGTTTTATCCAATCATTGCTTTTAGATGGATGGAGGCATTGATTTCCAATCTTACCCAAGGCAGACAGTCCATACACATACAATTTTTTTTTTTTTATGGCAGACTTTATTATAAGGATTTATCATAAGGCACAATAGGCATGCGTTCAGAAGTACCACTTTGTGAGGGACACCTGAAATTGCTGGACTCGGCTGACAAAGGCTTGACAGGCTTTTGTTTGTTTAGAGTGGGTTATGCACTTCCATAGTGCAAAACCCACTTGAAGCAGGTCAAATGCACCTGAACCTCAACTGAAAAAAAAAATTCTTCTGTTAATATGTATTTGAAAAATTAAAAAAACAAACAAAAAAAACTTCTTTTAAATGCATAGAAAAAAATTAAAAACATTATTCTTTTAATATGGTTAATATAGTTTTTTTTGTTTAATATGTATATGTAAAATTAAAAAAAATCTTCTTTTAATATGCATATGAAAAATAAAATCATCTTTTTAATACGTACAAGAAATATAAAAAACGTTTTTTTCTTTTAATATGTAAATAAAAAATAAATATATATATATATTTTTTAATATGTATATGTAAAATTAAATAAAAATCTTCTTTTAATATGCATATGAAAAATACAAAAAAAATAAAAAGAAATCTTCTTTTAATATGTACAAAAAAATGTAAAAAAAAAAAAGTTTTTTCTTTTAACTACTTCAGCCCCGGACCATTTGGCAGCTCAATGACCTGAGGACTTTTCACAATTTGTCACTGCGCTGCTTTAACTGGTAATTGCGCTGTCATGCAATGTTGTACACAAACAAAATTTTTGTCCTTTTGTTCACACAAAATAGAGCTTTCTTTTGATGGTATTTTATTGCCTCTGCGATTTTTATTTTTTGCGATATAAACGGGGAAAAAAAAGAATTTTTTTAAAAAAAATTATATTTTCTACTTTTTGTTATAAGAAAAATCCAATAGAGTCAATTTTAGTCATACATTTAGGCCAAAATGTATTCAGCCACATTGCTTTGGTAAAAAAAATGTCAATAAGCATATGTTTATTGGTTTGCGCAAAGGTTATAGCGTCTACAAACTAGGATACATTTTCTGGAATTTATGCAGCTTTTAGTTTCTGACTGCCTATCTCATTTCTTGAGGTGCTAAAATGGCAGGGCAGTACCCCCCCCCCCCCCCAATGACCCCATTTTGGAAAGTAGACACCCTAAGGAAATTGCTAAGAGGCATGTTGAGCCCATTGAATATTTTATTTTTTTGTCCCAAGTGATTGAATAATGACAAAAAAAAAATTGCTGCTTCTCCTGAGTACGGGGATACCACATGTGTGGGACTTTTTGGGAGCCTAGCCGCGTACAGGTCCCCGAAAACCAATCACCGCCTTCAGGATTTCTAAGGGCGTAAATTTTTAATTTCACTCATCACTACCTATAACAGTTTTGAAGGCCATAAAATGCCAAGATGGCACAAACCCCCCCCAAATGACCCCATTTTGGAAAGTAGACACCCCAAGCTATTTGCAGCTCTTATTTGTTTTGAAGAAAGAAAAGAAAAATGTATTTCTTTTTTCTTTTTTTAATTTTCAAAACTTTGTGACAAAAAGCGAGATCTGCAAAATACTCACCATACCTCTCAGCATATAGCTTGGGGTGTCTACTTTCCAAAATGGGTCATTTGGGGGGGTTTTGTGCCATCTGGGCATTCCATGGCCTCCGAAACTGTGATAGGCAGTGAGGAGTGAAATCAAAAATCTACACCCTTAGAAAGCCTGAAGGCAGTGCTTGGGTTTCGGGGTCCCGTACGTGGCTAGGCTCCCAAAAAGTCTCACACATGAGGTATCCCCGTACTCAGGAGAAGCAACAGAATCTATTTTGGGGTGTAATTTCACATATTCCCATGGCATGTTTGAGCAATATATCATTTAGTGACAACTTGTTTCAAAATATAAAATATTCCATGGACTCGACATGCCTCTCAGCAAATAGCTTGGGGTGTCTACTTTCAAAAATGGGGTCATTTTGGGGGCTTTTGAACTGTCCTGGCATTTTATGCACAACATTTAGAAGCTTATGTCACACATCACCCACTCGTCTAATCACTTGAAGACAAAGCCCTTTCTGACACTTTTTCTTTACATGAAAATTTTTTTTTTTTTTGCAAGAAAATTACATTGAACGCCCAAACATTATATATTTTTTTAAAGCAAAGGCCCTACAGATTAAAATGGTGGGTGTTTCATTTTTTTTTTCACACAGTATTTGCGCAGCGATTTTTCAAAAGCATTTTTTTGGAAAAACACACTTTTTTAATTTTAATGCACTAAAACACACTATATTGCCCAAATGTTTGATGAAATAAAAAAAGATGATCTTAGGCCGAGTACATGGATACCAAACACAACATGCTTTAAAATTGCGCACAAACAAGCAGCGGCGACAAACTACATACATTTTTAAAAGTCTTTAAAAGCCTTTACAGGTTACCACTTTAGATTTACGGAGGAGGTCTACTGCTAAAATTACTGCCCTCGATCTGACCTTCGCAGTGATACCTCACATGCATGGTGCAATTGCTGTTTACATATGACGCCAGACCGACGCTTGCGTTCGTCTTTGCGCGAGAGCAGGGGGGGACAGGGGTGCTTTTTTTTTTTAATTATTTATTTTGCTTTTTTATTTTATTTTTAAACTGTTCCTTTCATGTTTCTTTTTAATCATTTTTATTGTTATCTCAGGGAATGTAAATATCCCCTATGATAGCAATAGGTAGTGACAGGTACTCTTTTTTGAAAAAATTGGGTTCTATTAAACCCTAGATCTCTCCTCTGCCCTCAAAGCATCTGACCACACCAAGATCGGTGTGATAAAATGCTTTGATTGGAGCCATTCTGGTCTCTGATCAGCTCTATGGTCAGCTGGCAGAACCACCGGCTGCATTCTCAGGTTCCCTGTTGGGACAGGAGAGCCAGAGAAAAACATGGAAGACGGTGGGGGGGGGGGGGAGACATTCCCTCCCACTGCTTGTAAAAGCAGTCTAGAGACTTATTGGCCGCTAGGATTGCTTTTACATGAAAGCCAACCTCTGGCTGAAAAGAATGATACCAAGATGATACCTAAACCCGCAGGCATCATTCTGGTATAACCACTCAAAGTCCAGCAACATACCAGTACGTTGCTGGTCCTTGTTGGTCATATATTGTAATCTTTTTTTCATGCAGCTTGTGGGCTGAACAAAAAAAAGAGATTGATCGGTGGGTATGCCCACCATTAGAATACCTCCCTTCATCCACCCACTTCTAATGATGGGCATAGATGCACCATTTTTTTTTAACTGTGGTGGTGAAATCACTTCCTACAGCGCTGCGTCACGGCTTTATGTATCATGGGAGCAAACGCTGTTGCTGTCAAGATAAATAAATCCGCGCTGCAGCTGAATGGCAAACCTGCTAAGTAGGGATGAGCTTCGAGTTCGAGTCGAACTCATGTTCTACTCGAACATTGGCTGTTCGCAAGTTCGCCGAACAGCGAACAATTTGGGGTGTTCGCGGCAAATTCGAATGCCGCGGAACACCCTTTAAAAGTCTATGGGAGAAATCAAAAGTGCTAATTTTAAAGGCTTATATGCAAGTTATTGTCATAAAAAGTGTTTGGGGACCCGGGTCCTGCCCCAGGGGACATGGATCAATGCAAAAAAAAGTTTTAAAAACGGACGTTTTTTCAGGAGCAGTGATTTTATTAATGCTTAAAGTCAAACAATAAAAGTGTAATATCCCTTTAAATTTCGTACCTGGGGGGTGTCTATAGTATGCCTGTAAAGGGGCGCATGTTTCCTGTGTTTAGAACAGTCTGACAGCAAAATGACATTTGGAAGGAAAAAACTCATTTAAAACTACCCGCGGCTATTGCATTGCCGACAATACACATAGAAGTTCATTGATAAAAACGGCATGGGAATTCCCCACAGGGGAACCCCGAACCAAAATAATAAAAAAAAAATGATGTGGGGGTCCCCCTAAATTCCATACAAGGCCCTTCAGGTCTGGTATGGATATTAAGGGGAACCCCAGCCAAAATTTTAAAAAAAAATTGACGTGGGGTTCCCCCTAAATTCCATACCAGACCCTTCAGGTCTGGTATGGATTTTAAGGGGAACCCCGCGCCAAAAAAAAAAAAAAAAACGGCGTGGGGTCCCCCTAAAAATCCATACCAGACCCTTATCCGAGCACGCAACCTGGCAGGCCGCAGGAAAAGAGGGGGGGACGAGAGTGCGGCCCCCCCCCCTCCTGAACCGTACCAGGCCACATGCCCTCAACATTGGGAGGGTGCTTTGGGGTAGCCCCCCAAAACACCTTGTCCCCATGTTGATGAAGACAAGGGCCTCATCCCCACAACCGTGGCCGGTGGTTGTGGGGGTCTGCAGGCGGGGGGCTTATCGGAATCTGGAAGCCCCCTTTAACAAGGGGACCCCCAGATCCCGGCCCCCCCCCTGTGTGAAATGGTAAGGGGGTACTTACCCCTACCATTTCACTAAAAAACTGTCAAAAATGTTAAAAATGACAAGAGACAGTTTTTGACAATTCCTTTATTTAAATGCTTCTTCTTTCTTCCTTCATCTTCTTCTTCTTCTGGTTCTTCTGGCTCTTCTGGTTCTTCCTCCGGCGTTCTCGTCCAGCATCTCCTCCGCGGCGTCTTCTATCTTCTTCTCCTCGGGCCGCTCCGCACCCATGGCATGAGGGGAGGCTCCCGCTCTTCTCTTCATCTTCTTCTCTTCTTCATCTTCTTCTTCATCTTCTTCTTCATCTCTTCTTCCTTCTTCTCTTCTTCATTTCTTCTGCGGGCCGCTCCGCATCCATGCATGGAGGGAGGCTCCCGCTGTGTGACGGCGTCTCTTCGTCTGACGGTTCTTAAATAACGGGGGGCGGGACTTCCCTGTGGCATTCCCCGTGACGTCACAGGGAAGTCCCGTCAATTCACCGTGCGTCAGAGGGGGGCGGGGTCACCGGATGGCCCCGCCCCCCGTTATTTAAGAACCGTCAGACGAAGAGACGCCGTCACACAGCGGGAGCCTCCCTCCATGCATGGATGCGGAGCGGCCCGCAGAAGAAATGAAGAAGGAAGAAGAGATGAAGAAGAGAAGAAGAAGAAGAAGAAGAAGAAGATGAAGAAGAAGATGAAGATGAAGAAGAAGATGAAGAGAAGAGCGGGAGCCTCCCCCCTCATGCCATGGGTGCGGAGCGGCCCGAGGAGAAGAAGATAGAAGACGCCGCGGAGGAGATGCTGGACGAGAACGCCGGAGGAAGAACCAGAAGAGCCAGAAGAACCAGAAGAAGAAGAAGATGAAGGAAGAAAGAAGAAGCATTTAAATAAAGGAATTGTCAAAAACTGTCTCTTGTCATTTTTAACATTTTTGACAGTTTTTTAGTGAAATGGTAGGGGTAAGTACCCCCTTACCATTTCACACAGGGGGGGGGGCGGGATCTGGGGGTCCCCTTGTTAAAGGGGGCTTCCAGATTCCGATAAGCCCCCCGCCCGCAGACCCCCACAACCACCGGCCACGGTTGTGGGGATGAGGCCCTTGTCTTCATCAACATGGGGACAAGGTGCTTTGGGGGGCTACCCCAAAGCACCCTCCCAATGTTGAGGGCATGTGGCCTGGTATGGTTCAGGAGGGGGGGGGGCCCGCACTCTCGTCCCCCCCTCTTTTCCTGCGGCCTGCCAGGTTGCGTGCTCGGATAAGGGTCTGGTATGGATTTTTAGGGGGACCCCACGCCGTTTTTTTTTTTTTTTTTGGGCGCGGGGTTCCCCTTAAAATCCATACCAGACCTGAAGGGTCTGGTATGGAATTTAGGGGGAACCCCACGTCAATTTTTTTTTAAAATTTTGGCTGGGGTTCCCCTTAATATCCATACCAGACCTGAAGGGCCTTGTATGGAATTTACGGGGACTCCCACATCATTTTTTTTTTTTAATTTTGGTTCGGGGTTGCCCTGTGGGGAATTCCCATGCCGTTTTTATCAATGAACTTCTATGTGTATTGTCGGCAATGCAATAGCCGCGGTAGTTTTAAATGAGTTTTTTCCTTCAAAATGTCATTTTGCTGTCAGACTGTTCTAAACACGGGAAACATGCGCCCCTTTACAGGCATACTATAGACACCCCCCAGGTACGAAATTTAAAGGGATATTACACTTTTATTGTTTGACTTTAAGCATTATTAAAATCACTGCTCCTGAAAAAACGGCCGTTTTTAAAACTTTTTTTTGCATTGATCCATGTCCCCTGGGGCAGGACCCAGGTCCCCAAACACTTTTATTGACAATAACTTGCATATTAGCCTTTAAAATTAGCACTTTTGATTATTCATGTTCGTGTCCCATAGACTTTAACGGTGTTCGCGTGTTCGAACGAATTTTTTTCCTGTTCGCATGTTCTGGTGCGAACCGAACAGGGGGGTGTTCGGCTCATCCCTACTGCTAAGCAAATGATGGTTAACAATTAAACAAAGTAACATTACAGTATAACAGTAATGCCCTGTACACACGATCGGACGTGGGACTATAAACGGGGCAGTAGCCAATAGCTTTCGTCTCTTAATTTATTCTGAGCATGCGTGGCACTTTGTGCGTCGGATTTGTGTACACATGATTGGAATTTAAATGATCGGATTTTGTTGTCAGAAAATTTTATATCCTGCTCTCAAACTTTGTGTGTCAGAAATTCCGACGGAAAAAGTCAGATGGAGCCCACACACAATCAGAATTTCCGACAACACAATCCGATTGCACTTTTTCCGTCGTGTGTACAGGGCATAAGACTTACCATACCTGCAAAGCAAATACAAAAAAAACATAGTAAAAAAAAAAACATTTTTTAACGCAATCTGTGCCTAAAATATATATATGCCGAAGCATGGGGGCATCCGCCCAAAAAGTTAGGAGAAAATCCCTCCTCCACCCCTGCTGCCCCCATGATTCGGCATATATGCTCTTTTTTTTTTAGCTGTGGTAGTGAAGTCACCTCTGACAGCGCTGGAGTCACGGCTTTATGTATCGTGGGAGCAAACGATGTTGCTGTCGAGATAAATAAATCCACGCTGCGGCTGAATGGCGTACCTGAAATCAAAAAAATGATTAACACAATAAAACATTGCAGAATAGAATATAGTACAAAAGAGCAGAACAATAGAGAGAGAAGAGAGAGAGAGAGAGAGAGAGAGAGAGAGAGAGAGAGAGAGAGAGAGAGAGAGAGAGAGGGAGAAAACAATAAAACGACAACTATTTTTGTTTTTTTTGTTTTATTTATTTATTTATTTTTTTTTTTTTTTTGTTTTTTTACTTTTTTTTTTTTTACACTTTTACTTGTAACTGTAACTGTAACGGTTAGGGTCTCTCAAAATGCGATGGCATCTTGGGAGACCCTGTGAAAGTGTGCCTAGTCTGTGCAGTGCTGTACCCTACGCTAATACTCAACTAGTGTATGGTAGCGTTCAAAACATTCACCAATGCAAAGACCAGGATTGTCAGGACAGGAGGGACAAAAATAGCCTATATCCGCGCTTTCTACAGACACAGCATTTCCTTTGGGGGGCTCGTTGGGTAGGGGTACTTGGGAGCACATACGGAAAATGCCTCTCATGCAGCTGGCTTACTGCATTTGGTTGGGGAAGGTGAGGTGGAGCACCGTCTGGAAAAGGGCTCTGACAATCTCTTCCTGGAATTTAAGGAAGGATCCAGTCAGTCCTGAAGCTCTGTATAGCACATGAGCTATAACCAAAACCAATTGAAATAAGTATACAGACACTTTCTTGTACCAGCATCTGGCCTTACGGGCAATTAGGTACGGCGCCAACAACTGGTCGTTGAGGTCCACCCCTCCCATGTTAAGGTTGTATTCATGGACACAGAGGGGTTTCTCCACAACACCAGTCGCCGTAGGAATTTGGATTGTCGTGTCTGCATGAAGGGAGGAAATAACGAAAACATTCTTATTTTCCCTCCACTTCACAGCGAGCAAATTATTACACTTGAAGCAGGCTCTCTCCCCCAGCCTAAGACAGGAATCTACAAGCCTCTGGGGTAAGCTCCTGCGATTAGGTCGCACGGTGCCACATGCGCCAATTTGATGATCAAACAAGTGACTAAAAATTTGTATGCTCGTGTCATAATTGTCCACATACAAATGGTACCGCTCTCTGAATAAGGGTGACACCAAGTCCCACACAATCTTGCCAGAGCTCCCTATGTAGTCTGGGCAGTTCTCTGGCTCTACGTGACTATCTCTTCCCTCGTAAACCATAAAATTACATGTACAGCCTGTGGCCCTGTTACAGAGCTTATACATCTTGACCCCATATCTGGCACGCTTGCTGGGAAGGTACTGTTTGAATGACAAGCGGCCAGAAAACTTAATCAGGTACTCATCAACGCAGACAACTTGGTAGGGAGTAAACAAGGCTGCAAAACGTTGGCTGAAGTGGTTTACGAGGGGCCGAATTTTGTAGAGCCGATCGTATCCACGGTCTCCACGAGGACGACAGATTTCATTGTTGTTGAAGTGCATGAACCGCAAGATCTGCTCGTATCGTGTCCTGGTCATGGAGGCAGAGAACACAGGTATATGGTGAGTTGGGTCAGTGGACCCATATGACCGCAACTCACTCTTTTTAGTTATGCCCATGAGGAGGGATAGGCCCAGAAAAGTCTTAAATTCAGGAAACCGTAGTTGGTTTCCAATCTCTGGCAAGGGAGGACTGGGGATTAGCGGCGATGTATTGACCAGCATACAACTTGCTTTGGTTCACAATAGATTTATGGAGATCTTTGGTGAAAAACAGTGAATAAAAATCAAGTGACGTAAAATCAACAATTTCCACCTGAATGCCGGGTTAGCCAGTGAATGGGGGAAGTACGGGTGCTGCAGAAGTGGTGGGCTACCGAATTCGGATTGGCGAATTCTGCAGGAAGGGCACTATGGGCACAACGGGCCTGTCTTTATCTTCTTGGTGGCAGCGGGACACTATTTGTGCTTGCCACCTCACCAGCTTGAACTGCACTTATGGGACTCGCCACGTCACCACGTGTTACTGCATTGCTGGTTTGACTATGACCGGGGTGTACTAGGCCACTGGTGCTTGCCAGTTCACCAGAAGGAATAGCGACACTAGTACTTCTCTGTTCCATACGAGAGCCCTGCGGTTCTTGCACCTCAACAGCAGAAGAAGATTGGGGTCTGGTACGCCTGACCTTGACAGGGACCACAACTCCGTCGTCAGAGCAATCTGTCATGGAGCCGCTGTCGTCTACAGGATCTTATTCTGAGCCTGAATCTGACAAGTGAGTGACTTCCTCTTCAATATCTGTCATGCTCAGAAACGTGTAGGCCTCTTCACTAGTGTTCCTTTGATTTGCCATTTTGGGCTCTAAATTTAGTGGTACGGTAGTGAGACTCACAGGTAAAAAAGCTCCTAGGCTGTCAGCAACTGTATCAAAACGCTACCAAAAAAACTGTTAGCGATCGCAGGGATCAGGCCTGACTCTGTGAACGCTGCAGTTATGTGTTTGTGTTTTGTAAGTGACAGTGATCGATCGATACTGCACTTGGGTGGGCTGGGCTGGGCTGAGGGGCTAAACGCAGGTGCTAGCAGGTATCTGGGCTGATCCCGCTAACACTGCGTTTTTGGGAACCCTAAGCTGCTGGGGACGCTAGTATAGATCAGATATTGATCCGTTCAGATACTATACCACTAAGGGAGGTGTATGCTGCGTGTGTGGGTGTTAGCGGTACTGGCGCTAACCTGACGCTGCCTGGGGCGACGCAGACACTATCTGACCCTAAAACCTAACTTGTATCACCCGCCGGGTGATCAGGGGGTTAAACCTTTATTGGGTGATAAACGGCGGGTATAAAAAACAACTAACTAACCAGTGTCACCCGTAACACTTATAGGGAGATCACTGGTGAAAGGGTTAACTAGGGGGAAATCAGGGGGTTAAAACCTTTATTAGGTAGTATATGGGGGTACCTGACGCTATAAAAAGCTTAGGAATAGGAAAACCAATAGGAAAAGAAAAAAAAAATATGTATATTTGTTTTTCTTTTCCCATGTATATGAAAAAAAAAAATATTCCACGTAAGAAACGAACACACTGGTTTGTAAAAACGGTGATGCTTTGTGGCTGTTATAAGATCTATTCTAGACGGAAGAATAAATAAAGCACTGGTGTATGTAGAGAGTGGAATGTGGAAGGCTGCGCTCAGTACTGCGCTGCACACAACAGACAAAGGCAGCTGATCTTCCTACCTGCCCGGCTCATGACACTCACAGGGGAGGGGCCATGCAGCTGTCGGGGGCGTGGTGATGACTTCCAGGGGCGGGAGCTGAGCGGGGTTGGTGTTAGGGGCGGGGCGGTGGAGGAGCGCTGCCGTTGAGTGTAGAAGTTATGGACGCTTCTCCTGATCTGTCCCGGCATCTGGTGAGTCAGACTTTGCCCGTTCCGCTGTGTATGTGTGGGTGAGAAGTCAGGAGGGAGGTGGCTGGCAGCCTGGCACACTGCTGTGTGTATGTGATTGTGTGCGATGGCACAGCCAGCATTAGTGTACATAGAGTATGGGTGGGGATGTGACACACCCAGAATAAATGGACATAGTGGGGGGTAGTGTGGCGATCAGATCACTCCTTCTATACTGTACCGATCACTGTGCTCTCCTGATATACTCCCACTACATGGCTAGTATTGATCACTGTGATAGGAGTCTTCTTCTCATTTCTGATCACCATTGTCCAATCAGTGACCACGGCATGGAACTTTCTGCTTCTACTTTTGTCTGATCATTTAGATGTGGGAGGGATGGAATCTTTCTATATCATATTCAATCAGTAGGCTGATCAGCATCATCTACAATGGGGCACTCTATGGGCTGCATGGTAATGACACACAGGATTTTGGTTTTACTATTAGGAGACACTGAAATCACAAAGGAGAGTTTATGACTTGTAGCAACTTTTCTACATATTGTTGTTATTATTTATTATTATTATACAGGATTTATATAGTGCCAACAGTTTACACAGCGCTTTACAATGTAAAAAAAGGAGACAATACAGTTATAATACATTAAAATACAAGAGGATTAAGAGGGCCCTGCTCAGAAGAGCTTACAATCTAATATATACGTATATACAGACAGAGCATGTTCCTGATGGTAAGCTGTGTCTGGATCTATGACTGATTGTACAGTTAGTAGTGTACAGCTTTTCTCTTGGCTCATACATGTCCAGGAGAATGAATGACAACCCACAGGGCATTTATTATTAGATTGTAAGCTCCACGAGCAGGGCCCACCTATTCCTTCTGTAGTCAACAGTGGTGGCTGGTGGTTTTATTTTTTTGGGGGGGGGGTGGCAAACAATCGCACAACACCCCCCCCAGTTGATTGGCGGCAGTGGCAACCCCCCTACCCCCTCGGGTTCAGGCAGGCTCCTATGGGCAGCGGGTTGCGGGCTCCTGTGTCCTCTCTGCATCACGGTGGCTTCCGCCATGCGGCTCCTCCCTCCCTCCTCCTAGGCATCCAATAGGATCGCCTGTCCTTTCAGCCAATCGGGTGACTGATGTCAAAACCAGCTTCCTAATTGGCCGGGAGGAGGATCAGTGTTACAATGGTGAATATTGATTCGCTGTTGTAACACACCTGGGTGGGCTCGGAGCGCACTCTCTGCAAACCAAGCCCACCCGATATTGAAAACTATTAGAGTCTCTGGCTCTAATCGGTGCTTAAAAAAAAAAAAAAAAAAACAGCCCCTCATTATTGGTATCCATCTGCCGGTGTCCTGAAAGAGGCCAGACGCATGGATGGGGGGGGGGGGGTGCTCTTAATGGACGGGCTGCCCCTGGCAGTCAACTATATTGTAATTGTCCCCCCCCCCCCCCCCCCACATTGTAAAGCACTGCGTAAACTGTTGGTGCTTTATAAATCCTATATAATAAAAATAATTATTTATTACATGGATTTATATAGCAGGAGCACTTTACATACTGCACATGTACATCACTCCCTGCCATCAAGGATCTTCCAATCTAAGGTTCCTGTCTCACATGCCTACATACACTAAAGGCTCGTACATACTATAAGAAAATCCGGCGAACATTTTCGTCCAAAGCATTTTCTTCCAATTTTCATATAGTGTGTACACAACTTTCAACAGCCGGTTCCAAATTTTCTAAGGGACAAACTCCAAAATTTTTCTCGTACGGGAACAGAACGTAAGATTTAATGTGTATCATTTTCGCACAAGAAAAATTTAGAAAAGAGAGACTGCGCATGAACAGAAACAATAAACAACAAAAAAAATCCTTTGTCGTACAAATTTTCGTTCATCGGTTCCGATTTGTGAGGAAGATCGGACGATCGTTGGCCCGGTTTTCCTATAGTGTGTACCCCACTTCACTGACATCATATTAGACAGGAACCAATGCACCTCCTGGAGTTTGGAAGAAAATCCAGACAATCACAGGGAGAACATTCTAACTCCATGCAGATAATGTGCAAATTGCACAATTTCTGCAAAGTGGAAGTGCGACCCTCTAAGCCACTGTACAACCTATAATGTTTTAATAGGACTGTACACCCCATTAACACCCATCATACCATAAGAACACCCCTAAATAATAAAGTAAACCCATAACAAGGATTGTGTTAAGGCTTCACTTACACTGGTTGCAGAAAAGAATATCGCTCAATTCCTCCATCAACATGAATAGTATTGATGGGGGAATCCCTCCCCTCCCCTAGAGTAAATGTGTTCTTTTGGTGGGGGAAGCTGTCCCCACCAGAAGAACACAGTGATTATTGATAGCAGCTGTAATAGCAACTAGCAATAATTACATGTAAAATCCAACAGGTTGGTTGTATCCAAGTTGATTGATCAACTTTGTACATTCAGCCTGCCCATACATGGTTCAAATCTTGGCTGGTTCCTGCTGAACTGGCCAAGATTCAAACCATCTATGGCTGGCTTTAAACTCAAGCAGCAATATCTTATACCAACAAATAACAGTTTAGAAACCACTGTGCACCCACAAAGTGGGTGACATTACCCAAAAGTCAGGTTACCAACCTGGCCCCACCTCACCACCACAGCTTAACCCCTTGGCACCAGCCGTACGCAAATATTTGGCCTCTCAGCGCCTGGTCCTTAGCGCCGAGAGGTTGCATATTTGCGTGAATTGCTGCCACTGCACCTGTGCTGAGAGCGCACTCCTGGCACAGTTGCCATCACCTAGCCGAAAGCTCCTGATCCTTGCGATCGGGAGTTTTTGGAACACATGATCGCCAATCACGGCGGTCGTGTGATCTTAAGCCCACCCCGCCTCCTGGCGTCATAAACCTCTTAAAGGGCCGTAAGGCGTCGGTGTTAAGAGGTTAAACAATCATTCTTTTTAATCTAGCTTTAAAAAAGACCCTAACTCCTAAATTTCTATAATAATAACTAGGGTTGTCCCGATACCACTTTTTTAGGACCAAGTACAAGTACCGATACTTTTTTTCAAGTACTCGCCGATACCGATTACCGATACTTTTTTTTTAATGTCACGTGACAGGTTTTTTTTGCTATTTTTTTTTTGGGGGGGGGGGGGGGGGGGGTGAACGTTGTATGTGTGTGTGTTTTTTTGTTTTTTTTTACAATAATATTTTTTTATTCTTTATTTATTTTTTTTTTTTTAATCAGTCCTTTTGGGGGGCTTTGGTGAGATATCAGGGGTCTTAACAGACCTCTGATATCTCCCCCTTGAGACAGAGAAAGAGACAGAGGATAGAGATTCCCCAGTCCCTTTCTCTGCAGCGTCAGCTGCACTGAGAATGAATGGAGAGAAGACAGCGGCTCCTCTCCATTCATAAACTGACACATAGTAATCCCAGGAGATTACAATGTTTCAGTTATGTGAATGGACAGAGTCAGCTGACTCTATCCATACACAAAGGAAGGAGGAGGGGGACGGAGGAACGGAGGGGACAGATAAGGAGAGAGGAATGCAGGGGACAGATAAGGAGAGGAACGGAGGGGGAAAACGGAGGGGGACAGATAAGGAGAGAGGAACGGAGGGGGACAGATAAGGAGAGAGGAATGGAGGGGGAGTACAGAGGGGGAGGGGGACAGATAAGGAGAGAGGAATGCAGGGGACAGCGGAGAGGCACAGAGGAAAGGAGGGGGCATGGAGGAGGATGCAGTGACAGTCAGCTGTGACCGATCACCGCTGTATGTCACTAAAGCTGGTGAAAGCCGCTGGGGGAGAATCTTGTAACTCCCCCACGCGCCGATCACAGCTGACTTCCAGGTATCGGGGGAAGCATCGGGAGCATTTGCCCGAGTACAAGTACTTGGGCAAATGCTCGGTGCCGATACCGATACTAGTATCGGTATCGGGACAACCCTAATTATAACGAGGCACACCGTTTAGCGAGTAAAGTAAGCAGCAACAGACATGTCCCCGGTTGTACAGACCTCAAAGATCTATTTTGCAGAAAATGATTGGCTGAACAACACAAGTGCTCTTTTTCTTGCCTCTACTTTTCCTTTTGTATTGGATTTTTAAAAATAACAAATGCAGTAATCTAGAGGCTGGATAAAAAGTTAGTGCAACATAACACTTTTGGCAGTAAAATAGAACATTTTGTATAGAGATGTACACATCAGACCAAAAAGAGGGGCAACTGAGGCTGTATAAGGGACAAGAGGGCCAGTTGGGAGCTATGACAGAACACTGCTAAAGAGAGCTGTGATGGAACCCTCCAGTTCACAATAAGACCCCTTTCACACTGAGGGGCTTGAAAACTGCTCATGAAACGGCAAGCGCTTTTGAGGTGCTTCTCAAGCATTTCTGAGGTGTTAGCGGTGCGCTTTTTTGAGGGTCACGTGGCTTAAAAGAACCACTTTGAGGTGCTTTTGAAGCGCTTTTCAGGCGCTTCCCATTCATTTCAATGGAGAGGGGCACTTTTGAAGCATTTTTTTTTTTTTTTTTTTTTTTGTGCTTCAAACATGCTCCAAAGATGCTGCTTGCAGGAGTTTTTTCTTCGCCCCGCCAGCGCACCGCCCCAGTGTGAAACCATTAATTGATTTTAATGGCAATTAGTTTTCGTGAGCTTTTCAGGCTTTTTTTTTTTTTTTTTTTTTTTTTTTTTTTAGCGTGAAAGCGCCTGAAAAACGCCTCAGTGTGAAAGGGGTCAAAGAGAAAAAATTACACTCTCGACTCTTGACACTCTATCCAGTTCACAAAAAGAGAAAAATTCAAGTCACCAAAACTGAGTATACAGATCCGCATAGCCATCAATTCACATTTTTACCATGAACTGAAGCTCAGGCCAAGAAAACCAATTACTTGCAGACACAACCAATTACCGTTTTATTTAGGTCTATAAGTTTGAATCCACCCAAATAATTTCCTTCTATGTGGACCTTCCCACATTTGCAACAAATGGGGAATGTGATCAGCCATTCCAGATCCATACACCATATACCACACAAGAGAATTGGGATTTTACCAGGAGGAAAAATTTAAATCCTCTGCACCAGAAAACATATGAATGGACATACTAATTTAATAAATGAAATTCATACAAATTTGTTTCTTTTTTTAATAATTATTAAAGGCTGGGGTGCATAATAAATGCAAAGAGCAGGAAGGCTCTAAAGAGCACTCATCTACTCAAGCACTGAATGCAGGCCTGATGCACTCCCAATGTAGCAGCTGCATATCCTGCAACATCAACACCCTTTTAAAGGACAGATTTAATAGATCTGCTACTAAATGTTTTGCTACCCTGAAAATGTCTTACTTTAACACCTTCCTGGCCGGCCGGCCTATAGACAAATGGCCGCGTGAGACATTTGCCGTTCTGGGTAGACATACAGCATCTCACAAAAATGAGTACACCCCTCACATTTTTGTAAATATTTTATATCTTTTCATGTGACAACACTGAAGTAATTACACTTTGTTACAATGTAAAGTAGTGAGTGTACAGCTTGTATAACAGTGTAAATTAATGTCTAAACCGCTGGCAACAAAAGTGAGTACACCCCTAAGTGAAAATGTCCAAATTGGGCCCAATTAGCCATTTTCCCTCCCTGGTGTCACGTGACTCGTTAGGGTTACAAGGTCTCAGGTGTGAATGAGGAGCAGGTGTGTTAAATTTGGTGTTATTGCTCTCACTCTCTCATACTAGTCACTGGATGTTCAACATGGCACCTCATGGCAAAGAACTGTCTGAGCATCTGAAAAAAAAGAATTGTTGCTCTATATAAAGATGGCTTAGGCTATAAGAAGATTGCCAAGATACTGAAACTGAGCTGCAGCGCGGTGGCCAAGACCATACAGCGGTTTAACAGGACAGATTCCACTCAGAACAGGCCTCGCCATGGTCGACCAAAGAAGTTGAGTGCACGTGATCAGTGTCATATCCAGAGGTTGTCTTTGGGAAATAGACGGATGAGTGCTGCCAACATTGTTGCAGAGGTTGAAGGGGTGGGGGTGGGGGGGGGGGTCAGCCTGTCGGTGCTCAGACCATATGGCGCTCACTCCATCAAATTGGTCTGCATGGCTGTCGTCCCAGAAAAAGCCTCTTCTAAAGATGATGCACAAGAAAGCCTGCAAACAGTTTGCTGAAGACAAGCAGACTAAGGACATGGATTACTGGAACCATGTCCTGTGGTCTGATGAGACCAAGATGAACTTATTTGGTTCAGATGGTGTCAAGTGTGTGTGGCGGCAACCAGGTGAGGAGTACAAAGACAAGTGTATCTTGCCTACAGTCAGGCATTGTGGTGGGAGTGTCATGTTCTGGGGCTGCATGAGTGCTGCTGGCACTGGGGAGCTACAGTTCATTGAGGGACCCATGAATGCCAACATGTACTGTGACATAATGAAGCAGAGCGTGATCCCCTCCCTTCGGAGACTGGGCTGCAGGGCAGTATTCCAACATAATGCCTCCAAACACACCTCCAAGATGTCCATTGCCTTGCTAAAGGTAAAGGTGATGGACTGGCCAAGCATGTCTCCAGACCTAAACCCTCAATTGAGCATCTGTGGGACATCCTCAAACGGAAGGTGGAGGAGCGTAAGGTCTCTAACCTCTACCAGCTCCATGATGGAGTCATTAAGGAGTGGAAGAGGATTCCAGTGGCAACCTGTAAAGCTCTATTGAATTCCATGCCCAAGAAGATTAAGGTAGTGCTGGAAAACAATGGCGGCCACACAAAATATTGACACTTTGGGCCCAATTTGGACATTTTCACTTAGGTGTGCACTCGCTTTTGTTGCCAGTGGTTTAGACATTAATGGCTGTGTGTTGAGTTATTTTGAGGGGACAGCAAGTTTACACCGTTATACAAGCTGTACACTCACTACTTTACATTGTAGCAAAGTGTCATTTCTTCAGTGTTGTCACATGAAAAATAAAATATTTACAAAAATGTGAGGGGTGTACTCACTTTTGTGAGATACTGTAGGGTTGCCACCTCATCCCTTTAAACCCGAACACTTATTAATTACACAGGTTCTGAGGGCAACTTAATGCAGATAAGGCAGCCAAAGAACCTTTGTAATTAATATGGGTTTTAAAGGGATGAGGTGGCCAATCACAGCAGATCACATGACAGTTGTACACAATGAATGGCTTCAATTCATGCCATTCATTGTGTACTATTGTTGAACTCTGTGATTGGTCACAATGATCATATGGTACAGACAGGGCCAGTAACAACCCATCGGTACCATGTGATTAGCTGTGGCCAATCACAAAAGTAAACACTGAATGAATCGTTTTCATTCAGTAAAAAAAATGGTGGCTTATAACAGTGAAATTCACTGTTACAAACACAAAAAAAACATCCTGATCACCTACCCAGAGTAGTATAGTGTAATGCTGGCCATACACGGCCAACGAAAAATCGTTCGTATGGACACTTCGTTCGTTTTTCGGCAAGTTAATGGGGACGTTTTTGTGGGAAAAAAACAAACGGGAAGTTTGGAAAATTTCTGCCGAACGTACGATAAATTGCAAGGTTAATGTGTTTCCTGTCCGAACTGTCTGCACTAGGTATATGTAAAAAAACTAACAAAAAATTATTTATTCATGTTCACTGAACAATTTATCGGTCATTACATGATGGCACGATCGTTTGCGGTCACGGTCGAACGTTCGTTTTTCGAAAATGTGTTCGGCCGATTTTCTGTATAGTGTATGGCCAGCATTACTGTGGTTACACTGTATTTCTCTTTTCACAGTAGCTAAAAATAAAATCTTAAAAAAAATGTACCGTATTTATCGGCGTATAACACGCACCCCAATTTAAGAGGGAATTTTAAGGAAAAAAAAACTTTTAGGAGGGAAGTTGAAGGGAAAAAAACTTACATTTAAATGCCAATCTTTGCTGCCTTCTCAGTGCAGTCTTGCCCCAGTGCAGCCATGTAAGTGCAGCCTTCCCCCAGTGCAGCCTTCCCCCAGTGCAGCCTTCCCCCAGTGCAGCCTTCCCCCAGTGCAGCCTTCGATCCTCTATCCCTGCCATCCTGGGCTTCAAAATCGCCGACCGCGATTTGAAAATGGCGCCGCCGGCACCGAAATACACAGAGCCGGTCCCCGGCTCTTCCCGGCGGCTCTCGTTCGCCGCCGGGAAGAGCCGAGGACCGGCCCTGTGTATTTAGGCGCCGGCGGCACCATTTTCAAATCGCGGTCAGCGATTTTGAAGATGTGACAGCACGGGATCGCAGGGGATCGGCGTATAACACGCACCTGCGATTTTCCCCTGATTTTAAGGGGAAAAAAGTGCGTGTTATACGCCGATAAATACGGTAATTTAAAAAAAAAATTGAAAGAGATTTTTTTTTCTTTATATACTGTCACCTGTTAGTGTCCCTGATCACAGTGGCAGCAGTTATATGATGATACTGCACTTGTAATAGTATGTAGCAAAAAAAAAAAAAAAGAAAATAGAAAATGTTTTTTTATTTTATTTCATTTTCCAAAGAATTGTGACAAAAAATTACAACTTCATAAAACTTGCCAAGCCTCTTGCTTTCCAAAAAAAAGGGGTCATTTTGGGGATATTTGTACTGTCCTGGCATTTGCAGACCTCAAGAAATGAGTATTGCATCTAGGCTTCCGTTGGCTGTTTTTTCCCTTATCCCTGACTTGCCATGTCTTGTTCTGCACCATGTTTCTTTTGGAAGCAGGCATTGTGATAGAGACAGGCCATTGCTTCCTCATGTCAGAGCCTCCAGGAAGGAGAACAGAGGGCAACAAAGTAATGACATCACCAAAACTCGCTCCAAATCTGAGATTGGCAGTCCTAAACAGTAAGGATGAGCTCAGGCATGTTCGCAACTCCACGTGCCCGTGCCGGCCAGGAAGCTGACACTCGACAGTGCTAATCACAGGCAGTGAGACATTTCCCGATCCGCGGCTGCAAAGATTGGGAAATGTCTCACTGCCTGAGATTAGCTGCGGAGTATCATCTTCCTGGCTGGAAGAGCGGAGAGCGCTGATCAGGAGCTGGGCAGCTGCTGGTTTTCCAGCATAAAAACAAAAAACAAACCGCGCTAAAAAGTGAGTCCAATCAATATAGGTGAAAAAAGATTCAATTAAGTCCACATGGCATAATAGATCCTCCTAAATGGTGAATAGAGGACAAAATTATGGGATATTCTGCTTACCAGAACGTAAGCGAGGTTCAGCAGGTGGCTTTAAACCCAGCCTGGGCCTTTCAGTGTGCTCCAAGAGGGGTAGGATCCGACAGACTTACGTAGCGGACCGAATCCACATAGGTGTAGAAAAACATACAAAAAACATAGCGTAATACTGACAAAAAAATAATTCCCTAAATAGGAGTGCTCATACAAAAAAACATTTAAAGGATCGTGAGACCCCCAAATGTATAGCAAACCAGGGGCGTGGAGTCAAGAAAGGGGGAAGTGACATGCAACATGCAAAAGAATGTGATGTCTTAAATCAAAAACTATATCTGTATCTGATTACCAGAAAAAAATATAAAAGAGGCGAGTACAGATCCAAAGAAGATATAGATAAACACCCGGTGCTCAGATATGGGGGGCCGCTTACCAGATGGTAAACTTGTGAAGGTATGACAACGGTAGGCTAATAGCCCTGGTAAACCCAGAATGAAATCCTGACCA
This sequence comes from Lithobates septentrionalis, assembly GCA_037952835.1. Lineage (NCBI taxonomy): Eukaryota > Metazoa > Chordata > Amphibia > Anura > Ranidae > Lithobates > Lithobates septentrionalis. Next base: position 5,558,154 of record JBBDGP010000998.1, read on the forward strand.
GAATTGAAGGAGTTCCTGCTCACCAGAAGATCAGTTAGAAGGAGCCAAAAACGAAATGGTGGTGGCGTCACCGCGATCTCGTCCCAGCAGACTCCTCACAAGCTCCGATCAAAAGTGTTCAGAAAGGAGAAGCAGCCAATAGTGTCATATCGTAACAAAATCCAGTTTATTCAAAAGTAAAAACACTTACATTCAGAAACGAAAAAAACAGCGATGCCGGCCGGCACTCAGATAGCTCCCGTCCACAACAGGGCAAACGTGGTGACGTCAGAACGTCCCTCCCAGACGCGTTTCGTCACAGGTTGACGTTGTCAATGGGGAACGGGCAGCGTGCTGAGCCACCACATTTATAAAGAAACACCAAGCCTCGCTCTGGGATTCAGATAGACGAAACACAGGGCGCCATTTTAGGTGTGGGCAGAAAGTATTGGAAAGCCACGGAAACAGCAATAGCTGTAACCTAAGCCAAATTCCAACACTTCAGGTAATAATAACACATAGAAGTGTGACTTTCAATGTTAAAATTGAACAAATTAAAGGAAATAATCCGAGATAAAGGTAAATTAAAAGTTAAAACTAAAGGGATTTGTTATCCCTAATCAATTAAGGCCCCCTATCTGTAGATCGGGTCTCAATTGTCTAGTGAGGAGGAAAAGCGATCTGAGTGACCAGATAAATGCACTTCCAGAAAAACATATATATATCAACAGCAATGTCCCCAATAGGGGGCACCAACCAATATATGATTCTGAAATATTCTGTCCCACAAAGGAGACCTAAAATTGGGCTAATTAAAAGCATACAGTCAAACATAATAATAATAATATAAATGTTAAAGCATAACAAAAAATTAAAAATATTGGGTTAGACTCATACCACATGAATTTTAAAAAACAAAACTTATATGGAAAAATCGATAAGAAGACTATGCATAGTAAGCTCCTCAATCAAAGGCTATATGTCTCGTGCAAAGACCCCACTATGCATAGGGAGTGTTAATAATTATATGGAATAAATTATACAAATTATACATATAGAAAGGGGGAACAAAGTTATTAAATTCCCAAATAAAAATCTGATAAAATTATGAAATATACCAAGAATTCAGAACAGCCAGTCTAGAGGGATCCAATCTAAACTAATGGTGTTAGGCCACTACTCCATAATGTCCTCGATTTGAAGAGGACATGGAGATCCGGGTGAGATTCTATCACGGGCCTCTACCGTAGCTAACAAAAAAGGGGGCGCCATTTAAGGGTAACGAAAAACAAAAATAGTAAATTAATGAAAAATTTATAAAAATTAAGATAAAGACCTTGTCAGAAATTCAAATAGATGAAATAGGGTCATGGTCTTAACGGGGGTCGAATATGCCCAGTACAGATGGAACGCAAAAAAGGCAACAAACTCCTATATTCAATGGAAACAAAACCTATGAGCTTTTCTCAGCAAAGGCCACAGAATTAGGAATTGTCAATAAATGCGTTAACGTCCACGTCTATGTTAAGGCCGTGAGGCGTGTAGCTTTTTACCCTGTGGATCCAGGCCATTTCAGACCTGGAGATCTCCCTCACCAGGGAGCTACCCCGCCAATGCTGTTTGTAGCGGTCAATCCCCAAAAATAAAGTGTTGGAGGGATCTCTATTATGTACCAACCTGTAATGCTTTGAGACTGAATGGTTTTTAAAACCTGTAAGAATATTGGTAATATGTTCATTCAGTCTCACCTGTAGGGGGCGTTTTGTTCGCCCGACGTATTGCAAGCCACACGGGCATTGCAATAGATACACTACCCCAGTGGTGGAACAGGTGATGAATGGGGTGATATGGTGAGATCGGCCAGTTTGTGTTGAAACGAAAAATTGAGTCCTCCTAGTCACACCTGAATTGTAGGAACAGACCCGACATTTGTTGCATTTGTAAAAGCCAGTTAATTGGTCAAAAAAGGTAGTTCTGTTTCGAGGGGGATCTAGTATCCCTGGGGCTAGCCTGTTCTTAAATGAGGGAGCCCCCCTAAAAATAATTCTAGGCCTAGGAGGTAGGACCTCTCTCAACACTCGGTCATTGGTAATCAAGTGCCAATGCTTGGAAACTAATTGTTTGATTTCTTTGTGTTGGAGTGAGTATGTGGTAATAAAAGGAACTCCCAAATTGGACATGGGGTTATCAGTCCGGGGTCTGTCCCTCAACAAAAGCTCCCTATCCATTTCTTGTACATTCCTTAGGGCCGGAATCAAGTCCTCATTGGTGTATCCTTTTTCTAAAAATCTCTCTGTAAGAACATTACTCTGTGTCAGAAATTTCCCCAGATCTGAGCAATCCCTACGGACTCTCATGTACTGGCTTTTGGGTATCCCCTTCAACCAGGGTCCATAGTGGCAGCTTTCAAGTGGAATGAAAGAGTTCCTATCGCTCTCCTTGAAAAAGGTTGAAGTAGACAAATACCCATCCTCTATGGATATAGTGAGGTCCAGGAAGTGGATCTGAGTTTGACTTGTCTCAAAATTCAGTTGAATTCCACGGTCGTTGGTATTTAGGGAGGATAAGAACTGCTGAAGTTCCTGGCCCTCCCCATCCCATATTGTATCCATATTCACATATTCACATATATTATTGGTTTACATATTTTTATTGTTTTTCTAAGCGCAATTTTTGTTTTTTATGGTTTTCCAGCATGTTCGCCCAACCGAAGCCATCCAACCCTTACACACAGGCCGAATGTTGTACTAGCGATATCGGCCAGCATTCGGTCCGTGTGTATGGGGCTTTACCTTATTAGTGTACCCTCCTCCAGCACTGACTGATATAGGCTGTCAGTCAATACGCCATCCCCTGCCATCTCTTCTGCCACTGCTTTTAGGTTATTCATACTTGCGGGCATGCTCCACATCGTGTACAAAAAAAAAGAAAATGCTATAAGGAAGAAGTTTTTGGCACAAGTGACTTTGCATGTCTCCTGCCAAAAAAAAAAAAAATAAAAAAATCGACTTTTTTTTTTTTTTTTTTTTTAACAGTTTTTGCAATTTTTGAAGCTTAGTTCTGCCTTCAGAAGTGGCATGTGTTTTTGCAGTTATCGCAGCTGTTTTGTTGACTGTGCTCTACTACATTGCCGCTAAACAGAGAATGCCATAAACAAGTGTGATAAAAGTCACACCCAGCATGCAGCTTCTGTGCAGACACTGGCCTCTCTGTCTTCCCTAGCCCTGGGCTTTTCCTTCTTCATTCATTGTGTGAGTACATAGCTAAGCACTTACACAACCAGAAGAAATGAAGGGAAAGGCTGCACCCAACACTGCTTTGGCCAAACATGATGTTTTCACACATCTTTCCTATCTGTATACAGCTGGAAAAATGGGTACCTGCTCACTGCTGACTGGCATTTACAGTACTACAAAATGGGGTTTGTATACTGACAGCGTTTCTTAAAGTGCTTGTAAACCTCAGACATGCAATATGAACAAAGCATATCCCTCTATAGTGTGTACTTGTCTCACTCCAGAGCACTAAGTGTCATTTCTGTCCACTGCCTCGTTCTTCTATAAGCATGAGTCACTTCTTCTGATGAGTTTTCCTGACACCAAGAGAAAAAAGGTAACCGGGAAGGGACCTCCTGCTGATTGACAGCCTCAGCTCTGTTCCTGTGTGCTGTGTGCAAGGATGGGGGGTGTCCCTATCTTCCAGTCAGCTCTCAGAGCTCTATTCACTAATGTAACATCAGCTCTCTGCCCCATGCTTTTCAGAGCTGGGAGATCATGTGTAATTTCTGTACTTTGAATGGATGTGGGGGAAAGATGGCTGTAGATAAACGGGTACAAGTTACGTAGATGAATGTGTTTCATCTCTGTGTATCACCTGAGGCCAGTCACTTCACTGGGTATATGTAGGGGTTTACAACCACTTTAAGGCCCCATTCACACCTAAGCGTTTTGTAGCTCAAAACTCTCAGCAAACAAAATTCCATGTTGTTCAATAGTGGGCGCTTACATATGAGCGCTCAGGCACCTGATGCCTGACGCTCTAAAAAAGCTACATAAGTTACTTTTGAGGCAGATTTTGGCACTTTTAGCCCCCATAGACTTCAATAGGAATGTCAGTAAATGAGCGTATTTTAATCACTTGCTGACAGCTTAACATAGTTGTACGGGGCAGGGTGGCTCTCCTGCTTCAAATCATTTACCTATAGATCACATACTGTCAATTGATGACCTCTGTCACCTGCTGATTGGCGAGGAGAAAGACAGGACAGAGCTCTGTTTATGTAAACAATACAGAGCTCTGTCCTGTCAGTGGGGATGTTGTAGTTTTGTTTCCCTGCAAAGCAGGGAATAAAAACTGTTGCATCCCTTAGTAAAAGCAGCAACAAAGTACACACACACACACTGGCTATGTGCATGTTTAACCCTTTGATTTCCCTAGATGTTAACCCCTTCCTAGCCAGTGTCATTAGTATAATGACAGTGCATATTTTTAGCACTGATCACTGTATTAGTGTCACTTGCTCCCACAAAGTGTCAGTTACTGTCAGATTGCCCGCCATACTATCCCAGTCCCACTGTAAGTCGCTGATCGCCGCCATTACTAGTATAAAAAAAAAAAAAAATTCCAGTGTGTGTGATATAAATCATTGTTCGCAGATGCTATAAACCATTGTTTGCGTAAACCAATTAATATACACTTTTTTCTTTAGCAAAAATGTGTAGCATAATACATATTGGCCTAAATTAATGAAAAAAAGATTTAAAAAAAAAAAAATTATTGGCTATGTTTTATAGCAGAAAGTAAAAAAATATTGTGTTTTTTTTTTTTGTTCTGTTTTTTTTTGTTCTGTCTTTTTTCATTTTTATAGTGCAAAAAAAAAATGCACAGGTGATCAAATACCACCGAAAGAAAGCTGTATTTGTGGGGAAAAAATTATGCAAATTTTGTTTTATGTACAGCGTCGCATGACTGTGCAATTGTCAGTTAAATTAATGCAGTGGCAAAATGCAAAAAACAGCCTGGTCATGAAGGGAATTAAATCTTCTGAAGGTCAAGTGTTTAAGGCGGGTTTTTTTGCCGGCGTGTAGGAACTGGTCTTCTTCCCCTAGTATATCACTTTGGCTGAACCAAAAGTGCCCTAAGCTTGAATACACATGTTAAACACTTGAAATACACTTCTGTACACACAAAAGCACGCAAATAAAGATTGCTGAAAACGCCTGAAAATCGATCTGTCTCACACCTGCACGCTTCCTAAATATGTGACAAAATACACAAAAATATGTGTTTTTTTAAAGCTTGTTTAGGAAAGGTGCTGCAATCATATGATGTGCTTGCGGTGCCATTAATAGTTAATGGCACCCCAGGTGCGAGTAGCAGACATGAATTTTGCCACACGACAAAATATGCCAAAATGCTCACTGAAAAAACTCAAAACCAAAATAGTTCTTGAGCTACTTTGGGGCAATTGTTGCAGAGAGGGCAGACCATTCAAGTGAATGGGCTGCCCTGGTCATGACTCGCGTTAACGCTTGGAAAACTCATCAGTTCCTGCTATGCTCAGGCGTGAATGGGGCCTTAATGCGTAGGCCAGTGCAAAGTAAATATACCTGTAGATCTGCCAAAAATGCACTCTGCTACTAATGGGATTGTACACCCCATTAACACCCATCATACCATAAGAACATACCTAAAATATAAAATAAAAACACAAGGATTGTGGAAAAGCTTAGGCCGCGGCCCCTTTATTGGGTTTAAAACTATCTTAATTATGAAATGAACTTTAACCTTTAATACCAAACAGAACCGCTGTTAACCATTAACAGACCAACATGCTTAGTCACTAAGACTCAAGCAGCAATATCTTATATCAACCAAATAACAGTTTACCAACCACTGTCTACCCACAAAGTGGGCGACATTACCCAAAAGCCAGGTTACCAACCTGGCCCCACCCCATCACCGCGGCCTAAACAATTGCTTTTTACAATCCAGCATTAAAAATGCTGTTGCCAATGACTGAGAAAATGCACCAAAAACATACCTCTTAAATTTGAAATGATAAAGAGGGACACCCTTTTACACAGTACGTAGCAAAGAACATGTCCCTGGTTACAGGGACCTCAAACATCTAATATGCAGAAATGATTGGCTAAACACCACAAGTGCTTTTTTATTACGTCTACTTTACCTTTTATAATGGCTTTTCAAAATAACAAATGCAGTAATCTGGATAAAAAATTTAGTGCAGCATAACACTTTTGGCAGTAAAATAGTACATTTTGTATAGAGATGAACACCTCAGACCAAAACGAGGGACAACTAAAGCTGTATGAGGGACAGAGGGATTTGGTCCCAAAGGAGGGACAACTGGGCACTATGCCAAACACTACTAGACCTCTGATGTAACTCTCCAGTTCACAATAGGTAAAATGAAGTCACTAATAATGAGTATACAGTAAGTCAGCATATCCGTCAATTGACATTTTATGGTAACTGTACCATAAACTGAAGCCCAGGCCTAGAAAACTACTTATTTGTAGACAGAACAGTTCCTATTTTATTTAGAAGGTCTAAGATTTTGAATCCACCTAAATAATTCCCTTTCAGGTGAACAAGCATATCCAATACAGCTCACACTTGTAAATAGAGAAAATGATCAGCCAACTATTCCAAATACCTTCCCCATATACCCTGCCAGAGAAAGGGAATTTTAACAGGAGGATTCTAAAATCCTCAGCACCAAAAAAACATGAATGTCGACTATTCATACTATTATTTTATATATATATATATATATATACACTACCGTTCAAAAGTTTGGGGTCACCCAAACAATTTTGTGTTTTCCATGAAAAGTCACACTTATTCACCACCATACGTTGTGAAATGAATAGAAAATAGAGTCAAGACATTGACAAGGTTAGAAATAATGATTTGTATTTGAAATAACATTGTTTTTACATCAAACTTTGCTTTCATCAAAGAATCCTCCTTTTGCAGCAATTACAGCATTGCACACCTTTGGCATTCTAGCTGTTAATTTATTGAGGTAAGCTGGAGAAATTGCACCCCACGCTTCTAGAAGCAGCTCCCACAAGTTGGATTGGTTGGATGGGCACTTCTGGCGTACCATACGGTCAAGCTGCTCCCACAACAGCTCAATGGGGTTCAGATCTGGTGACTGTGCTGGCCACTCCATTACCGATAGAATACCAGCTGCCTGCTTCTGCTGTAAATAGTTCTTGCACAATTTGGAGGTGTGTTTAGGGTCATTGTCCTGTTGTAGGATGAAATTGGCTCCAATCAAGCGCTGTCCACTGGGTATGGCATGGCGTTGCAAAATGGAGTGATAGCCTTCCTTATTCAGAATCCCTTTTACCCTGTACAAAGCTCCCACCTTACCAGCACCAAAGCAACCCCAGACCATCACATTACCTCCACCATGCTTAACAGATGGCGTCAGGCATTCTTCCAGCATCTTTTCATTTGTTCTGCGTCTCACAAACGTTCTTCTTTGTGATCCAAACCCCTCAAACTTGGATTCATCCGTCCACAACACTTTTTTCCAGTCTTCCTCTGTCCAATGTCTGTGTTCTTTTGCCCATCTTAATCTTTTTCTTTTATTGGCCAGTCTCAGATATGGCTTTTTCTTTGCCACTCTGCCCTGAAGCCCAAAATCCCGCAGCCGCCTCTTCACTGTAGATGTTGACACTGGTGTTTTGCGGGTACTATTTAATGAAGATGCCAGTTGGGGACCTGTGAGGCGTCTGTTTCTCAAACTAGAGACTCTAATGTGCTTATCTTCTTGCTTAGTTGTGCAACGCGGCCTCCCACTTCTTTTTCTACTCTGGTTAGAGCCTGTTTGTGCTGTCCTCTGAAGGGAGTAGTACACACCGTTGTAGGAAATCTTCAATTTCTTTGCAATTTCTCGCATGGAATAGCCTTCATTTCTAAGAACAAGAATAGACTGTCGAGTTTCAGATGAAAGTTCTCTTTTTCTGGCCATTTTGAGCGTTTAATTGACCCCACAAATGTGATGCTCCAGAAACTCAATCTGCTCACAGGAAGGTCAGTTTTGTAGCTTCTGGAAGGAGCTAGACTGTTTTTAGATGTGTGAACATGATTGCACAAGGGTTTGCTAATCATCAATTAGCCTTCTGAGCCAATGAGCAAACACATTGTACCATTAGAACACTGGAGTGATAGTTGCTGGAAATGGGCCTCTATACACCTATGTAGATATTGCACCAAAAACTAGACATTTGCAGTTAGAATAGTCATTTACCACATTAGCAATGTATAGAGTATATTTGTTTAAAGTTAGGACTAGTTTAAAGTTAGCTTCATTTAAAAGTACAGTGCTTTTCCTTCAAAAATAAGGACATTTCAATGTGACCCCAAACTTTTGAACGGTAGTGTGTATATATATATATATATATATATATATATATATATATATATATATATATATATATATATATATATATATATATATATATATATATATATATATATATATATGATATGTATGTGTATTTTTTTTATTATTATTTATTTGTTTTATTTTTTATTATTACTATTATAAAAGGCAGGGACATATGTAATAAATGCAAAAAGCAGGATGGACATAAAGAGCAGGGCACCCATCTATATTCTGATGCATTCCCTATATAGCAGCATCATGTCCTGCACCATCAACATTTTTTAGGGACAGATTTAAAATGATGATTGTGATAAAAGAAAGCCATTCAAATGGGACAGAAAAAGAAAAGAAAGGAAAGGAAAGCCCTGCGAATAGTTAAAAGTGCTGAATCAGCTCTATTGGGCAAAGAGAATGGCCTAAGGCATGAAATCACTGCCTATCCTTGTCTTGCTAATCCAGTTCTGCAAACACTTTTGTCCAGTAAGTTATCAACTTACTTCAACTAACCAGACTGAATTTAGTGGGAAAGCAGTTCTAAAATATTTTATATGCAGAAGAACAGATTGATTCCATAGCAGTAGCGAAACTACATGACACATTGAATGCAATTTGTGACTCAATAGCAATATAAACATAGCTTCTGAAAACCTTTTCATAACTTTTCACCAAAAGCGAGAATTGCATGCAAAGTCATTGTGTCTCAAACTCCTACTAACAGTTTTGATGAGAGTGTGGAAACAAGCACTTTGATACATGTCATATAAAGGCCAAAGAGTTCTGCAGTGTCCTCAAAGGAGAAGCAACCAATGACATAGATAATGCAGGTTGTTTCAGGAAGGGAATGGAATATAATATTGGATATAACTGCAAGCGAAAAACTGGTTTTAAGGACATTGTAGACCTTTGAATAGCGCTGGGGTAACCAGTGTCCTGAAACAGTGAAAACATAGCAAAACAAAACATCAGCTAATAAATGTTTTGCTACCCTGAAAATGTCCTACTTTAACCTAAATATTAAATGAAGACCAGGAAGAACCATATATCTTAGACATTTTAATTGCATAAAAACGCTTTTCTAACATTCATGGATAAGAGGCTCTGGCGGGTGAACTGCTGGCTCCAAAGTGCAACAGCCACAACAATAGGGAAGAGCCCAAGTGAACAATATTCTTAGGGATACCATGTAAATATAATATTCTGGTCAAAACGCTGAACACTATTTGCCAGACTGGAAATGACCACATTCAATAGAGTTTGTAGACAACTTGAAAATGCTTATCTAAAACAAAATTCACCCTGCCACATAGAGCCAATATTTTACGTTGAAATAAATTTGCACCAAAACCAGTAGATACTCTTTTACCTTCTAACCAAACCAACATGCCAATAAGAAAATTTAAGGCCTGAGATGAGAAACACCCAGTGCACTAGTAACATTCTGCTCATAGACATAATGCCCGATACAAACACCAAAAAGCCTAAGGACAACTGAATAACATAAATAATATACTAGTTTCTGATAAGGTGGTTCTGAAAAGATACCATGTCTTTTTGTAGGAGTCTAAAACTCCATCCTGGCCAACTCTATAACAACACCCAGGAAATAATGTGGAGCAAAAGGCAGAACTGTTGTTCAGCAGCCAAAGAGACATGATAAGATTCATTGACCATCAAACTGGAAGACCAGGGGATCACTTTCCCCATGCTCATTGGACTATGGCTTTAAGAACAAACTTCCTACCAGGAAACAGTATTTTGCAAAGCGGATTTCTGCAGCACTGTAGTAGAAATACACTGTGATTTACTAAAAGAAAAGCAGAGCTCTGAACTGAATTAAGAGGAAGAGGAGCATTGGAGAATGCAGATCTCTCTGGCTGAGCCACAGAGGGGATCATGTAGCTAAACCAAGAGCCTTACAATGCTTCACTATTTCAATCTTAATGCTGCTTATCAAAAAAAAAAAATACAATTGAGATGAAGCAAGAAGAGAATGACCAGGAAGTTACACGCTCCTCACCAAAAGCATAGAATAAACAAAAAAGATTTTAATGTCAGATTTGACTAAAAGGGCATCTGACCAAATGATCTAATCACAAAAAGAGTTTGATATATTGTAGATTTAGGTATATCAATGAGAATAGGCTATCACCAATTGGATCAATAAAGAACAGGAACCCTTAGGAACTGACAAATGATTAAACTCATTGGATTCTAGAGGAATCACAGCTAGAGGTAATAGCTTAAAAAGGAGTTCCCATTTAAAAAAAAAAAAAAAAGTTAAGAGTCAGCAGCTACAAATGCTGCAGACTTTTAATTGGACACTTACCTGTCCCAGGGTCCAGCGATGTGGGGGATCGAAGCCCCGCTCATCTCCCCCTCCGTTCAGCAGCGCTGGCATTGCAACTGTGGGCGCAGGGCTGTGGCTTCACAGCCGGGCACCCACTGCGCATGCGCGAGCGGCGCCTCGCGCCGTGATTGGCCGCTCAGTCATCTGGGACCTGTAATGGGTCCCAGATGATTGACAAGAGGGAGGGAGCAGAGCTGAGCCCTTCCTGTGCCAAGGGGAAGTGATGTCACCAGCCCAGGCACTGAAAGAGGCCAACTATGAGGGACCCCCTAGCAACAGGCATTTAGAGGTAAGTAAAAAAAAAAAAAAATTCCAAATGTTTTTTTTAGGCACATTCATGTATTGGAACACCACTTTAAAGAAATGGAGGAACTATATGAGGTGGGATCCTCTCTTCATAAATTTCTTTTGAAAATTTTAAAAACAGTATCATGCTAACAAGTCATTTTCTGTGACACGTGGTGTACTGTATTTGTACTGCTCTTTTACTTTTCATAATAAAACAAAGTAGGAAAATGTATAAAAAACAATATTTAGGCAACTCGTTCACTAATTTAAAACTTACATGCCTTAAACAGCCTAATTCTTGTCAAGGAAGTAAATAAAACCCTCAGAAAAGCCAATAATGATAAGCTGACTGATCAGCCTGTTAGGGGAGATTTTGGGGTTACATGAGTGCCTAACAACCCTGTCATGCTGTATGCTGGACAGGATCACTACCATTCTAACACAGTACCTGCAATAACTGCAGCAAATGAAAACACAATAAAGACATTTCACAGGTCAGAAGTGTGATAAATGAAATATAAATTAAAGTACCAGAGATCTGAAAGTGAACAGGAGAGATAACTAAAGGCTGACAGACAGAGGACACTGATCAGGGAAGACACTGACACAGAGGATACTGATCAGGGAAGACACTGACACAGGGGACACTGATCAGGGAAGACACTGACACAGGGGACACTGATCAGGGAAGACACTGACACAGGGGACACTGATCAGGGAAGACACTGACACAGGGGACACTGATCAGGGAAGACACTGACACAGGGGACACTGATCAGGGAAGACACTGACACAGGGGACACTGATCAGGGAAGACACTGACACAGGGGACACTGATCAGGGAAGACACTGACACAGGGGACACTGATCAGGGAAGACACTGACACAGGGGACACTGATCAGGGAAGACACTGACACAGGGGACACTGATCAGGGAAGACACTGACACAGGGGACACTGATCAGGGAAGACACTGACACAGGGGACACTGATCAGGGAAGACACTGATCAGGGAAGACACTGATCAGGGAAGACACTGATCAGGGAAGACACTGATCAGGGAAGACACTGATCAGGGAAGACACTGATCAGGGAAGACACTGACACAGAGGAGAATGAAGCAGACAGAACAGAGTGAAGTCTGTGTACATTCCCAGCCCTCAGGGCCTTCACTCACCCCTAGTCTGTGATGATGATGATCCTGTTGGAAAGGTGTTGATCATGCTGTCAGCCCATAGTAGCAGCTTCAGGTTCGCTGCCTACCTGGCTCATGCTGGCAGGAACAGTCGTGCTGTGGGTGTCTGAAGAAGAGTAGGGCCTCCTTATCCTGCGTATTCTTTCACGGTAGCTCCTGTCCTGTCGGCCTGTATGCTGACATTTCCATCCAGTGGTCCTTCTCTTCTGGTCCCTGTAAAGTCCCAGTGGTGATGTGATGCTCTTATAGTTTTGCCTCAAGTATTGTTCTACCTACAGGTGGATGAAAAGTTCCCTGTCTGACCTCAGGGAACCTATTACCATCAGTATACAGGGTAGCCCTGGCACTTCAGGAATGAGAGGCACAATACAGGCCCAGGGCCCACAGATGTAAGTGATGATACATCTGTCACCAGTGAAAATTGAGGGGGGAAAAGTAAAATAAATGAATGAATTAAATGACTGAGGCGATCCTTCCTCCAGGGGAATTAGTCTTTTGAAATAGTTCATGAAGTACAATATCCATTCTGGGCTGAGAGCGGGTCAAAAGATCCAAAAGGAAGGCTGAGGAAAATCCAGAGGTGAGTCCAGCTGAGAGACCTGAGGTAAACGCTGACTCCGCCCAGTGACAGGAGAGGATATAGGTAACAGGTTACACTCATTGGCTAGGTGTTTCCCACAAAAGGATTTGTCACCAATCCAGTGCTCAGCAGCTGAGGTAAATCTTCCTAGCAACGGCAGGCAGCTTGTCACCTGAAACACAAAACAAAGAACCAGCAAAGCAGCCAAAGAGAGTCACTTAATCACCATAGCCCTCTATTAAGAGTAAAATGTATTTATAAAACAAATGGGTGTCAGGGGTGACAATCCCATGGGGCCACTTCTCTATTTTATTCTTTCGTGGCCCTGACATTCCTATTGTAGACTGACACACAGCTTTTTTATGTAGACTGAGCGGTGTCAGCCCTGCCCAGTTTTCTTTTGCGAAACTACTCAATCACTCCCACTCCTTTACTTTCCCTCTTACTTTCCTTGAGATAACACAAGAAGTGTGCAGAGGACACAAGACCGCTCTGATTTTCTGATGTGATCAACAGGTCGTTTTTTTACTTTAGTCAAATTGATATGAAGAACACTTTCAATGGTATATTTTGAAAGACCAAAACGAACATATAAGTGAAGTATGTTGTTAGGATTTATGTACACTCTACCCCCCCCCCCCCCCCCAACAACCACCCAACACATAAATGCAGCGCCAAAAGGGTGGGCTTTAACATCCACATGGCGCATATATGCGTCACTGGGTGGCCATTGTTTGTGCTGAGTGTGCATTCACTGCATGCTGTCAAAGACCGCTCTCAGTCTGGGGTAAAGTATGATAGCTGGCGGGACTAGCTTCCAATCATGTGACCACTGTGACAGTGATCCCTCCTGCAACCCCAGCATTCTGAACTGTTTAAAGGGGCATCCGGGTGGGCAAGAAGGGGTTAAGGGCTTCTTCACACCAGTCCACTTGTGTATTAGAAGTGCGGGGTGATTTTGATGTGCGTTAGTGTTTACATTTTTTTTTCTTTTCACATTTTATTGAAGTCTAACTTCATTAAACCCCCCAGTGACACACGGGTCCAAATCGCATGATGAAGCGCACCCTACTGCCAGCAATGGTACTGTTCAAATTGGTGCGATGCCCACTTTGCGGTGTCGCACTGATTTGAAAAAGAAGTTCCTGCACTATTTTAGCTGGAAGGACATGATGAGCCCTCCAAGCTTGCAGAACACTATGATTAATGCTAGCTGCTATAGCTACTGGCATTAATCATATGCAAAACATCCAACAGGCTAATTGTAAAGTCAATCAATAGACTGACTTGTAGTAAGGTTTAGAGTGTGTGTGTGTGTGTGTGTGTGTAGGGTTAGTTCTGGTCACATGTGATGGTAGAGGGTCTCATCCATAAATTCATAAGTGGTACGATTGTATAGTAGGCATTTAAATATTCCCCCATTAAGCACATATCACATAGTTCATATAAAAAATATACAAAACTTTATTTCGTCCAATAAAAACGTGTTTCCTATATGCATTTGTACATAGATACCCTCTCAGTTGACATCTACCACATGGATGGAGAACACTGTAGTTTAGTTGAAATGGGAAAAAGTTGGGGTCGACGCGTTTTGTGGGAATACCACTTCCAATGGACCTCCTATCTCCTATATTAACACAAGGGAATCGGTCAACTCTGGAAGCAAAGAATACATATTTGGTTCAAAGTACATTCACAAAAAAGAGAGATTTAAATTATGAAAATGACAAAACCTACCATGCGTAGTATTGTATAGTAACTATCCCTGGGGTGAGGAGGGAAGAGACCCTCCAAAAAAGAAAAAAAAAAAGAGGGGGGGCTTAATCCTTCTTCTTTTTTTTTTTTTCTTTTTTTTAAATATACTTTGAACTAAGTATATATTTTCACAGTTGATTGATTCCTTTGTGTTTATATAGGAGATAGGAGGTCCTGAGGAAGCGGCAAATGCATATTGAAAACATGTTTTTATTGAAAATGTTTTTATTGGACGAAATAAAGTTTGATTATTAATAATAATACAATTATATATATATAATATAATAATATATAAATTTTTATATGAACTATGTAATATGTGCTTACCGGAGGGATATTTAAATGCCTACTATACAATTGTACCATGATAGATCGACTTGGGTGGATTGAATCTCGACTGGTCCCTGCTGGACCGGTTAAATTTTGATCCATGTATAGCCGGCTTTAGAAATTTTTTTGTTCCATCCTGCTTCCATCAACTTTTCTCTTCTCCATGGTAAAAATGAATGTCCGTTTGATCCCATTAACAATTAGAAGGTTAGTTGGAACGTTCTTTTAAAAATTTTGAAATTCTTCTAATGTATGGCCAGCTTAAGAGTTAATTTCCTTCCTATAACCTCTCTCCCCCATCTATTGCTCTTCCTTTGCAAATAATGTGACTCAAAAAAAAAAATGACTGATTGCCATGGCTAGAACACAGAATACATTATATTATTGGAGTAGTTTGTTTTGTACTTCCTTTTTTTCAGTAAGGCTCACCAGAAGGATAAGAAAGAGGAAAAACAATTTACAGTATCATGTTCTATGCTCCAGGATATACAATAAATCACATTGTGGCAGCTTCCTGTCACCAAAAACTGAAGAGCTGACAATGAGGCTGTACTAGTATATTGATGTATCTGCCTCAGAGAGTTACACATCCATGTGTTATTTTTTTTTTTTTATACAAAAGACATGAAAAATCTTGTGGTCTCAGTGAGGAGTTCATTGCAATTCAAATTAGTGGTGCCAGCTGGTGGCCCAGGGCCAGTGCTCCTTTGGCAGCCCTTCTTTCTATGGGAAGAATGTGTTCTGATAAATACTCCTTTTTTTTTTTTTTTTTCCCCGGCTTTGGCTGTTCACAGGTTTCAGTAAAGCTAGAGGGGGTAATATAAGAACATTCATAAGTGCTGCATTGAAAATACTACTGGGCAATACAGCTCTGCTGGTAATTGATTAATGCAGGTCGCTATAGAGCTCTGGTGCCCAGGCTGTGAACCCAAGGCCTCAGCCAGCCCCTTGGTACTCATGGTGTGGCCCTCAGGCCCCAGCAGCCAGTAGTTTGTTTTGTAAAGGGGATGTAATGAAAGTGATCTAGCGGTCTTCTATAACATACAAGCAAAAGAGATCCTCTTTGCTCAACCCAGTCCCCAGTGCAGGTAATGAGATGCACCAGTGCTTGCCCAACAGCTCCTGTAGGCAAGGTTCAACCAGTGAAAGTCCAGAAAGCTGGCACATGTCAGAATATGAAGGCTTTATTTAGACATTGGGTTAAAAGCAGAGAGACAGTGACTGATAGTCAGCAGCTCTCTGCTCAGGGAGCCCTGAGAACTGAGTGATTGGCGGTGTTAGAACGCTTGGCTCTCAGTGTTAGAGCTGGCGCAGGGGACAGATGCAGCATCAGACTGATGCTACAGCCACCTAGGTAAGTATGGTTGGGGAAAAAAAAAAATCATACTTCTCTTTAAAGTGGTTGTAAACCCTTACAGACCACTTTTGACTACAGGTAAGCCTGTACTTACCTGTAAGTACTGTGGATATCTCCTAAACTTGCACGGTTTAGGAGATATCCACTGTATCCGCATGTGCCGATGATGTCTGAGGAAACGGACTGAACGTGCCGTTTCTTCAGCTGATGTGCCGTTACCGGCGGCTTCCGCGCACGTGCGCGAGGGTGACGTCATTGCGGCTCCAGCCAGTCACAGCGTCGGAGCCCGCGATACCCGGAAATTACTCCGGGGGACATGTCATTGGCCAGAGCAGTGTGTCGGGACCGCTGCGGGGGCTTCGATCTAAGATAAGTATTTCATAATGAGCTAGTATGCTGTGCTCATTATGCCTTTGTCTTGCAGGTTTTTTTTATTTTTTGTTTTGAGGGGTTTTTTCTCATGGGTTTACAACCACTTTAACGAGAGTTCTTTAAGTGCTTCTGGTGTGAAATTTGAGGATGAATTTCTCAACATTGCCTGCAAATACAGAGGTCACTGATAGCTTATTTTAAAGCTCATTCAGCAAGTTTGTAGCCTAGTCACAAGTTTACTTTAAAAAGAAGTGTAGGAAGCTGTATGTTCTCCATAGAGAGAACAGCAGTCTCATCAATAAAAGTAAAGACTTGATTTAAACTTTTCTTCTCTCTATCACTCAGCCCTTTCACCCTTCATGGCTCACCTAGTCACATTAATGACCGTTTGCCAAGTGTGCTTGTGCAATTATCAATATGGCTTTTGAGCTCAATGATGTCACAGGGATCTCCAGGGACTCCCCTTCATAGATGCTTCCTGGGCCCTTGCACATCATTCTCCTGTTGGTACCCCAAAACTCTCCAGCTTGAGGCTAAGGAGTGAGAAAATTGCGGGTGCTTCTTTGTTTACCACCGCCAAAGAGTTTAACCCAATAAAACAAAATATTATGGATATGATGAATTATTGAGCTATGTAATGTGAAAGGCTGGACCGTCTGGGATGCACAGTAATATTTGCAGTGTGTTGCAGTGCCATACATTAGTTTTGAATCGGACCCCAATGCACTGTTGTTACTGTAGTGGGCAAGGCAGTGGAAGGGAAAAAATCCCATGCGCTATTAATGTCTGATACTTTACTCTGTTTGACTATTATTATCACATACGATTATTTTGCTTGAGAGGCTACTTTTGCATGCAGTAAGTGCTTTGTGCAGCTTGATGAATCGGTGACAGCAATTATTCCTGTATGGAAACAAGCCTAGTATATATCAACAGTTTTCTTTCAGTTCAACTGAAAAAATAAAACCTGAAGAGCTCGGGAGAATATCCTGTTCTGACAAGCTGATGTTAGTACAGTGAACTCCCCCGCTGAGCTATTGTGTTCTGGCAGGGGGACGCCACTCCACCATCCGAACACACCAGTCATTGGCTGAGAGCGTTGTTCAGATTCCAATCGGTAGACCTTTTTCAGTCATGGCCTTTTGAGAGAAACCCGATGTTTAGCAGGCTTCTGTTGGACCAGCTGCTGTACACATGGGCCAAATGTCGGCGGGTTTTCATTGAACCAGCTGATACCACCCGATATTTGGCCCGTGTGTATGGCCCTTAAGTGTGAGCACGACACTTTTGTGCTTCAGAGAAATGTTTAGGCAACACCAATTGATAAATTGCTTAAAGCTGACCTTCACCCTCCTCCAGTAATTTCCACAATTTTCTTCCCACTCCCTTCTGTTGCGTAATGGTATTTCTACATGAATAAATATCTGATTATGTGGAACTTGGCCCCCACTTCCGTCTTTCATGCCTAGGCCAACTGCCAGCTGCCCACAACCTCCAAAAATCCCACGTCATGCATCTCAGAAGGCTTCTGGGCAGTCCACAGCGTATACATAGTGGCACATCATCAGGGGGGCATCACTTCCTGGTTCACGCAGTCAGCCTCCTGATGATGTGCGGCAGGAAGAGACAGCCGACTCCCAATGATGTAGGAGAGGAAAATGGCAGCATGGGATATGGTATGCAGCAATGGATCCTTGCAGGACAACACTGGAAATGTTGGTGGGTTGAGTAGAATAATGAATGGAAATTAAGTGAAAAAGATAAGGATTTGAAAAAAAAATACTGAGAAATGAGATGAAGTTACTTTTTACAGGCTGCCATTGAAATGCAAACATGGGCACCAGAGCATAGCTTTTCACAAGCCACAATTCTGTAACTCCAACGTATATAATTGAAAGTTTGACGTAAGAAAAACAACTTAGGTGGGACAAAACTTGGATTTAGGTACTTGGATTTAGGTATAAAAACTGTGAGGAAGAAAAAGCGGAGATGCTATTTATCATTTTCCTGGTGCATTACTAAAGTCCTGAATAATAGGACAGGCTGCTACACTTGACATGCTTTCCTTGCAGAAATCCGTACATTCATATTTTGAGGTTGACTAGCTCGTAAAGCAGCATGCCACACAAAGACAGCCAAATCCCTATGATTACTCATAACCACATTTTAGAAGGATTACTTTCTAATACAAAACAATCGCCAAAATTCTTTAACTTAAAATGTGTTCCGAAAACAAAGGACAGGCATCATTATTTGTCAAAGTAGAGGTCCTTTTGAAGCTCATTTAAGGGTTTGAATTTCATGTAAAATCCCAGTTACCGCAGTTAGAACTCTTGTGGAAAATCCCACTTGCTTGATTTTTCTTTGGCTAAGATACACAGGGAAGTAAAAGCAGTTTTGTCTTTCTGTGGAGATCATGATGGAGAGAATGCTTTCCTGTAGCTCATTTTAACTTTCAAATATCCAATTTTCCCATAAGACCTATTGAATATTTGATGCAAACACTGGCTAGAGCATGCATCTCTAAGAGGCGTATCCAGGGTATGGCAGCTATGGCACATGCTCTGGGCACCTCCTGAAGGGGGACGCTGCAGCAGCCAGGGTGTCTTCTTTTTTTTTTTTTTTTTTTTTTTTTTCTTTTTGCTTCTCCCACCTGCCCAGCCACCCTGTTGTCTCCAGCACAGCCAGATTCCTCTCCTGGGTCTCCAACCCCCCCCCCCCCCCCCACCAACACCACCAGTGGCGCTATCATCTGGTTACTGGGACCACCTAGAAACTAGTAATAACACACTTGTTGACATCCAGTTTTGCAGCTCCTGCCCTCCGTTTAGAGTCTGCTCTACCTACCATCCTCTGCCATGCTGTGTAAGATATTAATGAGGGACTAAAAAAACTGATGGGGGGGCAGGGATGTAAATTGGGTGGACTGTGAAATTGGGGTGACTGTTATGTGAAGGCGAGGACTGTGATATGAAGGGGGTGATGTGTATGGGGCTTGTGATGTTAAGGGGGAGTTGTGATGTGTATGGGGCTTGTGATGTTAAGGGGGAGTTGTGATGTGTATGGGGCTTGTGATGTTAAGGGGGAGTTGTGATGTGTATGGGGCTTGTGATGTTAAGGGGGAGTTGTGATGTGTATGGGGCTTGTGATGTTAAGGGGGAGTTGTGATGTGTATGGGGCTTGTGATGTTAAGGGGGAGTTGTGATGTGTATAGGGGCTGTGATGTAAATTGGGGTGATTGTGATGTGAAAGGGAGGGCTGTAATGTGAAGGGGGGAGGGGGAGACTGATGTAAAGGGGAATCTGTGATGTGGAGGGGGGCGTGATGTAATTTGGGGTGACTGTGATGTAAAAGTTGGGCTGTAATGTAATGGGGGGACTGTGGTGCAAAGAGGGGGGGCTCTAATGTAAAGAAGGAGGGCTGTACAGTAATGTCAGCGTTAGACTGTGATGTGGAGGGGATACTGTAATGTGAAAGGGGGGGGGGGGGGCTGTGATGCGACGAGGGGGACTGTGATGTAAAAAGCGGACCTTCGTCAATTTTATTTCAGTACCCCTAGGCTATAGTGAACAGTACTCCTTAGGTACATTATCTTTAGGTCCGTCTCTTGTCTGGTGTACTAGTGGAATAACCTGCATGTCGGTTCATTGTCAGCCATTGCAGTCAATAATACGTAATGCTGAGAGGAACTGACTTTAGTGGGCTGTATTTTTCCATAGCTGCTCAGAGGAGTTCATTCATTCTGGATTTTCTTCAGTGCATTCCTATTTAGTGAGGGAACATATAAGTCATTTATTTCTGATTCTGTAACTAGTAACTGCCACGCATTATTTTTATGCTTTCAAAGGGCTGCTCAGCATGTCCTTTTCTGCTAGTAATACATATGAATAAAACCTTCAGCCAAAACAAAAAAAATTTCTATTGCTTTTATGTTTGAGCTGTTAAAGTAGAGCTAAATTATTTTTTTATTATTATTATTTTTTATATATATCATTTTTAATGCAAAATTTCTGGAATTCATCTTGCCTAGTCTGTTCGTCAGCTTAGTTGGGAGATGATGAAATGGGTGTAAAATTATATTTGTGCTGAATAGTAATACATAAAAATTATTAAACAGTTTACATGAACATTAAAAAGTCAGAAAGATACCATTTATTTCTACCAGAATTGACAACAATGGTGCCAGTTCTCTTGGCTGGAAAATAAAAGGGAGCTTGACAAAACTTGGATCCTTTATGATGCTGGACTTTTAAAGTGGTACTAAACTATATCCTTGTTCTAAAAAAATAATTCATACACATTCACTCCTTAATGGACCTGTAATCTATTTTCCATTTAAATTGTTTATTTCTGCTTCCTGGTAACATCCTCCATGAGCATCTGAACCCCTCCTTTTCCCCCCTTACTTCCATTTGTTTCAGAGCAGTGAAAAAAAGCAGTGCACATTAGTTATGTCTACTGCTCTATGCACACTACACATCTCATCCCTCTTAGGCCCCTTTCACACTTATATGACTTCAAAGTCGCGCGATTTTACCGCGATTTTTGAGCAGTACTACTTTGTACGACTTTGCCACGTTTTTGGCATTAACAAATGAAAACATACAGTAGCTGGTATGAATCATAAGGGGGAACTCCATGCCAAGTTTTAAATAAAAAAAACTTGCGTGGGTTCCCCCCCAGGGGCATACCAGACCCTTAGGTCTGGTATGGATTGTAAGGGGAACACCTACACCGAAAAATCGGCGTGGGGGTCCCCCCAAAATCCATACCAGACCCTTATCCGAGCACGCAGCCCGGCCGGTCAGGAATGGGGGTGGAAACGAGCTAGCGGCCCCCCCCCTCCTGGACCGTACCAGGCCGCATGCCCTCAACATGGGGGGTGGGTGCTTTGGGGCATGGGGGGGCGCCCTGCGCCCCCCCCCCACCCCAAAGCACCTTGTCCCCATGTTGATGAGGACAAGGGCCTCTTCCCGACAACCCTGGCCGTTGGTTGTCGGGGTCTGCGGGCGGGGGGCTTATCGGAATCTGGGAGCCCCCTTTAATAAGGGGGCCCCCAGATCCCGGCCCCCCACCCTATGTGAATGAGTATGGGGTACCCCTACCCATTCACCTAGGGAAAAAAGCATCAATAAAAAACACAGTACACAGGTTTTTAAAATAATTTATTAGGCAGCTCCGGGATCTTCTTCCGACTTCGAGGGTCCTCTTCTGATTTCGGGGGTCTCTCCGGCGTCTCCTCCCGGTGTCCTGATCTTCTGCCGGCTCCTCCGCTATCTTCTGCAGCTCAATTGCTAGCGGTGGTCTGGACTTCTGCCTTCTTCTTTTCTTCCAGAGATGTTGACACGACGCTCTCTCCAGCTGCAATGGTCTCTGAACGCTCCGCAACGGACTTATATAGGCGGTGACCCCACCCCCTTATGCCGTCACAGTCCCTGGGCATGCTGGGACTGTGACTTTTTAGGAGGCGTGGTCACCGGGTGATGACCACGCCCCCTTATGACGGCACAGTCCCAGCATGCCCCGGGACAGTGACCTCATACGGGGGCGGGGTCACCGCCTATATAAGTCCGTTGCGGAGCGTTCAGAGACCATTCCAGCTGGAGAGAGCATCGTGTCAACATCTCTGGAAGAAAAGAAGTAGGCAGAAGGCAGAAGTCCGGACCACCGCTAGCAATTGAGCTGCAGAAGATAGCGGAGGAGCCGGCAGAAGATCAGGACACCGGGAGGAGACGCCGGAGAGACCCCCGAAGTCGGAAGAGGGCCCCCGAAGTCGGAAGAAGATCCCGGAGCTGCCTAATAAATTATTTTAAAAACCTGTGTACTGTGTTTTTTTATTGACACTTTTTTTTCCCTAGGTGAATGGGTAGGGGTACCATGTACCCCATACTCATTCACATAGGGTGGGGGGCCGGGATCTGGGGGCTCCCGGATTCCGATAAGTCCCCCGCCCGCAGACCCCGACAACCATTGGCCAGGGTTGTCGGAAAGAGGCCCTTGTCCTCATCAACATGGGGACAAGGTGCTTTGGGGTGGGGTGGCCCGGCAGGGTGCCCCCCATGCCCCAAAGCACCCACCCCCCCATGTTGAGGGCATGCGGCCTGGTACGGTCCAGGAGGGGGGGGGCGCTCGCTCGTCCCCACCCCCATTCCTGACCGGCCGGGCTGCGTGCTCGGATAAGGGTCTGGTTTGGATTTTGGGGGGAACCCCACGCCGATTTTTCGGCGTAGGGGGTTCCCCTTAGATCCATACCAGACCTAAGGCCTGGTATGGCCCTGGGGGGGGAACCCACGCCGGTTTTTTCATTTAAAACTTGGCGCGGCGTTCCCCCTCTGGATTCATACCAGACAGCTGTCAGCACTGCCTGTCGCTCATCGGGAAAGGAAAAAAAAGTTTTCCTTTCCCGATCAGCGAGCCAGGCTTGTGCTTACAAAGTCGTGTCTATATTATTCAGGCACGATTTGCATGCTACTTCAGGGTTTAACATTGAGGTCTATGGAGTACAACTCGCATAGAAGTTGGACCAAAGTAGTGCAGGGACTACTTTCAAGTCGGCACAACTTAAAGTCGTGCCAATATGAATGGTAGTCATTGCAAATCATGGAGAATGACTTGTCATACGATTTTACAGTACAAAATCGTGGGACAAGTCGTATAAGTGTGAAAGTGGCCTTAGGCTTCATGTACGTGGGACGATGTTCAACCTCTCCTGAACGATTTAGCTTGACAGCTAGAAACCGGCGTCCAAAAACGTCCGTTTAGCCGCGTTTACATACTGCGTTTAGTCGCGTTTGCGTCTAGAAGCGTTTGAAAAAAAAAATGTTTTTTTTCAAAGTAGGCAAAAATGAAAAATGCCTGTTAACAAAACACGGCTAAACGCGAGTTACCACCTTTGTTGTTTGAAATGCCTTTAACCACTTGCCTACCGTGCACTTACACCTCCTTCCTGCCCAGGCCATTTTTCAGCTTTCAGTGCTGTCACACTTTGAATGACAATTGCGCGGTCGTGCTACACTGTACCCAAATACATTTATTCATTATTTTTTTTTATACAAATAGAGCTTTCTTTTGATGGTATTTAATCACTGCTGGGTTTTTTATTTATTTATTTTTTTAAATTACCAAAAATTTTGAGGAAAAAAATGTTTTTCACTTTTTTCTGTCAGTAAATTTTGTAACTAAGTAGTTTTTTGCCTTCACTGATGTGCGCTGATGAGGCGGCACTGATCGGCAGTGATAGGCTGAACTGGTGGGCACTGATGAGGCGGCACTAATATGCCGCACTGTTAGGTGGCACTGATGAGCACTGTTAGGTGGCACTGATGAGCACTGTTAGGCGGCACTGGTGGGCACTGTTAGGCAGCACTGGTGAGCAGCACTGATAGGCGGCACTGATTGCCAGCACTGACTGGCATCGCTAATGGGCACTGATTGCTGCCACTGGTGGGCAGTGGTGGGCACTGATTGCTGCCACTGGTGGGCAGTGGTGGGCACTGATTGCTGCCACTGGTGGGCAGTGGTGGGCACTGATTGCTGCCACTGGTGGGCACTGATTTATGACACTGTTTTTCACTATTGCAATCAGGGCACTGATGATCAGTGCCCTGATTACATTCCTAAATGTCCCCCTCCGTGGAAATGCCGCTGATCGTCTCTCCTCGCCACACACTCTGTCAGTGTGAGGCGAGGAGCGCCGATTACCGGCACTTCCGTGTTTAAATGTGACCGGCTGTGATTGGACATAGCCGATCACATGTTTAAAGAGCAGGGTACGGGGCTCATTCCACAGATCGGGGTCGTGCCGTGTTCTAGCAAAGCAGCCGTTCTGGGATGTCATCATATGACGGCATCCTAGAACAAGAGCCGCACCGCCCCGCCCTGCCATCAACCAGTTAAACACAGCTTCTGAACGCATTTTTTTGGGTTCCAAAAAAAGCCTCTAAACTCAACTGCCTAGAAACAACTAGAAATGACCCTGTGTACATGTGTACTGATAAGATAACATAGAGGAGATTTCAGGGGCAGCTGATAAAAGCCCAACTGCTCCTTAACGTCCGTTTACCAGTAGCAGTGTACATGAGGCCTAAGGAGCAAACAAGAAAGGGAGGCTACGTTTCTACATACAGTGGGACCATAGAGAACAAATGTAGCCACCCTCTAACAGGAAATCAGTTCACGGCAGAAAAAAAAAGGAATTTGGAGGAGGCTGAGAGCTATAGAAGAATACAGACTTGAATAGATTTTTTTTTTTTTTTTTTAAACCAGAGGTTTTAATGCTGCATTTCTGTCTCATGGGAAAAAAAATCTAAATGTTAAAGTTTGGTTTGAATCCTTCAATGCAGCACATCTTGCTCTGGAAATATCGCACTGGTTTTAACATGAAATTTCAAAGTGCTTCTGTTAAACAAACTTTAGTTCTGCTTTAGGATCTCTATATGTAACTATAAAGTGATTGTAAAGGCAATTTTTTTTTTTATTAAAAAAAACAAAACAAACATACCTTAGGTGGGTGTACTCACTTTTGTAGCCAGCGGTTTAGACATTAATGGCTGTGTGTTGAGTTATTTTGAGGGGACAACAAATTTACACTGTTATACAAGCTGTACACTCACTACTTTACATTGTAGAAAAATGTCATTTCTTCAGTATTGTCACATGAAAAGATAGAATAAAATATTTACAGAAATGTGAGGGGTGTACTCACTTTTGTGAGATACTGTATATAACAGAACTAAAATAGAGTTGTTGTCTGTAGTGGCCAATAAGCTTTATTCATCCAATTTTGGGTAAAATAATCAAGGAATCTGGTCACTATGGACAACAACGTCACTTGTGTTTCCTTTATTTCTATTTTTTGTAAATATGTGCGTTTTTCACTGGAAAGATGGTTGATTTTCCAAAATTTGCCTCCCCGCCATTCTGCTTGGCTGACACGGGAGGTTACACAGAACTGAGGCCTGTCTGATTAGGTGAGAGAGCTGAGTGCCTAGGCAGCTGTAAAGTGTGGGAACCTCCCAGCAAACAAATGGATTAGCAGAGTAATGAAGAGAACGTATGTATAGACAGCTGCATTAGAATGCTAATTGGCTGCTAACTCCAGGAATTCAGTGTCTGTTTAAAATGTGCTGGCTTATAAAGGGTTAAAGTGACACTAATTTATATTCTTATTCTCAAAAAAGAATCCATACACATCCATCCCTGTAATCTATTTATTAATGATATTGCATCTTATTGTTTTTCTGCCTCCTAACATCTTCTGTGCGCTCCCAAACCAATGCTCATTGCAGGGTACAAATCCCATAGTTCCCTAGGCTAGTGATGGCGAACCTTGGCACCCCAGATGTTTTGGAACTACATTTCCCATGATGCTCATGAACTCTGCAGTGTAGTTGAGCATCATGGGAAATGTAGTTCCAAAACCTCTGGGGTGCCAAGGTTCGCCATCACTGCGTCTAGGCCATCTCAAGAGCATGCAAGAGAGGGTGACTACCTTCCTACATACAATGGGACCATGGAGAAAGAACGTAACCATCCTGTAACAGGAAGTCAGATCCCAGCAACAGGAGGCTGAGAGCAAAAGAAGCTATTTTTTTTTTTTTTTTGAGCTACTAATACATACTTGAAAATTTTATTTTTCTTGCGTAAATGGAGCACATGTATTCATAAAGGAATTTTAAACCTTGCTCTGATCGAGGCTGGCTATAAAGTACATGCTAGATGGTACTTGGTCCTGGAGCGTGTTTCAAAAATGTACCCGGGATCGTCAGCCTCCTGTTTTATGGTTTGTGGCGAGATAGGTACGGTTCTGGACACATGGTGGACTTGTCCCAAAGTGCGCCGTTTTTAGATGAGGGTACACTCCTTTATTTTTTCAGTCATTATGGTTAATATTTTTAAAGATGCAAGCATTGCCCTGCTAAACAAAACAGTTGAAAATGTACCAAGACACACACAGACACAGATAAGGCGGCACTGATAGGTAGCACTGATAGATGGCACTGATGGGCATGAATAGGTGGCACTGGTAGGTGCAACTGATGGGCAGCACTGGTGACATTTATAGGTTGCACTGTAGGCACTCATAGGTGGCACTGTGGGCAGTTGTAGGTGGTGCTGGTGGGCACTGGCAGGTGGCACTGGTGGGCACAGATAACTCCTCGGCTGCTTTCCTTGATCGTGACCGATCGGCTTTTTTTTTTTTTTCTCTCCTCACGCTATCAGTGTGAGGAGAAAAAATAGCCGAATACTGGCTCTGTTTACATCACATGATCAGCTGTCATTGGCTGACAGCTGATCACGTGGTAAGGGGTCGGAATCAATCCCTTACTCCGATCTGTGATCAGCCGAGTTTCATAGACTCACTGATCAGAGCGCGCTGCGTGCACCCTGCAGGGGGCGCACAGGCTGCTCGAGCACGGGAGGACGTCTATTGACGCCCTCCCGGCAGAGTAGGTCCGCGCTGTAGCCGTCATTTGGCTAAATAGCGTTGACGGGAAGGGATTAATGAAATGTAAACTCACATAGACTACGATGAATGAAAAAAATAGTGAGAGTCCTGCGAGACAAACCGCCCCTTTTTGATAAAATATGGTCCCCTTGGCTTGCCTACCAACCATACGGTGTTGACACTTGATGGTAGATCCCCGGGCGGACTCACCTTCTCTTTTTCTTCTTCCTTTACTCGTTCTTTTCTCTCTTCCCACTGGTGGCCCTGTGACCGTTCTGCAACCCCCCCTCCTCCTCTTCTTTTTTATTTCATTCTATCTTACCAATGTTCAACGAATCATCGGTAAGTAATATGACAATGGGAGAGATCATTTAAATTGTTTAATGTACGCAAATTGTCTCAATCTAAAGATCTCTTTGGAGAGGACACATACTTCTGATGTGTTAAATTTCATAATTCCTCTATGTATCATAGGCGGACCAGATAAGCCCTCTCTGTGATGATCTTTATTCATTCCTTAGGGCAGCGATGGCGAATCTTGGTACCCCAGATATTATGAAGCTACAGTTCCCATGATGTTCAACTACACTGCAGTGTGCATGGACATCATGGGAAATGTAGTTCTAAAACATCTGCCGTGCCAAGATTCACCATCACTGCCTTAGGGCATTATGGGGATAAGTTAGGAAGCCCCCTTTTTTTTCCCATGAAGGTGATCTCTCTCTTAGTGGGGGATTATAGTGGAGACCACGATCAGTTTCTCTTCTCTGCCATGGCTTTTACATCCCCTCTATTACATGTGTCTTTATAATATGTCTGCAGGTTTTTGAAGGTACAAAGCTTAGTGAGGATTGTTCTTTACTTTCCAAATATTCAATAAAATCGATTGAATAGAATTTTTTTTTTTTTTTTTTTCGTTTTTAAACTAGAATTTAGTGTCGCTTTAAGTCCAGCGAGGTGTATGCCACCTCGTGGACTCCACTTATTTTTTTTCATGCAGTTAGGCTGTGCTTGCACTGCATGGGTTAACTGCTCGTTTTCATCTAGGGGATTGCCGAGCGGAGATATACTTACCTAATCCACCGACCGCAAGAACGGTCCCCACCACTCCGAGCCCCCCCCCCCCCGCACGCTAGTGAGTTTCTGAGTGGACTGTTCCTGACGTCATCACATCCATACACTGGCCCATGACACAAACAGGCCAACGCTGGACATGGGGGAGCACAATTTTCCTGAGAAACGAAGGACTGGGTAAGTACAGCTTTCCCTTGCGCCCCTAGACCAAACAACATTTTTTTTCCACGGAGTTCTGCTTTAACAATTTACATTTTTTACTGAGCACTGGGAGTACAGCCATCGCCATACCTGCTGCGCTCCTACACTGGACCTTCGGGTCTCAGATCATGCAGCTCCAGAGTCGTGTGCAGTTGCTCTGCCCACCCCCTCCTCTCCGCTTGCCTGATCGTGGAACGCTTTGTATTTATATGTACCCATTCACAAAATCCAAAACCTTCTGTGAGTGGACAAGGGAGCAGAGGGGTGGCCAGAGCAGCTGCGATGTGAGAAAACAGCATGACTCCTGTCAGAGCACCAGGAATATGGCACTAGGTGTACTCCCAGTTGTCAGTAACACCGCAAATTGTAAAAAAGAGATAAGTCCATGGGGTGGCATGCATCTCATTGGACTTAACCCAGTATAAGCTTGCACATTTTAAAAATTCCTGAAGTTCTGTTTTAAACCAGGCACGCACAGTTTATTGGCTGTGTTCACACACTAATTTAAGATGATTGGAAACTATTTTGATGCAGATTTAAAGGTGATGAATAGGCTAACATTCTGAGCCACTGTCCTGAAGCAGGAATGCGAATCAGGAGTTCTGATTTCACTTGCTGCATGCTTCCAGGTCTGTGACTTAGAGCTCAGAGGGTCAGCATCACAGCCAGACAACTAGCATTTTTAGAAGGAGGTCTCTAATGGCAACCTATGTATTTCTCACTTGACTTTATTCCCTTTCACGGTCTGTAAATTTACCTGCTGTGTTAAACTAGCAGCTGCTACCAGCTGTTGTATAATCAGCTCTATAGTTCCCATGTCATGTAAGCAATGCCTGTCGCTACAACTCTGAAAAGTAAATACACCTTGTAAAAGGAGTTCTCTATCTTAACAAAACATACTAGTGTACTTTTAGTTACTTGCTGTACTGCAGGCCAGTAAATGTTTACAATCGCGCAATAAAAGTATGTGAGTACAATATGGGTATTGAAATTCTGGATGGGGCTGGGTGTGACTGTGGGGATGGGGGTTGTGGAGCAGGGTAGGGGAACAGACTGTGTCCCTTTTGGGGCAACTGTGGAGGATGTGTCTACGGAGGGGTGGGGGGTCTTTCTTGGAGGCTGAGGACTTTGCAGGTTTACTGCAGGAGATTGGAGGGCACTGTGGGTTCTGGGGTACACTGTGGGACACTGTTGGGGGGGGGCACTATGGGGAGTTGGAAGCTTTGCAGCAAACTACAGGACACTGTGGGAAGTTGGACAGCACTGTGGGGGTTGAGTTCTAGGGAAACTAGGGGCACTGTTGCTCCCTATGGAAGGCTGGATGGCACTATTGGTAAAGGGGGGCCGGGAATGAGAGAGGTCATGGTCTGGCAGTGGGTCACAGCCAGTTGGTTGAGACCCATTGCTGTAGGCTAAAGGCATGAAGGAAACCTTAGACCAGCGAACCTTGGCACCCCAGATGTTTTGGAACTACATTTCCCATGATGCTCATGCACTCTGCAGTGTAGATGCAGTGTAGTTCCAAAACATCTGGGGTGCCAAGGTTCGCCATCACTGCCTTAGACCATTTGTTAAGCCAGCCATTGATGGTGTGATTTTTCTTTCCTGCAACCATGGGTCGCTTGATTCCCCCTCCAACACAGTGTTGATGGGAGAATCCCTACTGTGGAGCTATTTTGTTCTCCTGGCAGGGGAGCTGCTCCTGACAGGAGAACACACAGTGGATATTGCTAGCTGCTGGCAATAATCGCACGAAAAATTTGACAGGCTGCTCAACTGGCCGAGATTCGAACCATCAATGGCTGGCTTTAGACAGCATGGATCAATTCTGGGGATTAATGCTTGCATGAATAAAATTTCCATGGCATACTGCAATTCTTTAGGAGTCCTCCATTAACCTATTGGTGCTGACTTGGCACACTGGGGGCTGTTTACGAAAGGCAAATCCACTTTGCCCTACAAGTGCAAACTACACTTGAAATTGCACTGAAAGTGCACTTGGAAGTGCAGTCGCTGTAGATCCAAGGGGGACATGCAAGGAAAATAAAAAACAGCATTTTAGCTTGCACATGATTGGATGATAAATTCAGCAGAGCTTCCCCTCATTTCAGATCTTCTCCTCAGATTTACAGCGACTGCACTTCCAAATGCACTTTCAGTGCAATTTCAAGTGCACTTTGCACTTGTAGTTTGCACCTGTAGTTTAGAGTGGATTTGCCTTTCGTAAACCCCCTATGTTTGCATGCACTATTGCAAAAACAGCTGTGCTGAGAGTGCGCGTCCTTTGGGACAGTTATTGGCGGCTAATGGAAAGCCCTGGCAGTCACATGATCATAAACCCCGTCCTGCCTCCCAGCAACCAAGACCCTTTAAAGGGCCGGGAGGTGCCAAGGGGTTAACGTGACCTGGGGCTTCACATTGATTAAATTGGTATCAGCTCCTTTACCTCAAAGAGGGGTAGACATCTACACAATGATGAAGACAATGCAGGATCTGTGCCAGGATGGTTCATAGTTGGTGGTAATGGGCATCCTAGAAAGCCCTTCTCCTTTCTCCATCTCTCTCCCTGCAGAGGTAACAGGACTGGATGTAATGGAAACACTAAGCTAAGCAGTGTGTATGGGGCTTGCATTGAAACTACTGTGATCCTGCCAATTTTGTGAGGTTTCACTTATTTTGTTAATATGCATACAGTGGCTGGAAGTGGACCAATCAGATATGTGCCTTCATTTGTGTCATTGCTTTAAAGTGATTCTAAACAATATTCTTATTCTCCAAAAAGAATCCGTACACATCCACTACTTAATGGCCCTATAATCTATTTTTCATGACCTTGTTTCTTGCTGTGTTTTTCTGCCTCCTTGTAACATTTTCTTTATGAGCTCACAAACCTCACCTATTCTCCCTCACTTCCATTTGTGCACTATGAGCAGTGCATGTTAGTTGCAGTCATGTCACTGTTCTATGCACACTACAAATCCCATTTTCCATAGTTCATCTCAGGAGCGAGCAAAAGAGGGTGACTGTGGGGTTGATTTACTAAAGACAAATCCACTTTGCACTGAAAGTGCAGTCGCTGTAGATCGCTGTAGATATGAGGGGAAGCTCTGAAATTAGGTGAAGCTCTGCTGATTTTATCTTCCAATCATGTACAAGCAAAAATGCTGTTTTTTATTTTCCTTGCATGTCCCCCTCAGATCTACAATGACTGCACTTCGAAGTGCACTTGCAGTGCAAAGTGGATTTAGCCTTAGTAAATAACCCCCAATGTTCTTACATATAGTTGGGCCACGGAGAACAAGCTTAGCCACCCTCTAAGGCCTCATGCACACGAGACGCTGTTAAACGCGCGTTCATGGCCAGTTGGACACTTTTTTCAACTGCCCCTGAGCTCATTCAATGTTATCCTATGTGTCCATGTACACAGTCTCGGTTTTTGGTGTTTTTTTAAGCAGTTACGTTTAATCTCCGTTTTTCCAGAAGCAAAAAAATGGGTTCAGACGCAAAAGTTTTTCACGTTCCGCCGGTACCACATTTAGCCGCGTTTGCGTTTTTATAAGTGTTTTCAAAGGAATTCTATTTTTTGGACCAGAAAACACAGAAATATGATGGTAAACTGCAGCAGAGAATGACATTTTGCGACCCGACTTTGGGGCCCCATATCTCGGGGCCACTTGGTGCTATGAACCCCAAATTTGGATATGTTGTAGTGCTAAATTTGGGGTTCCTAGCACCAAGTGGCCCCGAGATATGGGGCCCCATATTCAGGTCAGAAAATGTCATTCTCTGCTCTGCAGACGCTTCTAGACAGGTAAAACGCGGCATGCAAGCGTAGCAAAACGGGCGTTTCTAAACGCCGGTTTCAGCTTTTAAAAACGTGTTCAGCAGAGTTTGCACTGGCGTCTCGTGTGCATGAAGCCTTACAAGAAGTCGGCTCTCAACAGCAAAAATGAAATTTTAGAGATTTGGAGGAGGTTTAAGCAATAGAAGGTATTTTCTTTTTTGAGTTAGGAATGCATACTTTGAATAGAATTTTTATTTTTTTAAACCAGAGTTTAACAGCTGAACTCCAGGCAAACTTTTTTTTCTTTCCCATGCAGTGGGGCTGTGCCTGCACTGCATGGGTTAGCTGCCCATTTTTCTCTAGGGGATTGCAGAGCCAAGATATACTCATCCAATCCTTTGATCCACCCAGCACAGGACCGGTGCCTGCGGCATATACACCCCCTGCGGTCTAGCGGTCCGGTCCTGTGCAGTGAACTATTCCATCTGCTGGTTCTGAACGTGAAGATGTCAGGAACAGTACACCACTGGACGTGGGGGAGCGCTGTTTTCCAGGGAATCAAAGGATCAGGTGAGTATAGGCGCCGTGTTTACCCCTAGGCAAAATGAGCCCGGAGTTGGGCTTTAAGAGCCCGTTCATACCAGCCTTGCTTGACACATAGGGGGTTATTTACGAAAGGCAAATCCACTTTGCGCTACAAGTGCATTTAGAAGTGCAGTCGCTTTAAATCTGAGGGGTAGATCTGAAATGAGAGGAAGCTCTGCTGATTTTATCATCCAATCATGTGCAAGCTAAAATGCTGTTTTTTATTTTCCTTGCATGTCCCCCCTCTACAGTGACTGCACTTCCAAGTGCACTAGTAGTGCAAAGTGGATTTGCCTTTAGTAAATAACCCCCATAGACTTGTTCCCTATCATGACAGTATATGCCACAAACACCAAGGGGTGGGCAGAAAGGGGTTAAAATAATACCACAGAGTTGCCTTTTTCTTCTTTTTTTTTTTTTTTTTCTCTTCCTTACTTCTTTATTTTCTTCTTTCCCTCTCTTATCTATTGATCTTTCTATCTTTTCCCCATCTTTTTTCCTTTTTCTTTTTCTTTTTCTTTTCTTTTCTTCTTCCTTCCTTCCTTCCTTCCTTCCTTCCTTCCTTCCTTCCTTCCTTCCTTCTCTTTTGTATGTATCTATCTTTTCTTTTTCCTTCTTTTTTATTTTTCTCTTTTCTTTTCTCTTTTCTTTTCTTTTCCTTTCCTTTCCCTTCTTTTTTTCCTCTCTTCTCTTTTGTATGTATCTATCGATCTATATTATTTTTCTTTTTTTTTTCTCTTTTCTTTTCTCCTTTTTTTTTCTTTCTTTTTTTTTTTTTTTTTTCTCTTTTCAAATTATTTTCTTTTCTCTTTTTTGTATCCTACCTATGATATATAGCAGGGTGTTTTAGGATCCCGTTGCAGGGTCCTGTAGAAGTGTGTGTCGATGTCATTGTGTGAGCAGTGTCTGTAGTAGCTCAAAGCAGAGGAAGTTTAGGCTGGTGCTTGTTAGTTACAGAGCCACTCCTTATATGTGGAATTCCTGTGCACAGTAATGCTTTCCATATGTGCCATTCCCAGTCCTGCTCTTCTTGATGACATAAGAATGTGGGCTGCTCTAAACAAGCCTGCTTCCTTCTCTGCGCTCTACAACACAGAACTTCCTTTATCAGGATGTATTGTAAAAAAACCGCACAATGACCCAAGGCTGCATTCTTTTACAACAGAACTGTGACTTAAACACTCATCGCATTTGATGCTTCTATATATAAATATTGTGGCTCTATTAAGAAGGCGATAATAAATCTGGGTTGAGGCTTGTGGTCGTGACTTCCTGATGTGTCATTGTTTGATCATAATGCTGTCATTTTCATGCTTCACAAAGCAGACAGGTGGTTTAATTGCTTTAGGTTCTATAGCATGAAAACAGATGCTGTAACATTAGCTATGTCACACTATGGGGTTGATTAACTAAAGGCAAACAGGCTGTTCGCTTTGCAAGGGAAGATGCATTTTGCAAGGGAATTTTTTTTCCCCAGAGCTTAGTGAATGAAGTGAAGCCTCACTTTGCAAAGAATACCCAATCATGTGTAAGGAAACTGCATTTTAACTGCATATGATTGGATGATAGAAGTCAGCAGAGCGTCACCTCCATCACTAAGCTAGGTGAAAATTCCCTTGCAAATTGAACAGCCTATTTGCCTTTAGTAAATCAACCCGCTATACATATCTATACATTCATCTGCATCTGTTAGTATTTATTTCATTCATCTTGGCAATGTAGAAATCAGATGAATAATGGTAGTGTATATTTAGAATGGGAAAGCTGCCTGCTGTAAACTACATACAGGTCCTTTTTTAAAAGTCATTCCAACCAAATTTAGTAATTCATTCTCTGCATTTTGAGATTTATTTTAAGAGCGAATGATCATTTTGATGAATACAGGTGTTAACATAGAATCCGTGAGATATTAAAGAGGATCTGTGCTGTGGAAACCGTGCCCTCAAAAGTCAGGCAGAACGCTAAGAAACACTAACCGCTTTCGCTTAATACTGATGATGATGCCTTGGTTTGCACAGCCTCTGTGTAGAAGTGATCATCTTGGTAGAGGCAGAGTTTTGCATCCTTGTCATATCTGCCCTCTATATGACTGGTGAGGAATATTCAAGTTGCAGTGATGGAGGACGCATATATCCACAGAATGAGAGAAGCACTGCAAGTCCTCAGGTACTGCTTCCTCTCCAGCAAAGACAACATTGAGCGGCACAGTAATGATATCACCAAATCTAACTCCAGCTTTCCTATTTCTAGCCTCAGAGACAACAGTGCTTTAGATGATTTCACACTGCATATATACAGTCTTGAAGGCACAGAAAAAGCACTGCTATTTGTTAGGAGGCATTCAAGACAAAAAGTGAACCCTTCGGGGTACGTTTTGTTTGTCCTAAACTCCAGGAATTAACTGTATTATATACTTACATTGATCCAGCTTGGCACAATGCAAGTTTACATTGCTCATACCTGATGGGCCACTGGGGGAAACAAAATCACTGTAGTAGTTACTGCTACTACAGTAAAAGCCATGATAGTCCAGGTTCAACTACTACAGTGATTGTCAGCTTCCTCAGTTGGCTCAACAGGTAT
The DNA here is from genome assembly GCA_037952835.1 of Lithobates septentrionalis. Lineage (NCBI taxonomy): Eukaryota > Metazoa > Chordata > Amphibia > Anura > Ranidae > Lithobates > Lithobates septentrionalis. The sequence goes on from JBBDGP010000998.1 coordinate 5,593,459, forward strand.
GAGATATGCAGAAAGCTGGACACAAGTATGCAATACAGATAATTCCTTGAGTTTAGCTTTAACGCAACGCACATTGACGCGGGACGCAACACACAAAAATGGCAGAGTGTAAATGGACCTTAAAAGACCGCAAAACTTCATTCTTTGAGGTCCACTTTAAAGGAGAAGTAGGGCCAAAGCTTTTTTGGCCCTACTTATTCTATGGATCCCAGGAGTGTAGTTTGTTCTGCGCTCTTGTGACTTGTTTTCAACTGACAGCTGGCTAAAGCCCGCTTTTGGGCTGAAGCCACGGAGCCGGAAGAGGCTCTATAAAGATCCCCACCATATGGTCAGACTCGGGATCCACCCAGAGGCTTGACTGGCAGCTGGCTCAGCCTCTCAGCGAACTGCTAAGAGCCTTAACCAGCCACACCTGTGCCCTCCACAGTCCAGTGCCCTAGTGAGCACTGGAGGGGCAGAGCAGAGGGCGGTGACTAACAGGCATCACTCTCCGCTCAGAGTGGTGGGAAGAACTGAGCAATCACCGGTGTTTGATCTCTCCATTCTCAGTGCAGAGCTAGTGGTGGACAGATGCTGCATCTACCTAGGTGAGTATAATTTTATTTTATTTTTTTCCCCCAAACCAATATTTCTCTTTTAAAGTATTACTAAAGGCAAAACTTTTTCTTTTTTTTTTTAGCTTTGGATAGAGTGGAGATGTCACGTTTTTTGTTTTTTGTTTGCTGTCTGTGACCCTTTTAGAGAGACATCCTCTCCATTTTCCCTGTTTACCATTATCACCAAGAGTGAAAGTAAAAGAAAATCCCAAAATTGTGGGTTGTCATCAGAACAGGAATAGAGGGGAAATCTTCCAATGGGGACACCAGCTCTGGTAACCACCAGGGATTATCTGACTTTGGAGGGGTTTTCCCTCACTTCCTGTTTTTGCTATGAGATAGGAAGTGACGGTAAATCTCCCCAATGGGGACACAGTTGGGAAATAACTGACAGAGCACCCTTCCTTACTCTACAAGAAATGAAAAGTAAAGCTTTGCATTCCAAAAATGTAATATATTGCAGCTAACCAATGCTTAGATGTGGTGACTGCTTTGGTTTACTTTTTTTCTTGTCTTTTTCCCCTCTCTGTTTTTACCTTGTGATCTGGCCAGTAACACACCTCCCTCTATTAGAGTGCCCCCACTCTGGAGGATTGAGAACAGGGGGCACAGCAGACAGCAGCATTGTCAGTCTAGGGGGAGGGGGGTGTTTAGTTGCACTGGGAGATTTAGATGATTGAAGCCAAACACCAGCTAACACTTTATAAGCAATTACTACAAGTTTTATTCCATTTTGTTTAAAGGTTTCACATAAATAAAAGCTGACCATTAAAGGCACACCTGTCCAGTGTTAAAGCAGTAGTAAACTGCAGTTGGTGGGAAAAAAAAGAAAATCTTTCCCTGCAAGGTAATGCCATAATGTGCTAGTATGCATCACATTCTAGCACATTATGAAAAACTTGCCTCCAGCTTCGTTAAACAAACGAAGCCCTCCAGCGCCGAGCTGACAGGGCTTCCATCTTCACCCGATCTTCCTTCCAGATTCGCAGCCTCTGGCTACATGAGTGGCCAGGGGCGCGATGATGTCACTCCTGCGCATGCGTGTGGGAGCCGCCATTTACAGCATGTCCTCTGAAGGCTAAAAAGAAACGAATGCAGTCATCACATCTAAGAATTGGTAAGCTGCAATATAATAAATGTTTGTTTGCTTTTGGGTTTAATACTGCTTTACCTTTAACGCTGAAACCAAGACTAGAACAAGAGCCGAAATCTGACTGATTGCTATAAGCAAAAGCGTGGTTTTTAATAGACATTATTGTGGATCATTATGTTTCCAGTTGGAAGTATGACAAATGATGCTAACGCAGCACTTAAATCCTGGAAGTCATGCTTGATAAAGTGCTGCTGCACACATTTGGCTGGGTTGTAGCAGCGGGGCTCCTATTTCAGGTTGTCATTGTGTGCTCTCTCTGGAATGCATATTTCTTTCCAGAGCTGTGAATAAGTTTAGAAGAAGGTCACTCACATGAATGTGTTTCCTGTCAGGCTCACCAAAGCCATCGCTGTACTCAGCCAGTGTCGGAATGTAGGCATTATTACATGAAACTATACAGACTTCATTGTGTGGATGAATCACCTAGGTGTTTATTAATGTCCTCCACAGACTTTGTTTGGCCTGGGTTTGGTGACCTGTGACATAATGATCACTTATTGGGGAAATATTGAACCTGGATACTCTGCTCTGCAGTGAGGAATCCTACCCCCCCGCCTCCTGGCAGCGTTTCACTTTTCCAACCCTTGTCACTGTCACTTTTGCTGAAAAAGTATAAATAAAGGCATTAGAAGTAAAGAAATTGAATCTTATATACTGAATTATAATGTGTGTGTGTGTGTGTGTGTGTGTATATATAGGTTTTATATATGTATTATATATAGGTATTTATATAGTGCCAACCCTTTACACAGCACTACATTATATTATATTACATACACATCAGTCCCTGCTCTCAAGGAGCTTACAATCTAAGGTCTTATCTCACATTCATACATACACATACTAGGGCCACATTAGACATGAGACAACTAACCTAACAGTAAGTCTTTGGAGTGTGAGAGGAAACCAGACTACCTGGGGGAATCCCACCCAAGCACAGGGAGAACACAAACTCCATGCAGATAGTGTGATAATTTAAAGTGATTGTATTTTGCTTTGGTCACACTGTGTGTAAAAAAAAAAAAAAAAAAAAAAAAAAATAATAAAAAAAAAAAAAAAAAAAAATTGTCCGTACACTGACTTACCAACCCCCTGGTTGTCACAAAGTCCTGGTGCTCCTCGCCATTCCCCATTTCCCTTGTAGATTGTGTTTTATACAAAAGTGCGGCTGACACCCACATTTGGTTAACTTTGGCTGTATGTGGGATATATCACCACCACACCAGTTATATGATGACACTGCACTGGTGACAGTATGTAAAAAAGAAAAAAATTGATAACACAAAAATACAACTTAAAAAAACTCGCCATGCCTCTTACTAAATACCTGGGACGATCTACTTTCCAAAAATTGGTAATTTGGGGGATATTTGTACTGTCCTGAGATTTTTTGGCCTCAACAAATGAGATCTTCATCAGGATTGATCAATTTTCAGATATACGTACCATAGCTTGTGGACTCTATGACATTCCTACAGACTAAATAATATACACTGAAAAAAAAGGACATCAATTTTGTTTGGCTGCAGCGTCGCACGACTGCGCAATTGTCAGTTAAAGCGACGGAGTGCAGAATCGCAAAGAATGGCCTGGTCATTCAGCAGCCAAATCTTCTGAGGCTAAGGTGGTTAAATAAAAGAAAGGTCTAGTTGTGTGAACAAAACAATAAAAATTTCGTTTGGGTACAGTGTAGCATGACTGCACAAGTGTCATTGAAAGTGCGACAGTGCTGAAAGCTGAAAAATGGCCTGGACAGGAAGGGGGTAAAAGTGCCCTGTATTTGGGTTAACCACTTTCAGCCCTTAGAGCCCTTGCACACTGGGGCGGTTTTCAGGCGGTATTGCGCTAAAAATACCGCCTGAAAACCGCCCCCAAACAGCTGCCTGTTTGTTCAGTGTGAAATCCCGAGGGCTTTCACACTGAAGCGCTGCGGTGACAGGACAGTGAAAAAAGTCCTGCAAACCGCTTCTTTGGAGCGGGGAAGGAGCGGTGTATTCACCGCTCCTTCCCCGCTCCTGCCCATTGAAATCAATGGGACAGCGCGGCTATACCGCTGTAATACCGCGGCTATAGCCGCGCTGTACGAGGGATTTAACCCTTTTTCGGCCGCCAGCGGGGGGTTAAAACCGCACCGCTAGCGGCCGAATACCGCTGCTAGAACGACGGTACAGCAGCGCTAAAAATAGTACCGCCGACGCCCCCACCGCCCCAGTGTGCAAGGGCTCTTACTGATGTACCTGTAAGTTTTTTTGAAATGTAGAACATTCTGGAGTTAGGCTCGGTTCACACTGGGACGACTTGGGATCCGACTTGTACGCCCTCAAGTCGCCCCAAGTCGCCCCAGAAATAGATTCACATTGAAGTGAATGGGAGCGTCTTAATAGACACTACTGAAGTCGCTCCGACTTCAGAGCGTACTCCCTGTACTACTTTGATCCGACTTGGTAGGCGACCTGTACCATAGAAATCAATGGAAGTCGCCTCCAAGTCGGATCTCTCTGTAAAGTCAAGCGACTTTGCAGGGAAAACCCCTCCCTCCCCCCTCCCTCCCAGAGAGCTGATTGGCCACAGGCGAAGTCGCCTGTCATGGAGGCGACTTCAAGTCGCCTTGTAATTTGCTAAAGTCGCGTCGAAGTCGCGTCGAAGCCGCGTTGAAGTCGCCGTGCAAAGTCGCGCTGAAGTCGTGTTGCCCCAGTGTGAACCGAGCTAATAATTTGGCTTAGTCTGACTTTTTAGCTTGAATGTGAGAGGTCAAGTCTCTCTTTACAAAGACGATAGAGTTGAATTCCATATCAACTCATCAGAAATCATCTGTCATTTGTCTTCTTACATTTAACCTTTTGCTATGTATAGTTGCAAATTAACTTGTCAACTGCTTGCATTTTCAGAATAACAATCTGATTGATATGAATCTTGTGTGTTTGTTTTTTTTTTGCTATATGTTTATTACTTAATTGCACAAACCAGTTTTGACATGTTGGTGTGCATGTCATTGTCAGTGCTTAGGCCTCATGCTGATGGGTGTATGAATGTGTGCCCCAAATATGCTGGATTTTGTCTGCCAGAACTTAATGTCATGTTTATGGATATATGGTTTTGAGCGAAAATGCATTCTACTGGCCAGAATATTACTTTTTATTCTGACTGCTTGAGTACATTTCCTCATAAGCTCATCTCTGAATGTAACTGTGGTGCATTTTTTATGCCTAAATGCTGCTCTTAAAATACTGCTCCAAATGCCTGATGTGAATGGCCACATAGGCTAATGCCCCGTACACACAGTCGGACATTGATCGGACATTCCGACAACAAGATTCTAGGATTTTTTCAGACGGATGTTGGCTCAAACTTGTCTTGCATACACACGGTCGCACAAAGTTGTCGGAAAATCCGATCATTCTGAATGTGGTGACGTAAAACACGTACGTCGGGACTATAAACGGGGCAGTAGCCAATAGCTTTCATCTCTTTATTTATTCTGAGCATGCGTGCCACTTTGTGCGTCGGATTTGTGTACACACGATCGGAAATTCCAACAACGGATTTTGTTTGAGCCTGCTCTCAAACTTTGTGTGACGGAAAATCCGATCGTAAATGTGTGATGGAGCCTACACACGGTCGGAATTTCCGATAACTAGGTCCTATCACACATTTTCCGTCGGAGAATCCGACCGTGTGTACAGGGCATAACACAGAACTCCGTTTAGAGGCATTAAAAAAAAAAAAATAAAGTTAGATGCCTCCTAACATCATTTTATCTGCCCGTGTGCATGAGGCCTTATAGTAAACCAAGCATTTGTGAGAAGAGACTCTGCTGGTAATCAGATTGCATTGTGAAAATCAAGTGCTTATTTGGGGGTCATGGGGTGATACATGCACTGTAGAACCATTGTTCAGTCCATATGTTATGACACCATTTCTAATCCTATTCACTATGAAACCATTAATCAGCCCATGCACTATGGCACCGTTGATCCTCCCGTGCGCTTTTGGCTTCGGTGATCAGTCCATGCGCTTTGGCTTCGGTGATCGGTCCATGCGCTTTGGCTTCGGTGATCGGTCCATGCGCTTTGGCTTCGGTGATCGGTCCATGCGCTTTGGCTTCGGTGATCGGTCCATGCGCTTTGGCTTCGGTGATCGGTCCATGCGCTTTGGCTTCGGTGATCAGTCCATGCGCTTTGGCTTCGGTGATCGGTCCATGCGCTTTGGCTTCGGTGATCGGTCCATGCGCTTTGGCTTCGGTGATCGGTCCATGCGCTTTGGCTTCGGTGATCGGTCCATGCGATATGGCACCATTGATCGGCTCTGCACTATGGCACCATTGATCGGCCCATGTGCACCTGATCAATCAGCCAAGGATTCCATCAGTAACAGACATGAACATCAGGGGAAACCTGTATATCATCGATGAATCTTTTTCAGGATATCATCAAGATTTCTCCTTTTCCAGTTAGTAGAACTGTAGGAAGGGGTGACTTGTGCTGAGGCTCCTCAGAATTCCTGACTATTAAAATATTGCAATAATCTGATCTCATCGCACATACTTCTTAACAGCTGGCAATCACAGATATTGGCCTACAATACTCAGCTGTCATTTCAGGACTACTGACTTCATCTTACAATATAAAACTATATATCCGGATAATATGATACTGTAGGAAGAGATTCATGTTCCGAATTCCTTCTGCTGCTGGTTCATATTGCTGAAAATCCCAAAGCAATACGTTTTACCGGTCAAGTTAAAGTTGGATTTATGTAACCTGAGCATTATGGAACCCAAGGAATCTCTATCCAGTTATCCTTATCCCAATTGAGCTTTGGTTTGTAAACTGGATTTTTGTTGTGCACTAAAATTATGTAAAATAGTCAGAGAATGGAGGTTCTGCTGGTAACCATGGGGTGCATTAATTATAAAATCACATACACCCAATAAAAAAAAAAACTCTTCTAAAGTTTTTCAAAGGCTTGTAACTCTTTCTGTGAAAACTATTTCTATTGTTTTCTGTAAAGTGTTATACTGTATGTTGGTGCCATATGAGTTAAAAAATAAAAATGTGTCTGGCAAGTCGGCAGAAAGTCAAAGCCAAATAACTGAGGCAGAAAAATAACTGATGCAACTCTGATGAGTTTGGCAGCAAGTTCAACATGATATGACAACTCAACAGCTCTCATAATTGGAGGCTTTCAGTCCTGCCATGAATAAGTTGTGTAATGACTTTGTATGATGAAGAATTATTATTGGACATACACATAGTTTGGTTCTGTGTACTGATGTACAGCCAATTTAGCTGCTCTCCTATTGCATTCAAAGGGAATGTATAGGACTTATTCGCACGGGTTACCTAAGCAAGATTTTTGATGTTATATTTTTGGCATGCTTGCTCTTCTGGAGTTTTGTTATACCAATAAAATGTATCTCTTCCTAAAACCTTCTTCTTTTTTTTTTTTTTTTTTTTTTTTTTTTTTTTTTAGTTTTGGACGGAGTAGGGAACGGTTAGAACCTTGTCATTGGATTTTTAGTTTAAAGTGGTTGTAAAGGCTTTTTTTTTTTTTTTTCTTTCTTGTATACTTACCTGCTCTCTTCAATGGTATTGCGCAGAACAGCCCTAAACCACCTCTACTGGGGTGTCCCCCACTCCCATGCTCTTGGCTTTTCCTCTTCTTGGTGCATCACCGTAGGAAGTGGCTCACTATGGTGGTGCACCAGCAAGCTCAATCCTGAGCCAGTCTGTGTGCATCTATTGACGCACACAGTGCAGCTTGGCCCCACCACTGCTCCCTCCTCATAGGTTTTGATTGATGGCAGGAGTATCCAGTGGCTCCCTCTGCTGCTTCTGTGTTCTGTGAATGCAGGGAGAGAAGAACTGCTGCCGTGCACAGCACTGGATTGATCCAGGGGTCAGGTAAGTGTTTAGAGCAGTGGTCTCCAAACTGCGGCCTGGGGGCCAGATGCGGCCCTTTGCTTGCTTTAATCCGGCCCTTGGGGCAATATTCACCCCCACTGTCAGCAACAGTGCAGCAATAGTTTCTGCCATTGACCCAGACAATGGGGCACTAGTTTTCTTACTGACTCCAAATATGGCATACTATTCTCTGCATTGATACCAATAATGGGGCACTATTCCTCCCACTGACACCAACAGTGGGGCACTATTCCTCCCACTGATACCAGTGATGGCACTATTGCTCCCTTTGATACCAATAATAGGGCTCCATTCCTCCCACAGACACGAACAATGGGGCACCATTCCTCCCTTTGATACCAATAATAGGGCTCCATTCCTCCCACGGACACGAACAATGGGGCACCATTCCTCCCACGGACATGAACAATGGGGCACCATTCCTCCCACGGACACGAACAATGGGGCACCATTCCTCCCACGGACACGAACAATGGGGCACCATTCCTCCCACGGGCACGAACAATGGGGCACCATTCCTCCCAGGGGCACGAACAATGGGGCACCATTCCTCCCAGGGGCACGAACAATGGGGCACCATTCCTCCCAGGGGCACGAACAATGGGGCACCATTCCTCCCAGGGGCACGAACAATGGGGCACCATTCCTCCCACGGGCACAAACAATGGGGCACCATTCCTCCCACGGGCACAAACAATGGGGCACCATTCCTCCCACGGACACAAACAATGGGGCACGATTCCTCCCCCTTCAATCACAGTGACACCAGGACATTTTCTTCTCACACTGTCCACAGTTCGGTCCCCCTAAAGTTTGAAGGATCATAAACTGCCTCTTTATTTAGAAAGTTTGGTTTATAAAAGGTAAATGACCAGCTCAGTATATCAGTATTCTCCTTTCCTTTTTTTTTTTTTTTTTTTTTTTTAAAGAGGGAACTGTTGTCACATGTGCCCCTTAATAAATATTGGGTCACTGTTCGCCATAGCAGCCATGAGCTTTGCTAATTTTCAGGTGCAATTGCACGGGCCTTAACAATTTGCTGCTGAACTGTTGCCACAGCGTGCTGCGTTGTGTTATATAGAACAGTGTTTCTCAACTCCAGTCCTCAAGGCGCCCCAACAGGTCATGTTTTCAGGATTTCCCTCATTTGAAATGTCTGTGGTAATTACTAAGGCAGTGAAACTGATCAAATCACCTGTGCAAAATAATGGAAAGCCTGAAAACATGACCTGTTGGTGCGCCTTGAGGACTGGAGTTGAGAAACACTGATATAGAAGTCCTAATTTCAATGATGTAACATGGTTTTCAGATAATATCTGCTGCAACTTGAAAACTTTACTATATTCTTTTAGGTTTACCAATCAAACCTTGGAATGAGAGCCCCACAGAGCCCCTCCAGTGACTATAATCGAGATGGAAGAAAAGTAAGTTTCCCTAGTGTACTCTGGTGTTGAACGTATTTTATATTCATAATTGTTCATAATTAAGAAAAATGCTGTTATTGACAAGGCTTTATTGCTAATAAAAACACTAAAAAAATGCTTTATAATATATATTATGTTGAATGTTCATTACAGTGACGTGATATGTAAAATATGTGAAAGAAATACCAGTATTTTTATATATTGTACGAACCTACTATAGTTAAAAAAAAAAAAAAATCTGCATCAGACTGCTGTCTCATACAATATACAAGTTGATTGTTAAAGGAAAAGTACAGCCAAAGCTCATTTGTCTGTACTACTACTGTGGATCACAGGAGTGCAGTTTGGTTTACACTCCTGTGATCCGTTTTCATCATACAGCAGGCTGAAGCCACAGAGCCGGTCCAGGCTTGGGAAAGATCGTAACCATATGGTTGGGATCCGCCCACATGCCTGGACTGGCACCCGGCTCAGCCTTTCAGTGAGCCACTGAGAGGCTGAGCCGTCCGCTCCCACCCCTCCTCAGCCCAGCGCTCCAGTGAGCAAGGGGGGGGGGGCAGAGCAGAGAGTGGTGACTGACAGCAGCTAGCTCTCTACTCAGGGAGCTTTGAGAACTGAGCAATCTGCAGTGTGTGTTTGCTCGCTTCTCAGTGTTAGAGCCAGCGGGGGACAGATACAGCATTGGACCATTGCTGCATCCAAATAGGTAAGTATGATTCAAAAAAAAAAACATTCTCATACTGCTCTTTTAACTTAAAGTTGTTGTAAACCTTAGATATGAAAATTGAACAGAGCATATCCCAGTGTGATTTCTCTCTCCTCTCTTTTCCCTCTGCTGTCTGCATGGGTTACTTCTGACCGGTTATCTTGACACCACAAATTCTTGGGAGAGGGTCTGCTCCCCCTCAAGCACACAGCAGGTGATTGACAACCTCAGTGGTGTATGATTTCCTAGGAGTGTGTAGGGAGGGGTGTGTCCTTTCCCTCCACTCTGTACTCAGGTTATACTCAACTCTCCTCTCTATGATGAGAGGAGAGTTGAGCAGCCAGCAGCCAGATCCCTGGCTGCTGGAGCTGAGAAAAATCCTTCTACCTGTGTGTTTTAGAAGGCTGTAGATGAGAGGGATATTACAGACAAACAGGTACAACTTATGCAGGAGAATTTGTTTGATTTCTGTGTATCACCTGAGGCTTGCCACTTCATACATATAAAGGTTGACAACCATTTTAAAGATTTTTTGTTGTTTTTTTTTTTTATTATTATTATTTTAGATGGCGTAGAAAAGGGTTAGAAACCTTGTCTGTTTGTGCTGCTCTTAGGAGATTTTCTCTCACCTGTTCACTTATGTTGTTTCGGCATGATATTCTTCATTTTCTTGTAATGTACCATACGGAAACCCCATTATATCGTTATTAGCCCTAACCTGTGCCACTAGTGGCTCTATTGCCAGGGCAAATAATAGTGGGGCGAGGGGGCAGCCCTGTCTGATTTTCTTGATTTTCAGTTTAAAATGTAACAATAGATGATTTTTCTCTCCAGCAGAATGAAAATGGCCGTATCTTGCCTCTATCTGGTCACGTGGGCTTTGACAGTTTACCAGACCAGCTTGTTAGTAGATCCGTCCATGAAGGATTTTGTTTCAATATCTTGTGTATTGGTAAGTTCAAATGTATGCAATTCAGCTAGCAATAACACACTGATGATGAAAATTACAGTATGGTGATTATTTGTATTCACTTTATCAAATGCCGGACTGTGGTATCCTGACTGTTGTATGTAGTTGTGTGAGCATTGAAATGGGTAGAATAATTTAGTGGAAAAATATAAGTAGTAGAACTTTTTTGATATCCCAAAAGTAGAAATAAAGTATTGAGAGCTGGAGCCTTTACTATTTTTTCAAAAGACTATGAATGTCAGTATTCCCTGACACCTCACTGGTGGTCACCTACAAATTAAGGGGTTCTATAGTTACATAGTTAGTCAGGTTGAAAAAAGACACAAGTCCATCAAGTTCATCCAAAAAAAAAGAAGAAAAAAAAGGTCTAGCTCTCAACTGTCTGAGATCCCAACTTTGGACAGGGCAATAACACACATTCTCCAGCTAGTCCATACTAAATCCTATACATGAGTGTACTGTGCCTATGTAGAAACCATTTACCTTATTTTGCGTGTGTTTTTGTTCTTCATCTTTCTCTTGCTATACTTCTGCTTTAATGGTATATTTACTTTGCTGTTTGTTTGCTTTATGTGTCTCTTTCTGCTTTCTCTTCTGCATTTTCTACTCTAATCCTGGTACTGCTAATCTGGGGCTTTTGTATTGGTATAATGGGTGTTCTCGCACTGTATGCTGTGAACAGATGACATTATTGCATGGACATTTCAGCCCAAATTTATGAGTGAACATGTATCTGCACTGCACAAATGGCGAGGTCCCTTGGTTGATTTTGCGATCTGATACTTCACCCACATCAAGCAATTGCTGGAGGTTACATTGGATGTTGTCCAATCAGAATTGGCTGACATCCCGTAACATAATTTGACTACCCAACCCCTTTTCCTGCAGATTCATGGCGGCTACAGTTCATCCTTTCAATTAGTGTTAGTGATTTTCCAGGACATGTGCAGAGTTCTTGCCAACATCTGTAACATCATATAGATCCAGTAAAATCCTGTATTGTATACACTTGAGCAGTCGTAGGATCAATACTTACAGAATGGGTGGAATTGCCACTTCATGGTTAACAAATTAACTTGCCGATCTTTCGTTAAAATAGCAACTTTTACTGCAGCTCCCAAGGGTGAAAGGGGAGCAGTGTCGCTGGCAGCTAGTTTGTTCTGATGGAGGTTTGCAAGATATGTATATCTATATCTGCTTTCACTTGCTGCCATCTCTATATTTCCATTCTTATTTCTCCCTCTTCCTCAAACCTGTCTTGCACCACCTCGTAATCTGGGGTTGTTGCCTCCTTCTCTTTCTTTTCATATTTCACTTCACTGCCTGAGGACGTCCTCCCATGCTCGAGTGGCCTGCGTGCCCCCTGTGATCAGCGAGTCTGAGACTTGGCTGATCACAGATCTGAGTAAGGGGTCGATCCTGACCCCTTTCCACATGATCAGCTGTCAACCAATGACAGCTGATCATGTGATGTAAACAGAGCCGGTAACCGGCTATTTTTTCTCCTCACGCTGGTAACGTGAGAAGAAGAAAAAAAGCCGATCACCAGCGGCTGTGAAAGGGACATCAGTCCCAATCATGGAGAGCCTCTGCAGAGGCTTCTCTGCCACCTACCAGTGCCCACCAGCGCCACCTACCAGTGTCACCTATCAGTTCCACCTATAAAAGTCACTGCCAAAGTGCCTCATCACCAGTGCTGCCTATCAGTGCCACCTACCAGTGCCCATCAATGCCACCTATCAGTGCCACTCATCAGTGCCGTCTTATCTGTGCCTATCAGTGCAGCCTCATCAGCGAATATCAATGAAGGAAAAATGATTACCCATATGCAAAATTTTATAACAAACTATGAAACTTTTTTTAAAAAAATTTTCAAAAATTTGTCTTTTTTTGTTTAGCAAAAAATAAAAACCACAATGGTGATTAAATACCACCAAAAGAAAGCTCCATTTGTGTGAAAAAAATGATAAAATTTTCATTTGAGTACAGTGTAGCATGACCGCGCAATTGTCATTCAAAGTGTGACAGCGCTGAAAGCTGAAAATTGGTCTGGGCAGGAAGGGGGTTTAAGTGCCTAGTAAGCAAGTGGTTAAATATCTCTATGCAGTGGTAAATATAAATAACCAACTATATGGTTAGGAAGCAAAATATCTAATCCTCTCTGAGAAAAACAGACAGAAGAGATATACGGTATATACTATTAGGAAGGGATATACACTGTATATACTATTAGAGGGGATATACTGTATATACTCTTAAAGAATGAATCTGGTAAATATCAGACTCAGAGATCCAATTTTTTTATTTAAAGAAAAAAAAACGTTTTGCCGATTTTTCAGACAGAACTGTAATATATTATATGCTGGCCATACAAAAACAATGTCTTCCTTCAAAAAAAAAAAGTCATTTTAAGAACGTTCGAATTGTTGGTGGGGCCAAATCGACGTTCGTTTTCAACCACGGTGACGGGAAATTTTAGAAATAGAAAACTTCTTGGTTAAAGGAATTTGCAGACAGTGTATGTGGTTTTCGTTCAGAAATTACATTTAATTTTAAAAACAGAAATGTTAAAAACAAGTGAAAATTTCAAACAACATTCTTTCATTCAGCGAATTTACAAAGATTTTTCGTATGAATATTCTCATCTTAAAATTGATCCGTGTGGCCAGCATAAGGCTCGATACACACCTATGCAGTTTGCTTTTGATCCGTTTCTGCAGTGCTTTTTGCTGTGCGTTTAGATTTTTGTGCATGTGATTTTACTGCGATTTTCTGTTTCTGCAATCTTTTTTGGCCAATTTGTTGTTGGGCAGATTAAAAAACACAAATTGCTGCAAAAACGCATTGCATGCTTTTCTGCAGCTTCTCCATTGAAGTATATTGAACCAAAAATGTTTTGCGTTAAAAAAAAGTCCCTGACCCTTTCCAAATACGCAGCGGCTGAAAAAAGCATAGATGTGAACGTGTCCCATAGGAAACCATGTAAATGAACTGTAGTGCGTTCCTGCAAAAAGCACCAAAAAACGCATAGGTGTGAACCAGGCCTAAGACGTTTAGTAACATAATGGGGTTAATAAAAATAAAATTAGCCCTTTATAGTACAAAAAAAGCAGATAATCACTACTGTAAGGGGTTCATTTTTTTACTGTGAAACTAATATTTACAGTAGCGATTATTTGCTCTTTTTGTACTATAAAGGGCTCATTTTTTTTAACCCCATTATGTTAGTGGGCGATTTAATCGATTAGTATTTTCATAATCAATTCGTTGTTTCGGCCCTACTCCAGGGCTTGGTAAATGAGGTAAGGCTTCACTTTGCAAAGAATATCCAATCATGTGTAAGGAAAATAAGAAAAACTGCATTTTTGCTTGCACATGATTGGATAATAGAAGTCAACAGAGCTCTTGCTCATTTACTAGGCTCTGGAGCAACTGCTCTTGCAGTGTCAACAATACACAAATACATGGTAGGATTTAAATTACCCCTCCAGTAGACACCTAAATACATCAAGTAATAAAAATTTTTTTTTGCAGATCTTTAATCCAATAAAAAGACTTACTAAAAACATACATCATATATGCATGGGCATTGATACTACCAATTCTCTTTCATCTGCTAAAGGGATGAAAGATGCATAGCATGGTAGTCTTCTGAGATTAGGAAATGTGGTTCGATGCGTTTCGCAGAGACATCCACTTCCTCAAGACCTGCTATCTCATATACAGGTCCCCCCCCCCCCCCCCACTGCCTCTTTAGCTTACTGAATATTATGTGCTGCCCTTTGGTGATATTAAAGGTATCTTTTGAGGTCCCCTAGATTGACCACCGCTGCTCTACAAGATGCCATTTGCTTCTTGGGATACTAACTGTGCATAAAATACAGAATTTATTGCTCACAAAGTGTGGAGCAGACATGATTGGGTCATGTGACCCTGGAGGCAATTGCACCCTGTGTAAAAGAATACAGCTACATTTTGGGTGGTCATGTGACTATGTGCTGAATTTGTTTGCTGTTGTTCAATGCCCTTGGATAATAATGTGCTAATAAGTGATAAAACACTACCAGACTATGATTAATTTTTAAATATGTTTACTTTGCAGGGGAAACTGGTATTGGAAAATCAACATTAATAAACACACTGTTTAATACAAACTTTGAAGAACATGAATCCACTCATTTTGAACCATCAGTAAAGCTCAAATCACAGACCTATGACCTCCTTGAAAGCAACGTACGCTTGAAATTGACCATTGTAAATACAGTGGGATTTGGGGACCAGATAAACAAAGATGACAGGTTTGTTTGACATTTGTCTGACCATGTCGTTTCATGCCTTCAGTTGTCCCTACATGTCAGAAACATTTGTAATATGTAAATGTAAGTAAATGGATGCTACAACAACTGTTTTTAAAAACAGTGCGATAATTTATGGCAGTCCTGTTAAAAATCTATCTTTCATATGACAACTGACATAAAGCTAATTACCCCAGCTTTCTGCATGATATAATATGGGGGGTTATATATAGGTATATATTGTGTGTGTGTGTGTGTGTGTGTAAATATATAGATATAGGTATTCTATCGGGTTGAGGTCAGGACTGTGCAGGTCAGTCAAGTTCCTCCACACCGAACACACTCATCCATGTCTTTATGGACCTTGCTTTGTGCACTGGTGCTCAGTCATGTTGCAACAGGGAGGGGCTGTCCCCAAACTGTTCCCACAAAGTTGGGAGCATGAAATTGTCCAAAATGTCTTGGTATGCTGACCACTTAAGAGTTCCCTTCACTGGGACTAAGAGGCCAAGCCCAACCCCTGAAAAACAACCCCACACAATAACCCCCCCCCCCCCCCCCCCTTCACCAAATGATTTGGACCAGTGCACAAAGCAAGGTCCATAAAGACTATGGTCAAACATTCACATAGACACACTCCTAAACCTTGTGGACAGCCTTCCCAGAAGAGTTGATGCTGCTATAGCTGCAAAGGGTGGGCCAACTAAATATTGAACCCTACGCAATAATGCCCCGTACACACGGTCGGATTTTCCGATGGAAAATGTCCAATCGGAGCGTGTTGTCGGAAATTCCGACAGTGTGTGGGCTCCATCGGAATTTCCGACACACAAAGTTTGAGAGCAGGATATAAAAGTTTCCGACAACAAAATCCGTTGTCGGAAATTCCGATCGTGTGTACACAAATCCGACGGACAAAGTGCCACGCATGCTCAGAATAAATAAAAAGATGAAAGCTATTGGCCACTGCCCCGTTTATAGTCCCGACGTACGTGTTTTACGCCACCGCGTTCAGAACGATCGGATTTTCCGACAACTTTGTGTGACCGTGTGTATGCAAGACATGTTTGAGCCAACATCCGTCGGAAAAAATCCTAGGATTTTGTTGTTGGAATGTCCGAACAAAGTCTGACCGTGTGTACGGGGCATAAGACTGGGATGCCATATAAGTTCATGTGCATGTAAAGGCAGGTTTCCCAATACTTTTGACAATATAGTGTATTTGTGTGTCTACAGCTTATCATTTATATGTAGGCTGCATGTTTCCCTAATAGGTACAATGAGATGAACACTTCTCCAGGCAAGCAGTAAGTTAATCAACCCCTTCGCAAACCGATCAGGTGCTGTTTCGATCCGTGATAGTGAAACTCCAAAGAGAAAGTTAAACCAGTTGACCACACTCCAAATGATGAGGAATTTTAAAAGAGTTTATTGAAGTCTTTCATATAAAACACTTACAAGCATCACAGCTTCAACCAGGGGAACAGCAATTAATGCATTTCATGCAGAATGTACATTTTGTGTGAAAAGCAGTACATGCTGTTCTTCTGGTTGAAGCTGTAAGGTTTGTGTTTTATATGGAAGACTTCAATAAACTCTGTTAAATTTCCTCATCGTTTGCAGTGTGGACAAAAAGTTTACCTTTCTTTGGAGCATGTTTTTCCTAAACCATGCTAGTAATTGTTTCATTTTGCATATTATTCCTATTCATTCAGTGTTCATGTTATTTCAGCTATATGCCCATCGTGGACTACATTGACACACAATTTGAAGCCTACTTACAAGAAGAATTAAAGATAAAGCGTTTATTGTACAAATATCATGACACCCGTATTCATGCATGCCTTTACTTCATTGCTCCCACTGGACATTCACTTGGATCCCTCGATCTGATAACCATGAAGAAGTTAGACAGCAAGGTAATTTTACACTTTGTAGTCCTATTTTATTGGAGCTCTGGGTGTGTATGTCTGTCCCTGTGTGTATGTTTGTTTATTGCATGCAAGTGTACTTTGGTCATCAGATTTCAGCTTCATATTTTTCAGGGGTTTGAATAAAACTGGGGTCCATCTCTGGAGAAAGTTAAAATCCTCCCTTGCACCTTGGGGTGTCTACTTTCCAAAATGGGGTCATGGGGGGGGGGGGGGTCGTGCTATCTGAACATTTCAGGGCCTCCATAACTGTGATAGGTAGTGAGGGGCAAAATCACAATTTTACGCCTTTAGAAAGCCTGAAGGCGATGATTTGGTTTTTGGGATCCTGTATGCGACTAGGCTCTCAAAAAGTCTCACACATGCGGTATCCCCATACTCGGGAGAAGCAGCAGAATGTATTTTGGGGTGTAATTCCACATATAAACGTGCCATGTTTGAACAATGATATATCATTTAGTGACAACTTTGTGTAAAACATTTTTTTTTAATTTTCCCGAAACTTACGGCAAAATATAAAATATTCCATGGACTCAACAGCAAATAGCTTTAAGTGTCTACTTTCCCAAATGTAGTCATTTGGGGGGGGGGGAGGGGGGGTGGTTGTGTTATCTTGACATTTCATGTCCTCTGAAACTGTGCTCGGTATTGATCACCATTATATGCCCTAAGAAAGCCTGAAGGTGGTGATTGGTTTTCGGAGTCCTGTACACAGCTAGGCTCCCAAAAAGTCTCACACATGTGGTATCCCTGTACTCAGGTAAAGCAGCAGAATGTATTTTGGGGTGAAATTCCACATATGCTAATGGAATGATTGAGCAATATATCATTTTAGTGACAACTTTTTTCAAAAAAAAAAAATTTGTAATTTTCCCAAAACTTGTGGCAAAATATAAAATATTCTATGGACTCAACATGCCTATCAGCAAATAGCCTGGGGTGTCTACTTTCCAAAAAGAGGCCACACATCACGCCCTCTTCAAACCACTTGAAGACAAAGACCTTTCTGACACTTTTTCATTTTAATGCACTAAAACACACTATATTGCCCAAATGTTTGATGGAATAAGATGATCTTATGCCGAGTACATGGATACCAAACATGACATGCTTTAAAATTGCGCAGAAATGTGCAGCGGCGACAAACTACATACATTTATAAAAGCCTTTAAAATCCTTTACAGGTTACCAATTTAGATTTACAGAGGAGGTCTACTGCTAAAATTACTGCCCTCGATCTGACCTTCACAGTGATACCTCACATGCATGGTGCAATTGCTGTTTACATATGACACCAGACCGACGCTTGCGTTCGCCTTTGTGCGTGAGCGCGGGGGGGTGCTTTTTTTTTTTCTATTATTATTATTATTATTATTTATTTTGCTATTTTATTTTTAAACTGTTCCTTTCATTATAATTTTTGTTTAATCATTTTTATTGTTGTCTCAGGGAATGTAAATATCCCCTATTATAGCAATAGGTAGTGACAGGTTGAAAATATTGGGGTCTATTAGACCCTAGATCTCTCCTCTGCCCTCAAAGCATCTGACCACATCGATCGGTGTGATAAAATGCTTTCCCAGTTTCCCAATGGCGCTGTTTTATCCAGCGAAACCTAAGTCATGAAATGCTCATAGCTTCCGGTTTCTTAGGCCATAGAGATGATTAGAGCCATTCTGGTCTCTGATCAGCTCTATGGTCAGCTGGCGGAACCACAGGCTGCAGTTTTGGGTTCCCTGTCAGGAGAGGAGAGCCCGAGAAAACCATGGAAGACGGGGGGGGGGGGGGGGGGCATTGCCTCCCACTGCTTGTAAAAGCAGTCTAGAGGCTAATTGGCCACTAGGATTGCTTTTACATGAAAGCCGACCGCTGGCTGAAAATAATGATACCAAGATGATACCTAAACCTGCAGGAATTATTCTGGTATAAACACTCAAAGTCCAGCAACATACCAGTATGTTGCTGGTCCTTTTTGGGCATATATTGTAATGTTCTTTTTTACATGCAGCATGTGGGCTGAACGCAAAAAAAGAGATTGATCGGTGGGTATGCCCACCATTAGAATACCGCCCTTCATCCACCCATTTCTAATAATGGGCATACATGCACCATTTTTTTTTTTTTTTTTTTAACTGTGGTGGTCAAATCACCTCCTACAGTGATTGAGTCGCTGATTTACGTATTGTGAGAGCAAACGCTGTTGCTGTCAAGATAAATGAATCAGTGCTGCAGCTGAATGGCGTACCTGAAAAGCAAACAATGGTAACGATAAAACATTAACTCAATAAAACAACTTGATTTTTTAATGCAATCTGTGCCTTAAAAATATATGCTGAAGCATGGGGGCCATCCGCCCCTAATGTTAGGATCAAATCGCCCCTGCCCCCATGCTTCAGCATATATGCTCTTTTTTTTAACTGCTGTGGTGAAATCACCTCCTACAGCGCTGAAGTCACGGCTTTATGCATCGTGGGAGCAAACGCTGTTGCTGTCAGAATAAATATACCCGTGCTGCAGCTGAATGGTGTACCTGCTAAGCAAGTGATGGTTAACAATAAACAAAGTAACATTACAGTATAACAATAAGACATACCATACCTGCAAAGCAAATACAATGAAACTTAGTGAAAATAAAACATTGCCATTCTAAAATACAGTAACAATAGAGAGAGAGAACAATGGAAAGAGAAGAAAAATAAAATCAAAAATAAACCAACCAAACAATTTTTGACTTTTTTTTTTTTTTTTTTTTGTGTTTTTTTTTTTTTTTTTTTTGCACCTTTTAAACTGTAAATTGTAAACGTTCCAGATTAGCTTCTCAAAATGTGATGGCCAGGTCATCTTTCGAGACCCTGTGTAAGTGTGCCCTAGGACTGTGCAATGCTGTACCCTGTGCTAATACTCCACCAGTGTGTGGTAGCGTTTGAAACAGTAACCGATGCAGAGACCAGGTTGGTCAGGACAGGAGGGGCAATAAAAGCGGGTGTCACGCCTAAATCAGCATTTTTCTGCAGACACGACATCTTCTTTGGGGATTTCTTTGGGTAGGGGTACCAGGGAGGACATACGGAATATGCCTCTCATGCAGCTGGCTCACTGAATTTGCATTGGTAAGGTGGGCCACAGCACTGTCTGCAAACAGAAGGGCTGTGATGAACTCTTCCTGGAATTTAAGGAAGGATCCAGTTCATCCTGAAGCTTTGTATAGCACATAAGCATTCAGCAGAGCCAATTGGAATAAATATACAGACACTTTTTTGTACCAGCGTCTGGCCTTACAGGCAATTGAGTACAGCGCCAACAACTGGTCGTTGAGGTCCACCCCTCCCATGTTAAGGTTGTATTCGTGGACGGAGAGGGGTTTCTCCACAACACCAGTCGCCTTAGGAATTTGGACAGTCGTAAATTTCAAGCAGGCTCTTTCCCCCCATTCAAGTCAGGATTCTACAAGCCGTTGGGGGAAGCCCCGGCGATTAGATAACATGCACCAATTCCACACTCAAAAAGGTGACTAAAGTGGCACGCTTGTGTAATAATTGTCCACGTACAAGTGGTACCACTTTTCGAATAAGGGTGACACCAAGTCCCACACAATCTTACCAGCGCTCCCTATGTAGTCTGGGCAATTCTTGGGCTCCACGTGACTAGCTCTTCCCTCGTAAACCATAAAACTGTATGTTAAGCCTGTTGCCTTGTCACAGAGCTTATACATCTTGACCCCATATCTGGCATGCTTGCTGGGAAGATACTGTTTCATAGACAAGTGGCCAGAAAACCTTATCAGAGACTCATCAACACAGACAACTCGATCGGGAGTAAACAAGGCTGCAAACTGTTGTTTGAAGTGGTTTACGAGGGGCCGAATTTTGTGCAGCCAATCCTATCCAAGGTCACCCCGAGGGCGACAGAGTTCATTTTAATTGAAATGCATGAACCGCAAGATCTGCTCATATCGTGTCCTGGTCATGGATGCAGAGAACATGGGCATATGGTGAATTGGGTCAGTGGACCAATATGACCGCAACTCCCTTTCTTAAATTACGCCCATGAGGAGGTATAGGCCCAGGAAGGTCTTAAATTCGGAGACCGTAATAGGTCTCCAATCTCTGGCAAGGGCCAACTGGGGATTAGCGGCGATGAATTGACCAGCATACAAATTGCTTTGGTCCACAACAGATCTATAGAGATCTTCCATGAAAAACAGCAAATAAAAATCAAGTGACGTAAAATCAACTGTTTCCACCTGAATACCGGGTTGGCAAGTGAATGGGGGGGGGGGGGGGGAGTATGAGTGCTGCAGAAGTGGTGGGCTCCCAATTCAGATTGGCAAATGCAGCAGGAAGGACACTATGGGCTCGATGGGCCTGTGTTTGTTTTCTTGGTGGCTGCGGGACTCTACTTGTGCTAGCCACCTCAGCTTGAACTGCACTTATGGGACTCGCCACGTTACCAAGTGTTGCCGCAGTGGTGGATGTACGACCAGGATGTACTAGGCCGCTGGTGCTTGCCAGTTCACCAGAAGGATGATCGGCACTAGTACTGACTCTCTGCTCCATACGAGAGCCCTGTGGTTCTTGCACCTCAACAACAGAGGAACAGGGTTGGGTACGCCTGACCTTGGCAGGGACCACTGCTCCGTCGTCAGAGCTATCTGTCAGGGTGCCGCTTCTGTCTACTGGTTCGTATTCTGAGCCTGAATCGGACAGAGGGGTGACTTCCTCTTCACTCTCTTCTGTCATACTCAGAAACGTGTAGGCCTCTTCACTAATGTACCTTTGATAGGACATTTTGGCCTCTAAATTTACTGGTACACTAATGCAACTCACAGGAAAAAAGAGCACCTCACTGTCAGCGACTGCTTCAAACTCTACCAAAAAAACTGTTAGCGTTCGCAGGGATCAGGCCTGACTCTGCAAATGCTACAGTTATGTGTTTAGTGTTTTGTAAGTGACTGTGATTGATTAATACTGCACTTGGGTGGGCTGGGCTGGGCGGAGGGGCTAAACGCTGGTGCTAGCAGGTATCTGGGATGATCCCGCTAACGCCGCATTTTTGGGAACCCTAAACTATTGGGGATGCTAATATAGTTCTGATCAGATCAAAGATATGGATCCGTTCAGACACTATACTACTAAGGGAGGTGTATGGTGAGTGCGTGGGTGTTATCGCTACTGGCACTAATCTGATGCTGCCTGAGGCGGCGCAGACCCTAACCGACGCTAAAACATAACTGATATCACCCGCTGGGTGATCAGGGGGTTAAACCTTTTATCAGATAATATACGACGGGTGCCCTGACGCTATAAAGAAAATAGCTAACTAACCAGCGTCACCCGCAACACTAATACGGTGATCATTGGTGATGGGGTGATCAAAGGGTTAAACCTTTATTGGGGGGTTTAGGGGAGTCCCTAAACCTATTTGAGGCTACTACTAAGTACCCTAACATTGATTGTCACAAATGACACCAGTACAGTGATCAAAGAAAAATGTGAACACTGCACTGGGTGACACTGTGACAGGGAGTTAAGGGGCTTACTGGGGGGGGGGGGGGGGGGGGGATTGGCGGTGACAAGTGTGCCAATGTGTACTGTGTCAGTGTAGTGTTGGTGCAACTTACGATGTTTTCTCTCCTCTCTCTGGAACGGAAAAGAGTTCCACAAGGGGAGATTACATCACTTCCCCTGCCTGTGTTTACACTTACACAGGCAGGGGAAGGATTTCATTTGCCAGAACCAATCACCAGGTCCAGGCCAGAGATCATTGGCCTGGGCCTGGAGACTGGTCGGTTCTGAAGCAAATCCGATCGTTGCGGCTGCCGTAAGATAACGTCGCTTCGCCCAGCCGAGCCAACCTGCCCCAGTACAACTGCGGCGGCTGGACCGGAACTGGTTAAATAGCATAACTTGCAGAAAATCACAGAAAAAAAATCTGTTGTACAGTTTACAATTGTGTATTGCTAAATAACAATTAGTCATATAAACAATGGAAGAATGAAAATCCTAAGATTAAAACACAGATAAAATGTACACGTATTGTCCTACTATGTTAATTATATAGCAGAAGTTTAGTTGTCTTTCTTAAAAACAAAATGTTGTACTGAGAACATCAACATCTAGAAAGAAAAGAGCACACAATAATTATAACATTCTTTTTTAACTTTTAGACCCCTTTCACACTGGGGCGCTTTGCAGGCGCTACAGCACTAAAAGCTCCCTGAAAGAGCCGCTCCTGTGTCTCCAATGTGAAGGCCCGAGGGCTTTCACACTGGATCGGTGCCCTGGCAGGAC
Source organism: Lithobates septentrionalis (assembly GCA_037952835.1). Taxonomy (NCBI): domain Eukaryota; kingdom Metazoa; phylum Chordata; class Amphibia; order Anura; family Ranidae; genus Lithobates; species Lithobates septentrionalis. The sequence goes on from JBBDGP010000998.1 coordinate 5,616,748, forward strand.
GCTAAAAATAGTCCTGCTAGCAGCATCTAAGTTGCGGTGTATGCATCTAAGGAGCGGTGTGTATACTGCTCCTGCACCACTCCTGCCCATTGAAATCAATGGGTAGCGTGGCTATACCGCTGGCAAAGTGCTGCTGCAGCAGCGCTTTCTGGGTGGTTTTAACCCTTTCTCAGCTGTTAGTGGGGGGTAAAAGCGCCCCGCTAGCGGCCGAATAGCGCCACGGAACAGACGGTAAATCGCCGCTAAAAAATAGTGGCGCTTTACCGCCGACGCACCCACCGCTCCAGTGTGAAAAGGGCCTTAAGGTAATACTTGGCTAACCGGACTTTCAAGCTGGCCTTGCACCACCAATACACCACACCAAAACTCAACTTGTCAAATCCACAAGAAAGGTCTGAAAGCAATTTTCCTGCTTCTCCCCCCATCACCATGCTAAAGGGAGGAACAGAGCTACATAATGGCCATCTGACATTTGTGTATTGTGCTGCAGATTTCGTGGTTTACTATGAGATTAACAAAAGTTTGCTGTATGTAATGTACTCCTGACCACTACAGTTTGCAATCTGTGTTGTACCTGACCTTCTATGAACCATCCTAAGTTGCTGTGCTGTATGTGACATACAACTCACAACTACACTCCACTCCATACACTTTTCTAGCGTTCTGACCGGTCCACTCAGTATTCTATGCTGCATAGGAATTATTTCACATCATTCCACTCTGCACATTGTCATAAACTGTATGCTGCTAAGCCTTTTACTGTTATCATATTAATTAATTACCCTCAGGGCCCAGCTGGTGATTTTTTTAATGGTATGATAATCCCTAAAGAAGGATAGACTTTGGAAAAAACATACATACTCTCCTCACTACTGCAGCATTGGTGTGATGCTGCAGCTGTCCCACATTGTCTCTAAAACCCGAAACTGAGCAATCACATAACCGCTGATCACTCAGCTCTTGGTCTTCTCAGAGTGGAGAGCACGGTCAGTCACTGCTCTCAACCCTGCTCTTCCCGCGCTCACTGAAGCACCAGACAAGAGAGGGGGCGGGCACGACTGTTTCCGGCCCTGAGCTGCACGCTGAGAGGCTGAGCCAGCTGACAAGCGGGCAGTTTTGTGGATTCCGCCAATATTGTTGGGATCCTTGCAATGCCTGGAGCGGCTCTGCCACATCAGTTGATAGCAGGCAATAGCCCGCTATTGGCTTACTCTGAATAACAGGAAAACATAAATAAGTGTACTTATGTTATCCACAAAAAAGTCTGGCCAAAAAAAGCCTTGGCCATACTTTTCTTTTAATAATTGAAGAGATTTGGGGTGTGACCTGTTGGCAAAGAAGTGTGTATCATAAATTGTGCCCCTGTGTTGCAGTGATCCCAATACTATTACTCATCTTTAGTATCCACACGTGCTTAAAAAAGCATAGAAATTCCTTCCTCCCTATTCACTACAATTTTATATATGGGAAAATAGAAACCTCTGTGACTACAGGCAACTGAGGTCCCCATCTTGGCTCATTGTCCGCCCAGTAACCTTTCTCATTCCTCCAAAGCTAAGAATCCGGAAATCTTTTTCTACCCTATTGCTATATAAAGTGCTAGAAGCATTTAGATTACAAGCCAGTGCTCAATGCCATGAATCCTATTTATTATAAGAAAATATAGATAGAAATATATTCCTTATTACAAGACATTAGACACACATGCTTGTTCTACCATGGAGATGCAAAGATCCAAACCTATGAAGTAACCTATTATCAACTAATCGGATTCGTTGGGAAGTAATTTCTGGTTGGTTGCAATGACTTACAGCACTTGTATATTCAGTTAATTGTAATTTGCCTACTCTCATTACTCTTTCCATTGATTTTGAATATGACTTCATTTTGTAAATGTTATCCCAAGCATATCACTAAATATGAAATACATTTTTCAAAGAAATGTGTTTTATTTCAAATTTGTTGCTTAAACCGATTTGAATGTTTTAAATCTGTACTCCTCACCTGAATATAGGTGTCTTCATATGTAGCCTTTCATGTGTTTTTTTTTTTTTTTTTTTTTTTTTTTTTTTTTTCCCTAGGTGAACATTATTCCTGTGATAGCAAAAGCAGACGTGATCTCAAAGTCAGAGTTGCATAAGTTCAAAACAAAGCTGATGAGTGAACTGGTCAGCAATGGAGTCCAAATCTACCAGTGCCCAACAGACGATGAGACCATTAGTAAATTGAACTCCTCCATGAATGTAAGACTTAATTTACACTCTATTATTACAGTGCACGTAATGCTCCATTTTTTTATTGTAATAAATATGTGATGAGTTACTCAGTGAATGGACCTTCATTCTAGTGTGGAAAGAGTAGTGTGTGCTGCTTTATGGAGGACACAACTTTTCTGCAGCTGTAAGCCAAATACTGAATGCTCAAAGCAGCCATACTTACAAAATGTTTGGGCCTCTGCAAATTAAATTTGCCAAATCACATCTGTGACTTTCATTAGGACATGAGGTTAAAGTATTTACGCATATGACTACAGAAAAGTGTTTTTCTGTTTGTGGTTACTACTTAGTTCACATTAGATTAAAAAGATTAAAAATTGGGCTGAATATACATCACTATCATGGGTACAAGATCTTTCGCAGTTGACATTTCAATGTATTGGATGCAATATAAACGTCACAAAAATGCACAATGCATATAACAACATTCATTCTAAAGCTGTTTGTACGCACACTGCCTGGTTCCTCCGAGTTTGACTGCTTTGCAAAGGGCACAGCCTCATCCGATACAAATTGTCTCTCAAAATGTATTTAGAGAAAAAGATTTACAATTTGACACTCTTTGAGAACTGTTGTTACTGCTGGATACATTGTTGCTGCATTGGATTGTAGCCTGGTATTTTATTGACACATTGTTCTCTGAATAACCGCATTAATCATTGAAACAGTAACTGGTCTGTGAGAATTTTATTATTTGGTGTGATACTTCTTGGGGGGGCTGGTTTAGTTGCCTGCCCCCGTGCTGCGCTTTCTGGTTCCTCCAACCAGCCCCTACATCTACGGAGAGACTGGAGCCCTGAGGCTTAATGTACACGGTATATTTTTAACAATCTCTCCTGAACGATTTAACTTGACAGATAGTAACCCACATTTAAAACGTCTGTTTTGTCATGTTTACATGCCACGTTTTAACCGTGTTTCTGTTTAGAAGCGTTTGAAAAAAAAATGTTATTTTTTTTTTTTTTTTCAAAATAGCCAAAAACGAAAACGACTGTAAACGAAATGCGAGTTACCGTGTTTAGCCACGTTTAGAAGCGTTTGGCACTTGAAATACCTCTAAAATCAGCGTCTGAACTCATTTTTTTGCTTTCCAAAAAAGGTCTCTAAACTCAACTGCCTAAAAACGACATTAAACAAACCTGTGTACATGTACACATAAGATAACATTGGATGAGTTCAGGGGCAGCTGAAAAAAAGCATCCAAGTGCCTCTGAACGTCTGTTTACCAGCAGCAGTGTACATGAGGCCTTTATAAGTGAAGCTTTAACCTTTAGCATCCACCCATTCATCTCCTTTATCCTAACACCAAAACTTGGCACATAACCCAAATCCTTAAACTAAACATGCCACCTAACCCTAAAATGCTAACCGTAAACAAACTTGCAATTTTTTCTTGGTAACCTGTTTTTTCCTTATGTAAAAATATACTTTTATTAAAACTTTTTTTTGCAGGCACAGCTACCATTTGCAGTGGTAGGTAGTATGGAGGAGGTTAAGATTGGAAACAAGATGGTAAAGGCCCGGCAGTATCCTTGGGGGATTGTACAAGGTAAAACCCTTTGTTGCTTTTGAAGTTCTTTATTTAAATAGAAATGTCGAATGTAGGAGCCTTCTTAACAGAAACCGTGTAAAATATCTTCTGCTGTTTAATATATTTTTGCCCGCTGATGCATATTTACATAAGTAGCCTTTCAGCTGCCAGTCAGTTGAGCGCAATATTGTAGACTAGACTGCTGTTACCCTCTGAAACATAATAGGGTTGCTATCCTAAAAGTAAATAGGCTGTTTGCTTTGCAAAGTGAATTTTCACTTTGCAAGGGATTTTTCCCTTTGCATAATGAAGAGAAAATCCTAAGTTTAATTGGACCCAATGTGGGTAAAAGCAAGGCTGTCGTTTTGAGGTATGTAAAGGCTGCTACTTCATGAATAAAAGTAAAACTTTGGAAATATAATACATGTACTTTTGTAATTCTATAGTTTATTTTTCAGCCCTAATACATTAGATGCTATAGACTTTAGAACCTATAGATTTTTTTTTTTTTTTTTTTTTTTTTTTTTTTAGTCAAGGCACCATTTAAAATTATACACAGTCTCGCGGCACCCCATTCTAAAATCTAAAAAAAACAAAGCTAATAGTTTTACATAACGCAGCAACATCCACACATGTAGGACATCCAACATTGGAGGTGATTTATCCTTCCAATGCAAATATATCTTTTGTACACTGGTACTGACTAGTATTCCAATGTTTCTCTTCACTGTTTTTCCCCCTCACTCAGCTAATGTGACCCCAGTGCTGATGGAGAGGGGTAAACAAGGATGCTGTGCAGGCGCCCAATGTCCTCCTCATCAATCAATGTTGTCATTGGTTGTTAGGATGCCGGTGGCTAGAAGGTTTTAATGGTGCACAATGAAAACCTGTGGTTTTGTGTAATTAACAGGCAGGCTCGATCCAGCCACTGGCTTGTATAACATTTTTGGCCAGTTGTGCAAGGTAACCTTTGAAGAAACCTGAAGGTACCCCAGGGTGCTGGGTACACTGGTTGAAAATGGTGGCTATAAACAACTTGTAGTAATAGGTGAATCACAAATAGTCATGTAACATTTGTACTTCACTCAACATAAAGTGTAAAGCCTGTCTGTTCAACAGAAACGGGCTGACATTTGGCCCGTATGGTATACAGCAGCCTGTCCAACAGAAGCCGAACATCCGTCTTCCTTCGAACGGGCATGTTGGAAAAACAGTAGCCAATCGGCATTGCTGCGGGCGCTGACTGGTATGTTCTGGTGGGGGGGCAGTACCTCCTGTCAGAACACAGTAGCTCAGTGGGGAGATCGCTGTATTAATATTGCATTGTTAGTACAGTTTCTCAGTTTTTGTTTTTTTTTGTTTTTTTTCGTTCAGCCTGCTGGGTTGAAAGAAAAAGAAAACTGCCAATGTGTACCAGGCTTTAACATTACTTTGATCAGTTCTGTGTATTGAACAGGACCGGATAACAATGCTCGGCCTCAGGGTACAATGGTAACAGTTCCCACAAGTGAGGGACTTCCCAACCGGTAAATTCGGCTGCTGTAGTCAACAATGGATAAAACAAGCCAAGCTCAATCCAGTATCAATTAGGCTTGGCTGGATTTAGCCTTTCTAAAAGAGGAGGAAATGGGTCTGCCATTTCGACTTCCGTATACTGTATCTACCTGTAAACTTCATTACTTCATAAAGTAGTTAAAAATATTAAAAAAATGACTTTTCACTTGATAAAAACCTGTGTTATCCTGTACGCATTAAGATTTGTTGGACCTTTAGAAGTACTGTAAGTCTCTCACAGATTTGACAGCTTGGCTGACAAAGCAGTGGTAATTTAAACCCATCAATTCTGTTGTGTAATTAAATCTCTACAGCAAGCTAATGATTTTCCATGCTGATCCTTCATTAGGTCAAATTAGGTGAACAGTCCAGCAGTGAACTCAGAACAGTGTACAGGCTACTGTCAACTGTTAGAATAATTACTACTTTTTATTTCACCTCGATTGTGTTTTCTTTTGATTCCATATTTGAAAAAAACCTGGATTCTTTGTATTAAAGCTGATCTCCATGTTTTATTTACCGTTACATCGTTTGTTTGTGCCAAGTTGTTCCAAGTGAACTATTTACTTCACTAACAGATGCAGTGCTGTAGAAATGTATGTAGCCTCAGTTGTGTTCCAGCAGCAGAAGAGGAACTTCCCATCCCATAACCAGGACAAATGGGGTTGGGCAGAAGTGTAGCTCAGCCATTCACAGGGAGCTTTGCATTCTATGAATGATGACAAAGCTTCCTCTGATTGGCTGAGATGGTGATGTCACCCATCCGCCTCAGCCAATCAGAGGAAGCTTTGCATTAGTTCATAGAATACAAAGCTCCCTGTGACTGGCTAGCAGCGCTCAACCCAACTCCATTTACTTTGTGATAGCAGGGACGGGAAGTTCCCATCCCACAGGCAGGAATACAGCACTGTATACAGCTCTGTATATAATCACTTTTCTGTTCTTCACCATACAGTGGAAAATGAGACTCACTGTGATTTTGTGAAGCTTCGTGAGATGTTGATTTGCACTAATATGGAGGACCTGAGGGAACAGACTCACAATAGACATTATGAACTGTATCGACGCTGTAAGTTAGAGGAAATGGGATTTCAAGACCTGGGTCCTGGAGATAAGCCTGTAAGGTAGGTTGCTGTCTTTTTCATTCAGTCATCCTGTATATTTATATGATCTGTTTTGGAGTAATATTATTGTAATATGTACTATTGTAGGAGTTTGCGTGGTTTTCTTCTATGTACTATGGTTTCCTCTCACACTGCACACATGCTGGTTGATTAATTGGCTCCTGTTCAAAAAAAATTATCCCTAGTATATGTATGTGTGCATGTAAGATACGGACCTTGGATTGAAAGCTCATTGAGATCAGGGACTGATTTGCGTGTACTGGCTGATGTGAATATGTAAATTGTTGCCACTGTATAACTACCTATAATAAAAAAATGTTTACAGTGTCTAAAACTAAATTACATGACTGATTTCAAAAGCAGTTTTCTCTCATCTGTGCAATCCAACAAGCTGCATTCCTAATATAATAGTATTAATGCAGATAAAACTAATCAAATATCACAGTTGCTGTCACATGATGGGAAATAGGTTACCTGGGCACAGGGCCCATGCAAAGCATGCAGGGAAATGTCTGGGTGGTGGTTTGTGGCCTCACCCTGCACCTGTTGCTTGCACAGCTGTTTGGGACTGTGCTCCGCTGAGTCAGCCTTGCTAGGAATTTTAGTGATTGTTTTCTCAGGGCTGGCACAAATGGAAATAATAAACTAGTGCTTTGGTACTACACTGTAACTAAGGGAAAGCTAATTCTTTAGCCTAGGGTTTGCTGACTGGAATTTCTGTTCCATGTAGTTGATACTAGTAAAAATGAAAGAACTGAGGCATAGATATTTGAATAAGTAGCTAAACAGGTAAGATTGAAGTTAAAGGGGGACCGGAGTCTTTATAATGTTTCTGTGCATGTAATTCATTTAATATAAATCATCATATAGATAGTGTTTCTCAATCTTTTTTCAGTTGCGGCAGCCTTTGGGCTTGTTTACATTTGCAGTTGGCCAGCTATAAAAACATGCGGTAAAGTCACATTTTTACCACTCCCCCCTTAAAGGGGTTGCAAACCCTCGTGTTTTTTCACCCTAATGCATCCTATGCATTAAGGTGAAAAAACACCTAGCAGTGATCGTCCCCCCAGCCCCCCGTGTTACTTACCTGAGCCCTGGAACTTGACCCCCAGGGGGCAGGACCGAGTCCTGCATGGACGCCGAATGCTGGACTCTGGAGCGCGCCCGCAAGGTAATCTCCAGGGAGAGCACTTTTCCCAGGGGGTTATCTGATGTGGGGAGGAGCCACGAGAGCAGGTTCGGGCCACTCTGTGCAAAATGAGCTGCACGGTGGAGGTAAGTATGATATGTATGTTATTTTAAAAAAACTAACCCTTACAATTACTTTAAGTTGGAACGGGAACGTCCAGGGGTGTACACACACTACGTCCAAAGTGCTTTGTGCGTGGGTATCTTTTCAGAGGAGCGGCAGTTGTTGCTGCTAGTGTAGAGTAAACGTTCCCTTAAACAGATTAGTTCCCCATCTGCCTGGTGGATCGGATCGAATGGCAATTGGGTATAAACGGACAGAATAAAGGTGGATAAAGCACCTGGACCTGATGGCATCCACCCACGAATCCTAAAAGAATTGAGCTCTGTAATTTCAAAGCCATTGTATCTAATTTTTGGGGACTCATTAATGATGGGAATAGTACCACTGGATTGGTGCAGGGCGAACGTGTTGCCTATATTTAAAAAGGGATCAAAGTCTTTACTAAGTAACTATAGACCTGTTAGTTTAACTTCTATAGTTGGGAAGATACCGGAGCATTTATTAAAAGACCACATAGACGAGTTCTTGCTGGAAAAAAACATTTTAAGCAACAGACAGCATGGATTCATGAAAGACAGAAGTTGTCAGACAAACCTGATTTCTTTTTATGAAGAGGTAAGTAAAACCTTGGACAGAGAGGTGGCAGTGGACGTGGTATACTTGGATTTTGCAAAAGCGTTCGATACAGTTCCGCATACACGGCTCATGTGTAAGCTAAAGTCTATAGGCTTGGAAATATCAGTTTTTTAAATGGATAGAAAACTGGCTAAAAGACCCCAAGGTTCAGTGCTGGGACCCTTACTCTTTAATATCTTTATAAATGATATAGGGTCTGGGATCAAAAGTAACATTTCTGTGTTTGCAGATGACACCAAGCTATGCAGTGGAATAACGTCCTTACAGGTTGTCTCCAATTTACAAGCTGACCTCAATGCACTGTCTAATTGGGCATCGATGTGGCAGATGAGGTTTAATGACGAGAAATGTAAAGTTATGCACTTGGGGGCTAAGAATATGCATGCATCATACATAGTAGGGGGAGTACAACTGGGGGAATCTGTAGTGAAGAAGGATCTGGGGGTTTTGGTAGATCATAAGCTCAATATTAGCATGCAATGCCAAGCTGCGGTTTCCAAAGCGAGCAAAGTCCTTTCTTGTATTAGGAGAGGTATGGAATCCAGAGAGAGAGAGAGATATCATTTTGCCCCTGTTCAAATCATTAGTAAGACCTCATCTGGAATATGCAGTTCAGTTTTGGGCACCAGCTCTCAAAAAGGATATCGGGGAACTGGAGAAAGTGCAGAGAAGGGCAACCAAACTGATAAGAGGCATGGAGGAGCTCAGCTATGAGGAAAGATTAGAGGAACTGAATTTATTCACTCTTGAGAAGAGGAGAATAAGGGGGGATATGATCAACATGTTCAAATATATAAGGGGTCCATATAGTGAACTTGGTGTTGATTATTCACGTTATGGTCAACACAGAGGAAAAGGGGGCACTCTTTACGCCTAGAGGAAAAGAGATTTAATCTCCAAATACGGAAAGGATTCTTCAAAGTAATAGCTGTGAAAATGTGGAATAGACTCCCGCCAGAGGTGGTTCTGGCCAGCTCAGTAGATTGCTTTAAGAAAGGCCTGGATACTTTCCTAAATGTACATATTATAACTGGGTACTAGCATTTATAGGTAAAGTTGATCCAGGAAAAAAGCCTCTTGGGTGATCAGGAAGGAATTTTTTCCCCTGCTGTAGCAAATTGGAGCATGCTCTGCTGGGGTTTTTTGCCTTCCTCTGGGTCAACTGTGGGTATATTGGATTGTACGATATTATTTATTTATTTTTTTAATGGTTGAACTGGATGGACTTGTGTCTTTTTTCAACCTGACTAACTATGTAACTATGTAAAAGGCCCTTTTCACACTAGCGGAACGATCGGATGCGTCCGTTTTTCAGGTGGACCCGATCAAACCCTCCAGTCCCCTCTATGGAGAAGTGGGTGTCAATGGATATGTGTCTGTTGACACCCTCCGACATCTGATCGTATTCCCTAAAAACAGATTAGTTCCCCATCTGCCTGGTGGATCGGATCGAATGGCAGTTGGATATAAACGGACAGGCAGTCAGTTTACATCCAAATACTCATAGAGGAGAATGGACTGTGTCCGCTTATGCAGAGCCGACACAGACCAGCCATCTGCCTGCTAAGCAGAGATCAGCGGACAGATTCCCCACTGAGCATGCGGACTCCATTGGAGCCTGCATTGTGTGTAAAGAGCCTAAGAGTATGCAAAATCCTAAGTCCAAATTGTAGAAAAACGGAAATGTTACTTATCAATGGGAAACCTGAGTCTGGCACAATGCACACAACCGCATTAGTGAAATTGGCTTCACATCAAAGCCTCTCCATCAGATTCCCCCATCACTAAGTCTTGTCATCACATCAGAATCGCCCCACCCACCATCACAGAGCCCCCCAATCACACAATTTCCACTTCACATCAGGGCCCTACGTTTTGGCTTCTGCAGCACGGTTGAAGGCGGGAGGTGGAGCAGTCTGGAGGAACCAGACTTCCGTACTCTCCTGCATGCTAGGGGGTGTCCCCGTATGCTGTCTGCCCTGGATCCGCATCATGAGTTGCCAACATTATAGTGAAGTGACGCTGATCCACGGCAAACTGGGTCCTCTGAGGGGGAACCTAAGTGGCACCATGGTTGAGAAAAGCTTGTTTCTGTGTGTGGTTTGAAATGATGTGAGAACATGGGACACCCATATTTGCACAAGATATATGCAGACTGTACTTTGATGATCCTCTCATCCACCAAATGTTATGAGTCAGGGTTTGTATGACTGAAAATAATAGACTGTCTGCAGTCCTGTGACATGAACCCTAAAATGCTTTTGGTTACAAAGACCAAGAGATCTTTTGTTTAGGCCTGGTCACATAAGAGAACTCAGCAGTGATTTTTTTTCCTTATTCATGCTAGTCAAGAGACTTTTCTTACTTAAAGAGGTGTTCTGCTCCCCCCCCCCCCAACAAAAAAATTAAGTCAGCTGCTACAAATACTGTAGCTGTTGACTTTTAATATTAGGACACTTACCTGTCCGTACCTGGGTTCCCGCGATGTCGGCACCCCAGCCGATTATCGGATCGGCTGTTGGGTGCTGCCCGCCGCCTTATCTGTTAAGGGGAACCAGCAGTTCCCGGAAGTGGGGAGGGGGGGGGGGGGCCTGTCAAACTGAAAGGTACCAAATGTGGCATTGGAGGGAGGGAGAAAGCAGAAAAGCGAAAGTTTCACTTTTGAGTGGAACTCCACTTTAATATGATTTTTGTTTGGTTTTATGTTTTCATGGTTTTCATGTGTTGTCAGTTGGTTAATGTGAAGTGTGGATTTTCATGATAGGTCCACTTTAAAGTGGTGTTCCAAACAAAAAAAAAAAACTACATGAAAAATCCTAAAAAAAAATACAAAAAAAATTTGGATATTTTTTTTTTTTTTTTTTTACTCACCTCTAAATGCCTGTTTCTAGGGTGTCCCTCGTAGTCTGCCTCTTTCAGTGCCTGGGCTGGTGACATCACTTCCGTCTCGGCACAGGAAGGGCTCAGCTCTGCTCCCTCCCTCTTGTCAATCATCTAGGACCCATTACAGGTCCCAGGTGACTGAGCGGCCAATCACGGCGCTCGGCGCCGCTCGCGCATGCGCAGTGGGTGCCAGGCTGTGAAGCCACAGCCCGGCGCCCACAGTTGCAATGCCGGCGCCGCTGAACGGAGGGGGAGACGAGCGGGGCTTCGATCCCCCGCATGGCTGGACCGAGGGACAGGTAAGTGTCCAATTAAAAGTCAGCAGCTGCAGTATTTGTAGCTGCTGACTTTTAATTTTTTTTTTTTTTTTTTTGATGGGCCCTCCTCTTTAAGTATCAAGAGTGAGATATGTGTTTGTTTAGTAGCAGACAGGAATCTGGGCATGCATTTTACTGGCTGAGCAAAGGGCCGATACAAATGAATGACCAAGCTTTCTGTTTTAAATTAGGATCTGTGGTGTAGGGGGTTGTACAGCTGTTTCATTCACCAGTTTGTCTGGTTTCTAGTTTGGCCATTTGAGCTAAGGGGAGACCTGTTTTGTAGAGCTGTTAATTGCAGTCCATTCCTGCTTGTCACAAACATATGTTCCACGTGTACATTCACTGGCTTTGCCCTGGAGCTTCCACTCCTGTACTTAGATGCGTAATTCACAACATCTTTACATCTTGGATTCAGGCCGAACAATCTGATAAATAATAAAACCTGTGTTTTAAATAAAACATAGTCTTTTGTCTTTTTGTAAAGGAGAGTTCTCTGCCTAAGGGTGACTTTTTTGATTAATTAGTAGAACGGTACAGTACATTGTCATGAGTGGTAAAGAAGCTCATATCTATGGTAAGGAAGGTTGTGAAAACGTTCCGTTCGAGATCCTAGATCAGTGGTCTCCAAACTGTGGCCCTTTGGCCTGATGTGGCCCTTCGCATGCCTTTATCTGGCCCTAGGGGAACTAGTCCTCCCTCTGATACAAGGCACTATTTCTACCAATGACTGCACACCATTTCTTCCACTGACCCCAACGATGGGACACTATTCCTTCCACTGACAGCAGTGATGGGACGCCATTCCTCCTACTGACACCAATGATGGGACGCCATTCCTCCTACTGACACCAATGATGGGACGCCATTCCTCCTACTGACACCAATGATGGGACGCCATTCCTCCTACTGACACCAATGATGGGAGGCCATTCCTCCCACTGACACCAATGACGGGAGGCCGTTCCTCCCACTGACACCAATGACGGGACGCCGTTCCTCCCACTGACACCAATGACGGGACACCGTTCCTCCCACTGACACCAATGACGGGACACCGTTCCTCCCACTGACACCAATGACGGGACACCGTTCCTCCCACTGACACCAATGACGGGACACCGTTCCTCCCACTGACACCAATGACGGGACACCGTTCCTCCCACTGACACCAATGACGGGACACCGTTCCTCCCACTGACACCAATGACGGGACACCGTTCCTCCCACTGACACCAATGACGGGACACCGTTCCTCCCACTGACACCAATGACGGGACACCGTTCCTCCCACTGACACCAATGACGGGACACCGTTCCTCCCACTGACACCAATGACGGGACACCGTTCCTCCCACTGACACCAATGACGGGACACCGTTCCTCCCACTGACACCAATGACGGGACACCGTTCCTCCCACTGACACCAATGACGGGACACCGTTCCTCCCACTGACACCAATGACGGGACACCGTTCCTCCCACTGACACCAATGACGGGACACCGTTCCTCCCACTGACACCAATGACGGGACACCGTTCCTCCCACTGACACCAATGACGGGACACCGTTCCTCCCACTGACACCAATGACGGGACACCGTTCCTCCCACTGACACCAATGACGGGACACCGTTCCTCCCACTGACACCAATGACGGGACACCGTTCCTCCCACTGACACCAATGACGGGACACCGTTCCTCCCACTGACACCAATGACGGGACACCGTTCCTCCCACTGACACCAATGACGGGACACCGTTCCTCCCACTGACACCAATGACGGGACACCGTTCCTCCCACTGACACCAATGACGGGACACCGTTCCTCCCACTGACACCAATGACGGGACACCGTTCCTCCCACTGACACCAATGACGGGACACCGTTCCTCCCACTGACACCAATGACGGGACACCGTTCCTCCCACTGACACCAATGACGGGACACCGTTCCTCCCACTGACACCAATGACGGGACACCGTTCCTCCCACTGACACCAATGACGGGACACCGTTCCTCCCACTGACACCAATGACGGGACACCGTTCCTCCCACTGACACCAATGACGGGACACCGTTCCTCCCACTGACACCAATGACGGGACACCGTTCCTCCCACTGACACCAATGACGGGACACCGTTCCTCCCACTGACACCAATGACGGGACACCGTTCCTCCCACTGACACCAATGACGGGACACCGTTCCTCCCACTGACACCAATGACGGGACACCGTTCCTCCCACTGACACCAATGACGGGACACCGTTCCTCCCACTGACACCAATGACGGGACACCGTTCCTCCCACTGACACCAATGACGGGACACCGTTCCTCCCACTGACACCAATGACGGGACACCGTTCCTCCCACTGACACCAATGACGGGACACCGTTCCTCCCACTGACACCAATGACGGGACACCGTTCCTCCCACTGACACCAATGACGGGACACCGTTCCTCCCACTGACACCAATGACGGGACACCGTTCCTCCCACTGACACCAATGACGGGACACCGTTCCTCCCACTGACACCAATGACGGGACACCGTTCCTCCCACTGACACCAATGACGGGACACCGTTCCTCCCACTGACACCAATGACGGGACACCGTTCCTCCCACTGACACCAATGACGGGACACCGTTCCTCCCACTGACACCAATGACGGGACACCGTTCCTCCCACTGACACCAATGACGGGACACCGTTCCTCCCACTGACACCAATGACGGGACACCGTTCCTCCCACTGACACCAATGACGGGACACCGTTCCTCCCACTGACACCAATGACGGGACACCGTTCCTCCCACTGACACCAATGACGGGACACCGTTCCTCCCACTGACACCAATGACGGGACACCGTTCCTCCCACTGACACCAATGACGGGACACCGTTCCTCCCACTGACACCAATGACGGGACACGGTTCCTCCCACTGACACCAATGATGGGGCACCGTTCTTTCCTCTGACACTAATGATGGGTACACTATTCCTCCCACTGACACCAACCCAAGGATGGGGCGCTATTTCTCCCACTGACATTAATAATTGGCACTATTCGACCGCTTACTGACCACAAGTGCTATGTAATTTAATTATTCCCACTGACCACCAAGACTGAAACCTTGTCTACTCCCTGATGCTGGGGCATTTACTACTCCAGCCCATCTAGAGTCTCAAGGACAGTAAACTGGCCCTTTGTTTACAAAGTTTGAAGACCCCTGTCCTAGATCATTGGGAGCTGTGTGATATGTATTTGTTGCCTCTGATCATTCTTTCCTTCAAATTGGATATTATTAAGGACGCACAGATGGACATAATGCTATGAGATAAGTAATGCGATATAAACATTACAAACACAGCAGAGGCAACAAAGAAGTTTACATACAATTTCATTAGACCATTTAGGTAAAACATGGTTAGATCAAGAGGAAAATGAGGAAGTAAGCTTGTAAGAAAAGTCAAAATGGTATGCCTCCCATTTAACAACAATAGGGAGATTGGAGGGTGGGGAAAAATGTGTGATCCTAACGGCTATCAAATTGGTGAAAGGGAAAATAGTGACGACATAGGGAAAGATGGTTTGGCTTTAGGATATAGGATAGGTAGTTTTAAAAGATAGGGAGGGTTGGAAAATGATTAAACAGGCGAAGCCAAGCGTTTAAGAGGGCCTGAGAGGGAGGGCAGTTCTCAGCTGTATTTAATATAGCCCAAGAAATCTCTAAATGGCTGTGAGTCTTTTATATATAATCCAAGCTGACCAAATATTTCAAAATCTTACTGTGGTATCTCGGTCAGGGGTCATTGGTTGTTCCACGTGAATTATATAATTTAGGCAGCTCATAGATAATACACTCCCCCGCTGTCAGAATACACTGATCAGCATTGCAGGGAAAATCCGACAGGGCAGTTGTACAGAAGTTGATCGATCAACTTCTTTACAACCACAGTGCCCATACATGGATCAAAATTCAACTGGTCCCTGCTAAACTGGCCGAATTTCAATCCATGTATGGCCAGCTTAAGTGACCTCAGACACTCAAGCAGATTAGGGACCTGAGACAACTTGGGGTCTATTTATAAAACAATTTGCTGTGTGGATGCCTTAGCATTTGCACAACCATCACAAATAATCACTGTAATATGTCTTACTATTTATTTCCTATGATAATCAGCTCCATCTAGTGGTCAGAATGTGGTGATTTATGGAAATATCTCCATCATTAGCCAATAGATAGAGCTGAATATCATAGGTAAGAAACATATTTGACACATTATGGGGATAATTTGTGATGGCAGTGAAAATGCTGTGATTTTTGTGCAAGACATTTTTTATCACTGAATGCCTAAAGTACCTTGGTATTTCCTGACGAGCAGAAAACATAAATAATCAATGTTAACAATGCATAAACTAGTATTATGCATTGTTAACATTGAAATGATATCACTCACTGTCTTTGTGGTGACTTGGCTACATTATTGGCTATTTTTTTTTTTTTGTTTTGTTTCAGGAAATAGATTATTTTAGAATTAGGAAATCGGTTACAGCATATTTGAAAGGTTACAGCATATTTTAAAGGGAATCTGCTTCCTAAGCAGTTTTGCACAGCAGTGAAATAAAAGTTCTCAGGATGGCTTTATGGGGGCCTGTATCCTGTTTACTTCTCTTTGGCCTGAATTAGGGCCGCTGTCTGACTTGTACTCCACCCCTGTGATACATGCTACTAACAGTAATTCTATACTTTCCTTGCCGTTGTCATCCTTCATCGCTGTATGTGTTTGTTAATTGTTCTGTCATACATATCCCTCTAACCGCTTCCTCTATTGGAATTTGAATGTCTTCAGTTGTAATGGAGGATGACTGTATGCAATAAACTGAATGTCTAGTCTTTGGGCCTACCATGTAATATTGACAAAGCATCTTATCATCTGTTCAGGTTATGTCAAGTTTCCAATTGCTTATCTAGATCAGGGGTCTCCAAACTTTTTAAACAAAGGACCAGTTTACTGTCCTGCATACTTTTTGGGGCCGGACTGTGGCCAGTGTGAGAAGAAAATGTTCTGGTGTCAGTGGGATTAAACAATGCACCGCTATTGGTATTGGGGGTAGTAATACTGACCTATCATTGATATCACTGGGAGAAAGTGTCCCATTGTTGGTGTCATTGAGAGGAATATTGTCCCATTGTTGATGTCAGTGGGAGGTATAGTGCCCCATCATTGATATTATAGGGAGGGATAGTGCCCTATCATTGGTGTCAGTTGGAGAAATAGTGCCTCAACATTGGTGTCACTGGGAGGAATAGTGCCCCTCATCATTGACATCAGTGGAAGGAATTATGCCTCGCTGTTTGTGCCAGTGGGAGGAATAGTGCCCCATCATTAGTATCTGTGGGAGGAATAGTGCCCTATTGTTGGTGTCAGTGGGAGGAATAGTGTCCCATCATTGGTATCAGTGGGAGGAATAGTGCCCTATTATTGATATCAGTGAGAGTAATAGTGCCCCATCGTTGGTATCAGTGGGAGGAACCGTGCCCCATCGTTGGTATCAGTGGGAGGAATAGTGTCCCATCATTGGTATCAGTGGGAGGAATAGAGTCCCATTATTGGTATCAGTGGGAGGAATAGAGTCCCATTATTGGTATCAGTGGGAGGAATAGTGTCAAATCATTGGGAGGAATAGTGCCACATCATTGGTATCAGTGGGAGGAATAGTGCCCCATATTTGGGGGTTGGTAAGAGGATTAGTGCCCCATTGTCAGTGGCAGGAACTGTGCCACACTGTTGCTGACAATCGGGGAAATAATCCCCCCAAGGGCTGGATAAAAGCAAGCAAAGGGCCGCATACAGCCCCCAGACCGCAGTTTAGAGGCCACTGGTCTAGACAATTGTAGTGGCAGTCTAGCATGTTGAGATACACAGAGCTGCATGCCTATCAGTAGTGGTTAGTGATGTATATATGTGACTGCCAGTCACACTACAGGAATTCAAATGCTAGCCACCTGCTGAAACAAGAGCTATCTTATGCATCCTATGCTGTACTCCTTTTATTGTTTAGAACATCTGATCCCCCTGATATCCTTACAAGTCTTAATTACAGGTTTGTTTGACTAGAATGATAAATAGGTGTGACCTCTGCACTTTTGGGACACCGACAGCATTCCTGACATAGTTATGTGTTAGACCCTTAACACTTTTACAGCTGTGCTACACATAGGTTTTTACTGCCTGACCTGGCTGCAAGACAAAGGAGAGATGGGAGGTTGCAAATCTGGCAATAGGCTTGATTTACAAAAGGCAAATAAGACATTCAGTTTGCAATGAAATCTCCACTTTGCAAGGGCATTTTCCCTTTGCTTAGTGCAGCCTTTGCCAACCACTGTGCTGTCTAGGTTTTTCAGGGGTGCTCGCAAACTGATACTAACAATGGTGTAACCGTATATATGCAGCATAACAGAAGTGAACTTCCTAAGCTCATTTCTAGTACCGGGTTGGACCCTCTTTTGCCTCCAGAACTGCCTTAATTTTTCGTGGCATAGATGCAACAAGGTGTTGGAAACATTCCTCAGAGATTTTGATACATATTGACATGATAGAATCACGCAGTTGCTACAGATTTCTGCACATCCATGATGCTAATTTCCTGTACCACCACATCCCAAAGGTGATCTATTAGATTGAGATCTGGGGACTGTGGAGGCCATTGGAGTACAGAAAACTCATTGTGATGTTCAAGAAACCAGTGGTGAGATGATTGGAGCTTTGTGACATGGTACATTATCCTGCTGGAAGTAGCCATCAGAAGATGGGTAAACTGTAGTCATAAAGGGATGGACATGGTCAGCAACTAGGCCGTGGTGTTTAAATGATGCTCAGTTGATACTAAGGGGCCCAAAGTGTGCCAAGCAAATATCCCCCACACCATTACACCACCACCATCAGCCTGAACCATTGACACGTCAGGATGGATCCATGCTTTCATGTTGTTTACTCCAAATTCTAACCCTACCATCTTAATATCGCAACTGAGACTCATCATACCAGGCAACATTTTTCCATTCTTCTTTTGTCCAATTTTGGTGAGCCTGTGCGAATTGCAGCATCAGTTTCTTGTTCTTAGCTGACAGGAGTGGCACCTTGTGTGGTCTTCTGCTGCTGTAGCTCATCTGCTTCAAGGTTCGATCTGTTGTGCATTAAGAGATAGTATTCCGCATACCTTGGTTGTAACAAGTGGTTATTTGAGTTACTGACATCTCAAACCAGTCTGCCCATTCTTCTCTGACATCAACAAGGCATTTTCGTCCACACAACTGCCGCTCACTGGATATTTTCTCTTTTCAGACCATTCTCTGTAAACCCTAGAGATGGTTGTGCATGAAAATCTCAGTAGATCAGCAGTTTTTGAAATACTCAGACCAGCTCGTCTGGCACCAACAACCATGCCGCATTCAAAGTCACTTAAATCCCCTTTCTTCCCCATTCTGATGCTCGGTTTGAACTTCATCAAGTCGTCTTCACCACGTCCTAGATGCATTGAGTTGCTGCCAATGTGATTGGCTTATTGGCAATCTATGTTACCAAGCAATTGAACAGGTGTGCCTAATAAAGTTGCTGGTGAGAGTATGTGGCATGTGTTTTGTGCTGGGAGCACATTTAGTCATGCAACACCCCAGCATGGAGACAGAGCTGCCACTGGCAGCTCCAAGTCTCACGATTGAGAGCTTGTAAGACCGACTCCTGATTATATGGTTACTCTGATAGGCAATCACTAGAGAAGAAGTCTGTGTAAGTAAAAAAAAAAAAAAATGAATCTGTTGAAAAATAAAAATTAATAAAAAAAATATAGATAAAATAGCTCAAGGCTTGATCAAGGTTAGTGCTGGTGTCAGTGTGTTTTAGGTGCAAAAAGAAGGTGTTCTATTTAGTGACAGTGTGTTTATGTTGGGGAAATAAAGCAAAATGAGCACTATTGTCTCTTACTACTATGGGTAGAAACATCAAATATTGCATACATATTTGGTATCCTCATGCATGTCAGCATCGGCATAAAATAAACCACTAAAGTGTCCATTTTTTTTATTTTACTGTTTTGCGCCAGTGATCTAATGAAAAACATGAGATATACTTTAATAGCATATAATAAATGAAGGCCCTATTTGTCCCTAAAAATAAAAAAAAAAAGGTATAATTTAGCCTGTTTACCTTTTTAGTAAATCAACCCCTTATGAATTGAACACTATTTATCAATGTGTGTTTCCCTGGCTTTGTTAGAGATATATATATATATATATATATATCTATATATATATATATATATATATATATATATATATATATATATATATATATATATATATATATATATATATATATATATATATATATATATATATATATATATATATATATATATATATATATATATATATATATATCTCTATCTATCTTCTTCATAAATACACACTTACCTGCCTGCTTGCAGTTTTCTGTTTATTGTACACTGGTCTGTGACTGACTTCATGCACATTTACTCCAATATGGAAGAGGTCTTACTTACCTCCACTTTCCTTTTTTACCAATATGGTATTTTGTAATGAATTTGTTGCAACAATAGTGCTGTACAGTAAAATATTGTACAAAACATGCTGTAGTTACCTGCTCTGTGCAATGGTTTTGCACAGAGCAGCCCCGATCCTCTTCTTCTAGGGTCCCCTACCAATGCTCTTAACTACTCCTGTTCTCGGTGTGCCATCATAGGAAGCTGCTTCCTATGGTGGCACATCTTCGGGCTCAATCTCGCACACATCGCTGCTCAGCCCTGCTTTCTGCTCACATGATTTGATTGAAAGCAGCAGGAGCCAATGGCTTGCGCTGCTGCCTCTGTGAGCAGATAGAGAGGATAGAGCAGCTGCAGACAGACTTAGCACTGGATAGAGATAGGGCTCAGACAAGTATACAGGGGGTATACAAACACTGGGATACTTTTTGCTTTAATGCAGGAAATACATGAAGGTAAAAAATTATTGGTTACTATGCATGGCTACTCCAGATTCTGTCAACTCCAATCAGTAAATTTTATTGTAGTATTAGTATTATTATTGTAAACTTTCTTTCATTTGTAATTTTTTTTTTTATTTTATTTCATTACTTTTGTCCTTGTTTCCTTTAAATCTTGGACCAGACTTTCACAAGCTAGATCTTTTTTTTTAGTGTGTGTTTGCTGCCATCTAGTGTTTAGTTATTAGTGCAGATTAGTTTGAGGCCAGTTTGTTCTATATTTACATAGTGTGGATCGCATCAGAATAATATTATTATTATAATACAGATTTATATTGCGCCAACAGTTTGCTCAGCGCTTACAATGTGAGGGCAGACAGTACAGTTACAGTACAACTCTATACAGGAAGAATCGGAGGGCCCTGCTCATGCTTGAGAAGCCTGGCTGCCTTTTATGGAAGCAAACCAGATGCTGTCATGGACAGAAACATACAGTCCAGCGATTTCTGCAGTCCACATCCCAGGAGTGGACAACTGGCAAGACAGCTTATCTCATCCACCTCCGCTTGGTCTCTTCATCCACATATGTTCAATCTGCCATGCCAGAGATGGGGACTCTGAATGTGGACATCCTAGCCTCCAGTTACAGCAAGCTAATTCTGTTTGTTGCCACAACCGGAGATCCTCTAGCTTTTGCCTTGGATGCTCCCCTTGTCTCAATTTTAAGCAAATTTATGCTGCCACTGCAAATTCTGCTTCGTCTACTCCACAAAATATAGCAAGAGAGAAAAACAGCGATTCTACTTTCACTGAACTAGCCCTGAAGAACCTGGTACACAGACATACCCGGACTTCTAGCATCTTCCCAAAAGGCCAGAGCTGCTACCTCAAGGCCCTCCATTCCACCGTGCTTCACAGTCCCTGGCTTTAATAGCATAACTGTTGAAACCCAGGTCTTAATGGTTTTTTAAATCTGTAATTCCCACGTTGTTGAAAGTAAGAAAAGCCACTTCCAGGAAGATCGATTATTGTACCTGAAAATCTTGCTTTGCTTGGTGGAAGTTCAGTCCCAGAGATTACTCTATGCCTTGCATTCTGGCCTTCCTACAAACAGGTCTTGACCAGAATCTAGCTCCTAGCATCCTAAAAGGGCAGGTATTGGCCTGTATCTATCCTCTTCCAAAGACCTCTGGCTTCACACTCCTGTGTTCACCTTTATTCAGTGTTTCTCATGTTAGGCCCTCCTTGCAGCTCACTATGCTTCCCTGGAACCTTTATTTGGTTCTCTCTGCAAATTAGAAACCACCCTTTGAACCCATCACAGATATCCCCTTGGAGATCAGTAAGTAGCCTTTTTGGTAGCATCAACGTCTGTCAGACTTGTCTCTGATTTGGTGGCCTTTTCCTGTAAAGAGCCTTTCCTCTTGCTTCACAATGATAGGGTTGTATTATGCCAAAGACTATCCTTTCTTCCAATGGTGGTTTCAGCATTCCATCTCAATGAGGACATTGTCTGTCATCCTTGTGCCCTGCTCCTAAGCATGCAAGAGAATTCTTCCTACATTGCCCAGTAGTCGGAGCCATTAAAGTGTACCGAAAAGCTACTGCTTCCATTAGACAGATTCACTGTTTGTTCTTTCCTCTGGGCCTCGCTTGGGGCACCCTGCTTCAGAATCTACCATTGCACTGTGAATCAGGAACTTTTTTGCCATTGCTTTACCCACTTCAGCCGCGGAAAGGATTTACCCCCTTAATGACCAGGCCATTTTTTGCGATACGGCACTGGGGCGCTTTAACTGACGTTTGCGCAGTCGTGCAACGTTGTACCCAAACAAAATGTATGTCTTTTTTTTTTTTCCCCCCCACAAATAGAGCTTTCTTTTGGTGGTATTTTGATCACCTCTGCGGTTTTTATTTTTTGCACTATAAACAAAAAGACTGACAATTTTGAAAATATATATATATCTTTTTACTTTCTGCTATAATGCATATCCAAAAAATATATATATAAAAACAAATGTATTCATCAGTTTAGGCCAATATATTTTCTGCTACATATTTTTGGTTAAAAAAAAAAATCACAATAAGAGTATATTGATTGGTTTGCACAAAAGTTATAGCGTCCACAAAATAGGGGAAAGATTTAGGGACTTTTTATTTTTTTAAATTTTTTTATTGTTTTTACTAGTAATGGTGACACTTTTTGGTGAGCAGTGACATCAATACAGTGATCAGTGCTATAAAAATGCACTGATCACTGTACCAAATGGCACTGGCAGGGAAGGGGTTAACACTAGGGGGCGATCAAGGGGTTTAGCCTTCCCTAGGGAGGTGTTTCTAACTGTCAGGGGGACGGACTAACTGGGAGTAGAGAGAGATCGCTGTTCCTGATATCTAGGAACAGCTAATCTCTCTCTCCTCCCCTGTCAGAATGTGGATCTGCCTCATTTACATAGGCAGATCCCTGTTCTGCCTCTCCATCGAGATTGCAGGTGGCTGGCGAACATCAAGTCCGCTGGACGAACGGGCAAGCTTCCGCAGCACACACGGGCCCGCACCACATGCACAGACCGACGTACAGGTACGTCGATTTGCACAGCCGAGCCACCTTGCCGCAGTATATATGCGGAAGGTGGTCGGCAAGTGGTTAAACAAAAACCTCCTCTGTTGCCCAAATATGTATGGCTGCCACTTGGTGTTCATACTTTCTCAAAGTGTTCAATGTAGATGTCCAGTCTTCTGTGAATGCAGCTTTTGGCTGCAAGGTTCTTGCAGCAGCACTCTGAACTTTGGTCCTTGACCCAGTAGTGTATTTAGGTTTTGTGCTGCCCTAGGCCTGACTAAACACGTGTACCCCCTAATTTAAATATGACCCACCCCTTCCTGTCAAGGCCACACCCCTTGCTGTTTAAGGCCTGCCTTGAAATATTTGAGTGGGACACCAGTTCTGAGGGCCTGGGGGGGGGGGGGGGGGGGGGGGGCAGTGGATTCCCTTAATTTGCATACATTTCCTCTCACTTCCTGTTTGGCTATGGGGCAGGAAGTGAAGGGAAATCTCTGCAATGGGACAGGGATGGTAAAAAAATAAACTGACGGGCTATTCTATCCAAAATGAAAAAAAAGTGTTGCCTATAGTTCTACATTAAGCACAAATTTCTGATAATGTTATGGGGACTAAGAAGATATAACCATGCCAATGGTGCAGCAGAAAACATTTAGCACAGTGAGGAAGGTTTGTGGTCCAGGATGAGAGGACAGTCAAAATTAGAAGCGGCGCCCCCCCCCCCCCCCCCCCAGTCGCGGAATGCCAGACGCCTACATACCAGAAGCAGTGCGGCCACTTTATGGGGGTGCTAGACTAATCTGCCTCTCAGCCCAGTCTGCCCCATAAGACTGGCGCTACACTAATAGGGGACTCTTACCGTGCTGCCCCCCTGCAAAGTGCTGCCCTAGGCCTGGGCCTATTCGGCCTAGGCCAGGATACAGCGTTGCCTTGACCCCTGTTGTTTTTTTGGGTCTGTTGGCACAGTTCCATTTGCCTAGTTGTTTCCCACCCTTGTATTTATTGCTTGGAGACATCCCATGGTGTATGAATAAGTTGCCTGTGTTCTGTACTGTACAATTACAATAAAAGGAATTTTGACTTACCTGTAAATTCCCTATTTCAGAGTACAGTAAAAGGACACTTTCCACCCTCCCATACTCCTTTTGCTTTCTAAATAACTGAGGATTCACGTAGTGGGGTAAGGTTATAGTAGAGACACCCAAAAGTTTGCCAGTGTCAAATTACCTAAAGGTACCAGCCTATAATCCATGGTGTATGAATAAGTTGCCTGTGATCTGTGCTGTGCTCCAGATAAGGAATTTTGACTTGCCTGTAAATTCCATCTTTTTTTTTTTTTTTTTTTGTACCCCTGTAGACCTAAATGAGTATTTAAAGGAGTTGTAAACCCTCGTGGTTTTTCCCCTCAATGCATTCTATGCATTGAGGGGAAAAAAACCTATTGTAGTGCACCAGCTCCCCAGAGCCCCCTTTTACTTACCTGAGCCCGATTGTTCCCGCGTCGGGAACGAGTGCACCCGCTCCAGCCGGTGTCTCCGGTCCTAATTGGATAGATTGATAGCAGCATAGCCATTGGCTCCCGCTGCTGTCAATCAAATCCAATGACACGGGAACCGGGGCCACGTCCTGCTGTCTGGGTCATGCTGGAGTTACATTTTCCCTGCATTTCGCTCCATTCTTGGCATCCTCCAGGATGCCAGTGGGATTACTATCTTTTTAATTGCACTGAGAGGGCGGGATTGTTATGTAGCGCAGTGATTGGTTGCTCTACCGGCGCTCCTACTCCACCCTCCCTCTTTTATTTTTCTATTTATACCACACTATTATTACCCTTCTCTAGCTACGAATAAGCATCCAAATGATGTGAAACGCGTTAGCAGTCTATTACCCTGTACTTCTCTGCAATTTGCCTGTATTGTTGGATTTTACTTCAAAAAAAGATGTCCTCATTCCAGAGTGCGGCTATCCAGGATTTCTTCTTACTCCATTGATCCTCCAGGAACGGACGGGGACTGCACCGTGCAGTGCACATGCCCCACACTCAGTGTTTTGCGATCAGATAGGTTGTTTTTGCAGAGTATTTTTAAAAGCTATTCTACCAACAAATAGTTGGAAATGTGTGTAGATGAATAAAGCATCATTTGGTGCAGTGAAAGTTAAGCAGATAGAAGAAAAGATTGTGTGTATTATATTCTTGGCTATAAGGCATCAAATGATTGTGTTATTTTCTTTCAGTCTGCAGGAGACCTATGAAGCAAAGCGACATGAATTCTTTGAGGAGCTCCACAGGAAGGAGGAAGAGATGAGACAGACCTTTGTGCAGAGAGTCAGAGAGAAGGAAACTGTGCTGAAAGAAGCAGAGCGGGAGGTAATTTTATTACTTCCATTACTTCCCAGTTAGTAGCAGTATTTTGTGAGTTAGGATCTGGGCTAAAGGTTTTATCTTCCCAAGGAAAAATCTCCCACTCTCCACAATCACTCGGTATTCCTGTCATCAGTTTTTTGCAGCACCTATATTTGTGAGCAATTATTTTCAAGGATGAAGCACTTGAAGGGCAAAATTTAGAACCAAAATATCTGATGAGCATATTGAGAATTTCTACTCCTTCCATCGAGCCAGATATTGATGTGTTAGTTTATCAAAAACAGTGTCAAATATTGCACTAGTTTTATGTTTCCCTCTTTTACAATACAGTAAAACCTTGGTTTGAGACTAACTTGGTTTGAGAGCGTTTTGCAAGACGAGCCAAATTTTTAAATACATTTTGACATGATATACAAGTAGTGTCATGTCACGTTCCATTATTTCTTATGGGGAAATTCGCTTTGATATACAAGTGCTTTGGATTCCAAACTTGTTTCTGGAACGAATTATGCTTGCAATCCAAGGTTTTACTGTAAAATGTATTACTAAAAAAAAAATGAAGTTTTATTACTCAGAGAGGTACGTTATTTATATCAGTAATTGTTAACTGGTGATCTGCCCAGCTTTTTCTGCTCATCATCTATTCTTCTTGAGGCTGGGTTCACACTGGTGCGACACGACAGCCCTCCTACTTTGGATCCGACTTTGCCCTGCGACATGAAGCCGGCATATGTCCGACTTTCAATGAACGGGGATCCGACTTGGATCCCCGCCAATGCCCGGCACTGTGTTTGGTATGAATCTTTAGGCGGAACTCCGCGCCAAATTTTAAATAAAAAACCGGCATGGGTTCCCCCTCCAAGAGCATACCAGGCCCTTGGGTCTGGTATGGACCTTGAGGGGAACCCCCTACGCCGAAAAAACGGCGTGAGGGTCCCCCCCCCAATCCATACCAGACCCTTATCCGAGCACACAGCCCGGCCGGACAGGAATGGGGGTGGGGACGAGCGAGCGCCCCCCCCCCCCCCCTCCTGAGCCGTACCAGGTCGCATGCCCTCAACATGGGGGGGTTGGTGCCTTGGGGGAGGGGACGCACTGCGGCCCCCCCACCCCAAAGCACCCTGTCCCCATGTTGATGAGGACAAGGGCCTCTTCCCGACAACCCTGGCCGTTGGTTGTCGGGGTCTGCGGGCGGGGGGCTTATCGGAATCCGGGAGCCCCCTTTAATAAGGGGGCCCCCAGATCCCGGCCCCCCACCCTATGTGAATGAGTATGGGGTACATCGTACCCCTACCCATTCACCTAGGGAAAGTGTCAATTAAAAAAAAAAACACTACACAGATTTTTAAAGTAATTTATTAGACAGCTCCGGGGGTCTTCTTCCGACTTCGGGGGTCTCTCCGGTTCTTCTCCACGCTCTCCGGATCTTCTGCCGGGCTCCTCCGCTCTCTTCTGCTCTTTTGCCGCTCTTTTGCTATAGCGGAGGAGCCAGGTCTTCAGTCTTCAGTCTTCTGCCTTCTGCCCTCTTCTCTTCTTCTGATGTTGACACGACGCTCTCTCCGGCTGGAATGCTCTCTGTGCGCTCTGCTATGGCTTATATAGACGGTGACCCCGCCCCCTTATGCCGTCACAGTCCCTGGGCATGCTGGGACTGTGACGTTTTAGGGGGCGTGGTCTTCACCCGAGGACCACGCCCCCTTATGCCGTCACAATCCCAGCATAAGGGGGCGGGGTCACCGCCTATATAAGCCATAGCAGAGCGCACAGAGAGCATTCCAGCCGGAGAGAGCGTCGTGTCAACATCAGAAGAAGAGAAGAGGGCAGAAGGCAGAAGACTGAAGACTGAAGACCTGGCTCCTCCGCTATAGCAAAAGAGCGGCAAAAGAGCAGAAGAGAGCGGAGGAGCCCGGCAGAAGATCCGGAGAGCGTGGAGAAGAACCGGAGAGACCCCCGAAGTCGGAAGAAGACCCCCGGAGCTGTCTAATAAATGACTTTAAAAATCTGTGTAGTGTTTTTTTTTTTTAATTGACACTTTCCCTAGGTGAATGGGTAGGGGTACGATGTACCCCATACTCATTCACATAGGGTGGGGGGCCGGGATCTGGGGGCCCCCTTATTAAAGGGGGCTCCCGGATTCCGATAAGCCCCCCGCCCGCAGACCCCGACAACCAACGGCCAGGGTTGTCGGGAAGAGGCCCTTGTCCTCATCAACATGGGGACAGGGTGCTTTGGGGTGGGGGGGCCGCAGTGCGCCCCCTCCACCAAGGCACCAACCCCCCATGTTGAGGGCATGCGACCTGGTGCGGCTCAGGAGGGGGGGGGGGGCGCTCGCTCGTCCCCACCCCCATTCCTGTCCGGCCGGGCTGTGTGCTCGGATAAGGGTCTGGTATGGATTGGGGGGGACCCTCATGCCGTTTTTTCGGCGTAGGGGGTTCCCCTCAAGGTCCATACCAGACCCAAGGGCCTGGTATGCTCTTGGAGGGGGAACCCATGCCGGTTTTTTATTTAAAATTTGGTGCGGAGTTCCCCCTCAAGATCATCAGAGCACAAGTCGCGTGCCGAAGTCGGATCATGCGAGACGGCGATCCGACTTTGATCCGACTTCAATGATAGTCAATAGGCTGAAGTAGGATCAAAGTCGGACCAAAGTAGTACAGGGAGCATTTCTAAAGTCGGAACGACTTGTGTCGGACCAGTTAGGACGGCTCCCATAGGGGAACATTGAATTTCACACGTCATGCGACATGAGCTCCCAATGTCGGAGCGTTTGTCGGACCAGTGTGAACCCAGCCTGATAGAGTGAAGGAGATTTACTAAATCTGGTGCAGCTGTGCATAGTAACCATCAGCTTCTAGGTTGTATTGTCAAAGCTTCATTGAACAAGTTGAAGTTAGAAGCGGATTTGTTACTATGCACAGCTGCACCAGATTCTGAATGCTCATGTTTTAGTAAATCTACCCCTGTGTGTGGCCCAAGACAATTCCTCTTCTTCTAGTGTGGCCCAGAAAAGTCAAAAGGTTGACACCCCTGCCCTAAAGTAACAGAGAAAGGCACAGAAGGCTCAACCAAGCTATTGTGGCATTTTCATTCTTTCACAGACACAGAGAACTTGGCATGTAGGACAGTAAACAAGATTAAGCAGCAATCTTTCACAGTATACATTTCAAACTTCCTAAATCGGAGGATTAGAGTGTGATGGTGTGCAGAGTACAATTACCCATAACAACCAAACTTAAGTTTGCTAAACCCAGATCTAGGAAAGCTTCTTATGATGTTATTTTTCTGTTTACTCCATGTTACTTGATATAAGCTTTGTTTAGTGTTCCATTCTCTGCCCATAGGCAGAAAGGGGTGGCGTATGAAGGCTATGGCACAATGGAAAGTCCTGTCTTCCAAGGTGCTATTATAAACATTAAAGTGGTTGTAAAGGCTGAAAGTTTTTTGCCTGCATGCATTCTATGCATGCAGGTAAAAAAACCTTCTGAATGTTGCTCCCCCCACAGCCCCCCGCTAATGCTCACCTGAGCCCCCTCTCGATCCAGCATTGTGCACGGGAGCCTCGGCTGTCTCAGCTCTCTCTCTCCTCACTGGCTGAAACACAGCAGCGGAAGCCATTGGCTCCCACTGCTGTCAATCGTAGCCAGTGAGCCAATCAGGAGAGAACTGGGCCGAGCCGCAGCTCTATATGCTTTTAGCTTTGTTGAACTTTGAATGACAATTGCATGGTCATGCAACACTGAACTCGTATAACATTTTTATGATTTTTTTGAGACCGATATTTTTTTTTTAATTATTTTTTGGTGGTATTTAATCACCAATGTTTTTTTTTACTTTTTGCTTTTTGCTAACAAATGAAAAAAGACCGAAAAATTCTTAGTTTCTGTTGCAAAATTTTGAAAATAAGTAATTTTTATTCTTCAATGATGTACGCTGATGAGGCTGCACTGATGGGTACTGATAGGCTGCACTGATAAGGTGGCACTGATGATCAGTGTAAATAATGTGCTGACAGGCTTGCCAATTAACGCTAATCCTTTCCTCACACAGACACAGTGTGTGAGGAAAGGACTGCCGATAACTGGCAAGTTTGTTTGCATTTGATCAACTGTGTAAACGATCACCTTGTAAAACAACCCATTCACCTAAAAATAGAAATGAAAGGCAAAAAATTTTTTGTATAGATCTAAAAAAAACACACATACTTTTTTCCCCTTTTTTTTTTTTTATATATCAGTGGCAGCTGATTTTTTTTTTTTCCCCAGCATGTCCCTTAGACAGAAGTCAATCAAAGCTTCTGTCGAACTGGGACAGCCACACACTAACCGCAGTCAGTATAGCTTAACTGCTGCATTTGTTGTGAACATGTCACAAGATTCAATCTATCCTAATGCAGGGCTCGACAAATCCCAGGCGCCATGTTGCCATGGCAACTAGAAATTGCATTCTGGCACCTGGGCTTTTGTCAGCCCATTCACTGTTGCAGGGATGCACAATTTGTATCGCCCAATCCCCAGGACATGTAGTTCCAGGCGCTGGGCAGGTAGTTTTTTTTCCACACTTAGCCCTGCTGCAGGCAAGAATCAGGGCTCACTTGTCAGGTGGAAGCATTCAGGCGGCCCAATTGCTTCCACACACGCGGGTAAAGTGCCTCCCCACCCGCGCCCGCCCCCTGCTATGTATCCTGGGCTTCACTTTCCCATCTGCGGGCCCAGGACCTTCACATCTTGGTCCCCATTGAGTTTCCCCAGTCAGCATGGCCAGTAAGGAATGTAATGCAGTGCGATCTGCATTACATTCAGTGGAACACAGGGGAGACATGGAGGGTCTTTTAGACCCTCCATGTCTCATTAAAGAGAACCTGTCACGCAAAAGTCATCACATAGGTGACCTTTTCTACCCTATGTGATGAAAAAAAATAGTTACGTAAAAAAAAAAATTAAAAAATTAAAGTTACACCCAAGCACATAAAATCCCCCACATATATGCATGTACAAATAAATACACGCGTTGGGGCACCTATGCATGAAAACGTTGATTGCAATACACGTTGCATATCGCTGCACACAAGCACAAACTGGCTCCTAACTTTCTCCTAGATTCACAGCAAATTTGTCAAGCCCTGTCCTTCCCCCATCGTGGCATGTGGTGGCACCGAACAGGTTATACTGTAAAAACGACACCTTTGTTGCAGTCAAAGTTGCAGTCAAGGTTGTAGTCATGTTGCAGTCAGGCTTTATAAAGAACAGGGCAATGTGCTTACAGTAAAGTGTAGACCTTTTTTATATATTCTAATGTGGGCATTTCTTTTAAAACAGTTAGTAGCTAAATTGTCTGTATCAATATCTGTAGAATGTAACATGGTTATTGTACTATAGACCAGACTGAAGGCTGTCTTTTTATCTGTTTGTGATGTATGTACAGCTTCAGAACAGATTTGAACAGCTGAAGAGGCTTCATCAGGACGAAAGGGCAAGTCTTGACGAGAAAAGGAAAGACTTACAGGAAGAAATTAATGCTTTCAGTAAACGGAAAGCTGCTGCAGAGCTCCTGCAAGGACAGGCATTTGGAACCGTGGCCAACACCAGTTTAAAGAAGGATCGCAAAACGTAAGTGTCTCATTTCACTTTGTTACAAATCCAATCATAGAGACTAGTAAATATTCCTATTTACAAAGTGAAACTTTGCATCAAAATTAAACCCTGCTGTCAAAGTAAGAGGGAGATGCATGAATACAATATGGAAACACAAATAATAAAATATAGGAGCACGAAATTGCACAGATCATGCAATCTATTTAATAATTAAAATAAGATGCTTCCATTAAACTTACAGAGAAACCTGAGCCCTTTGGACTTAAATATTGCACATATAACAACTATCAATGTAAGTATACCTGTTGGGATCACCCAGTGAAGGGGGGGTGGCCCTGAAATGCATCAGTGGTGGTGTTGGCTCACACTGGAGTAAACTACATATAACCTGCTCGGCAAATTGGAAAATCACAGGTGCCTCAGGAGCCACGCATCAGATCAAGACCATCAAGTGTAATAGTAAATGACAGCCTCAGCCTGTACCCCCGCCAGGCCATGCCCTCGGGGTGGAGAGAAACGCGCTGGGGCGTGGCCTGGTGGGGGTCCAGGCTGAGGCTGCCATTTTACCATTACACAGCAGGTCTTGATCTGATGTGCGGCTCACAGGACACCTATCATTTTCCAGTATTGTCCAGGGCATAGGCGAGCTCCCCTCCCAGCTCACACACATCTTTGGTCTGCTCGGGATATTACCTGGGCTGTAATTTGTCAGATTGTCTTTTGTGCTAGCTAAGGGGGAAACTGGTGATTTTTACAGAAATGCTTACCTTAATAGATGTCACACGAGTAATATTTAAACCTGTGAGCTCAGGATTCCATGTAAGTACACATCAAGCATCTTATTTTAAATATTAAATGAATGTGCACAGTTTACTGTGCCTGCATCTTGGTGTTATGTGTTCCTGTTTCCAGTGTGGGAAACCCGCAATCTGCAGTGGGTGTCAGTGTTAATGACACCCTAAATGCAGGTCGCAAATGCAGTGCGCTTGCCTGCATCGGTTCGCATGGTTGCTGTGTGTTTTTTAAGGTAGTGCATGAACTACTTTTGGTGCAGTTCATCGCAAATTCAGCCCACTAGGGTCGCATCTGAATCACACCTGTGCGATTCAGGGTGTGAACCAGCCCTCAAAGAGATGACAGTATTTAAGTAATAGCTATAACTGCAGTTTTCCCTAATTTTTACTCTGTAAATGCAGTCTCTTAAAGCAAACCTTTAACCACTTGCCGCCCCACCAGAGTACATTCACTGCAGCAGGGCAGCAGCTGTGACGTACTGGTACATTGCTGAGCACCTGTGTCCTGGTGTGCCCCCTGGGGAGAGCAGCTGCGTGTTATTAATTGCCCTGGTGTGTCTGCCTCTGGTTTTATTACTAATCACTAACCCAGAACAACTATGAGAAAAGGGCTTCCGTCTTTTCTCCAAATTTCTTAGGAGAAGTATGGGAATTCCCCCCCCGTATTCATACTTACCTAGGTGGATGCAGCATCGGTCCATTGCTGCATCTGTCCCCCACCACCTCTTCACTGAGAACCGATCGATCGAACATCGCTGATGGCTCCGTTCTCTCGACTCCCCGAGCAGAGAGATCCTGCCTGTCAATCAGCAGCTCTCCTGCTCTGCTCCTCCACGCTCACTGGAGCGCTGAGCTGTGGAGTGGCTGAGACGGGCATCAGTCAAGGCACATCGGTCGGATCCAGACTTTGGAAGTCGGGAAGACGCAGTGCCTGAACTGATTCCTGTTACGTCAGCAGAGAGCAGACTTCAGACCGCTCTCTGCTGAAAATGGGTCACAGGAGTGCAAAACTAATTGCATTCCTGTGACCCATAGACGAAGTACAGCCAAACGAGCTCAGGCTGGACTTTTCCTTTTTTAATCAGTATGGGCCAGTGAATCAAAAAGTACTGTAGATTTAGCATAACAGCCAGGCAGCTAGCATTTTCAGAAGAAGATCAACAATTGCAATACCATATTTCTATTAGGGAAAATTGCTCTGGAGTGGATGAGAACTATTTGATTTGTTAGATATAACTGTTGTGGGGATTTATTCATACAGATGTTATAGAATTTTACCAGAAATGTAAAGTTGATATTCAGTGTAAGACTTTTAAACTCATTTATGCTATGTTTTTCAGTTTCATGTGATTGGATGATGCTACAATCATAATCACCTGTGGCAATGGTTTTAACTCCACCTGTTTTTAAATGGGTCCATGAAGCCTCCATCCATTTCTGAAAAGAAAGAACAGAAATCTGTGTACAATAGCCAGTGACAGAAGATAAGGAACAAAGCAAATTTCCATCTAGACATTTTTCATTGTAACCCCGTCAAATCCAGATGGCTGCGTGGATGTTATACTCCCTCCTGGAGCTGCCTGGTACCAAAGAATACAAGGGGAGACGTTTGCAGCTGTAGAGTCCAGGAATCATTACTGATGGTTTTTCAGGATAACCAAAATATTCGTTGTGTGGGTTACTAAGGAAATGGGACATACACAAACTGGAGACATGTTAATGTGCCCACAGATAATTCTATACGTATAATCTGCTTTGTTCAGACATGTTACTGTTTTCTAACTTTTTTAGTTACAGGAAATACATTTATATTCATATCTATTCTGTAATATTGTCTGTTTCATGTGGACTTTGAAACTTAGGTCATTTTGGATTTCCCTGTGTTTTGACATATCACTAAGATAATTGTTTGAATTGCAGGAGTGCTTAAACAGTTGCCTAATCCAAATGTATATTTTAAAACTGATGTTATACTGTATAGGCAAGTATACTTATAAACGGGAACTTTTTCACATGAATACATCAAGTTCTTCTTAATAAGTCGTGCTGTATTGATTGCATAACAACTACCCAAGCTGACATTTTAACATTGTGTCTGGTAAAGAGTTGTGTCTGCTTATACCTGCAGCAGGTTTCAGTGTCACCTTGTAGTGCCAAAGCTTGCCTGCCTCCCACACATCATCATGATGGGTTAATATGAATATATGGTGTCTGGAAAGAGAAGAAAAGCTCTTACACATAGGCATGCACAGGGCGTGTGCCTGGGCACACCCTAATCACTGTGTGTGGTGCCAATTCTGCCTACTGCTCTGGCTACTCCCCTCATTTAAGGATAAAGAACGAGGGAAGGGGCTAGTAAATATGTAATGTATGTATGTAATCGCTTCTCGGCCTTTTGGCTAAGATCAAGTGTAGTATCTGTTCTTATCTGTTTCCAGACGAGGCGCTGTGCTACTCTCAAAGGGGAGAGCCAGCAATTCCAATGGTGTTATAGTGCCTGGAAAGGCGGTTTCAGCAGGGACTATGCCACGCTGCCCGACAGATACTGGGGGCTGCCCGATGGTTGAGTCTGAGCCGTCCGGAAGGGTGCTCCTGGTGAGGATGGGTGCTTCATCTGGGTCTGGCCGGAGGGTCGGGTCCCTGGCCTTCTGGCCTAGATTGTGGTAGCTCTGGCTATGAACAGTTATTCGCGAGAGAACACTTACTCCTCCGTTGGGAGGGGGGGAGTGATCAGTATTTCTCAAATGTAATTAGGAAGGAGTGATGGGAGCGACGATGGAGCCTGATGGTAAAGGGCTCTCACCAAGCTCCCTGAACTTCATGCCTTTCTGCCTGGAGTGGGGGCGGCAGTGGTCTGGGCCGCTGGTCAGGGTTGGCCCTGAAAGCCTATGGAGTATGTTAAAAAGAATAAATAATGATATTTGAAGCGCTTCACAATGTGCATAAAAATGAATATATATATGAATAAATAAAAATACTCAAATAAATCCAGCGGTGAGTAAAAATTCCTAAAAAATCCAGCAATCAAAATAGTGTAAAATTATAAAAAAAATTAGTGACACCAAATGTGTAAAAAAATCCACATAAAAAATCCACATAAAAATAAATATATAGGGATGTATTCAGAAGGTTCAATTATACAGGTGTAGAATCCGATTGGTATAGAGCTTTGATCCGGTCCCACTAGCAAAGCTGTTTAAAAACACTTGCTTAATTAAGGTGCTCATTGACATTCATAGTAACAATGTTTCTTTTGCTTCTGTTCACAACCAATGTGAGAATCATAAACAGATCTTATTTGACAGGCAGATAAAAGAAAAACCAATCATTGTGCAATAGTTAGCATACCAAGGTACACAGGCAAACTTCAATCCACTCACGTGTGCCTTATAATGATAAGGCATATGCAGCTTTTACTATAGCAGTCAGCCGCCTTAGACAGGAGCAGATTCACTGCAGTACTTGTGTGATACTGCTGATCTGCACAGATCATCCTTGGCTCCTCCAAAAGGAAGTCAGAAGGTTTTTTTTATCTCCATGCATTCTATGCATGAAGATAAAAAGCCTTCTGTGTGCAGCAACCCCCCTAATACTTACCTGAGCCCCATCTCTGTCCAGCAATGTCCACGAGTGTCATGGCCATTAGGGACTCTCCCTCCTGATTGGCTGAGACACAGCAGCAGCACCATTGGCTCTAGCTGCTGTCAATCAAGATCAGTTAGCCAATCAGGAGAGAGGGCGGGGTCAAACCATAGCCCCGTGTCTGAATGGCTACACAGAGCTGCAGCTTGGCTCGGGTGCCCCCATAGCAAGCTGTTTGCTGTGGGGACACTCAAAAGGAGGGAGGGGCCAGGAGCAGCAAAGAGGGACCCGAGAAGAGGAGGATCTGGGCTGTTCTGTGCAAATACACTGCAACAGGGCAGGTAAGTGTGACATCTTTAAAATCTTGGAAATGCATTAAGATACTTGCACCTTTCATTAGTATAATTCAGCAGTTAGAAAGTTATTCAGGTGTCCACCACCTCAGTTATTCCTTGTCACAAATCACTCCTTAAATAACAAACCTGGCATAAAACCCCAAACCAATAATCATTTTGCATGCAACCACACACTTTCGTAAGGTAAATGGGATCCATTACTAATGCTAACTGCACAATTATGAATGTTTTTAATTATGGATTAATGCACTCACACTTGTGATTACAATATGTTAAAAACAGGAAGAACAGCAGGGGATGGACTATCACTCTGAACCTTCAGTGACCCAATGAAAGCCGTTAAATTTGATTCTTTAGAGATGCCTTACTTTTGTATGTTTTGAATAGTATTAATTATATAAAGTATATTTTAGGGTGACAGACCTTCTCCTAGAGGGGAAATTGGCACTGGTTGAAGACCTTTGGTATAGTTCCCACTTTAAAGCAGAAGAATAACCAAAGCTATTTTAGCCTTACTTCTCCTATGGATTCCAGGAGTGCACTTCAACTTTGCAGTCAGGATCCACCCAGATGCCTGGGTCAGCAGCTGGCTCATCCCCTCAGCATGCAACTGAGAGCATGAGCCAGCCCCTTCCACCCCCTCCACAGCCCAACACTCCAGTGAGCGCTGGAGGAGCAGAGCACAGAGCGATCGCTGACAGTCACTGGCTCTCTGCAGACTGAATACC
This sequence comes from Lithobates septentrionalis, assembly GCA_037952835.1. Classification (NCBI taxonomy): domain Eukaryota; kingdom Metazoa; phylum Chordata; class Amphibia; order Anura; family Ranidae; genus Lithobates; species Lithobates septentrionalis. The sequence goes on from JBBDGP010000998.1 coordinate 5,653,321, forward strand.
GACAACTGAGCAATCAGCAGTCTTTGATCGCTCAGTTCTCAGTGTAGAGCTGATGGGGAACAGATGCAGCTGGGACCTGTGTTGCAGCATTCTAGGTGAGTATGTTTATTTATTTTTCTATTCCCCAATTTCTCTTTTAATTCAGAGAGACATAGTTTCCACTTTAATTCAGAAGGATAATAAATTACTTTATCAAGTCTGTAAGCTTTCATTATACTGGTATTTATGTGCTAAGATGCTTAGGAGTCACAGTTTCATATTTAATGATTAATGGCACGTTATAGATCACATGTAGTTTATCATATAAACTATCACTGTATTATGACTATTGACCTTAGGCGAGTTCATACCTATTCACAGGCAGTTTTGAATAGTGCAGGCATTTTACCTTGTAAAACATTTTGACCATATACTTTGAGGGCCAGGTTACACCAGATGCAGTTCCGTGCGTTTTTTTTGCTGCACTATAAATGCATGCACAGTGTTTTCCATGTATTCCAATGGCTCTAGTCCACACCAATGCAGTCAGTTTCTGCACCGGAAAATGACTGGAACTGACTGCACTGGTGTGAACTAGAGCCATTGGAATATATGGAAAATACTCTGCATGCATTTTTAGGGCCAGTTCACACCACAAAAATGCACTCATAAGTTCCGGATCAGTTTTTGCTTACAGTTCACACCACATGCAGTTCCAGTGTGTTCTTGATACAATTTGCTAGGTTCCAGTATAGTTCTGTGCAGAAAAAATGCAGCATGCACTACTTTTTTTTTCCGCACCAGAAACTGACTGCATGGTGTGAACTAGAGCCATTGGAATACATGGAAAACACTGCATGCATTTTTAGTGCAGAAAAAAAGCGCACGGAACTGTATCTGGTGTGAACTAGCACTTAATGTAAGTATAGAAATATTGAATAACAGGCCTTAGAACGCAAAAAGAATGGCCCTATAAAAGACGCACGTTACCTCTAATAATCCCATCAAATTATTGGTGCACTATCCATATTGTTAAATTCATCATTTAAATTAAAAAAAATAAATGATTGCAGTGAGCATCGTACGAGGAACCAGACTTAGAGCCAAAAAATGGGATGATAAGGGAACAATAATCTTTTGGTCCTTGAATATAATATAGGACCCTATGGAACCTGTGTATTTGTGATTGTATTTTTTCCTTTTAAATGAAATGGATATTAGTCATCTTTCCACAGCTGATCTCCACACCTATACCTCTGAAACACATACTGTATATGTGGACTTTATTACCAAGTGTTTTTTTTACCCATTTATTATTTTCAAAATACATTTTTCTACATGTATTCCAAATCATCCAACACAAATTGGAACAGCAAAAATAATACAAGAGAAACCACCCTTAGTTGGGTGCAAAAAAAATGTTAATATACAATCTCTTACTAAAGAGGACCTTGTGTTTCATCATATGGAGGAACGTAAAGTGAGAAACTTATATTGTATGCGTCCAGCCAGAAGGATAGTAATACAGGTCGCCAATTGCCGTAGAAAGCAATGCAGGTGACCCTACTTGTATATCATTGAGCTGATCATTTCTCCAGCTCTGTCCGTCACATGTTCTACGTTGGAAAGTTACACCAAGAGGTACAAAATAAACATTGAGAGAGGAAAAAGAACCAAAAAAAAACATTATATAGAAGTAATAAATGGGGGGTAGAGAGGGCATGGGTGGGCTATGGGTGTATTCGCTCCACTTCAGGACCTTATGGTCCATAACTGATGGTCAACCTTTGCCGGGGGTATGGAATACACATACAGCATACACACTTTTCTAGTCTCTGCATCACTGGGTGAAGGAGGCTGCTGACCTGCCAAAATGTGCTCAAACTCATCGGTGCAAGAATACGCAAGCCAGTAGAACCAGGCTCTATTAAATTTCTCTTTAGTTCCGTTAAGGGCGCCATCAGACTCTCCATATGGCGAATATCCTCAACCTCATGAAACCATTGTGTGAAAGAAGGGACTCTTGTGGATTTCCACAATGGTGGCAAGAATGAACAAATCGCATTGACCAAATGTCGCAGCACTGATTTCTTGTACACCTTCATCAGCATTGGGGTATGGTGTAAAAGGGGACTTTAGTATCAATAGATATCTGCATAATGGCATGGGCTCCCTTCCAGAAGGGCTGGGCAAGACCAAAATATGTGTAGCATATTTCCCCCGTTGGCAGCACAGCGCCAACAACTGTTGGAAATCGCTGGGTACATTTGTTGCAATGCAGCTGCGTTCGATACCACCCTGTCAGTATTTTATATGCTGATTCCTGGTACCTATTGCTGACGGAAAATTTATACGACAGGGACAACATTTTCTAATGTTCCCTAGCGGATAGTTCCAAGCTGAAGTCCCTTTCCCACCTGTCCAAAAAAGGAGGAGTTGAGTGTGAAGTTTCCGAGAGTAGTAATTTATAGGTAAAGGAGAGAGCATGTCTAATTGGGTCCACCAGTCAAAATACCTGTTCAGATGTGGTTAATGGATGGTTCTACGATGACGCATCGGCCATGATTTTAGAAAGTAATGTAATTGCAGTAGTTGAAAATTACTTTTATGTTAAAACTTTGATCCCGGAACATTTAAGTGGCGTCTATCCCAGACTGGTGTCAGTAGGATAACAGAAGTCATATATTGCTGGTGTCATTGAGAAACATTAAGCCATAGATCATTATTGTTACTGGGTTAAAATAAGTGCCATATTGTTGGTGTCAGTGGGAGAAAAGGAAGCCCCAAATTGTTGTTGGTTGAGTAAATTAAGTACTAAATTGTTGGTGTCCGTGACAGTAAGAATAAGCTTTATGCCCTGTATACACGGTCAGAAATTCCTACAACATAATCCATGGATTTTTTCCGACGGATGTTGGCTCAAACTTGTCTTGCATACACACGGTCACACAAAGTTGTTGGAAAATCCAATCGTTCTAAACGCGGTGACGTAAAACACGTACGTCGGGATTATAAACGGGGCAGTAGCCAATAGCTTTCGTCTCTTAATTTATTCTGAGCATGCGTGGCACTTTGTGCGTCAGATTTGTGTACACACGATCTGAATTTCCGACAACGGATTTTGTTGTCGGAAAATTTTATAGCCTGCCCTGCTCTCAAACTTTGTGTATCGGAAATTCTGATGGAAAATGTGTGATGGAGCCTACACACGGTCGGAATTTCCAACAAGGTCCTATCACACATTTTCCGTTGGAAAATCTGACCGTGTGTACAGGGCATTAGTGTGCAGTGGTTACTTACCTGAACATGCACTACTGCTCTGACTACCGTAATGTGAAACTACACGCTTACTGTTAGGCAACAGATCACTGTGACCAATAGTCTGGCATAATTACACCTCGCTTTCAATCTGCACAGTGTCCTGGATCCTGTGGAACAACCCGTGGCATGTGGGCTTTGTAGGATAAGGTCCAAAATCTCAGGACTGGTCCGCAGGATCTGAGACACTTAGCTACTATACTGTAGTATGAAAAAACTTCCAAGCATGTGCACAGAGACCCATGTGTGCACATTATTAGAACTGCAATTATTCTGTTCTCTGATGCTTTTTAGAAAAAAAAAAATTGTCTTCTTTTTTGCTAGCCATGGGCACGTGACGTAGTTTCATTCCTACAGATCAGTGATGGCGAACCTTGGCACCCCAGATGTTTTGGAACTACATTTCATGATGCTCAACTATACTGCAGAGTGCATGAGCATCATGGGAAATGTAGTTCCAAAACATCTGGGGTGCCAAGGGTGGCCATCACTGCTATATATCAATGTTTCTCAACTCCAGTCTTCAAGTACCCCCAACAGGTCATGTTTTCAGGATTTCCCTCAGATGAAATGGCATTGGTAATCAAATCACCTGTGCAAAATAATGGAAAGCCTGAAAACATGACCTGTTGGGGGTACTTGAGGACTGGAGTTGAGAAACATTGCTATATATTATGCACATTTAAAAATACTAACAGCGTTTCCATAAAGAACCCATAAACAGAAGGAAAATTATGTTTAACCACTTCAGTACCAGACACTTTCCAACCTTTCTGCCCAGGCCAATTTTCAGCTTTAAGCGATGTCACTTTTTAAATGACAATTGCACGGTCATGCTACACTGTACCCAAACAAAATTTTTATCATTTTGTTCCCACAAATAGAGCTTTCTTTTGGTGGTATTTGATCACCTCTGCGTGTTTTCGTTTTTTTAGGAAAAAACAAAAACTAATTTTGAAAAACAAAAAAAAGTTTTTCTTTATTTCTGTTATAAAATGTTGTAAATAAGTAAGTTTTCTCCTTCACTGATGGGCACTGATGAGGCTGCACTGATGGGAACTGATAAGGCGGCACTGATATGCAGCACTGATGGGCATTGATAGGCGGCACTGAAAGGCTGCACTGATGGGTACTTATGGGTTGGACTGATAAGTGGCACTGATGGACACTGATAGATGGCACTGGCAAGCATTGATGATGGGCACTGATTGACACCGTCTGGGCACTGATTGGCATTATGTCTGGGCACTGACTGGCATCCCTGGGGTGGCATACCTGGTGGCCATCCATGATCGGCATCCCTAGTGATCCTGGCGGCATCCCTGGTGGTCCTGGGCGAGCATCCGTGGGGGGCTGCTCTGATAATCAATTAGCGCAGACCACCCCCCCCCCCCATGAGGAGAGCAGCCGATCGGCTCTTCTCTACTCGCGAGTGAGGAAAAGCCGATAAACGTCTTTTTCCTGTTTACACTGTGATCAGCTGTGATGGAACACGGCTGATCATGTGGTAAAGAGCCTCCATCAGTGGCTCTTTACTGAGATCGGTGTAGCGGTGTGTCAGACTGACACGCCGCACCACCGATCGCTGCGTGCCCCCACAGATGCGCGCCAGCTGTTATCCTAAAAGACATCATATGATGTCCAGTCAGGATTAACTGAACCACCGCCCGGCCATCATTTTGCTATAGGCCGTACGGGAAGTGGTTAATTTAGACATGCTGTGGCCTGGCTGGCGTAGGCTCTTAAGTCTGGGTTCACATATGAGCACGCAGCGGTTTCAGGTCCAATTTCAGCCCGAATTTTTGGTTGAATTCGGACCTAAAACGGACCAAAAGACGCACAGGGCTCCTGTGCAATTCACACCGGAGCCGCTGCAGAGAGCCAGTCACAATCTCCTGCTGAGCTCAAGAGCCACTGGAACACTTTCAGAAGTGGCAGGAGGGGATGCCACTCGCCGGTGTTTCTCTGGCTTACCAATTTTACTGGCGTGCCTGAGAAACGTTCTGGCAGTGCGGCCAGCTGGTCACAGAGGTGATGAAAGACCCAATCATCTTTGATCGCCTCTATGGTCTTGGAGGACCGGAGCAATGTCATGACGTCACTTCCAGTCCAGAGTGTAAACACATTTTTTTTTAAAGCAAAAAATACATTTTTATTTTTTAATATATATTTTGCATTTAACCACTTCAGCCCCGGAAGGATTTACCCCCTTCCTCACCAGAGCACTTTTTACAATTTGGCACTGCATCGCTTTAACTGCTAATTGCGCGGTCATGCAATGCTGTACCCAAACAAAATTTGCGTCCTTTTCTTCCCACAAATAGAGCTTTCTTTTGATGTTATTTGATCACCTCTGCGGTTTTTATTTTTTGCGCTATAAATGGAAAAAGACCGAAAATTTTGAAAAAAATTTACATTTTCTACTTTTTGTTATAAAAAAAATCCAATAAACTCAATTATAGTCATACATTTAGGCCAAAATGTATTCAGCCACATGTCTTTGGTAAAAAAAATGCCAATAAGCGTATATTTATTGGTTTGCGCAAAAGTTATAGCGTCTACAAACTAGGGTACATTTTCTGGAATTTACACAGCTTTTAGTTTATGACTGCCTATGTCATTTCTTAAAGTGCTAAAATGGCAGGGCAGTACAACCCCCCCCCCCCCACCCAAATGACCCCATTTTGGAAAGTAGACACCCCAAGGAAATTGCTGAGAGGCATGTTGAGCCCATTGAATATTAATTTTTTTTGTCCCAAGTGATTGAATAATGACAAAAAAAAAAATTACAAACAGTTGTCACTAAATGATATATTGCTCACACAGGCCATGGGCATATGTGGAATTGCACCCCAAAATACATTCAGCTGCTTCTCCTGAGTACAGGGATACCACATGTGTGGGACTTTTTGGGAGCCTAGCCGCGTACGGGGCCCCGAAAACCAATCACCGCCTTCAGGATTTCTAAGGGCGTACATTTTTTATTTCACTCCTCACTACCTATCACAGTTTTGAAGGCCATAAAATGCCCAGATGGCACAAAACCCCCAAATGACCCCATTTTGGAAAGTAGACACCCCAAGCTATTTGCTGAGAGGCATGTTGAGTCCATGGAATATTTTATATTTTGACACAAGTTGCGGGAAAGTGACACTTTTTTTTTTTTTCCACCAAGTTGTCACTAAATGATATATTGCTCACACAGGCCATGGGCATATGTGGAGATGCACCCCAAAATACATTTAGCTGCTTCTCCTGAGTATGGGGATACCACATGTGTGGGACTTTTTGGGAGCCTAACTGCGAAAACCAATCACCGCCTTCAGGATTTCTACGGGTGTAAATTTTTGATTTCACTCTTCACTGCCTATCACAGTTTCGGAGGCCTTGGAATGCCCAGGTGGCACAACCCCCCCCCCCCCCAAATGACCCCATTTTGGAAAGTAGACACCCCAAGCTATTTGCTGAGAGGCATGGTGAGTATTTTGCAGCTCTCATTTGTTTTTGAAAATGAAGAAAGTCAAGAAAAAAACATTTTTTTTTTCTTTTTTCAATTTTCAAAACTTTGTGACAAAAAGTGAGGTCTGCAAAATACTCACTATACCTCTCAGCAAATAGCTTGGGGTGTCTACTTTCCAAAATAGGGTCATTTGGGGGGTTTTGTGCCACCTGGGTATTTCATGGCCTCCAAAACTGTGATAGGCAGTGAAGAGTGAAATCAAAAATTTACGCCCTTAGAAAGCCTGAAGGCGGTGCTTGGTTTTCGGGGTCCCGTGCGCGGCTAGGCTCCCAAAAAGTCTCACACATGTGGTATCCCCGTACTCAGGAGAAGCAACAGAATGTATTTTGGGGTGTAATTTCACATATTCCCATGGCATGTTTGAGCAATATATCATTTAGTGACAACTTTGTGAAAAAAATAAATAAATAATTTGTCTTTTTCCCGCAACTTTTTTTTTGCAAGAAAATTAATTTGAACCCCCAAACATTATATATTTTTTTTAAAGCAAATGCCCTACAGATTAAAATGGTGGGTGTTTCATTTTTTTTTCACACAGTATTCGCCCAGCGATTTTTCAATGATCTTAGGCCGAGTACTTGGATACCAAACATGACATGCTTTAAAATTGCGCACAAATGTGCAGTGGCAACAAAATAAATACATTTTTAAAAGCCTTTACAGGTTACCACTTTAGATTTACAGAGGAGGTCTACTGCTAAAATTACTACCCTTGATCTGACCTTCGCGGTGATACCTCACATGCATGGTGCAATTGCTGTTTACATTTGACGCCAGACCGACGCTTGCGTTCGCCTTAGCGCGAGAGCAGGGGGGGACAGGGGTGCTTTTTTTTCCCCCCTTTATTATTTTTTTGCTTTTTTATCTTATTTTTAAACTGTTCCTTTCATTTTTATTTTTTTTTAATCATTTTTATTGTTATCTCAGGGAATGTAAATATCCCCTATGATAGCAATAAGTAGTGACAGGTACTCTTTTTTTGAAAAAATTGGGGTCTATTAGACCCTAGATCTCTCCTCTGCCCTCAAAGCATCTGACCACACCAAGATCGGTGTGATAAAATGCTTTTCTAATTTCCCAATGGCGCTGTTTACATCCGACGATGTTCCCTGTTGAGACAGGAGAGCCAGAGAAAAACACGGGGGGGGCATTCCCTCCCACTGCTTGTAAAAGCAGTCTAGAGGCTAATTAGCCGCTAGGATTGTTTTTACATGAAAGCCGACCGCTGGCTGAAAAGAATAATACCAAGATGATACCTAAACCTGCAGGCATCATTCTGGTATAACCACTCAAAGTGGTGAATTGCGTACCTGAAGATAAAAAAATGGTTAACAATGAAACACCGTAAACGGTAAATTATAAAAAATTGCATACCTGAAAAGCAAACATGATAAAACATAATAACAATAACAATAAAACATTGTATACAAAAATGTGTGGAAATATGACCGCCTCTACCTCACATTACTCTGCGCCAAGAGCCAATCCAAAATCTGATGTAGTATAAATAGAGCAGCTACTTAGAATAATCAAACATATGTGAATAAGCAATAAAATAACAGAAAAAATAATACGATGCCAAGTCTCTGATTTCTTATTGCAGCAGCGCTATGTGTCAAACCTTCCCTGACACGTTTAAAAAATAAAAGAGCAAGGAGATCTAGGAAAGTTCAGATAGCTGTGTTCTGTAGGAGTGAAGAGCTTCTTTCACCAAGAATGATCACCGCATGAGAGGGGAAACCACCTCAATGGGATTGCACTCACCAAAATTCCAGCATACACAAGCCTTTATATGTTGTCATTGATAGCTTTCCATCTCCTCTGTCCGACCACCAGATCTCAGTAACACTCTTGGTTAATGTTGCATCACATATGGGAGGAATAAAATATCCATATAGCGTAATATTGCTAAAATAATTTTATTATTTATCAAAATATCTTCCCCCTTTGTAAAACTGCGTACCAAATATACAATGAAAATAGAGCATTTGTAATAAAGTGCACTGTGCCTGTTATCCCGACTCCCGGGAGGCTCTCCAGAGCGTTTACTGAATGCAGCTGACAGTTTACTTCCTGGTTCCTCTCCGGTGCGTGGAACGCACGCGTCACTTCCGGTAGATTACGTCGCTGACACGTTTCGTCACTTCCGGACGTCGTCTGAGGGCGTAATCTACCTTCTGATGAGCCGTTATTTATGCAAGTGATAGGCGCGGCAACCAATGAGATGGAACCTACCAGCAAGTCCCCGCCTCGCATATATCAATGCTTAGGGAGCTGTCAGCAGTGGGGAAAACTTGCTACAGGAGCCCCTATCTCACACAGACTGCGGAGACCTGCTTGAAGCAACTCACAACCGGCTTCTCTAAGGAAGAATGACTTACATATCTAGTTCAGGAATATACTATACATGTATTTACCCTAGCACCAATCTACAAATGTCATGCGGGTACCATTTCATGTATAACGATATAATAAAACCAGACATGTATAATTATCTGATGGAACATATATATCAGCCTACACGTTAATTTATCCTGTATCAACTTACGGTTTCCATACTGGGCAGCAGCCCTCAGCATTGATATGGACCTCAGGATAAATATGCATGGAGGGTGCAATACAATGGCATTTAAAACTAAACTAGTCCATGATCCGCATAATGGCATTATAAATAAACATTATAAATAAAAGGTACATGATCTACATGATGCATGAAATGGTACCCGCATGACAATTGTAGATTGGTGCTACACGTTATACATGAAATGGTACCCGCATGACAATTGTAGATTGGTGCTAGGGTAAATACATGTATAGTATATTCCTGAACTAGATATGTAAGTCATTCTTCCTTAGAGAAGCCAGTTGTGATTTGCTTCAAGCAGGTCTCGGCAGTCTGTGTGAGATAAAGGCTCCTGTAGCAAGTTTTCCCCACTGCTGACAGCTCCCTAAGCATTGATATATGCGAGGCGGGGACTTGCTGGTAGGTTCCATCTCATTGGCTGCCGCGCCTATCACTCGCATAAATAACAGCTCATCAGAAGGTAGATTACGCCCTCAGACGACGTCCGGAAGTGACGAAACGCGTCAGCAACGTAATCTACCGGAAGTGACGCGTGCGTTCCACGCACCAGAGAGGAACCAGGAAGTAAACTGTCAGCTGCATTCAGTAAACGCTCTGGAGAGCCTCCCGGGAGTCGGGATAACAGGCACAGTGCACTTTATTACAAATGCTCTATTTTCATTGTATATTTGGTACGCAGTTTTACAAAGGGGGAGATATTTTGATAAATAATAAAATTATTTTAGCAATATTATGCTATATGGATATTTTATTCCTCCCATATGTGATGCAACATTAACCAAGAGTGTTACTGACATCTGGTGGTTGGACAGAGGAGATGGAAAGCTATCAATGACAACATATAAAGGCTTGTGTATGCTGGAATTTTGGTGAGTGCAATCCCATTGGGGGTGGTTTCCCCCTTCACGCGGTGATCATTCTTGGTGAAAGAAGCTCTTCACTCCTACAGAACAAAGCTATCTGAACTTTACTAGATCTCCTTGCTCTTTTATTTTTTAAACGTGTCAGGGAAGGTTTGACACATAGCGCTGCTGCAATAAGAAATCAGAGACTTGGCATCGTATTATTTTTTCTGTTATTTTATTGCTTATTAACAATAAAACATTGCAGAATAGAATACAGTAGAAAAGCGCAGAACAATAGAGAGAGAATAGAGAGAGAGAACAATGAAACCACATCTATTTTTTTTAATTTTATATATTTTTTTGTTTTGTTTACACTTTTTTTTGTAACTAACTTTTGTAACTGTAACCGGTTCCAGGTTCGGGTCTCTCAAAATGCGATGGCATCTTGGGAGACCCTGTGAAAGTGTGCCTAGTCTGTGCAATGCTGTACCCTACGCTAATACTCAACTAGTGTATGATAGCGTTCAAAACATTCACCAATGCAGACCAGGATTGTCAGGACAGGAGGGACAATAATAGCGGGTGTCACGCCTATATCCCCACTTGCTGCAGACACAACATCTTTTTTGGGGGGTTCATTGGGTAGGGGTACTCGGGAGGACATAAAAATGACTCTCATGCAGCCGACTGCATTTGGTTGGGGATGTGAATGGGGGAAATACGGATGCTGCAGAAGCGGTGGGTTCCCAATTAGGATTGGCGAATGCAGCAGGAAGAGCATTATGGGCACGACGGGCCTGTTTGTCTTCTTGGTGGCAGCGGGACACTACTTGTGCTTGCCACCTCACCAGCTTGAACTGCACTTCTGGGACTCGCCACGTCACCAAGTGTTACTGCAGTGCTGGTTTGACTACGACTGGTGTGTACTAGGCCGCTGGTGCTTACCAGTTCACCAAAACGCTACCAAAAAAACTGTTAGCCATCGCAGGGATCAGGCCTGACTCTGCGAACGCTGCAGTTATGCGTTTAGTGTTTTGTAAGTGACAGTGATCGATCGATACTGCACTTGGGTGGGCTGGGCTGGGCCGGGCGGAGGGGCAAAACGCAGGTGCTAGCAGGTATCTGGGCTGATCCCACAAACACTGCGTTTTTGGGAACCCTAAACTGCTGGGGATGCTAGTATAGATCTGATCAGATCAGATATTGATCCGTTCAGATACTATACCACTAAGGGAGGTGTACGGTGCGTGCGTGGGTGTTAGCGGTACTGGCGCTAACCTGACGCTGCCTGGGGCTGGTGCTTGCCAGTTCACCAAAACGCTACCAAAAAAACTGTTAGCGATCGCAGTGATCAGGCCTGACTCTGCGAATGCTGCAGTTATGTGTTTGTGTTTTGTAAGTGACAGTGATCGATTGATACTGCACTTGGGTGGGCTGGGCTGGGCCGGGCGGAGGGGCAAAACGCAAGTGCTAGCAGGTATCTGGGCTGATTCCGCTAACACTGCGTTTTTGGGAACCCTAAACTGCTGGGGACGCTAGTATAGATCTGATCAGATCAGATATTGATCCGTTCAGATACTATACCACTAAGGGAGGCGTATGCTGCGTGCGTGGGTGTTAGCGGTACTGGCGCTAATCTGACACTGCCTGGGGCGACGTATATCACCGCCGGGCGATCAGGGGGTTAAACCTTTATTCGGTAATAAACGGCGGGTGCCCTGACACTATAAAAAATAAACAAACTAACCAGCGTCACCCGTAACGGTTATACGTGATCAGTGGTGAAAGGGTTAACTAGGGGGCAATCAAGGGGTTAAAACATTTATTAGGTAGTATATGGGGGTCCCTGTCGCTATAAAACGCTGACGGCGAACCTAAATATTTATCTCCCTAACTAGCGTCACCAGCGACACTAATACAGCGATCAGAAAAATGATCGCTTAGTGACACTGGCGACGGGGGGTGATCAAGGGGTTAAAACTTTATTAGGGGGGGTTAGGGGGGTATCCTAGACCTAAAGGGGGCTAACACTAACTGCCCTACCACACTAACTGTCACAAACTGACACCATGCAGTAATCAGAACAAAAAAACTGCTTGGTGTCAGTGTGATGGGGGGGGGGGGGGATCGGGGGTGTATTGTGTGACTGGCATGTTCTACTGTGTGTGTATGTGTTGTGCACTCACAGTGAAGTCTTCTCTCCTTGGCGCCGGAACGGAAAATACCGAGCCGAGGAGAGATGACATCATTTCCTTTGCTGCTGTTTAGCATACAGCAGCAGAGGAAGAACGTGATTGGCTGGGAGCGATCGCGAGGGGGGGGGCACGAATGGATGGTCTCCCCTCGCCTCTCATCGCTCCCAGGGGGGGGGTCCGATCGGACCCCCCGCCCGGGGAAGGCAGATCACGTACAGGTACGTGATTCTGCCTGCCCATGCCATTCTGCCGACGTATATCGTCGTGAGGCGGTCGGCAAGTGGTTAAAGGTAAAGGAGAGATTTGGGGTATTTTTGACCCTAGATCTCTCCATAAAGAGGGCCCGTCATTTATTTTTTATAATTTTATTTCAGGTACTTATAAAACGCCGTCAATTTACGCAGCGCTTTTACATATACATTGTACATTCACACCGGTCCCTACCCGCAAGGAGCTTACAATCTAAGGTCCCTAACTCACATTCATACATACATATACTAGGGCCAATTTAGACAGGATCTAAATAACCTACCAGCATGTCTTTGGAGTGTGGGAGGAAATCCGGAGTACCCGGAGGAAACCCACACAGGCACACGGAGAACATGCAAACAACATGTCTTTAATAAAATAAAAAAGCCCAATAATTGTATATTAATTGGTTTGTGTGATTCATGTGACACGTCATCCTTCTTTCTATTACAAGGGAAGTTCACATTCTTCGTAATGGGCATAAAAGTGATTAAAAAAAATGAAAGTAACCGTGTAAAAAGAAAAAAAAAATTGAAAGCGCCCTCATCCCTCTGTGCTCGCACAGAAGCGAACGCATACATAAGTCGTGCACACATATGTAAAAGGTGTTTGCACCACACATGTGAGGTATCGCCATGAACGTTAGAGCGAGAGCAATAATTCTAGCGCTAGACCTCCTCTCTAATTCTAAACAGGTAACCCGTAAAAAATTTTAAATCGTCAACCATGGGGATTTTTAGGTACTGTAGTTTGTCGCCATTTCATGAGCGTGCACAATTTTAAAGTGTGGCATGTTGGGTATCTATTTACTCGGCATGACATCTTTTCATATTTTACAAAACTTGGGTTATATACAGTGGGGAAAAAAATTATTTGATCCCCTGCAGATTTTGTAAGTTTGCTCTCTCTTACAAAGAAATGAAGGGTCTATAATTTTTATCATATGTGTATTTTAACCGGTTCAATACCGGGCCTTTTCACCCCCTTCCTTCCCAAACCAATTTTTAGTTTTCAGCGCTGTTGCACTTTAAACGACAATTGCGCGGTCGTGTGACGTTGTACCCAAACAAAATTGACGTCCTTTTTTCCCCACAAATAGAGCTTTCTTTTGGTGGTATTTGATCACCTCTGCGGTTTTTATTTTTTGCGCTATAAACAAAATAAGAGCGACAATTTTGAAAAAAACACAATATTTTTTACTTTTTGCTATAATAAATATCCCAATTTTTTTTAAAAAAAAACTAATTTTTCCCTCAGTTTCGGCCGATACGTATTCTTCTACATATTTTTGGTAAAAAAAAAATCGCAATAAGCGTATATTGATTGGTTTGCGCAAAAGTTATAGTGTCTATAAAATACGGAATAGATTTATGGCATTTTTAAAAAAAAAATATTTATTTATTTTTTTTACTAATAATAGCGGCGATCGCGATTTTTTTTCGTGACTGCGACATTATGGCAGATACATCGGACACTTTTGACACATTTTTGGGACCATTCACATTTATACAGCGATCAATGCTATAAAATTGCATTGATTACTGTGTAAATGTGACAGGCAGTGAAGGGGTTAACCACTAGGGGGCGGGGAGGGGTTAAATGTGTTTCCTAGGGAATGCTTCTAACTGTAGGGGGAGGGGACGCACAAGGGGTGTAGACCGATCAGTGTTCCGCTGTTCTGGGAACACAGATCGCTCTCCTCTGAGCTGACAGGACGTGGATCTGTGTGTTTACACACACAGATCCACGGTCCGGCCCGGTTAACGGGCAATCGCGGGTGCCCGGCGGACATCGCGGCCGCCGGGCACACGCACCAGGTACCGAGCAACACGGCGGGCCCGCGCGTGCCCCCTAGGCGGCCTGGAATCCGAGGCAGTCATATGACGTCCACCCAGGATGGGAGATCCCATCTGTGGACGTCATTTGACTATAGGCGGGTAGGGAAGCGGTTAAATGATAGAGACAGAATATCAACCAAAAAGCCAGAAAAAACACAATACAAATGTTATAAATGAAGTTGCAGTTCAGTGAGTAAAATAAGAATTTGATCCTCAAGTAAAACATGACTTAGTACTTGGTGGAGAAACCCTTGTTGGCAAGCACAGAGGTATGATGTTTCTTGTAGTTGGTCACCAGGTTTGCACACATCTCCGGAGGGAATTTGGTTCACTCTTCTTTACAGAACTTCCCTAAATTCTTAAAGGGTAACTCGTAACTCTACTTTTGTGGGGGGGCAATGCAAATAAAGAAAAAAATTATATAGCGTATACAATTGGGACACAAGTCATATTGTAATTGAATGTTATTAAAAATTACCTTTCCTTTTCAGTTTGCAGCCACTGTAATTTTCTGAAAATGCAACCTGGAGATGTTCAGTACACAGAATTGGCTCACTGATTTTCCCAGAAGTCTGCACTAAGATACAAATCATATTTCCAGCATCCCCTGCAGCAAAAATGTCATTTTTGGTGAGATACTCCCAATAGGAAATCCTGTCTAAAGGGATGCAGACCCTGCAATTTTCCTCATTAGAGCCCTGTAGCTGCTGCAGCTGATTGATAATTATGAAACCACTCCCATTAGACTCACTCAGCACAGAGGAACAAACAGGGATTTCTTCAGAATAAAAAAAAAGGTAGGAATCTGCAACAAAGATTTAAGATACACCTATGATAACAATTATAAACCCTTCATTTATTTGTAAGTGGGCAAACTTACAAAATCTGCAGGCGATCAAATAATTATTTTCCCCACTGTATTGTGTGTTTTTTAATTTTTTTTTATTATTCTTCATTAAGCCACTGCGCAAATAACGTGTGACATAAAAAATTGTAATGATCAACGTTTTATTTCCTAGGGCAGTGATGGCGAACCTTGGCACCCCAGATGTTTTGGAACTACATTTCCCATGATGCTCATGCATGTAGTTCCAAAGCATCTGGGGTGCCAAGGTTCGCCATCATTGTCCTAGGGTGTCTGCTAAAAAAAAAGAAATATATAATCTTTGAGGGTAATAAGTAATTTTCTAGCGTAAAAAAACAGATTTAGCCCCCTTTCACACTTATACGACTTTTGGACTGCAAAATCGCATGCCAAGTCATTCTCCATGATTTTGAATGATTACCATTCATATTGGCAAGACTTTAAGTCGTGCCGACTTCAAAGTAGTTCCTGCACTACTTTTTTTCTGAAGTCGGATTCTGTATTAACGGATCCGACTTTGGCATGCGACTTGTGCATAAAGGGGAACTCCGCGCCAATTTTTTTTTTTAAGAAAAAAAGGGCATGGGTTCCCCCTTCATGAGCATACCGGGCCCTTCGGTCTGGTATGGACTTTAAGGGGAACCCCCACGCCGAAAAAATGGGAACCCTTATCCGAGCACCAGCCTGGCCAGTCAGGAAAGGGGGTGGGGACGAGCGAGCGCCCCCCTCCTGAGCTGTACCAGGCCACATCCCCTCAACATGGGGGGGTGGGGGCTTTGGGGCAGGGGGGCGCCCTGCGGCCCCCCCACCCCAAAGCACCTTGCCCCCATGTTGATGAGGACAAGGGCCCCTTCCCGACAACCCTGGCTGTTGGTTGTCGGAGTCTGCGGGCGGGGGGCTTATCAGAATCTGGGAGCCCCCTTTAATAACCCATTCACCTGGGGGGGAAAAAGTGTCAATAAAAAAAACACACTAGACTGGTTTTTAAAGTAGTTTATTAGGCAGCTCTGGGGGTCTTCTTCCGACTCCGGGGGTCTTCTTCCGACTTTGGGGGTCTCTTCTGACTTCTCCGGTGTCTTCTCCTGCTCTCCGATGCCTTCTGCCGGGTTCCTCTGCTTTCTTCTTCCAGATCTTTTACTAGTGTTGTCCCGGTCTTCTCCGTTGTCTTTCTCCCTCTTCTCTTCTTCCGATGTTAACACGACGCTCTCTCCTGCTGTAATGCCGTGTGCGCAGTGCGCAACGATTTATATAGGCATTTATATAGACTTATGACGTCAGAGTGCCCTGGGCTGTGACGTCATAAAGGGGCGGGGGTCACCGGGTGACATCACCTGGTGACCACGCCCCATGCCTATATAAAT
This sequence comes from Lithobates septentrionalis, assembly GCA_037952835.1. Classification (NCBI taxonomy): domain Eukaryota; kingdom Metazoa; phylum Chordata; class Amphibia; order Anura; family Ranidae; genus Lithobates; species Lithobates septentrionalis. Next base: position 5,670,075 of record JBBDGP010000998.1, read on the forward strand.
CGTTACGCACTGCGCACGCGGCATTACATCGGGAGAGAGCGTTGTGTCAACATCAGAAGAGAAGGGAGGAATGCAACGGAGAAGACTGGGAAAACGCTAGTAAAAGAACCTGGAAGAAGATAGCGGAGGAGCCCGGCAGAAGGCACCGGAGAGCGGGAGAAGAATCGGAGAGTGGGAGAAGAGAGCAGAGAAGTCAGAAGAGACCCCCGAAGTCGGAAGAAGACCCCCGGAGCCAGAAGAAGACCCCCGGAGCTGCCTAATAAATTACTTTAAAAACCGGTCTAGTGTGTTTTTTTATTGACACTTTTTTCCCCCCAGGTGAATAGGTAGGGGTACGATGTACCCCATACACAAACACATAGGGTGGGGGGTCGGGATCTGGGGGCCTCCTTATTAAAGGGGGCTCCCAGATTCCGATAAGCCCCCGCCCGCAGACCCCGACAACCAACAGCCAGGGTTGTCGGAAAGGGGCCCTTGTCCTCATCAACATGGGGGCAAGGTGCTTTGGTGTGGGGGGGGCTGCAGGGAGCTGGGACTGTGACGTTTAGGGGGCGTGGTCATCACCCGAGGACCACGCCCCCTTATGCCGTCACAATCCCAGCATGCCCAGGGATTGTGACGGCATAAGGGGGCGGGGTCACCGCCTATATAAGCCATAGCAGAGCGCACAGAGAGCATTCCAGCCGGAGAGAGCGTCGTGTCAACATCAGAAGAAGAGAAGAGGGCAGAAGGCAGAAGACTGAAGACCTGGCTCCTCCGCTATAGCAAAAGAGCGGCAAAAGAGCAGAAGAGAGCGGAGGAGCCAGGCAGAAGATCCGGAGAGCGTGGAGAAGAACCGGAGAGACCCCCGAAGTCGGAAGAAGACCCCCGGAGCTGTCTAATAAATTACTTTAAAAATCTGTGTAGTGTTTTTTTTTTTAATTGACACTTTCCCTAGGTGAATGGGTAGGGATACGATGTACCCCATACTCATTCACATAGGGTGGGGGGCCGGGATCTGGGGGCCCCCTTATTAAAGGGGGCTCCCGGATTCCGATAAGCCCCCCGCCCGCAGACCCCGACAACCAACGGCCAGGGTTGTCGGGAAGAGGCCCTTGTCCTCATCAACATGGGGACAAGGTGCTTCGGGGTGGGGGGGCCGCAGTGCGCCCCCTCCCCCAAGGCACCAACCCCCCCATGTTGAGGGCATGCGACCTGGTACGGCTCAGGAGGGGGGGGCGCTCGCTCGTCCCTACCCCCATTCCTGTCCGGCCGGGCTGTGTGCTCGGATAAGGGTCTGGTATGGATTGGGGGGGACCCTCACGCCGTTTTTTCGGCGTAGGGGGTTCCCCTCAAGGTCCATACCAGACCCAAGGGCCTGGTATGCTCTTGGAGGGGGAACCCATGCCGGTTTTTTATTTAAAATTTGGCGCGGAGTTCCCCCTAAAGATTCATACCAAACACAGTGCCGGGCATTGGCGGGGATCCAAGTCGGATCCCCGTTCATTGAAAGTCGGACACATGCCGGCTTCATGTCGCAGGGCAAAGTCGGATCCAAAGTAGGACGGCTGTCGTGTCGCACCAGTGTGAACCCAGGCTTACACATGTGCAGTTACATCAATACAGCTGCTGCATCTGTCAGCCTGTCATTAATTTGTACAGACCGACGACTGTGTCCGAATGCAAACAACTGAGACACCCAAGCACAGAAGTTAGTAATAAAAAAAATAGATCACAAGGCTAGCATGTCTTCCCAGAACCAATGTTGCCAACCGTCAGTATTTTTACTGGCAGCCAGTAAAAATAGGCACTTTTTTCCTGCCAGTGACAGAAAAATGTTGGCAGTAAAAATATGTCTGTGATGCTCGGCTCAGAACTGCACATGCACAGTTCCGGTCTGGAGCAGGCTGAGACTATCCAAATGCCTGCTACAGTGTGTTTGGGCAGCACCGACAGGGGGATGGGTCTGGCAAGAGACGGTGCCTGAGCCTGATGTCATGGTGCAAGGGAGCCGAGTAGAGCAGCCAGGGCCTCGTGTGCGGGTCTGCGGGACAGGAGCAAGGTAAGCCAGGAGCAGGACTGTCAGTGCTGTGTGGACTGAAGGGACCACCTGGTGTGGAGATAGGATTGCCGACTCTCCGGGATTCACCCGGACAGTTCGGGTTTGGAATCATGCGTCCGGGTTTCAGACCGCCTGAAACCCGGACACATTATTCAGACCAGACTGTGGCTTCCCAGCAGGGCTGCAGTTGTGTAAGCCAAGAGTGTCTGTTACACTCTCTTTCACACTGCCCAAAGCCAGCACTAACAATTCCCCCTCCCTCCACACAGAAGGGAGAGGAGAGAGGGCTTGATCTGCTCCTCTTCCTCCTGCCCTTACCCCTCTGTGTCTGCCCACACTCCAAGCCCCGGTTCTGTGCCTCAGAAAAGGAAAGTGGGGGCCGGAAATCTGAAGTCCAACAGCCTCAGCTATATCTGGATGAGAGGTGCTGACTGCCAAAGAGTGAGCTCCTCTCTCCTGCCTCTGAATGAGTACACCAAGGTAAATCAGGGTTCTCAGAGCACCCCTTACATCAGAGTTAGAGTTGCCACCTTTTCTTCAAGTCAAACCCGAACACTTCAGCATCGCACAGCAATTTTTTTTCATATTATGCATAGATAAACTATGCATAGATGTTGCTATTAAATAACATTTCTAATCATATGAAGTTAATCACAAGAGTCCCCCTTTACATCAGAGTCCACAGAGTTCCCCCTTTACATCAGAGTTCACAGGGTGCCCCCTTTACATCTAAATCTGCAGAGTTCCACTTTTACATCTTAACTCTCACAGTTCCCTTTCACTATAAGGGTAGACTCTGCATACTCTGATGTAAGGGAGAACTCTGGGGACTCTAACATAAGGGATGCTCTGGTGTACGGAGAGGACTCTCATGTAAGGGGGAACAGTGTGGCCTCTGGTGTAAAGGGGAGCTCTGATGTAATGAGTGCTCTGCGAACCCTGATTTAACTTAGCATACTCACTTAGAAGGAGGAGAGAGAAGGGGGAGGGGAGGGACTTCAGTCACAGACAGGGATGGATGGTGAGCTCACTCACCCCTTGGCAGTCAGCACCTCTCCTCCAGAGGTATCTAAGGCTGCTGGACTTCAAATTTCCCATGCCTACTTTCCTTTGCTGAGGCACAGTGCCGAGAATTGGAGTGTGATCAGACAAAGAGGGGTAGGGGTGGGGGGAAGAGGAGCAGATCGAGCCCTCTCTCCTTTCCCATCTGTATGTGGGGGGGGGATTGTTAGTGTTGGCTTTGGGCAGTGTGATAGAAAGTGTAACAGAAACTCTCAGCTTAGACAACTGCAGCCAGCAGCAGGGAAGCCATAGTCCAGTCTGAATAATGTGTCCGGGTCTCAGACAGCCTGAAACCCAGACACATGATTCCAAACCCGAACTGTCCGGGTGAATCCTGAACAATGTCCCTGGTTTCTGGGGACAGTCCCAGGATAGAGTACACTGTCCCCGGACAAAATCTGTCCCCGGATTCAGGGACAGCGCCATACCCATTGCGGACAGCCTAGCCCTAGCAGGACATGGAGCAATGTGAATATCTATCCATCATAGCAGGGATTGGTGGGCAAGCCAGGGGCGTATATTGCCACAAGTGAGTGGAGCTGTCAAATCAGAGCTCTGATGTCGGGGATGGGCGGGGACGATATGTGGAAGACAAGAAGGCAGAAGTCCGGGCCACCGCTAGCAAAAGAGCGACATGAAGATAGCGGAGGAGCCGGCAGAAGAACTAGAACACCGGGAGCAGAGGTCGAACACCGGGAGAAGAGGCCAGAGAGAGCAGAGAAGAACCAACCAGATGCCGGGAGAAGAGGCCGGAGAGTCCCCCGAAGTCGGAAGAAGACCCCCGGAGCTGTCTAATAAATTACTTTAAAAACCTGTGTAGTGTTTTTTTCTTGACACTTTTTCCCCCAGGTAAATGGGTAGAGGTACCATGTACCCCATACTCATTCACATAGGGTGGGGGGCTGGGATCTGGGGGCCCCCTTATTAAAGGGGGCTGCCGGATTCCGATAAGCCCCCCGCCTGCAGACCCCGACAACCAACGGCCGGGGTTGTCGGGAAGAGGCCCTTGTCCTCATCAACATGACAGGGCGCCCCCTCCCCCAAAGCACCCACCCCCGCATGTTGAGGGCATGCAGCCTGGTACGGTTCAGGAGGGGGGGCGCTCGCTCGTCCCCACCCCCTTTCCTCACCGGCCGGGCTGCGTGCTCGGATCGGGGTCTGGTATGGACTTTGGGGGGACCCCACACCGTTTTTTCGGCGTAGGGGGTTCCCCTTAAAATCCATACCAGACCTAAGGGCCTGGTATGCCCCGCGCTCGTCGCAATAGGAAAACTTGTTTTTCCTATTGCAGTGAACGCGAGATGCAGTACCCTGCCCTTGCTTCGTATCTGGTCCGTCAAACCAGCACACAGACGAACAGGCTTTCCGTCAGGAACTGAGTCCGGCGGAGTTATGACGGAAAGATTTAAAACATGTTTAATTTCTAGGTCCGTCGGACTTTTGAAAAAAAAGTCCACGGGAGCCTACACACGATCGGATTGTCCTGCGGACTCTGGTCCGCCGGATCAAGTCTGGTGTAAAGTCCGCTCGTGTGTACGCGGCATAAGGCTACTTAGCTACCAACAACTGCTTTCTCTGTTAACTAATGATGTACCAAAACAGTCCTGGCTGCAGTTGACACTTATATACCCCTAATAGATGATATTAGACTTTGGTTCACACTAGGGTTGTCCCGATACCACTTTTTTAGGACCGAGTACAAGTACCGATACTTTTTTTCAAGTACTCGCCGATACCGATTACCGATACTTTTTTTTTAATGTTACGTGACAGTTTTTTTTTTAACAATGCTTTTTTTTTTTCGGGGGGGGGGGGGGGGTGAACGGTGTCTGTGTGTGTGTTTTTTTTTTTTTTTATTTAAAATTTTTATTTTTTACAATAATATTTTTTTTATTCATTTTTGCAATATGTTTTTTTTTTTTTTTTTTTTAATCAGCCCTGTTGGGGGGCTTTGGTGAGATATCAGGGGTCTTAACAGACCTCTGATATCTCCCCCTTGAGACAGAGAAAGAGACAGAGGATAGAGATTCCCCAGTCCCTTTCTCTGCAGCCTCAGCTGCACTGAGAATGAATGGAGAGAAGACAGCGGCTCCTCTCCATTCATAAACTGACACATCGTAATCACAGGAGATTACAATGTTTCAGTTATGTGAATGGACAGAGTCAGCTGACTCTATCCATACACAAAGGAAGGAGGAGGGGGGCGGCGGAACAGAGGGGAGAGCGGAGAGACACAGCAGAACAGAGGAACGGAACGGAGGGGGACAGAGAAGGAGAGGGGGACAGAGGAACGGAACGGAGGGGGACAGAGGAACGGAACGGAGGGGGACAGAGGAACGGAACGGAGGGGGACAGAGGAACGGAACGGAGGGGGACAGAGAAGGAGAGGGGGACAGAGGAACGGAGTGGGCATGGAGGAGGATGAGGTGACAGTCAGCGGTGATCGTGTGTGGGGGAGTTACAAGCACCGATCACCGCTGTATGTCACTGAAAGCCGCGGGGGGGAAGCTTGTAACTCCCCCACACGCCGATCACCGCTGACTGTTTAGGTATCGGCGGAAGCATCGGGAGCATTTGCCCGAGTACAAGTACTTGGGCAAATGCTCGGTATCGGTGCCGATACCGATACTAGTATCGGTATCGGGACAACCCTAGTTCACACTGTGCAGGCTGGTTGCAGGTGCAGGAATCACATCCGTTCCTGCCTGCAGCTAAATTGCACTGCTCTTATGAGAGGTGGGGGGCTGCCATTCATTCTGAATGGTACACCCCCCCCCCACACACACACACACACACATTTTAACCCATACTGAGTTTGTGGTAACCGCAGGAAAATCAAATGGTCAAAAAGACCATGCTTTTTCCCTGCCACAGGGTTTTTAAAAGGGTGCAGGCATCGTTTTTGCGGAAAACGCAGACACAGCAGCCCATTCAAATGAATGGGCTATCCTGCCCACACAAGTGTGAACCAGGGCTAAAGGAATGTATGGCCAAAGCTCATTTGGCTGTACTTCTCCTATGGATCACAGGAGTGCAGTTTGTTCTGCCCTCCTGTGACCCAGATTCAGTCCGGTGCAGTCCGCTGTCGGCTGATATCGCAGAGCTGGTACAAACTCTAGGAAGATCCCAAGGTTAAAGTCGGAATCCACCCAGATGCCTGACCAGCAGCTGGCTTGGCATTCCACTAAAAAACTGAGCTCCCACCCCTTCCACGGCCCAGCACTCCAGTGAGCATTGGAGGGGCAGAGCAGATAGCGACTGACAGTCACAGCTCTCTGCTCAGAGTGGAGGGGAGTGATTAGCTGTGTTTGGTCATTCAGTTCTCAGTGTGGAGCCAGCGGGAGACAGATGCAGTATCGGAGTGATGCCACATCCACCGCCATATGTAAGGTGTGTGTTTTTTATTTATTTTTTTTAATTCCTGAACTTCTTTTTTGAAAATCCAAATCCTCAGCCACTTATTGGGTATTTGTATTGTTAAAATAGCAGTCTTTCATTCCCTAACACTGCACCCTCTCTTCTAACAACATGGACATTTTAGTTTGCCTCACCTGCCACTACGTAGAAGGCAGGTGGCAGGAGGAAGGGGTCAGTTTAAATTTAAAAAACAATTTAAAAGAAAAATGACGTAGGGGTCTCCCTCAAAATTCATACCAGACCTGGATTTTAAGGGGAACCCCACGCCAAAATTTAAAAAAAAAATGGCGTGGGGTCCCACCAAAAATCCATACCAGACCCTTATCCGAGCACGCAACCTGGCAGGCCACAGGAAAAAAGAGGGGGGGACGATAGAACGCTCCCCCTCCTGAACTGTACCAGGCCACATGCCCTCAACATTGGGAGGGTGCTTTGGGGTCCCCCCAATATTAAAGGAATATTACACTTTTATTGAACAAAGAAAAAATTCCTACGAGCCAAAATGAACCTAGTGCTAAAAGTAAGCACTACACAGCCGCATACATGAATCACGCCTTGTAATGTGTGTGAAATATTAAATAAATAAATATGATGCACTAGAGTGTGCTAACCGTGCCTAATCACATTCCCCCTGATGATGACACGTATGCCCTGTGTCGAAGACGCGTAGGGGAGGGGCCAGGACAGAATGTTAGGCAGCTGTCTGTGCTGGGACGGTCTCCATAACCTCACTGCTACATCCATTACCTATTGTTTTATCCAGGATATATGCCTCTTCTGAGTGGTGCACTGACGCACCCTCAAAATGTGAGTACCCCCTTCTGGGGGAGAGTTTTTTATCTGACCTTGTTAATAAACACTTTTTAAACGTTATCACACCATATGGTTCCTTTCTCTTTTTGCCTATGATTTGAGCCTATGCTGGAGCCTGTTTTCCTGTGATCCATACTGAGCCCTGGGTGGCTCAAAAGCATTTCCTGACTCTGTCTAGCGACTTAGTCACATTCCCTAAGGTGAGCGCTTTACCTTGGGGGGGTCACCTTTTGTTTCACCATCGCATGATATGTGGCACATGGAATCGCAGCACGTTTGAAAACATCATCACTGAAGCACAGTTGTCATCACTTTCATTAAGGACTTTTTTGTTTAAAATAATATATGTCTATTTTATGATGGACGATTAAGTATATGTATTGTGTGACACCCTGCACTTTTTGGCTGGCACATGTCATTTTTCAGCTTTTGTTTGCATATATGAATCATTTATGAATTAACGTTATTTATTTTATTATTTGTTTATTGCACTTTTAGCACCCGGTTTGCACTGATTCATTTTGGAGCATTTTTGTTGATATTACTATTTCACATGCTCACTGCACTATTTATTTGTGCACATTAAGTTTGTTTATCTTGGGGGATATAGCACATATTGGGGTAAATTATTTTATACTCTGTTGTATATGCACTGTATCTCTGTGTGCCAGGATTAAGGCATGGTTATCACACTCTAGCGCATCATATTTATTTATTTATTACACTTTTATTGTTTGACTTTAAGCATTATTAAAATCACTGCTCCCGAAAAAACGGACGTTTTTAAAACTTTTTTTTGCATTGATACATGTCCCCTGGGGCAGGACCCAGGTCCCCAAACACTTTTTATGACAATACCATGCATAAAAGCATTTAAAATTAGCACATTTGATTTCTCCCATAGACTTTTAAGGGGTGTTCTGCGGCTTTCAAATTTGCCGCAAACTCCCCAAATTGATCACTGTTCGGCGAACTGGCGAACAGCCGATGTTCGAGTCGAGCATGAGTTCGACTCGAACTCAAAGCTCATCCCTAGCGAGGAGATGTAGCAGCAGTTCTGGAGGGAAGCGATGAGGGAGAGGTATGCATAGGTTCTTAGCTTCTAAAAACATGGCAGAGTAAAGTGGAGAGGACCGCCAGTTTAGTGGGCCAGAACCACCTCAAAAGTAGTGAAACGGGGCAGCAGGACTGGGAGGGAGAGTGGAAGGTTTGCAGCCTATGCTGGGAGAGTGTGAAGAGTCTGGGGAACAGTAGTGCCACGGTGCCCAGGCCAGAAGATGTGCCGTTAGCTCAGAAGATCGGGTGAGAACAGGGCATACTCACTGCTGCTTGCTGGAGAACATACCGCTGTGTCAGGAAGAGCATTGCAAGACAGAACAGCAGCAACTAGCCGATAAGGAGATGGATGCAGCTGCTTCTATGCAGAGAGGCAGCAGAGTTTACAAATTAGATGTCTATGCTGTTGGGACTTTGAGGGGACTCAACTGAAATCTTGGGTGGGGGCGCAGCACTCTGTACAACACACTCTTGAACCTTGCACTATGTACGTAATATACTCCTGCACCCTGCATGTAGCATCCTCCTGCACCCTGCACCCTGCACATAGCATCCTCCTGCACCCTGCACATAGCATCCTCCTGCACCCTGCACGTAGCATCCTCCTGCACCCTGCACGCAGCATCCTCCTGCATCCTGCACGTATCATCCTCCTGTACCCTGCACATAGCATCCTCCTGCACCCTACACGTAACATTCTCCTGCACCCTGCGTGTACCACCAGCATACAGGGGGCAAACAGACCACCAGCATACAGGGGGCATACTGACCACCAATATGCAGGACCAGTGGTTACCAGTATACAGAGGACATAAGAAATCAAGTAAAACAACCACCATGCAACTTAAAAAAAATCTCAAAAGCAATAAGAGAATCTTGTTAGCTGATTCCCTCATCTAACGCAAATCAATAAAAAGCAAAAAATGCAGCTCTGCCCTACACTTCACCTATACAACTCTACAAATGGACTTATAAGTGGCAATGATAAAACCTATAAATGAATATCCAGTGCAAATCAACTAATGTATTGCAATATAGTCGTGATGGTGTCACCCCCTCTGCAAAAATATTTTAGAAATTGCAGAGCTTCAATGTGCAAATAATGATGAAGCCCCCTACATACAATAATAACAGAGATGTAAATTCAACCAGTGTATTAGAACATAGTAGTGATGGCGTCACCCTCTCTCTGCAAAAGGTAAGAAATATTGCAGAGCTGCAATGTTTAAATAGTGGTAAAACCCCCGATATATAATCATAATAAAATGTAAAATATGTACATCAAATGTACATTATATTATGATTAAATATAGGGGGTTTCACAACTATTTGAACATTGCAGCTCTGCAGCATTTCTTACATTTTGCACAGAGGGTGACACCATCACTACTATGTTCTAATACACAAGTTGATTTACATCTCTGTTATTATTGTATGTAGGGGTTTCACCGTTATGTGAACATTGCAGCTCTGCAATTTCTCAAATATTTTTGCAGAGGGGGTCACACCATCACTACTATATTGCAATACATTGGTTTATTTGCACTGGATATTATTTTATAGGTTTTACCATTGCACTTATAAGTTCATTTTTAGAATTGTATAAAGGAAGTGTAGGGCTGTGCTGCATTTGTTGGCTTTTTTTATTGGTATAGAGAGGCCAGGACATACTGATCACCATTGTACGCCATGAAGAAACCTCCACTTGTTGACCACGCCCACTTGCTGGTCACACCCACTTTTTGGCCACATGCACAGGTAGCGCACCCCATCCCTCCCTCCAAGTTTTTTCTCTATCTTATCATTTGGTAGTCATATCCCCAAAAATATTATAAGAAGTATCTTTTTTTTTATCTCATTGAGGAAATTGTGAGAAATAACGTATATATCATACAAACATTCCATAAACAAATACTACATACACTGCATATATCATTTGAGGAAAATATTCTTATAAAATAGTTTACCATTTGCCAATAAAAAAAAAAGTCCCCGGATTTCATTTTAAAAATCTGGTCACCTTACCCTAATTCACATTGCTAATTGCATGTTGTACTTTTTTGTAGCATAAATACTGAAATTTGCACTTAAAACTGACATTTTGGAAATGGCAGTAAAAACCTGGTTGTGCCACTAAATTTTGGGTGTCATGTCAGTGAATTTCAATTTGGTAGGTTGGCAACACTACCCAGATCAGGCAGTCATTGTATCTTATATATTTTTAACCAACAAAAGACTTTCATCTTATTTATATAGATATATATGCCTGAATTTTAAGGAAGAATCGCTATAATTATTAACATAAAGAAAAGTTCCAGCTTCAATCATTTCCTAGTGCCAGAATCAAACATGGCCGCTTCTAGCACACGTGTCTCAGCGTAATGACGGATGTGATTGTCGCCGAGCCAGTGACGTCCAGCCTGGGAGGCGGAGCTGGTTGTTGCAGCGTGTTCTGGTGGTGGAGGAGGTGTAGTTGCTGCTCCGGGTGTCGGGATGGCGGTGTACCATGATGAGGTGGAGATCGAGGACTTCGAGTATGACGAGGATACGGAGATGTATTTTTACCCCTGTCCGTGCGGGGATAGGTTCGCCATCTCTAAGGTATGATGAGCAGTGCTGGCCACAGGTGAGAGACCAGGCACACGTCACTTGTTACATGACTCACAGCATCAGTGGGAGGGGACAGCTGACACCTGGGGCGTGGCCTGTCATTTCTTATACAATCTATACATGGCACTGGGGGCATCTGAGGTCAGTTCACCTTTTATAGTAAGTTTTGCTGTACAGCTTATAGCCCCCAATAGTAGACAAAAGCTTTATTTAAATGACACACCTGTTGGCTTCCATGAAGTGCCATCTTGTATATAAGCTGTAGGAGTATGGTACGTTGAGTGCGCCCCCTGTAGTCACCTCTAGCGATTTTAAATGCATGTTTTTTTGCACAACATGCATAGAGAAGCCTATTGATTTTAATGGGCTACCCTACTTGTGACACACGCCGCAAACTAACTCTTGAAGCATTTTTTTTTTCATTCTGGTTTGTGTTTTTTTTGCTGCATTGGTTGCTTGTTCTTGTGCGTGGGAAAAATGCTCACAAATTGCTTCCTGTGTTTGACATGCCATTAACAATGGCACCACAAGCGGGACGCCCATTTTTTGCACATTCCCAGAATGTGCAGATGTCAGTGGAGGTTCTGTGTTGCTCATCCACACATGCTCAGTGGGCTCTCCCCCATCTACCAATTCACACATGTGCAGAGCTCTCTCCCTCCTTGTCACAGCAGAGCAGTGTGCATGGGCGGATTTGTGGCTGAGCAGTACAGCAGCTCCGCACTCCTTCCTGTGATGATGGCGGCGCGCTCAACATGCCATCTAGCCTATCTTATATGCAGGATGCCACTTAGAATACTACTCTTGGCCAGGCTTTACGGAAGCCGCGGTTTGGCCAACAGGTATGTCATTCAGCCCCCCTTTCACATTGACTGCGGCTTTGAAATTGTGCGACTTCATCTGAAATTGCACCATTTTAAAGCCGCATGTCATTGTGGCTTTGAAGACATCTGTGTGGCTTCATGCACAGATGTCTATTCAAGTCGCACTGGAAATCCCCAAAAGTAGTGCATGTACAAGTCAGCATTGCACCGATTTAAACAGTGCAAATGGTGACAATAGGACTTCAAATCACATGACAAGTCGCTCCAATGGGAACAGGGGCTTAAAGGAAGCTCAATTTGTCAACATTGCACCATGATTTATAAACTATTGTGGCTCCTTGACTGCACTGCAGATTTTATTATAACAGTGAGCTAACTCTTTAACCACTTAAAGACCAGCCGCCGCAGTTGTACTGCGGCAGGTTGGCTCTATTTTACGTGAATCGCCGTCATTCTACGTCGCTTCGTGTAATAGATATAGCAGGCCCATGGCCCTGCAGCCCGTGCGCGTGGCCAGCGGGCGTGATGTCTGCCAGCCACCCGCCATCGCTCCCCACAGAACGGGGATCTGCGAGTGTAAACCTGGCGGATACCTGCTCTGACAGGGGTGCTGAGAGTGATCGTCTGTATCTAGTGATTAGGAACAGCGATCTCTCTCCTCCTCCAGTCAGCCCAGCCCCCATACAGTTAGAAACACTTCCCAGGGAACACATTTAACCCTTTAATAGCCCCCCTAGTGTTAACCCCTTTCCTGCCAGTGACATTTATACAGTAATCGGTGCATTTTTATAGCACTGATCGCTGTATAAATGTCACTGGTCAAAAAAAAGTGTTCGATCTGTCCGCCACAATGTCGCAGTCCCGCTAAAAAGCACACATAGCTGCCATTACTAGTAAAAAAATAATAAAAATGCCATAAATCTATCCCCTATTTTGTAGACCCTGTAACTTTTGCACAAACCAATCAATATATGCTTATTGCGATTTTATTTTACCAAAAATATGTAGAATACATATTGGCCTAAACTGAGGAAGAAATTATTTTTTTAATTTTTTTTTTTGTATATTTATTATAGCTAAAAAAGTTTTTGTTTTTTTTTTTTTTTTCTAAATGTCGCTCTTTTTTTGTTTATAGTGCAAAAAATAAAAATGGCAGAGGTGATCAAATACCACCAAAAAAAAGCTCTGTTTGTGGGAAAAAAGGACTTCAATTTTGTACAACGTCGCACGACCGTGCAATTGTCAGTTAAAGCGACGCAGTGCCGTATCGCAAAAAGTGGCCTGGTTATTAAAGGGGTAAATCCTTACAGGCCTTAAGTAGTTCAAGTGACGCTAAATGATATCGTTATTCTCCAAAAATAGTTCATACACATCTACTACATAATGGCCCTGTAATCTATTTTTCAGGAACGCTTTTCTTGTTTTCCTATGTGAGCTCATGAACCTCTCCTTTTTCCCCTCACTTCTGTTTTTTTTTGGAACAAACAAGTTGCACCGACCAGAAACAAGAAAAATGCAGCCTTCATTAGTGTGTAACCCAGATTTCTCTAGCCCAGTGGTTCTCAACTCCAGTCCTCGGGACCCACCAACAGGCCAGATTTTAAGTATTACCTTGGGGAGTTGCAGACTAGAATACTGCAATCACTGAGCAGCAAATGATATCACCTGTGATGTATTTCAGCTATCTTGCAAACCTGGCCTGTTGGTGGGTCCTGAGGACTGGAGTTGAGAACCACTGCTCTAGCCAAAGAAAACCACAACCTGATGCATGTTAACCCTGTTTAGTCTGGTAGATTTTAGCGACTGGTGACGTTTCTAACGCTTGGGTTGTCCATATTTTCTTTGCAGGAAGATCTGGAAAATGGAGAAGATGTTGCAACGTGTCCTAGCTGTTCATTACTTGTCAGAGTCATCTATGATAAGGTAGGTCACACGCTCCACTCATTGGGTCAGAGATTTCCATGCCACTTGGATTTTTTTACCTTGAAATATGCATTAGCATCCCTTACTGAACTGTTAATAGCCACATTATGTCTGTGCAAATGAGGAATCTTGTTCTCCAGCAGGATCCAATCCTGTTAGACCCTATGCTTCCAAGAGAACCTTGCGCATTAAGTTTTTGCTTAGACATTCTTCTTAGGGCTTTTCCAGCAATCATTCATGGATCCAAATGCTGCAGTTCTCCTAAAAATAAAGTTAGAATAAAAGCTCTCCCCTAGTCTACAGGATGAGGGTACTTGCTTACCAGATCCATAAAATGGAATTGAATCACCAAATCCATAAGACTGAATTAAAGTATAACTAAAGGCAAAACTTTTTATTTGTTTTAGATGGAGTGGAGAGTGATTAGAACACGTCAGGCTTTATTGCTGTCTGTACCCCCATTAGGGAGATTCACTCTCCTTTATTTGTCCTGTTTACCATTACCATTGAAAGTAATAGAAAATCCCAAATTTTGGGTTGTCCCCAGAAAAGTAATAGAGGGGAAAGCTTTCAATGGGGACACCAGATCTGGGCACCTGGGGGTTTCCAAGGGATTCCCTTACTTTGTAAGGATTGTCTCACTTCCTGTTTGGCTTTCAGACAGGAAGTGAAAAGAAATCTCCTCAAATGGGACACGGATGGTGAAAAAACTGATAGGGGTTTTAACCCTCCCTTACTGTCCAAAATGGAGTGATGCTTCATATCTTGCACAGATGGGGCCCAATAAGCCCAATACAGCTTTATGCTGGAATAAATCATCTTTAATTTATCTGTGCTACACTGATTCAAACACACAGCTTAGCTCCACTTTACTATTTCACCACCTTCTCCAAACAGTGCATGGCCATTACTCCTCTTCATACTTCATATTAAATCTGTAGAAGATAGAATAAACAATGCCAGCCTGACGTGTTTTAGACCAAATGTTCCTTATTGACAATTTTTGTGAGTACATGTCCCATACCTTCCTATATACAGGGTAAACAAAACTTACATCAAACAAATACAAAAAGATTTCTTAAATCAAACTTGCCAACCAGCCAGCAACCAACCGAATTGACCTGTCTAACAATATGCGTTAAAGAGGAAGTAAACTCTGAAGGGATTTACTTCCTCTTTTGTTCCCTGTAAAGTAAAAGCATAATGGGCTAGTATGCACCGCATACTAGCCCATTATGTGCCACTTACCTGCAAACAAAGCCCACAATGTCCCTGCTGGTGGGCGCATCCATCTTCACCCCTTCCTTCCGGGGTCATGGACTGCGACTCTGTGACTGTCCGGAGTTGCGTGATGTCACTCCCACGCATGCGTGCAGGAGACGCCGATCACGGTACGGGCTCTTTAGAACGATCGTGCCCTTACTTCAGTGCGCATGCGCCGATGACATCGCAAGGGTGTATGGTAAATATCTCCTAAATTGTGCAGGTTTAGGAGATATTTCCAGTACCTACAGGTAAGCCGTATTATAGGCTTACCTGTAGGTAAAAGTTGTGTAACTAGGTTTACAACCACTTTAGGAACAGGGGTTTAGTCTGCACACATTTGCAAATACAAGGCCTGTCAAGGCTCCCTGCTTTCTGTAGTCCCGAACTCTAACTTCCAGGCCTCCACAAATGGGAGTACATGCATTTTAATGGATAGGCAGAGGGCAGGTGCTCCTGTAAGGCGCCCACCCCTTCTTAAAGGTACTGGGGCACACTAAATACAAAAAAGTGGCCACTGTCCCCACCTATAACTGGTCTATTGCAGCAAGGTGCACTGGAAGATCGACATATGCGAAAAAATACAAAGAGATTTCCAAGCACAACTTACCAACCATGTGCTCCCATTTGTGGATGCCCAGAAGTTAGGGTTAGGGACAGAGCTGCACGATTAATTGTTAAGAATCGAGATTGCAATTTTTCCCCCCTCGCGACCTTAACCACACAGCCTCGGAAGATTTTACCCCCTTCCTGACCAGAGCACTTTTTGCAAATTGGCACTGCGTCGCTTTAACTGACAATTGCGCGGTCGTGCGACGTTGTACCCAAACACAATTACCGTCCTTTTTTTCCCACAAATCGAGCTTTCTTTTGGTGGTATTTGATCTGTTTTTATTTTTTGCGTGATAAACAAAAAAAGAGCGTCAATTTTGAAAAAAACGCAGTCTTTTTTTACTTTTTGCTATAATAAATATCCCCCAAAAATATATTAAAAAATTTTTTTTTCCTCAGTTTAGGCCAATATGTATTCTTCTACATATTTTTGGTATAAAAAAAAAATCGCAGTAAGAGTATATTGATTGGTTTGCGCAAAATTTATAGCGTCTGCAAAATAGGGGATAGTTTTATGGCATTTTTATTTTTTTTTATTAGTAATGGCGATGATCTGCGATTTTTATCGGGACTGCGACGTTATGGTGGACACATCGGACATTTTTGACACATTTTTGGGACCATTGTCCTTTATACAGCGATCAGTACGATTAAAAATGCAGTGATTACTGTGTAAATGACACTGGCAGTGAAGAGGTTAACCACTAGGGGGCAATGAAGGGGTTAAGTGTGTCCTAGGGACTGATTCTAACTGTGAGGGGGCTGGGCTTGAACACACAGGACAGTGACCACTGCTCTCGATCACAGAGAGCAGTAGATCCCTGTCCTGTCACTAGGCAGAATGGGGAATCCTTTGTTTACATAAGCATCTCCACGTTCTTCCTCACCGTGACACGATCGCGGGCACCCGGCGGACATCGAGTCCGCGGGACCCACCGTCAAGGTGACCGCGGCGGCGTGCTCGCGACACCGCTTCTTAAAGGAGACGTACCTGTACGCCCTTTTGCCGGCCAGTGCCATTCTGCCGACGTACATTGGCTTGCGCTGGTCGGCAAGCAGTTAACTAAGCATTTTCCCGATTCTATGCAGAGAGTTCTCTGCTCAAGCCGACAGCGGTAAAACAAAAAAAAAAAAACGGGCAGCCTGCAAAGTTTCACAACATTCCTCAGCCACGGAGCTAACTATAAACATTGTAACCTTTTGTTCTTTAGATCAAAGGAATGAACTTCGGTCTGTAAGGCTTAGTGCCGGTTCACACAGGGGCCGCTTCAAAGTCGCCCGACTCTGAAGACGCCCCCTACGGCTTGACTTCAGCGCGGCCTGCAAAACGCCTTCTGTATAGAAGTCAATGCAAACTGCTCTGAAGTCGTCCCAAAGAAGTACAGGAACCTTTTTCTAAGTCGGAGCGACTTGAGTCGTTCCTATTAGAACGGTTCCATGGTACAGAATGGAACGTGACTAAGTCGCCTGACAGGTCGCCCCTGTGTGAACCGGGACTTAATGTACACGGGACGTTTTACAACCTCTCCTGAACGATATAACTTGACAGAGTAACTGACATTTAAAAACATCAGTTTTGCCGCGTTTACATGCCACGTTTAGTCACGTTTGCTTTTAGAAGTATTATTTTTTTTTGCAAATAGTCAAAAATTAAAAAAAGCCTGTAAACGAAATGTGGTTAAACATGAGTTACCGCGTTTACAAGCTGTTACAGGCATTTGAAGTTTCAAATGCCTCTGAACATCCGTCCTGAACGCATTTTTTTTTGCTTTCCAAAAAATGCTTTTAAACTCAACTGCCTAGAAATGACTATAAACGACCTTGTGTACATGTACTGATAAGATAACATAGAGGAGAGTTCAGGGTAGATCTGCACAATTAATCCTCAAGAATCGTTATCGTGATTAATCGTCAAGAATCGTTATCGTGATCTTGACTAAAGTGTTTCACAATTCTTTCTATGCAAAGAATTCTCTCTGCTCTTCTGAAGCCAGAGCCCTCAATAGAAAGGTAGAGAAAAACCGGGCAGTCTGCCAAGAAACAAAACATTCTTTATCAGTTGAACTTAAGTATAAACATTGTAACAGTTTGTCAATGGAATAGACTTCCTGTGTAAGTGAAAAAAGTTTAACCACTTAAACACTAAACCTTTTTCTGACATTTGTTGGTTAAAATAATTTTTTTTGCTAGAAAATTACTTAGAACCCCCAAACACATATATTTTTTAGTAGACACCCTAGAGAATAAAATGGTGGTTGTTGCAATATTTTATGTCGCAGTGTATTTGCGCAGCGGTCTTTCAAATGCAATTTTTTTAGAAAAAATTACTTTAATTAAAAAAAATCTAACCAATAAAGTTAGCCCATTTTTCTTTTGTATAATGTGAAAGATTTTACATCACTAGAATCGTGATCTTTTTATTCTAAGCAAAATACATGCAGCTCTAGTTCAGGGGCAGCTGAAAAAAAACACCCAACTGCTCCTAAACGTCCGTCATCATTATTTCTTGCTTGAAAATTATGCAGAACCCCAAATATATATACAGATCCTTTGCTCCAGCTTTTTCTCCCTTTTTACAGGGTAGCATTTATTAACTTATATCTTTTACATTTATAGCATTATCTTTGCACCTAACACCTGACGAATGGTAAAGAACCATGAAATGCGTTTTTTTTAGGGTGCCCTGACAGGGTCGGCATACTATTTATCTAATTTTATTGGCCTTTATATACTACATTATCATTATGTATCTACTAGACTTGGCTCCCTCATCCTAAAATCATGAACCTGCAGCCTCTGACTAGCTTTCTCTAATCCAGCAGCCACATAAAAGACAATCTGGCCAGCAAATTGGCTTGGAGATCATTGAATACCATTGTGCAGTAAAATGTTGCAAAATGCAGCCTTCATCTTGGTGTGTTTTTTTTTTTTTTTTTGTTTTTTTGTTTTCCCCTGAAATACTGTGCAACCGGTATTGTGGAATAGGCATTAGAATGTATCTGCAGTATTTGTTTTTTGTTGGTGATTTTTCAAGCACTGATATGACACAACCGGTTAATAACAATTCATTATTTTGTTTGCAGGATGAGTTTATGAAAGGGGAAGCTGTTCCTGAACCAGTTTCTGGCAAAACCGAACTGTTAAAGTGCTGATCATGAATTTGTAAGCCTACCCCTCTGTGTGGATGCTTCTTTGCTGCTGCTGGACTGCTGTTTTAAAGCCTCCCTTTTGGATACAAGACAAGTTACAGTTGGCTGCGTTCCAGCTTGTTTTAAAATGTGTCACCACAGCACTAATGCGAGGTTTTTCATTGCTGCAAAAGAAAATGCTTTTCTGTGGGTAACAGTACTGCAGAATAACATGTCTTCATTAGATCAAAATTGTCTTTGCTTCCTTCTGTAAAACTTGTGATAAATCCACAGCTGTTTCTTACCAAATGCATGATACTATTTACACTTTTTCTGAACCGACTGAGCAAAAATAGAACCCTTGGAGAACTTTACACATTTACTGTAAGCTGTATATATTTTAATAAAGTTTTTATTTTATTTATATTTAATTTGTTTGTAGCGTTTGAGATCTTTGTCAAATATAATGCTTGTACTTAAAGCGGTAATAAGCTGCGTTTAAGAGGGAAAAAAAAGGTTCCCCCAGCAGGCTCATGTCACCATAATGTGGTGCATACTAGCATATTATGCAAGACTTACCTAAAAAATGGAAATGCCATCTTCACCTGGCGTGCTCGGGGGTCACGGCACAGCTCTCTCAATGGACAGCATGTCATCCATTGAGAGCGCAGTTCACATGCACTGGTGAAGTCACCGGCTGCTACACGTATATATATTTCTTGAATGGTGCACGGTTAGGAGATATTTTATTATAGGCTTACCTGTAGGTAAAAAACAAGGAGTTTACAACCACTTTAACTGCTGTCATCCACAGAATAATATTTGTGCTTCCCAACACTGACACCACCTACAGTTGTATAAATAAAGTAAGATGTCTGTGAAGTTTATGGTTTTAAAGCAGAGTTCCACCCAAAAATGGAACTTCTGCTTTAAGTGCTGGTGACCGCCTGACATGCCACATTTTGCATGTCTTTTTTTTTTGGGGGGGGGGAGCGGGTACCCTGTTTTTACAGGCACCCAGCTCCCACTTCCTCCCCTGGCGCCGGAAGGAAGATCACCTCTGCCTTCTCCCTCCCTGCAATCTTCTGGGACACATCACAGGTCCCAGAAGAATGCCCAGCCATTCACAGCGCGGCTCGTGCACGCGCAGTGTGCGTCTGGCTGTGAACCCACAGCCAGGTGCCCACAGTTAGAATACCGGTGCCGCAAAGAGGAGGGGGGAGAGGAGCAAGGCTTCCTGCACCCACATCGCTGGATCATGGGACAGGTGAGTGTCTAATTATTTAAAGTCAACAGCTGCACTTTTTGTAGCTGCTGACTTTGAAATGGGTGGAACTCTGCTTTAAAGTGGACCTTTCACTAACCTTATAAGTCTGCATGGCATGAGTAAATTCCTGACATGTCACATAATACACAAACTGTATATTTGTTATCTCCTATTCTCTTTGCCTTACCTTTTTTTAAGAGGTCACCCTGCAAGCAGAAGGAAGCATTTTCTCCAGTCCCGTCCCCCCCCCCGATACCTGAACCCGTGACATTGCATAATTTGTAGCAAGTGACAAGTTTGGAGGCTGCAGCAGGGGGTTGATCTGTGTCATACATTTGAGAACACAGTCACCAGAATTGTGCTGTCTATGAGCCATTAGCTTAGTTCAGGAAGTAGATTCTAACCCTGGATAATGCAATGTCCGAGTGAGTGCTGTGTGATGTAAGTGTTTTGTATTTTCTCCCTGTACCTGTGTGGGTTTCCTCTGGGTATTCCAGTGTCCTCTCACACTTCAAAGACATGCTGGTAGGTTAATTGGCTCCTATCTAAATTTGCCCTAGTATGTTTATGTATGAATGTGAGTTAGGGGCCTTAGAGTGTAAGCTCCTTGAGGCCAGGTACTGACGTGAATGTACCATATGTATGTGAAGCGCTGCATACATTTTTGGAGTTATATAAATACCTATAATAAATTATAAATAAGAAATATCTAAGTGTTAAATCTACAGTTGCATCCTACTTTGCATCTAAAATAGTAAAATAAAGTGTAAATATTGTGCTGTGTTTTACTATTTTATATACCTTTAGGGGTGATTATACTAAAATAGAGCAGCATAGCTGATATTGTGCACATAGAGTATCCATAGGAATAGCACAGTTTGCTAATTTTTAATTAATTTTACTTACATGCATGCACCTATGAAACATGTTTGATGTTGATGCTAGGTCCAATTTAAATAACTAATCCTGCTAAAAAAAAAGTGTAGGCACAAAACTGACCACTAGGTGTCAGTATGCATAAATTAATATTTTCTGTACATACCAGATTCCATCGCTTGCTTCTCTCCTGAGGTCTGTTTTTAATTTCAGAAAAAAGAATAGTGTAGAAAATCATTGATGGTTGTATACATTTGTGTGGGGCTCTGGAAACAGATGTCTTACTCAGGATCTTAGCTTGTAAAGTTATGGGCTATGTTGTTAAAAACATTTCTTTCTGTATGTTTAAGGTTTTTTTTAAATGAATAGAGCAAGGAAAATTTCAAAAAAATTATAAAAGCCATACATTCCAAACTAAAACCCTTGCATGCACACTTTAACATACTCATTTTGCATGCAAAACAGGGTAAAATATTTGGTTCAGTCTTTATAAAAATAATTTTTTCACAACTTCTAAGTTGTTTATAGAAAGAGATAGCCAGTGATTGTTTTCACCCTTCCACTTGAGAGTGATAGATTTACAGCAAAAAATAAAAAAGCCAACATTGTAGAGAGCTGTGCTAGTCAAGTTTCACAGACCTCTACCCGACATTACTTGCAAACACACAGCAACCCTCCATGTGTACCCACAACTCAACCTGCAAACCCTGAGCCTACATTTCCCACTGCATATTAAAAAAAGAGCTGGGCACAATGTTACTGGTCTACAGAAAGAGATTTCCAAACATTTGGCCACACACTGCCAGAAAGACTGTGCTATACACACAGACAGCCAAAGGCTGCGTTTTGTACAAACTTCCACATAAAGCTACAGACTACATGAAACAGACATTTCCCCATAAAGCTAGACTGTGCCATACACACAGACTGCCCAATGACTTTAGAGACCTCATGATGCATTGCCTCATAAATTAATGGTAAAGAGGCTGAGCAATACAAAGCCACTGCCCCCTAAATAGTTGGTGCCAGAGGCTGTGCGATAGAGACACAGCCCCATAAATAGATGGTGCTTGTGCAATACAGAGACTGTGCCATATAAATAGATGGTGCCTGTGAGATATGGAGACGGCTCTATAAATAAATGGTGCCAGAGGCTGTGCGATACAGAGATACTGCCCCATAATTAGATAGTGCCAAGAGCTGCGCAATACAGAGACAGTGCTCCATAAATTGCTGGTGCCAGAGGCTGTGTGATACAGAGACACTGCCCCATAACTATATGGTGCCAGAGGCTGCGCAATATGGACTCACTGCCCTATAAATAGATGGTGCCAAAGGCTGTGCAATACGATGTTATACTCAAAGCAAAATTGTGATGAAGAAATTGATTTTGCAGTTCGGGCTGATGTCTTCGTTGACAGATTTATAGACAGGCTATAAGAGGTATTTTTTGGACCAGGTGAGAAGACACGTAAAGGAGATGGATAGGGAAGAGTTGTTGAAGAGTAAACAGAGGGAGAAGGAAGACTTTGGTTTACTGTTAAGTATAGTTTATAATATACATAGACATTATAGGTTAATAGAAAAAATAGGAAACAATGGCCAATATTGCTTAGGGGTAATACTCTAGCCAAGGCACTTCCACAACAACCTAAATTTGTGTACAGATGTCCTCCCACAGTAAGGGACAAAATAGTAAAAAATGTACCAGACCATCATGTTCTTGGTCTCCAGGTAGGATTCTACAAATGCGGTAGGTGTGTTACATGTAAAAGTAGAGGAATAAAACTAGACACATTGAATCCAAATGCCTGTGTGGACTCCAGTATGTAATAAGAACAACGAGAGAATTAGGCTGTGGCTGAGAAAACGTGAATAATGTTAGGAAAGGATTCCCGAAACATAGTCTCTCTAATCATTTTAGGTTGCATCATAATCAAGATCTTACATTGACGTTCAAGGGGTAGATAAATGGCCATTGCGTGGTAGGAGAGCAGGGAGGAGCCAGATGTGGGCAGCTCACCTGACGCGATGCTAAGCCCGGGAGGCTTGGGATCCCCTCCCTGAGACGCCGACTCATGCATAGCTAGGGCCGGCGCGTCCCTTCTCCCGTCCGCTCTGCTGCTCGTCTCCCTCCCCCCTCTGCCCCGCTGTATCCCCCTATGGGGGAGCTGACTTCTTGGCCGTCCGCCTGTACCACCTGCATCGCTGAAGATTGACGGTTCACAGTCTCCCTGTAGCCTGCTCCAGCCTCCGCAGCCTCCACTGCCTCTCTGCTCACTCCCTGTCTACTACGGGAACGCCGTTGCTGTGGAGACGCCGCACGGCTGAACGAAGGAACCGAAGCGGCAGTGAGCTGAGAGTGAGCTGAGTGCACTCGCCCCCCGGCTGTCTCTCTCAAGTCCGCCTGAGATAACCGCTACTCTCAGTGTGCGGGGCTTTGGGCTACGGTAAATAGGATTGGATTTCTAAAAAGAAAACGGAACAAGGCGGTGTGGAGAGACAGCTTGGGGAAAAAGGAAAAGAACAAAAACAAAAACAAAAAAAAACAAAAAACTAGAGGAGAGAGCCTGGAAATCGCAGGAAGGGGTAAGTGCTGCTAACCCCAGTTCTATCCCAGTAAAGGGGAAAATCGAAGGCAATAAAGGAAAAATAAAAGTCTCCAGAACAGAACGGAGAAAGAGGAAGACGGGCAAGTAATATAAGTTTATGCTTTGTTTTTGGTCTGGCTACTCTGTCTTATATTGTGGATTGCATATGGCCTGGAGAAGATGATGTATTTTATAAGGCAGTTAAACATTGTGTAAATATGGTCTAAAGGCTGCGTTTAAGAGGGTCTGGCCCCAGAGGAAAAGGATAAAAAAGGATAAAAAAAAGGATTAAAAAAAAACTGGGACGTTTATGTAAATTATATCTAAACCTACACCTCATGACCACTTATAATATAACATCCCTGGACCAGGAGGAAAGGGGGCTAGCTCTATCTATATAAAAGAAAAAAAGGGGATTGTTGTAACTCAAGTGGTATATAGAGGAAAATTTATTTGACCACACACCAAGGAACACCTGTGACACACATCTACGTATAGAGTATAACTGTGGACTCGGTTGTACAACATTCATTCTAAGTAAAAAAGCTGTTTTTGTGTTTGGTGTTATCAACATATTTTCATCCCTCACTGCTAATATATAGTCCAGGGGTAGAGGTCATCGCTCCTGTGTGAGCAGGGGACTGTTTGCTTGGGAGGGGGTATCCTGTTGGGGGGACAGGATACATCACCCCGTTTCAGTTGGATCAGTGCTACAGTGAAAAAGGGGGCAGTTACAAAAATTATCTTTCAGGGCGTTGAACCCTTTGGATAAGGCGGCCCTAATTAAAGCCTAATTCAAGAGCAGTTCCAGGAAAGAAATGAAAGGTAAAGCCACGAAAGGAGTGACTGCTAACACTGCTAACCCACCCAGGACAAGTGCAAGCCCGGGAACCATCAGAAAGTATATGGTGCAGGACTCCGGCAAGAATAGCCCAGGCAAACAAAAAGAGACCAAAATCAAAACACCTGAGTGCACCCCTAGGATAGGGACAAGAAGACAGACAGTAGAGGCAGATATCCACGTAGGAAGCAGCGAAGTAACTGAAGAGGCAACAATGGAACCCCAACAAAAAAAAACTACTTCACACTAAAAGCGAAATGGCGGAAATGTTTGCCAAACTGGAAGTAACCATAAAGGGGGAAATAGGCTCTCTCCGAGAAGAGCTGAATCATATGTTGCAAAGAGTAGAAGAAGCAGAAACAAAGATGGATAAACAGGAGGAAGAGTTAAAGGAACTTAAATCCCAGATGGAAGAGCTACAAAGAGAACAGAGGAATCTACGTTACAGAGCGGAAGATCAGGAAAATAGGAGTAGAAGGAAGAACCTACGGATCAGGGGTCTGCCTGAACCACAAGGGGGAACCGAAGACCTACAAGGAGTAATGGACCAAATATTTGGGAGAATGGTGTACACTCCGGAGAATCCAAAAAAAATAAAGTTTGAGAGAATACACAGGATTAGAAAACCGGCAGAAATAAGGGGTGAGGTCCCAAGAGATGTCATTGCAAGATTCCACAAGTACAGCGACAAAGAGAAAGTCAAGGATTAACCAGGCCTGGGCACCCCTCAATATCAGGGGGAGCATTGGGAAAGGGGCGGCCCAGTCCGATCTCAACCTCAGGGGGAGAACCGAAGGGGCGGGTGGAGTTGGAGGAGCCACGGTTTCTTTTCTAGGCCATGAGATGGCCTAATATCCCCATGGGGGAAGGGGAGGGAAGGGGGAGTGGGGTGGGTAATGGAAGAGGTAGGAGGGAGGGGGAGGGTATGGATTGGGGGAATAGGAAGGAGCTGAGGGCCGGTAGGAAAGTACAGCAAATAATCTTGAATTTTGAATCCCACGGACACCACTCTGATGCAGGGACTAGGAAAGAACTTCTGTAGGATAGATGAGCAGTATTAAAATAATCTCATATAATGTACGAGGTTTGAACGCACGGGTGAAGTGTGTTAATATTTTGCAGGAACTGAAATTCCAGGGAGCTGATGTGGTATTTCTTCAGGAGACTCATTTTCTCCTGGAGAAGAACCAAAAAATCTTCTCCAAGGACTTCCCAGTTTGGTTCTATGGTGACTCATCCACACCACGCGCAAAAGGAGTAGCCATTGGGTTTGCCAATAGAGTAAGGTTCAAACTACATGAGAGAAGGACTGACTCAGAGGGTCGGGTTTGTTCCTAAAAGGGAAACTCAATGGTGTTGAATGTTCACTGGCAAACATTTATGGCCCAAACAAAAACCCGCATAATTTTATGATCAGGAGGTTGGCAGAATTTACCGAATTTAAGGAAGGCCTAGCTATAATGGCTGGTGATTTTAATCTGTGTTTAGAGCCAGAGAAGGATAAATCATCCCATGTGCGGGGGGCAAGTGCGGTCTGGGGCAATAGAGTGAGAAAGAAATTGCACCAGTGCCAAATGGTGGACGTGTGGAGGACGCAACATGTTGACAGCAGGGATTATACGTTCTACTCCCCCGTACATGGGACTTCTTCTTAATCGAGCACTGCTGGTTGGAGGAGATCACTAGCTCAGATATTGGGGTGGTGACTTTCTCTGACCATGCGCCTGTAAGCTTGACGGTGAACATGAGACAGACCCATAATAAGAGCTTTAGCTGGAAGTTAAATGAAGAATTAATAAATGATAAAGAGATACGGGACCTGGTGTCGAGGGAACTAGAGTTCTATTTTAAAACTAATGAAACAGCTGAAGTCTCAGAGTCAATAGTATGGGAGGCACACAAAGCCTATATTAGGGGGATCCTGATTAAGGCAGGTGCGGAAAAGAAGAGGAAGAGAAGGGAAGATAAACTTGTAATCATGAGTGAAATAGAGGAACTTGAACAGATCCATAAAAAAGAGGGGGGAAGGAGGTGCTCCTTAGACTTCACATCAAAAGAGAGGCCATGAGAACCCTAATTGAACAAGACACGCGAGAAACGTACAACTTATTCAAGAAAGAGAGATATGTGGGGGGTAATAAACCGGGGAAATTCCTAGCAAAGATTCTAAAAAAAAGGAAGTCCAATAATTATATTGAGAAAATCAAGACTTTAGAAGGGGAGGTAAAATATAGAACAGGAGAAATTGCCAAAGTTTTCCAAAAGTACTATGAGGGACTGTATTCGATTAACAGCACTACCTCAAAAAGAGAGACAGGAAAAAAAAGGGAAAGAACTAAAGCTTTTTTTCAGGAACTCGGTTTAAAGAAAATAGAAGAAGATACATATAACTTACTTGAGGGTCCCATTACAGAAGAGGAAATTAAAAAAACTTTGAGGGAGACGTCAGTAGGGAAAAGTCCCGGGCCTGATGGTTTCTCTGTATTATATTTCAAAAGGTTCCAAGATCTCCTAATCCCTAAACTCTGTACATATATGAACGGGATAGGCACGAAGTGGGAGATGGGAAAAGAAGCGTCAGAAGCAATTATCGCCATCATTTTGAAGGAGGGCAAGGACAGTACACTCTGTTCTAGCTACAGACCAATAGCGCTCCTAAACGCAGACACGAAACTGTTCGCGAAAATACTGGCAGGGAGAGTGAAGCACATCCTAAATAATATGATACACCCAGACCAGGCGGGATTCATTCCGGGTAGGGAGGGACGAGATAATGGGATCAGAACCCTTATGGTAATTCAAAAAATGAGGGACAGCGGAGCCCCAGGGCTACTCCTGTCAATAGACGCTGAGAAAGCTTTTGACAGGGTAGACTGGGGCTTTATGTTCAGTGTGTTGAAAGAAATAGGATTTGGACCAATTATGATCAAAAGGATAAAGGCACTTTATACATGTCCTTCAGCAAAGGTCAAGGTTAATGGAACGCTATCAGAACCGTTTAAAATGACTAACGGAACAAGACAAGGCTGCCCATTGTCCCCCCTTTTGTTTGTGCTGACGCTTGAGCCTTTGCTCGAACGGATAAGGCACAACCCGGATATTTCAGGGGTTTCGGACGGTGAGGAAGAACACAAACTGGCTGCTTTTGCAGATGACATTTTGTTGTATATTACTAGACCTAGAATAACTCTTCCTAACCTGCTTAAAACTTTGAAAGAACACGGAGAAATATCAAATTTCAAGATCAATCAAATTAAATCTGAAACATTAGAAATTAAGACTGACAAAAAAGATCATATGGTCCACAAAGAATTCCCATTTTTATGGAGAAAAAAGGAGATAAACTACCTCGGGGTAAAAATAACAGGGAATAGAGAGTCATTGTTTCAAGCTAACTTCATCCCCCTCCTGAATGAGATCAAGAGGGAGTTGAATAGAATCACAAGAGGACAGCTGTCATGGGGGGGAAGAATTAATATTATTAAAATGGCAATCCTACCAAAGATTCTATTTAAAATGCAGATGTTACCAATCCCGCTTTCACAAGTATATCTTAAAAAACTGCATTCTCTTATTATTAAATTTATTTGGAGGGGAAAAAAGTCACGTATAAGTTATGACACTTTGGCTAGGGATAAAGAGAAAGGGGGTTGGGGAGCACCAGACATTAGATTATATCACGAAGCAATCACATTATCTAGAATTATAGATTGGGTAAAAGGAAACAAAGAGAAGAGGTGGGTAAAAATGGAAAACACAATTAGTAAAGTAGAGTTAAGTAAAGTTATTTGGATACCTTCACATTTTAGAAAACTTTGTTCTGAGGCACACAGTATCACTAGATATACTTTGAAAATATGGGATAATTTGCATAGGAGGGAAAAATGGGAGTATAACTCCCCTTTGATCCCTCTGAGGGACACTGAGTTTTTTGCACCAGGAATGGAGAATCTAAGTGGGAGATGGATACTGCAAGGAGGAGCTCAGCTAAAGGATGTTATGCAGAAAGGTAAATTATGCTCATTTCAGGACCTGAAAAATAAAAGTGACCTTATGACCCTTAACAGGTGGCGATACAGTCAGTTAAAAAAATTTGTTGAAACGCTCCCCCAACCAATTAGAATGATGGACAACCTCAAACCGTTTGAGAAGCTCTGTGTTGGTCAGGATGGGAAGAAGGGGATTTCAAAAACCTATAGGATACTAGTGGATCTGAAGGGAACAGACATCCCAGCATACATTAAAAAATGGGAATCAGAACTAAAATCAAAACTTAAAGAAGACGAGGTTACAACCTTACTGAAGCGAGTTCATAGTACTTCGGTAAACTATAAAATGTCTGAGCTAAATTACAAATGCTTGTCAAGATGGTATATTACCCCAGATAGAGCTTCTAAGTACCAGAATGAAATTTCATAACTATGTTGGAGGGGATGTATGGAATTGGGTACAATGGCACACATTTGGTGGCACTGCACAAAAATAAGGGAATTTTGGGATGATATCGGGAAAATCATTGGCGAGATAACCCAAATAGCAGTGCCGGATGATCCATGGGCATGTCTGTTTCACGGTTTTAGAATGCCAACTGAATTATATTTGAGAACACTAGTCCCACAAATGTTGAACGCAGCTAAGAGTTTGCTTGTAAGCCATTGGCAGGAGAAACATGGTCCAACAATACAAGAATGGTACGACAAAATAAACGAAACCCAGAACTTAGAATATTTGAGATGTACGGAGGAAGCGGAATTGGAAGAGTTCGAGGAAAAATGGAAGAAGTGGCAAAAATGTAAAAGCTCACCAAGGGTAGTAGAGGTCTTGAGAACTCAATAGAGCTTGCTGGGGAGAACCCAGCGAGAAGGATAGATGGAGAATAGGCAACAGGAGTGGTGTCCATTGTGGGAGGGGGATTCAGTTAACATGAAGGTGTACGGAGGAAGAAATATAGGACCTTGAGAAGGAGTAGGTTGGGGTGGGGGGAGGGTGGGGAAGGGCAGGGGGTTTGATTAGTATGGTTTAAGCGGGGTTTAAGTTCAGATCTCACGATTAAAAATTAGATGGGTCAGTTTGATGCTACAAATAAGTAGATAGATACAAAAGAGATTTGTAATATTGAAAGGAAAACAAGAGACAAAAGGTATCAAAGCCACCATGATGTGAGTAATGAGTCGGGAAAGTATTGAACCGTTAAGGTGAAACTTTCACCCCCGAAAACAAACACTGATGTGGCAAAAAAAAAAAAAAATGGCCATTGCACCATTGCAGAGGTACTTAACATGATGAAAGCTGTCTCGCGGAACGAAACAAGGTGGATCTATGAGTTAGGGACGTTATCCCCTAGGGGCCTTAATATAGAGATAGATTTAAACCGTTTCATTGCTAATTTTTAGAGTTATATTAATTTATTAGTTTATTGGGTTTTAAGCCGTGTATAAAACAATCCAAATTCTATACACTCAGTTTCACGCCATATAATATTTAAAGGGTAACTGCACTTTGTATGGGGAAGAAAAGCAAATAAAAAGAAAAAACAATATAGCATATACAATTGCGACTCAAGTCATATTGTAATTGAATGTTATTAAAAATTACCTTTCCTTTTCAATCTGCAGCACTGTAATTTTCTGTAAAATGCAATGCAATATGGCTACCTGCAGGTGTTCCGTACATAGAATGTGTATTGAACACCCCCAGAAACATAATTTCCTGCTTGTGTGATTGGCTTACTGATTTTCCCAGAAGTCTACACTAAGATACATGTCAGATTTCAGGCGTCCCGTGCAACACTAATGTCATATTTGATGAGATACTCCCAATAGGAAATCCCATCTAAAGGGATGCAAACACTGCAGTTTTCCTCATTATAGCTCTGCAAGTGCAGCAGCTGATTGATAATTATTAGATTAATTTCTACATGGACACAGAGAAACACACAAGTATTTCTTCAGAATAACAAAAGGTAGGAATCTGCAACAAAGTTTGTTACAAACCTTGTAATGTACATAGATCACCCAGAGGGGAATGTTTTTTTTCTCGGCAAAGGTGGAGTTGCTTTTTAACCACAGTAATACTCGGAACTGTAATTATATGCACAGCCATTAGGGAACATTTGTTAGTTTACAAATGGAGTTTTGTACTACTGGGAAAAAGGTTAGCAACCCACTCCCACTAGTAAAGTTTTTTAAATTTTTTTACTTACATTTTTAAGGTATGCCAAATTAACGGCTTACGCAGATCTACTGCGGCACAATGGCTCTCCTGGGCAAAACCGTGTATGGGTATGTCCTTCCCTTTTACAGCTACCAGAGGGCATGGGCCCGCTGCACGGTGGGGGACGTGATGCGCGTGGCCGGCGGGTGCAATCGCCGCTGGCCACGCGCAATCGTGTGCACGAGCACCAGCACGGGGATTTGTGTGTGTAAACACACAAATCCCTGTCTGTCAGGGGAGAGGAGACATATCGTTTGTTCCTACTACGTAGGAAAACGATATGTCTCCTCCCCCAGTCAGTCCTATCCCCATACAGTTAGAACACACTGAGGGAACACACATTTAACCCCTTGATCGCCCGCTAGTGTTAACCCCTTCCCTACCACTGACATTTACACAGTAATCAGTGCATATTTATAGCACCGATCGCTGTATAAATGTCAATGGTCCCAATAATGTGTCAAAAGTGTCTGATCTGTCTGTCGCAGTACCGCTAAAAATTGCAGATCACCGCCATTACTGGAGACGCATAGTTTGTAGATTACTATACGCTTATTGCAATTTTTTTTTACCAAAAATATGTACAAGAATATATATTGGCCTAAATTGATGAAGAAATTTGTTTTTTCTTTATCGTACATCATAGGACACAGAGCCTCAAGTAATTACTTGGTGGGTTATGGGCCTACCTTCAGGTGTTGACACTGGTATAACCAATACAGGAAGTTGACTCCCCTATATAACCCCTCCTCCTTCCAGGAGTCCTCAGTTTTTTCGCCAGTGTCTAAGGTGTTGGTCACGAGTAAAGTTGTGCTCTGAGGAGCTGCAGGGAGGGATCCATGCTGGATTTAAAAAACCTCCACAACCGGATCCATCCTCGCCACTGAGGCCAAAGGATGGTACCTGGGCCTCGCATTGAAGAATGAGGTTTTGCCTGTAAGCTTCTCTTTGAGAGCTGGACCCTAGGAACCAGGACTCTTTTTGGTTTTTCATATTACCTAAAGTTGTTCCTGAGGGGTGCTATACAGATCCAAAGGAGCGGAACCCCTATTAAAAAGGGCCCCAGTCTTTGAAGGTTTAACTACACTTGGATCTGTCTGTTAAATCAGCAGTATCCTGCAGCGAGGATAAGGTAAGGGGAGAAGCCTAGGAACTGTAAAAAGTCCACCTATGCCTTTTTCTCCAAAAAATACACATATATATATATATATATATATATGATGTACGGTATATATCTATATATATATATATAAGATGTATAACTGTATGCCTTAAAAATGTCTTCTCTAGAGGGAGTATATTACACTTACCTAGTACAATGCTTTTTCAGCAGCTCTGTGTCTGGCTATAGCAGCGGGTGTGGTCCCTGCAGCCTCTTCTGAGGGATCTAAAGGGGTTACAGCAGTAGTTTATGAACATAGAAAACCAGCCATTTGCATTTTTTTTTTGTATAAAGTGAAGTCTTACTTTGAAACTAGGAGCTTAACAAACACTGCTGATAAAAATTCCCCTCCCCTCTCCTCCTGGAGAGGTGCGGTAACAGCTGACACTTATGTGTAATCAGGTTCTCACCTATAGCTTAACACAGACGCTCTCAGTTCATATGCTGAAGACAGAAGTCTGTCACACTAAGACACAGGAGCGCTGGGCATGTAAAAGTGTGTAAACAGGCATTTCCAGCACAGGAAATATGGTACTCAGCATCAAAGGCTCATCCTTATGGTGACATTGTTTTCTTTTGCTAAAACTATTGTTCAGCAAATACCATAATTTGTTAAAGTGCCTCTGCTGTTGTGCTTAGCACATTTGATTTCCAGTGTACCACAAAGGTACCAAGGATTCCACCCCCAGGCACTGGGAACTCCAGTCATGCCTCCACACTGTCATCCTCTCCGGGGATACCTGACATGGCAAGCCAGGGTGAGTCATTGGAAGCAATAGGTGGTGCAACTGCTTCTCACACTTCAGCCCCTGTGTATGTGACTGAAGATGCATTCTCCTCTGCCCTGTTGGGCTTACAAGGAAGATTAGCAGCTTTAATCGCATTCTCCATCCAATAGGATAGGAAGCATGCTAGATTCCCCCTCCCCCACCTCAAACCCCTTTTTCCAAGGGAACAGTTTGCACAGGGTGAGGTGTTATCCTCAGGTGATCACGGGGAAAAATAAGCCAAATTTTCCTCTGCGGAGGAAACAACAGTTGATGAACCTTATGCAACCTCACAATCTGACAGATTGATGGTACAAACTCTTACAGAGATAGTTCATTCCACTTTATACTACTCCTAGCAGAGTAAGCTGAAAGTCTAGGTCCCTTCTTTGGTTTTTAAAAAAAAAAAAAACCTTTTACAGCACTTATTTATGCTGAATGGGATCATCTGGATAAGCATTTTTTTTCCCTCCAAGGAGTTTCTCAGTTCTCTATCATGGCGGAAAAATTCACAAGGGTTGGAAATACCAGCAGTAGACGCTGCGATTTCCAGCATCAATAAAGATGCATAATTTCTTAAGCACCCAACAGATAAGGAGTTGGAATTTTTTTGTTAAAATCCTCCTACCAATGGCGCTATGTTTCGCCATAGATGCCATAAAAGACCCTATCCACCAGGCGTCTCGCCTTGCGCTTGTGCTAAAACACATGCTTAGGACCCTGTGGTTAAAAGGGTTGGTCAGCCGAAGGATCTTGCAAAAAAGGGGTGTCTGACTAGTTTCCCTTTTCATTGGGAAGCTTTGGTGAAATACATCCAAATGATTTCTAGCAGTAAAGCTCTTTTGTCCAGTAGAAGGTATAAATGTCCTTTTATTTAAAGTGAAGCCACAACAGCTCACAGGTTAAGTACTCTGATGGCCAGTGCAGCCATGGGAGATTTCCTGACAGACATGGATTCAGATCCACATGTCGGCGTTCACTAGTGAAGGAGCCACTCCTCACAGGTTAACTACTCTGACGGCCAGCGTAGCCATGGGAGGCTTCCTGAAAGACGTGGGACCTCGTCCTCACGTTGGCTCCTTGTGACCTTGGACAAGTCACTTAAACAGATTCCTTCCCCTGCGCAGGGGCAGCTGCCTCTAGGCAGCGGTGACGGCCTCCACCGTCAGACTCTAGGGCATGATTTCCAAGAAATACTGTTCAGATCTGTGCGTCTTCAAGGTAGTCCCTGCACTACTTTGGTACCACTTTGATGCGACTTGAGGTCCATAAACCTCTAGAATACACAGGCATTGTTTCCTGTCGCGTCAAAATCGCGCCCCGACGTATTCTCGGCGGCAAAGGATCACAGTAAAATCATGCAACTTTGGGGTTGCAATAGTAGAAACTGAGCCTAGGAGGAGAAAATATTCAGCCCCTGTATACATGATTGAAGATGCGTTTTTCCTCCGCCCTGCAGGGCCTAGAAGGAAAATTAGCGACTTTAATCGCATCCGCTATCCAAGGATGAGAAGCGTGTTAGACCCCCCTCCCCCACCTGAGATCCCTTATCAAGGGAACAGTGGGTAGAGGATGAAGGATTACCCTCTGGTAATAGGGAAGAAAGGCAACCTGAGTACCCCTCTGCAGAGGAGACAACTAGAGTTGAACTTTTTTTCAGCTTTGCAATCTGAGAAATTGCTGGTACAAAACTCTTACAGAGATGATTTGTGCCTCTTTCAAGCTACCTCTAGTAGAGTCATTTGATAGTTCTGTTTTTTCTTAGGTTCCTTGGAACCTTCACTGCCTTTTTCATGCGTTTCCTGTACATGTACAGAGCCACGCAGAAATTCAACAGATCCATTCTAGATCTAAAAGAATCTAAATCAGTTCCTGAAGATACGCTCCTTTCTATGGAGTCGATCAAGTCAGTAGTTTCTATCCTGCAAGGAGGAAAACTTCTGGCGCCTATCGGCATCAGGGATGCATATCTGCATGTCCATATATTTCCCGCTCACCAAAGGTTTCTGCGGTTCGAAGTAGAACAGCAGCATTTCAGTTTATAGCCTTGCTCTTCGGGCTAGCTACAGCACCTTGAGTGTTCACAAAGGTGCTAGCCCCACCTGTAGCCAGGTCAAGGGCACAGGGCTTAAAAAGTCTTGGCATACCTAGATGATCTATTGCTAATAGACCAATCGCTGTTCGGAGTAAGGTGTACGCATTACAACCAGTTACCTGGAAAGGTCTGGGTTGCATTCTCAACCTAGTAAAGTCTCCATTAAAATCGCTAAAAAAGGGCTGCAGTATTTGGGTCTGATCATAGATACAGCCCAGAAAAAGGGTCTTCTTGCCAAGAAGAAAAAAAAAAAAACACCACTCTATAAAAGAGTTGGTGCGGATGGTCAGGTCAAAAGGAGGTCCCTCCATTCACCTTTGCACGAGGTTGTTAGAAAGGATGGTGACTTCATTCGAAGCAGTTCCCTTTGCCCAGTTCCATTCGAGACTGTTGCAAAACAGTATTCTTTTTTCTTGGAACAAAACGATCCAAGCTTTGGACTTGCCAATGCGGCTGTCCCCAAGGGTGTCCCAAAGCCTCAATTGGTGGTTACTAAAGAATGTCCTAAAGGGTAAATACTTCAAACCACTTTTCTGGAAAGTGGTAATGACAGAGAAGACAACTGTCCAAAGACAGTGTTCAAGAACCGAAAGAGCCTTGCCCATCAACATCCTAGAGATTCGGGCAGTGCGTCTGGCTCTAAAAGCCTGGACTTCCAGGTTAAGGGATTGTCCCGACAGGATCCAATCCGTCAATGCCACGGCTGTGGCCTATATCAATCACCAAAAGGGGGCACCAAGAATCTGTCAGTGCAGAGAGAAGTGAACTATATTCTACCTTGGGCAGAAAGAAATATTCTGTGCCCATCGGCAGTCTTCATTCCGGGAATAGAGAATTGGCACGCGCACTACATGTGCCGCCAGCAGATTATTTCCAGGGGAATGGCCTATTCACCCCGACATGTTTCGGGCTGTTTGTCAAGGATGGGAGACTCCGGATGTAGATTTTCTAGCATCCAGTGCAACATAAAGTTAGTCAACTTTGTGTCCACAACAAAGGATCCATTCGCATGCAGAACACATGCGTTGATGATACTGTGGGATCAGCTTTTACTGATCTATGCATTTCCCCCTATTTAGTTGCTGCCTTTACTTCCTTGCAGGATCAAGCTGGAAAGAAAACCAGTAATTCTGGCAGCACCAGCATGGCCCAGAAGGTCATGGTATGCAGAGGTCGTAAAGATGGTAGTGGAGGATCTGTGGTCCCTTCCACTAAGGCCAGACCTGCTCTCACAGGGGCCGATATTCCATCCTACTTTACGAATGCTAAATTTAATGGCCTGGCTATTGAGACCCACATTCTGAAAAGACGTGGGCTTTCCAGAGCAGTTGTTTCTACTTTAATTAATGCTAGGAAGCCAGCTTCTAGAGCTATATATTATAGAGTCTGGAAAGCTTATGTTTCCTGGTGTGAATCCAAGGGTTGGCACCCTCGGAGATATATTAGAGGCAGAATTCTTGCCTTTCTACAAGTAGGCATAGAGATGAAGTTGGCCCTGAGTACTATTAAGGGCCAAGTCTCAGCCTTATCAATTTTATTTCATAGACCACTTGTTACGCATTCTTTAGTCCGGGGTTTCATGCGAGGAGTGATGCGGATTAATCCGCCAGTTAAATCACCCTTAAGCCCTTGGGACTTGAATTTTGTTTTGTCAGTGTTACAAAAACCGCCATTCGAACCATTACAGCATGTTCCCTTAGTCCTTCTGACTAGGAAGCTGATATTTTTGGTTGCTATATCCTCAGCAAGGAGGGTTTCAGAATTGACTGCTCTTTCCTGCAAAGAGCCATATTTGGTTATTCATGAGGACAGAGTGGTGTTGGGCCCTCGTCCAGGTTTTTTTTACCAAAAGTGGTCTCAGGTTTCCACCTGAACAAGATATTGTCCTGCCATTTTTTCCAAAACCATGTTGGTTATTCATGAGGACAGAGTGGTGTTACGCCCTCGTCAAGGCTTTTTGCCAAAAGTGGTTTCAGGCTTTCATCTGAATGAAGATATTGTCCTGCTATCGTTTTTTCCAAAACCATGTTCCAAAGAAGAAAAGTCACTACATTGTCTTGATGTGGTGAGAGCAGTGAAGATCTATTTAGAG
The DNA here is from genome assembly GCA_037952835.1 of Lithobates septentrionalis. Classification (NCBI taxonomy): domain Eukaryota; kingdom Metazoa; phylum Chordata; class Amphibia; order Anura; family Ranidae; genus Lithobates; species Lithobates septentrionalis. The sequence continues at coordinate 5,706,728 of JBBDGP010000998.1, forward strand.
AAAACTGCTCAGATTCGTAAGACTGATGTCTTGTCTTATTTATTCTGCCAGAGGGTCCTAAAAAAGGACAGGCAGCATCAAAATCCACTGTGGCTAAGTGGATTCGGCAAGTTATAATTAGAACTTATGATTTTAAGGGAAAGATTCCCCCTTTTCAAGTTAAGGCACACTCTACCAGAGCGGTTGGTGTTTCTTGGGCAGTGCGTCACCAGGCCTTCATGTCTCAGATCTTCAAGGCCGTGACTTGGTCTTCAGTGCATACATTTACAAAATTTTATCAAGTAGATGTAAAATGGAATGAGGATATCGCCTTCGGGTGCAGTGTGCTGCAAACAGCAGTATAATTCCTCAAGGTCTGGGGGTGCCCTACGGTTGTGTCTCCCTCCCCTCAAGTAGCATTGCTATGGGACATCCCACCAAGTAATTACTTGAGGCTCTGTGTCCTATGATGTACGATAAAGAAAATAGGATTTTTAAAACAGCTTACCTGTAAAATCCTTTTCTTGGAGTACATCAAAGGACACAGAGCTCTCGCCCCTCTGTTTTATGGGGTGAGAGTATATTGCTTATATAGCTTTGCTACAAAAACTGAGGACTCCTGGAAGGAGGAGGGGTTATAAAGGGGAGTCAACTTCCTGTATTGGTTATACCAGTGTCAACACCTGAAGGTAGGCCCATAACCCACCAAGTAATTACTTGAGGCTCTGTGTCCTATGATGTACTCCAAGAAAAGAATTTTACAGGTAAGCTGTTTTAAAAATCCTATTTTTTAAAAAAAATTGGGGGATATTTATTATAGCATAAAGTTAAAAAAAAAATTATTTTCAAAATTGTCGGTCTTTTTTTGTTTATAGCGCAAAAAAATAAAAACCGCAGAGGTGATCAAATACCACCAAAAGAAAGCTCTATTTGTGGGAAAATAAGGATACAAATTTAGATTGGGTGCAGCATTGCATGACCGTGCAATTGTCAGTTAGAACAACGCAGTTCCAAATTGCAAAAAGTGCTCTGGTCAGGAAGGAGGTAAAATCTTCCAGGGCTGAAGTGGTTAAGAGATTTTATCTTTATTTTACTTTTTATTTTTATTGTATTCGTATATTTTCTCTATATCTCACCATTTTCACTAAGCTCTTAGTAAGAAGTGTAGATTTAGCAGAGGTGTCAAAACAACAAAGTTTGCATGTAGCCAGTGGACTGGCAGTAGATGGATTTTTACTTCCACATGAGTGCATGAGCCAAGTTGACTGGCTACTTGTGCACTTCTTTGCTTACCTTAGTTGGATCCCTTCTCACACCTAACATCTTAGCTTCCTTGTATAGATTTGCAGGTACCTGCATGCTCATTGGACCAAACTAGACCACGTGACTGTATACCTGCAAGCCACCACATTTTAAAACAGGTCTACCTGTTTTAGGCATGTGACTGTCGTTACCTAAACCAGAGGCTCTATCTTATACAGTATTTGATATGAATAAATGAAAGATGTTTTTATAAATGTATGCCAAGAAGTTTACACGTCATGGAAATCGGACTAAAACTAAAGTTGCTGGAATAATATAAAATTTCCACTTTACACAGAATGCTACAATTATTTATTTCCTTTATAGAAAAATGCAAATATGCACCTAGAATACCGGGTGGTATAGGGTTAACACAACTGCTTGTTTACTACTACTTTACTGTACAGAAGTACTATTTAAATCCACGTTAAACTTCCAGTGACCAGTATGAGAGAGTGAGAGCGATAACACCAAATTTAACACACCTGCTCCCCATTCACACCTGAGACCTTGTAACACTAACGAGTCACATCACACTGGGGAGGGAAAATGGCTAATTGGGTTCAATTTGGACATTTTCACTTAGGGGTGTACTCACTTTTGTTGCCAGTGGTTTAGCCCGGTTTCACACATGTGCGGTGCGAATTGAAGCTCAGGTTTCACTGGGAAGATAAAAATCTGTTGTTCAAAGGCTTCTCTGCGTTCTAGCTGCAGATCAGTGAGCAGGGAGAGGGGGAGGGAGGGGGGAGAGGGGGAGATGTAGTGAGGAGAAGGAGGAAATCCTTGTGTAGTGTGTGGTGTAAGCCGCATCTAATTCGCATAGGTGTGAACCCGGGCTCAGACATTAATGGCTGTGTGTTGATTTATTTTGAGGGGACAGCAAATTTATACTGTTATACAAGCTGTACACTCACTACTTTACATTGTAGCAAAGTGTAATTTCTTCAGTGTTGTCACATAAAAAGATAGAATAAAATATTTACAAAAATGTGAAGGGTGTACTCACTTTTGAGAGATACTGTTTGTCACCACTGTCTTCTAGGAGATCTTGACCATTAATTTAGGATATCTCAGGGTCACATTTAAACCAACTGGCATGATGATCCTCACCTTGCTACCATGGCAATGTATAAACAATACTAAATCACGCTTGATCTCATGAGCGCATATGCAGGATCAAGCACAGTCATCATTGGTGGGCCAGCAAAGAAGAAGAAAAAAAGAGGCCAGCCACCAGCATTTATTTTTTTTTAAATGGCTGTGCAGGCTTATGACCTGCATGGGGGTGGGGAAGGATACAGACCGCAGACATTCCTAAAGTGCAAGAAAGTGGCAAGTTTGTACTCTTCTATCCTCTGTTTTCTCACCCCAATCTGCCCGTCTGTCTCCTACTCTATCCACCCTTTAGGTCATGGTTCTCCAAACTTTCTAAGCAAAGGGCCAGTTTACTGTCCTTCAGACTTTAGGTGGGCTGGACTATGGCCACTGGGAGTAGAAAATATCCCAGCATCAGTGTGAGTAAACGATGCCCCTTCTTTGGTGTCAGTAAGACAAATTTTTCCCAATCATTGGGAGGAATTGGGCCCCATTGTCAGTCTCATTTCAAGAAATTGTGCCCCATCATTGGTGTCATTGGACTCCGTTGTTGGTCTCAATGGGAGGAATTCTGCCCCATCACTGGTGTTGTTGGAAGGAATTGTGCCCAATTGCTGGGGTCATTGGGAGGAATTGTGCACCTTTGTTGGTGCCATATGGGGGGAATTGTGCTCCATTGCTTGTGTCAGTCGATGAAATAGTGCCCCAAGGGCCGGATAAAAGCAAATAAACGGCCACATCCGGCCCCCAGGCCGCTGTTTGGAGACCACTGCTTTAGGCAATCCCTGAAAAGCCATCTCTTCAGAGAGGTCTATCTGGCCTCTAACTAATAAACGGTCCTTTTAACTTTCTCACTAGCTCATCCTCCACAGTTAGTTATTAATAGGGTTGTCCAGATACCACTTTTTTTAGGACCGAGTACAAGTACCGATACTTTTTTTTTTCCAAGTACAAGCCGATACCAATTACCGATACTTTTTTTTAATGTCATGTGACCGTGGCACTAATATGCAGCACTGATGACGCGTGGACTGTCAGTAGTTTTTTGTTTTTATTTTATGTTTTACAATTTATTTTTTTTAATTCCTTTTTACTATTTTTTTGCTATTTTTTTTTTATTATAATGCTTTCTTTTTTTGTGTGTGTTTGGGGGGTGGACAGTGTCAGTGTGTCTTTTTATTTTATTTTTTATTATTTTTACAATTTCACCTTTTAAATATTGATTACAATTCTTTTTTTTATCAGCCCTGTTTGGGGGGCTTTGGTGAGATATCAGGGGTCTTCACAGACCCGTGACATCTCCCCTTTAAGATATGGAAAGGGACTGAGGATAGAGATTCCCCAGTCCCTTTCACAGCAGCCTCAGCTGCACTGAAGATGAATGGAGAGGAAACAGAGGCTTCTCCCCATTCATAAACTGAAGCATGGTAAACTGTTTTACGGAGGGGAGCCACGGAGGGGGGAGGAGAGAGAGAGGAGGAGAAGCGGCTGTCAGCTGCTATATTGAAATCTATACAGGGGGATCGGTATAACTCCCCCACCGCCGCACCGATCCTCCCTGACTGCCCAGGTATCGGGTCAAGCATTGGAGCATTTGCCCGAGTACAAGTACTCAGGTAAATGCTCGGTATCAGGACAACCCTAGTTATTCGCTTTTCGTATCACTTCCTTTTAGATTGTAAGCTGTAACAAGCAGGGTCCTCTGATTTCTCTTGTATTGTAAATGGTACTGTTTCCCTCCATTTCGTAAAGTGCTGCACAATCTGTTGGCGCTATATACAGTTGTGCTCATAAGTTCACATACCCTGGCATAATTTATGATTTCTTGGCCATTTTTCACATAATATGAATGATAACGCAAAATCTTTTCTTTCACTCATGGTTTGTGTTTGGCTGAAGCCATTTATTATCAATCAACTGTGTTTACTCTTTTTAAATCATAATGGCAACAGAAACTACCCAAATGACCCTGATCAAAAGTTTACATACCCTGGTGATTTTGGCCTGATAACATGCACACAAGTTGACACAAAGGGGTTTGAATGGCTATTAAACCAACCATCCTCACCTGTGATCTGTTTGCTTGTAATTAGTGTGTGTGTATGAAAGTTCAATGAGTTTCTGGTCTCCTGACAGACCCTTGCATCTTTCATCCAGAGCTGCACTGACGTTTCTGGATTCTGAGTCATGGGGACAGTAAAAGATTTGTCAAAGGATCTGCGGGAAAAGGTAGTTAAACTGTATAAAACAGGAAAGAGGTATAAAAAGACATCAAAGGAATTGAGAATGCCAATCAGCAGTGTTCAAACTCTAATCAAGAAGTGGAAAATGAGGGGTTCTGTTGAAACCAAACCACGGTCAGGTAGACCAACTAAGATTTCAGCCATAACTGCCAGGAAAATTGTTCGGGATTCAAAGGAAAACCCACAAATAACTTCAGGTGAAATACAGGACTCTCTGAAAACATGTGGTGTGGCTGTTTCAAGATGCACAATAAGGAGGCCTTGAAGAAAGATGTATAAATAGAAATAATTGCGTTGCGCTCAGGTATGTGTCTCTGTAAACATTCACTCAATTGATATCATATGAAAAAAGTGCTATGTGCACGTGATTTCAACCCTGAATTCATTCCATATATTCAAATCAAAAAAACAAAAAACATTCTTCGACTGAATGCCACATGTGTTAAATACGTGCGGATAAATATAATACTCACTTATTAATTTTCCAAAAAAAACACCAATAACCTTACAAAGATTAATGTGTAAGAAAAATACACCAAAATGCTCTATGTATAAATGCAAAGTGCAATGTGCAAAAGTGCACCTTATATGTATCTATATATCTTATAACATACCCACAATGATAATGTTCAATGAATTAAAAATGAAACTTAAATTAAATACGTGCATAAAAAATGAAAAATAATGTCCCATGCAAAGCTCCAATAAAATCATATGAGTGACAAGTGATCAATCAACACATGAGTGATACGTGATGATTTAAAATAGTGACCGTCCTTTTCTGTAAGTTCTTCCAATAAGGTATCATACAGCAACATGCAGTGAAAAAGCTTCAAAGTGAACTGTGCATGAAGTGTTTCACAAAGAAATCCAATAGCTGAATCGCAGTGCTCAAACTCTGCCGTGATGTGCCTCAGTGACCCCCAAAGTAGTTGCGCTCACCTCAGAGCGTGTGACACAGTGTTTAGCTGCGTCAATACACGCTGTGGAGCCACCCCTGGGCTCAATGTTGGAACAACAGACGATCTCCAGACAGGCACTTTCAGGCTCCACAAGTAACAACCCAGAAAAGAGAAGGGACTATAGTGTGATATCGCCAGATACTTTATTTAAAACATATACAAAATCCAATCCCCACACTGGGGTACTCACATTTTACAGGTGCTCTTGTGCACCAAACAATATAGGCAGAGAATAGCGCTAATCAGCGTGCTGCGGGGTGTCAAAAATCCTCTTCCCAGCTCAGCACTGATCGCTCCGTCCTGGCCCCTCCCCTACGCGTCTTCGACACAGGGAGTCACATGTCTTCATCAGGGGGATATGATTGGACGGGCGCTCTGCTGTTTAAATACACTGACGGCGGCCATTTTCCCTGAGACCGCAGACTTTTATACATTGGGCTCCACTCCTCTACACATAGCATGCCTTTATCAGAGGACGTTCTATCACTATAATTATGTTATCTATGCTAATCCAAAAGGGAAACCAAATACTGAGTGTAACTATACCCAGGACGGAGCTTCGGAGAGGGAACTAGACACCGCGCAGCACTCTTAAAGCAAATGCTAAGGCAAACAAAACAATCCCATGTATATCCAATTAAACGATTTGTATTTTTAAAACCACAGTACTAGCTATAATAAATGATGCTTATAATCAACCTGCAATGAACCACCCTGTAGAAAAATGATAATGTGTATATATCATAGGCACTGCCTGTATACGGCTCTCTCCCAGAAGTGGTATAGCTCCTGTATTAGAGTGAGTGTCGCATACAGGTATACATAGTAACTAATTCTAGGTGTGCATGCATTACATATTACCCAGAATACATGAAGGGTATAAAAATATTAAAAAATATAGAAATTTATTAAAAAGTATATAAAAAATATTCTTAAAAAAATCTGGAAAAATATTAAAAAAATTATTATAAATTTTCCGCAAATTTATGATAGAGATTAATAAAAATATTAAAAAATATTTTATTAAAAATATTAAAAAATATTATTGATGTGACCAGCGGACACTAAAAAATCCATCTATATCTAATTAAATATGCAAAGAGGAATATACAAAAGTAAGGGAGAAGAGAGGGGAGGAATATATTATGGTATATCCTTCATGAGTGAAAACGATATACTTCAAAGAAGGGGGGGGGTATATAAGAAGGCCCCCCATTGAATGGGACTTATGAAGCATACTCAAGCAGTTGCATCTGAAATCTATGTAGAGAAAACAAAAGATCAACCTCACTGAGAAATTGTATAAAATATAAATAAATCCCCAAAAAAATAATATAAAAAAATAATATAAAAAAAAAAAAAAATATATAAAAAAAATATAAAAGAATATATTCGGAACTATATGATGTAGAGTACATGTTATTTATGGAACAAATCTAGAGTACAGATTATATGTAACAATCTCCCGGTAAATCCAAGTCCGGATAATATATAAAGTAATTAATCATATATTGTTCAATATAAAAATCAGAAATTGCTCAGAAAACATGTGAGATCGAACTCTTTATTCAACCCACCAGGTGATAAGGAGCCAAGTTGATATATTCACCAGGATTCACGCTTGCTAATATCTCTAACGAAGTTAGAGCCTCTCCAACTACGTTTTGGAGCCTCTAATCCCCAAAACCTCATGCCCTGCGTGCTCTGGTTGTGCTCATTTTTAAAATGCACATACAGGTAATGGCTGTCAGACCCATTCCGTATGTTTCTCACATGCTCCTCCATACGGTCTTTTAAGGCCCTAATAGTACGACCAATATAAAATAAGTTACATGGACATTGAATTGTGTACACCACTCCAATGGTGTCGCAAGAAACAAAATTCTCTATAGTGTGTGTTTGTTTCCTATGGGGGTTGTAGAACTCCTTAACTTTCCTGATATTCGATGGTACTCTTACACAACTATAACATCTCCCACATCCGAAGAATCCCTTTAGATCCCAGAACATCTTAGGCTTCGGTGGGGGTGGTTCCACTACATTGTGCACCAATCTATCTCGTAAACAGGGTGCTCTCTTGTAGATGACTTTATCTTATGACTTTATCTTATGACTTTGTTTTATGACGTTATCAGGTAATAAATCTCTTAGATGGCAATCTTGCTTTAATACATTCCAGTACTTTTTTAAAATCCTCTCTACTTCTTTGCTTTGTAGACAATAATCCAAAACTATACCTGTACCATCATACTCATCATTACCCACAGCTGCATTTTTATCTTTCAACAACTCATCCCTCTTAAAATTCTTCACCACATTTTTTTCTTTCTCTAAAAACTCCTCCTGGTAACCTTTATCTAAAAACATTTTCTTTAATTTATCTGATTGTGATTCAAAATCGACCTCTCGTGTACAGTTTCTCCTCATTCTGGTAAACTGGCCCCTGGGGATATTACTAAGCCATGGTTTGTAATGGCAACTAGTGGTGGGAATATAGGAATTACGATCAGTGGCTTTGAAAAAGGACCTCGTGATAATGCCACTATTTGTAGCCAAGATCTCCAGATCTAGGAAGTGTATACGGTCTCTACTAACCTCCCACGTTAGGGAGATATTACGATCGTTGATATTCATAGACTCTAATAATTCCATCAACGATTCTAGATTTCCTTTCCACATAATCAAGAGATCGTCTATGAACCTTTTGTATAGTAATATATCACCATATTGTTCAATCCGCACTGATTCTTCTTCCCACTTAGCCATATACAGGTTCGCCACACTGGGGGCGAACTTAGCGCCCATAGCAACACCCCTTATCTGTAGGAAGAACCTATTGTTATACCAGAAAAAATTATGGTGCAAGCAAAAATCCAAACATTTCAAAATAAAACCACATAAGCCCCTATCAATTCCTTCCTCTTTATTTAGGGCCCATTCCACGGCTTCCAAAGCGCCCTCATGGTTAATATTTGTATATAATGACGACACGTCACCCGTAGCCATGATAATATTATTATCCGTGACGTGCTCTTCCAATAATTGAAGGGTGTGTTTAGTGTCTTTGAGAAAGGCCCGTGTTTTTCTTACCAGAGGTTGTAGATGGAGGTCAATGTACTCTCCCAATCTGGAAGTTAGGGACTCAATCCCACTCACAATGGGCCGTCCTGGTGGATTAAGACTGTCTTTATGTATCTTCGGCAGATAATATATTACCGGAATCCTGCTGACTGTGGGAATCAAATATCTGGCCTCTTGTTTGTTCAGGAATTCATTATCCACACCGTATTTTATAATCAAATCCAATTCATTTCTAAAGTTCCTAGAAGGATCAGCATTTAATACCTGATATGTGCTGCTATCGTTTAAGATCCTATCCATCTCATCTTTATACTGCTGTAGCGAAAGCACCACTATACCCCCTCCTTTGTCCGCCGGTCTTATGACTATATCCGTTCTTCTCTCTAATGAATCCAATCCCTTTTTAAAATCTCTGTGTTCATGTACTCTTTTAATAGGTAATTGTTCCAGTTCAGTGTTGACCAACTTTTTAAAAAGGTCCACATATTTGTTATTGGCCACATAGGGATTAAAAACCGAATTATTTCTTAAACTCGTGAACTTCTCATTAAAAGCCGTCTTTTCGACTGGGTTCAAGGCATAATATTTTTTAATGTTCAATTTCCTTATGAACTTTTGTACCCCAATATAAGTCTCGAATTTGTTGAGTCCCTTTTTAGGCGCAAATTTAATGCCTTTATCAAGTGTCAAGATTTCCTCCCTTGATAACTCCTTGCCGCTTAAATTGTAGATCCCTTCACCTAATCTTCCCGCCTTCTTTTTCTGCTGTAGCCTTCGTCCGGCTCTTCCTCCTCTCTTCCTGGGTATCTTCCTTCGCGGGTGTATCCATCCTGGTCCTTCCCTAAAAAAGACTCACTTGCGTATCGATCTCCATTATCCTCAAGTGGCTGGTAGCTGTTGTATACCGGTACTCCATATTGGTCCTGTGTGTGTCTATCATGCCTTACTCTCTGAGGTTTTGGTGAGTAGTATACTCCACTCCCTGGAGATCATCCCTATACCGGGGGATCTGTCCATAGCCCTGGGTATGGGGTGGTGGGGGTGCTGGAGGGTCCCCGTATGGTTGACGCCGGTCTCCCCTCCTCGGTGTCCCTTGTTGGTATCCATAGTTCCTGTTATACTGCGATCCATAGGGACGTTGCTCTCTTAACTGTCCTCCTCTTCTATTCGGTGTATGGTTAGGATAATATCCTCTTCCGTATTGATTTCCACCTTGGTAGGTTTTACGATTGTTACCCCTATTATACGATGCCCCATAACCCCAGTTTCCTTGATTGACCGAGGGGCCCTGATACGAATTATTGTATCTATTCTCATTCGGTCCGTGGTATTCATTACGATCATTTTGTATTTTTCTAGGGGGTTGCCGGTAGGGTGTATGCGGTTGTTTATCTTCGCGTTGGTGCGGTGGGTATCCCCTATTTGATGGTCTTCTATCTCGCTGTTGGTGATTCTGTGGATACGGCGTTCTGGCGCCTTCCGCCTGTTCTTTTGTGGTCTCTGCCTGTGAGTTAGTGGAACTATTATTCTCCACCGTTGATTGCCACCTGTAAACCCGTTTATTTTGATAGTCGTCTAAATCTCTCAGGTATTTCTTTTTCTTCCCATTCCTATTCTCCACATCCTTCTTCTGCATATTCTTCTGTAATTCTCCCATATGTTTATTGTATTCTGGCGTCTCTTTATATGGAAAAATCTTGTCCCTAATCTCCTTAATTTGGTTTTCTAATAATCTCAATTTTCACTGCTTTCTTTTCATCAGAAACTCCATAACCTCTCTCCCTTTACTCTCGAAGAAGGTATACCATTCTTCTATATCCTCATTCCCTAACAAACCATCGTTGATTGGGACATCCCATCTTAATTTCCTAGGGATCAATTTGTCCTTTAGGTATTTCTCCATAGTGGACAAGTCCCACCAGACATTGCTCTTTTTATCCATGCAATGACCCAATTTTCTAAATAGATGTGAAATATCATCATCCTTATTACTCTTATCTGAGAATAGATCCTCCAGATCTAATTCTCTGTTATCAAAAAAGGCAAATGGATCCATAGGCTACTAACAAGTGCATGAAATAAAATACGGAAATATAAGGGAAAAAAACTTGCGAGCCACAATAATCCTATACCTTTTTTTAACAGCAAAAGGTTTTTATTTTCAAAAAAAACAAATCAGCATTACAAAAACCGTCAGTGTGCGACATTAAATAGCTAAGTCCTTACAGCATTGTAATAAAACATCTGTTCAATAATACAGTATTTTATAAGTACATCTTTGTAAGTTCCCTGTATACCCGTTAGGATATATGAGGGGTAGTGAGTTATCTGCTTAACAGTAGTGTGCAATTCAGATATTACATATAATCTCCTATTTACATCTGCAGCAGAGTATATAGTCTTATTCATAGTCTCCCCCTGATCTTTTACCGCCCAGTCCCTCCCCCCCCCCCAATTCGATAAATTCTGAGGATGTCCCCATCCACTTTTACCCCCAAAGATAAGCAGCTAGTCCAATCTCTACCGCCCTTGGGTCTGTCCAGTGAGTGAATCCGTCAGATCTGAATCACCCATTCATCAGTAAGACCCGACAGTGCCCCGCGCCGAGGGGGGGCATCGCCCCTGACCGCGAAGGGGGAGTCCATCAGTAGGTCCCCCACTCCCGGTCCCTCAGCCACGAGCCGCCTCCCAGGTCGACCAGACCCTGTCAAATTTAGCCGGACACTGCCTGCTTTCATACGTGAGTTTGTACAGTGGCAGCACCGAGTTTACCGCTTTCTTCCAGGAGCTGACAGTGGGTGGCTCAGCCGACTTCCAATGTAGCATTATCTCCCTCCTAGCATAGAATAGCAGGAATGTAACAGAGAGTTTGGCGTATCTGTCCCCCTCCACATCTCCCATATAGCTCAGCAAAAGCAGCATAGGGTCAAGCGATAGATTGAGGTCCCATATGTCATTAAGTACCCCTGTCACCCCCTCCCAATACGGCCCGAGCTTCGGGCATGCCCACACCATGTGCCAGAATGTCCCTTCTCCGGTCCTGCAGCGGGGGCATAGGGGGTCAATGTGGGGATAAATTCTGGCCATCCTGTGTGGAGTGAAATATGCCCTATGGAGAAATTTTAATTGTATAAATCTGTCCTTAGCTGCTATTACAGTTGGGATGTAGGTTGAGACAATGTCCTCCCATTCGTCATCTCCCAGTGCCGGAATATCCACCCTCCATTTATCAAATGCCCGAGTGAGTTTGACGTCATGTGCTACCGTCAGATACATATACAGTGTGGACAGGGGCTTCCCCATCACGCCCAAAGTCAGAAGTCGCTCAACCGAGTCCGGTTCCAGAGTGAGTCTTTCCGGGAACTGTGCCCTCATTGCGTGTCTCAGTTGCCAATATCTGAACTCAAAGGATCGGGGTAGGGAGTACTGCTGTTTAATGTCTTGAAATGACATGAGTTTCCCATTGGCTGTGATGTGTTTTAGGGTGGTCATACCCCGTGCAGCCCAGTAGGAGGGGTCCGGCATGTCATAGAGATGTGGGAGGGTGGGATTGCACCAGAGCGGTGTGTGTGGGGAGACCCTATTCGGCTCGTCATAAATAGCCCTTGCTTCCCTCCAGGCTCTAATGGTGGTTTTCATCAGTGTTGTCAGAGGGTACGGTGCTTTAGGACCCCTATATACTAGGTTTGACAAAGCCGCATAGGAGCCAACGACAGCAGCCTCCAGCCTGACTGCAGGGTTCTGTCTGGGCTGGGAGAACCACCAGCGCACCGTGACCAACACGGCAGCCCAGTAGTATATCAAAAAGTTTGGAAGGGCCAGTCCCCCCCCAGAGAGGGGAAGATAGAGTATCCTCTTTGCCACTCTGGGTGTCCTCCCAGCCCAGATGAAAGAGGTTAGAATTCCCTCCAGACGTCTAAAAAAGGACCTAGGTATATGGGATGGTGTGTTGCGGAAGAAGTAGAGGAATTTTGGAAGAAACACCATTTTAATCAGATTTATTCTTCCCACAGGGGTCAGTGGAAGGGAACGCCACGCCACACATTTCTCTGCAAGCCGGGAGAGGAGAGGCTGCACATTTTTTTCCACAAATTCATGGGTGGTGTTGCTAATTTTGATGCCCAGATAGGTAAACTCACTCACCCATTGAAGTGGGGTAGCCGTATCCACCCTGGGAAGCGAGGGGTGGAGCGGGAACAGGACAGACTTATCCCAGTTAATGCGGACCCCTGAAAACCGAGCGAAGTTCTCAAATAAGCCCAGTGCCTTTTGTAGTGACCGGTGAGGGTCAGCGAGGTAGAGCAATGTGTCGTCCGCATATAGAGACACTTTTTCTTCTATTGTGCCTACTGGAATCCCCCTCACCCCAGCCTCCTCCCTCAGGGCGATGGCCAGAGGCTCTATCGCTAGGGCGAAAAGTCCCGGTGACAAGGGGCACCCCTGACGAGTTCCCCTCTCCAGAGGAAAGGTTTCAGAAAGGGCTCCATTTGTACGGACCCTTGCATTGGGATTGGCATAAAGCATACGTATCCATGTCAGAAATTTTGGACCAAATCCAAATTTCGACAGAACCCCCCATAAGAACTCCCATTCTACGGAGTCGAAGGCCTTTTCGGCGTCCAGGGATACCACCACTCCTGCCGTGTCTGCCTGGGCCCTATCCATATGGGTGAAAAGCCTTCTAATGTTGATGTCTGTCCCCCTCCCCGGCATGAACCCCGTTTGGTCTGGGTGTATCAGGGCCGCTATTACTGTGTTAAGCCTCCTGGCCAGCACTTTGGCCAGGAGCTTTGCGTCCACATTAATGAGAGAGATAGGGCGGTAGGAGGAACACAGGGTCAAGTCTTTACCCGGCTTGGGTATCACGACCACAACCGCCTCGCTTAATGAGCTCGGAAGCGTCTCCAGGCGTTGGGCCTCCATAAACATATTATGTAGTTTCCCCGTCAGCTCCTCTGCATATTGCTTATAGAACTCGACGGGTATTCCGTCCGGGCCTGGAGATTTGCCCGCCTGGAGGGTCTTAAGAGCCTTCAGCAGTTCATCCGTGGTGATAGGGGTATCAAGACTGTCGCGGTACTTTGTAGTGAGAACCGGGAAGTCAAGGGGCTCTAGATAGGTGTTCAACTCCTCCTTGGTGTAGGTTGCCCTGGAGCTGTAAAGATTTTTATAAAAGGAGGCGAAACAGTCATTTATCTCGTCTGGGTCATCTCTGAGTCTTCCATCAGAACCCCTTATGTGTGGTATACACCATCCCCCCTGCTGTTCCCTGGACAACCATGCCAATAGCTTCCCGGACCTCTCGCCCTGCTCGAATATGCGGTGTGTCTGAGCGAGAAGACGTTTCTGGGTGAGAGTAGTGCGGATACGTACAGCCTCTCCAGCCAGTCGCTGAAGCTCGTCGTAGTCACCTGGGCTTTTGGTCCTAAGAAAAAGTGCTTCCTGCAAGACTGCCTTTCTCTCCACTCCCTCTAATTCCGCCCTCCTCTCCCTGCGTACCCTGCCTATAATGGTCTGGTATCTTCCTCTGGTGTATGCCTTGAATGCGTCCCATACTGTAGCTGCACTGGCTGTACCTGGATTAATATCCCAGTATTCCCCCATTGCCTCTCTAAAGTGACCATCAACCGTCTCGTCCGACACCCAAAATCTGGATAGTCTCCACAGGGAAACTCCCGATTTGGATGAGACCTCTAGCGTCAGGAGGAGCGGTGCATGATCCGAGATTCCCCGAGGGAGAATCCTGATGTCCCTCACCCTGGATAAGGCCATGTGATCTACGTAGGCCAAATCAATCCTGGAAAAAGATCTATAAGAGGCCGAGTGGCAGGTGTAGGCCCTGAGGCGAGGATTTCTCCACCGCCACACGTCCGTCAAGCCATATAGTTCAGCCCAAACTGCCAAGCCGGGGTGAGAGTGCCCAACGCTGGACATCCTGTCGACTTCCGGGTTGGGGGCCAAATTGAAGTCACCTAAGATGGTTATGTTGTCACCCTGAAAGTCAGCTATTTTGGAGGCCACTTGATGCAAGAGAGGTATAGAGGCCGGGGGAGGTAAATACACTCCCGCTATCACCCATCTCAAAGAGTGTATCTGAGCGTGAACTATTACATATCTACCCTCAGAGTCCAATACCAGGTCCAGCAGCCTAAAGGGGAGAGATTTATGGACTAGAATGCTTACACCCCGCGCAAAATTGGAATATGTGGAATGATAATGATACCCGATCCAGGGTTTCTTTAGGGCCATAGTTTTACTACCCAGTAAATGGGTTTCCTGCAAGATGCATATGTGCGGGCTATGAACTTTGATGTATTGGAACACCAGTGATCTTTTGACCGAAGAGTTCAGACCCCTGGTGTTCCAGGACAAAATGTTAAGGGATGCCATAATTATGTGTTAGAATGGATCTTCTTAAATTTAGAGGAGGACTCTCCCCCCTCGAAGCTGCCCCCCCGGTCCGGAGGAAACAACATTTCAAATCGTACCACACTGACATCTGCAATGCATTCAGAAAACATGTTATCAAAATCAAACTTCTAGAAACCAAAAAGTTAACCCAAAACAAAAAACTTGCCCTTATGGGGCAGCTACCCCTTCCCCCCTCCCCACCCAACCCCTTAAAACTGAGGCAGGTATTCATCCCAACCAAAATCAGCACGCCGGCTGCAAAAGGGGGGTCCTGTGCAAGAGGCGTTCGGCCCCTTGAAAATTCCTGAGGGGCTCAGGTGAGCCTAGTCCTTCTCCGCTGGCCTGGGGCTCCGCCGGAGCATCACTAAATCTGTCGGGGGGCCCCGCCATAAGAAGGGTAAGATATTTGAATAGTACAACATTGTGCAGGGCCCTTCCCTGATTTGCATACGGATAAAGGAAAATGGTGAAATAAATGGCAGAAGAAAAAAAAAAAAAATGTAATATTTTTGTGAAGAAGAAAAAACAGAACATGATAGAAGGGGAAAAATCCGCCATCAGTGGTGCATGTGGCATTTCAGTTCCCTGTGGTCTCTACTTAAGAAGGGACAGTACTCTTTACCATGCAGCTGTAACTTTAACGGTCTCCTGGTGCGAGTGACCAGGGGCTTTGACTTAGTGTTTATGTGATCCCTATATAGGCAGGTAAACAAACAAACTGGTGCATCTGAGCAACTTTGATTGAAGAACTCAGTTAACGGAATCAGTGTTGATCGTTGCAGGGGGTTGATATTCAGGGCCCCAACTACTTGCAGTCACTCAGGTATTATATTCGCTTATCAGGCTTTCTGCTGTCGGTCACGGGGCAGTGTATCCAGCCAAGCCGATGCCTCCCTGGGGGAGGTGAAAAAGCGGACCGATTCTCCATCCTGTACCCTCAGGCGCGCCGGGAATAAGACACTGTAGCGGATATCACGGGCCCTCAGAGCTGCTTTCACGTGATCGAATGACTTCCTGAGTTTTTGTGTTTCTATAGAGTAATCAGGAAAGATCATTAACTTATTGTTTTGGTGCCTTAAATCACCCACCGACCTGGAAGCGCGTAAAATCTCGTCCCTGTCCCGGAAATTGAGAAGTCTCAAAATGAAAGTCCGGGGGGGGGGCCCCCGGGGGACCAGGTCTGGGAGGAATTCTGTGCGCCCTTTCCACTGTGTAGTGAGGAGATAGATGGGCGTCCGGCAAAAGGTTGCGCAGCATATCCTCCACAAAGCCCGTTGGGTTGTTTCCTTCGGCTCCCTCTGCCAAACCCACTATGCGCAGGTTATTGCGCCTATTTCTATTTTCCGCATCCTCTGCCCTGTATTCCAAGGCTTTCACCTTAGTTTGGAGTGTATGAAGAGCTGCGCTGTGTTCTGCAACTGTGTCCTCTGTACTGCTGACTCTCTGCTCTGTTTCTGTCACCCTAGAACGGAGCCTGTCCATGTCCTGCCTCAGCAGTCCCACATCCATTTGTACTGCGTCTATTTTTGCGGTAAGCGTGAACTGGCACGTGGCTATGGCTGCCATTACTTCTGCTATCCATGGGGGTCTTGCTTCCTCGGCCTCCATTATTGCAGTCTGTGATGCTCTACAGACGCTGCGGGTAGGCCTGGGTGTTTGGGAAGGGGCTGGCTGTGAAGGGGGTATCTCAGGGGAGGGAGGAAATTTATACTTTTTCCCCTTACCGGCCGTTGCGCCCGACTGGCGTCGCCTCATTCAGAGCCTCCACAGGGTTGCTGGGGTCTTCTGCACCTCTGGGACCAGGCAATCAGCCCTTGGTGATGTTGGAGCAGGGTAGGATTAGGCTCCTCCTCCGCTGATGGCTCCGGCCGTCCGTTCAGGCAAGGCCCCGGTCCCGTCTGGGGCCCAGTGGGGGCGGCAGGCCTCCGATGTTCCGGGTGGGGGTTTGCGGCCTTGGTGAGAGGGAAGGGGAAGCCAGGTGTGGGCCGGATAGGCTCCGGATGCAGTCCCGTATTGGCCGGCAGACCCGCCGTTTGATCCCCCGGCAGGAGAGGTCTCCGTTCCCCACGTAAGGCCCAGGCCTCCGGCACTCACAGGCCCGTACGACCCGTTCGCACTCCCCGAGACTTGTAAAGGCAGTCCTCCTGGCAGGCAGCGCCGATGGTGATGGTGAGCGGGGTAGGATGGGGCTCCTGAGGTTTCGTATCCTCCGCCAGCGGCCTCGGCCGTCCGCTCAGGCGAGGCCCCGGTCTCATCTGGGGCCTAGTAGAGACAGCAGGCTGCCGGAGTTCCGGATGGAGTCCCGCGGTTTGCGGCCTTAGTAGGAGGGAAGGGGAGGCCGAGTGTGGACCGGACAGGCCCCGGCCAGGCTCCGGATACAGTCCCGTATTGGCCGGTCAGCCCGCCGCTTGATCCCCCAGCCGGGAAGGTCTCCACTCCCCACGTGAGGCCCAGGCCTCAAGTATTCACAGGCCCGCGCGTCCCGTTCGAGCTCTCCGGGACTCGGAGAGGCAGTTCTCTTGTCGGGCAACGTCCCAGACCACTTCAGGCCACTAGTTAGGGTGGATTAGGGCTGATGGCTGCGGATGAAAACTTAGGCCCCGGCGGAGCTCTGTAGCGTGCGACTGCTCACGCCGCCATCTTGGACACGCCCCCAATAATCCTATACCTTACCGAAGAATAAATTAAACAAAATGTAAATGCCCAGCTGCAAACGCAGATCACGTATTCATGACCGTGCGGTGAGTATAAATAGAAATAATTGCGTTGCGCTCAGGTATGTGTCTCTGTAAACATTCACTCAATTGATATCATATGAAAAAAGTGCTATGTGCACGTGATTTCAACCCTGAATTCATTCCATATATTCAAATCAAAAAAACAAAAAACATTCTTCGACTGAATGCCACATGTGTTAAATACGTGCGGATAAATATAATACTCACTTATTAATATTCCAAAAATAACACCAATAACCTTACAAAGATTAATGTGTAAGAAAAATACACCAAAATGCTCTATGTATAAATGCAAAGTGCAATGTGCAAAAGTGCACCTTATATGTATCTATATATCTTATAACATACCCACAATGATAATGTTCAATGAATTAAAAATGAAACTTAAATTAAATACGTGCATAAAAAATGAAAAATAATGTCCCATGCAAAGCTCCAATAAAATCATATGAGTGACAAGTGATCAATCAACACATGAGTGATACGTGATGATTTAAAATAGTGACCGTCCTTTTCTGTAAGTTCTTCCAATAAGGTATCATACAGCAACATGCAGTGAAAAAGCTTCAAAGTGAACTGTGCATGAAGTGTTTCACAAAGAAATCCAATAGCTGAATCGCAGTGTTCAAACTCTGCCGTGATGTGCCTCAGTGACCCCCAAAGTAGTTGCGCTCACCTCAGAGCGTGTGACACAGTGTTTAGCTGCGTCAATACACGCTGTGGAGCCACCCCTGGGCTCAATGTTGGAACAACAGACGATCTCCAGACAGGCACTTTCAGGCTCCACAAGTAACAACCCAGAAAAGAGAAGGGACTATAGTGTGATATCGCCAGATACTTTATTTAAAACATATACAAAACCCAATCCCCACACTGGGGTACTCACATTTTACAGGTGCTCTTGTGCACCAAACAATATAGGCAGAGAATAGCGCTAATCAGCGTGCTGCGGGGTGTCAAAAATCCTCTTCCCAGCTCAGCACTGATCGCTCCGTCCTGGCCCCTCCCCTACGCGTCTTCGACACAGGGAGTCACGTGTCTTCATCAGGGGGATATGATTGGACGGGCGCTCTGCTGTTTAAATACACTGACGGCGGCCATTTTCCCTGAGACCGCAGACTTTTATACATTGGGCTCCACTCCTCTACACATAGCATGCCTATATCAGAGGACGTTCTATCACTATAATTATGTTATCTATGCTAATCCAAAAGGGAAACCAAATACTGAGTGTAACTATACCCAGGACGGAGCTTCGGAGAGGGAACTAGACACCGCGCAGCACTCTTAAAGCAAATGCTAAGGCAAACAAAACAATCCCATGTATATCCAATTCAACGATTTGTATTTTTAAAACCACAGTACTAGCTATAATAAATGATGCTTATAATCAACCTGCAATGAACCACCCTGTAGAAAAATGATAATGTGTATATATCATAGGCACTGCCTGTATACGGCTCTCTCCCAGAAGTGGTATAGCTCCTGTATTAGAGTGAGTGTCGCATACAGGTATACATAGTAACTAATAGCTCCTGTATTAGAGTGAGTGTCGCATACAGGTATACATAGTAACTAATTATTTTTCATTTTTTATGCACGTATTTAATTTAAGTTTCATTTTTAATTCATTGAACATTATCATTGTGGGTATGTTATAAGATATATAGATACATATAAGGTGCACTTTTGCACATTGCACTTTGCATTTATACATAGAGCATTTTGGTGTATTTTTCTTACACATTAATCTTTGTAAGGTTATTGGTGTTTTTTTTGGAATATTAATAAGTGAGTATTATATTTATCCGCACGTATTTAACACATGTGGCATTCAGTCGAAGAATGTTTTTTGTTTTTTTGATTTGAATATATGGAATGAATTCAGGGTTGAAATCACGTGCACATAGCACTTTTTTCATATGATATCAATTGAGTGAATGTTTACAGAGACACATACCTGAGCGCAACGCAATTATTTCTATTTATACTCACCGCACGGTCATGAATACGTGATCTGAGTTTGCAGCTGGGCATTTACATTTTGTTTAATTTATTCTTCGGTAAGGTATAGGATTATTGTGGCTCGCAAGTTTTTTTCCCTTATATTTCCGTATTTTATTTCATGCACTTGTTAGTAGCCTATGGATCCATTTGCCTTTTTTGATAACAGAGAATTAGATCTGGAGGATCTATTCTCAGATAAGAGTAATAAGGATGATGATATTTCACATCTATTTAGAAAATTGGGTCATTGCATGGATAAAAAGAGCAATGTCTGGTGGGACTTGTCCACTATGGAGAAATACCTAAAGGACAAATTGATCCCTAGGAAATTAAGATGGGATGTCCCAATCAACGATGGTTTGTTAGGGAATGAGGATATAGAAGAATGGTATACCTTCTTCGAGAGTAAAGGGAGAGAGGTTATGGAGTTTCTGATGAAAAGAAAGCAGTGAAAATTGAGATTATTAGAAAACCAAATTAAGGAGATTAGGGACAAGATTTTTCCATATAAAGAGACGCCAGAATACAATAAACATATGGGAGAATTACAGAAGAATATGCAGAAGAAGGATGTGGAGAATAGGAATGGGAAGAAAAAGAAATACCTGAGAGATTTAGACGACTATCAAAATAAACGGGTTTACAGGTGGCAATCAACGGTGGAGAATAATAGTTCCACTAACTCACAGGCAGAGACCACAAAAGAACAGGCGGAAGGCGCCAGAACGCCGTATCCACAGAATCACCAACAGCGAGATAGAAGACCATCAAATAGGGGATACCCACCGCACCAACGCGAAGATAAACAACCGCATACACCCTACCGGCAACCCCCTAGAAAAATACAAAATGATCGTAATGAATACCACGGACCGAATGAGAATAGATACAATAATTCGTATCAGGGCCCCTCGGTCAATCAAGGAAACTGGGGTTATGGGGCATCGTATAATAGGGGTAACAATCGTAAAACCTACCAAGGTGGAAATCAATACGGAAGAGGATATTATCCTAACCATACACCGAATAGAAGAGGAGGACAGTTAAGAGAGCAACGTCCCTATGGATCGCAGTATAACAGGAACTATGGATACCAACAAGGGACACCGAGGAGGGGAGACCGGCGTCAACCATACGGGGACCCTCCAGCACCCCCACCACCCCATACCCAGGGCTATGGACAGATCCCCCGGTATAGGGATGATCTCCAGGGAGTGGAGTATACTACTCACCAAAACCTCAGAGAGTAAGGCATGATAGACACACACAGGACCAATATGGAGTACCGGTATACAACAGCTACCAGCCACTTGAGGATAATGGAGATCGATACGCAAGTGAGTCTTTTTTAGGGAAGGACCAGGATGGATACACCCGCGAAGGAAGATACCCAGGAAGAGAGGAGGAAGAGCCGGACGAAGGCTACAGCAGAAAAAGAAGGCGGGAAGATTAGGTGAAGGGATCTACAATCTAAGCGGCAAGGAGTTATCAAGGGAGGAAATCTTGACACTTGATAAAGGCATTAAATTTGCGCCTAAAAAGGGACTCAACAAATTCGAGACTTATATTGGGGTACAAAAGTTCATAAGGAAATTGAACATTAAAAAATATTATGCCTTGAACCCAGTCGAAAAGACGGCTTTTAATGAGAAGTTCACGAGTTTAAGAAATAATTCGGTTTTTAATCCCTATGTGGCCAATAACAAATATGTGGACCTTTTTAAAAAGTTGGTCAACACTGAACTGGAACAATTACCTATTAAAAGAGTACATGAACACAGAGATTTTAAAAAGGGATTGGATTCATTAGAGAGAAGAACGGATATAGTCATAAGACCGGCGGACAAAGGAGGGGGTATAGTGGTGCTTTCGCTACAGCAGTATAAAGATGAGATGGATAGGATCTTAAACGATAGCAGCACATATCAGGTATTAAATGCTGATCCTTCTAGGAACTTTAGAAATGAATTGGATTTGATTATAAAATACGGTGTGGATAATGAATTCCTGAACAAACAAGAGGCCAGATATTTGATTCCCACAGTCAGCAGGATTCCGGTAATATATTATCTGCCGAAGATACATAAAGACAGTCTTAATCCACCAGGACGGCCCATTGTGAGTGGGATTGAGTCCCTAACTTCCAGATTGGGAGAGTACATTGACCTCCATCTACAACCTCTGGTAAGAAAAACACGGGCCTTTCTCAAAGACACTAAACACACCCTTCAATTATTGGAAGAGCACGTCACGGATAATAATATTATCATGGCTACGGGTGACGTGTCGTCATTATATACAAATATTAACCATGAGGGCGCTTTGGAAGCCGTGGAATGGGCCCTAAATAAAGAGGAAGGAATTGATAGGGGCTTATGTGGTTTTATTTTGAAATGTTTGGATTTTTGCTTGCACCATAATTTTTTCTGGTATAACAATAGGTTCTTCCTACAGATAAGGGGTGTTGCTATGGGCGCTAAGTTCGCCCCCAGTGTGGCGAACCTGTATATGGCTAAGTGGGAAGAAGAATCAGTGCGGATTGAACAATATGGTGATATATTACTATACAAAAGGTTCATAGACGATCTCTTGATTATGTGGAAAGGAAATCTAGAATCGTTGATGGAATTATTAGAGTCTATGAATATCAACGATCGTAATATCTCCCTAACGTGGGAGGTTAGTAGAGACCGTATACACTTCCTAGATCTGGAGATCTTGGCTACAAATAGTGGCATTATCACGAGGTCCTTTTTCAAAGCCACTGATCGTAATTCCTATATTCCCACCACTAGTTGCCATTACAAACCATGGCTTAGTAATATCCCCAGGGGCCAGTTTACCAGAATGAGGAGAAACTGTACACGAGAGGTCGATTTTGAATCACAATCAGATAAATTAAAGAAAATGTTTTTAGATAAAGGTTACCAGGAGGAGTTTTTAGAGAAAGAAAAAAATGTGGTGAAGAATTTTAAGAGGGATGAGTTGTTGAAAGATAAAAATGCAGCTGTGGGTAATGATGAGTATGATGGTACAGGTATAGTTTTGGATTATTGTCTACAAAGCAAAGAAGTAGAGAGGATTTTAAAAAAGTACTGGAATGTATTAAAGCAAGATTGCCATCTAAGAGATTTATTACCTGATAAGCCTAAAGTCATCTACAAGAGAGCACCCTGTTTACGAGATAGATTGGTGCACAATGTAGTGGAACCACCCCCACCGAAGCCTAAGATGTTCTGGGATCTAAAGGGATTCTTCGGATGTGGGAGATGTTATAGTTGTGTAAGAGTACCATCGAATATCAGGAAAGTTAAGGAGTTCTACAACCCCCATAGGAAACAAACACACACTATAGAGAATTTTGTTTCTCGCGACACCATTGGAGTGGTGTACGCAATTCAATGTCCGTGTAACTTATTTTATATTGGTCGTACTATTAGGGCCTTAAAAGACCGTATGGAGGAGCATGTGAGAAACAAACGGAATGGGTCTGACAACCATTACCTGTATGTGCATTTTAAAAATGAGCACAACCAGAGCACGCAGGGCATGAGGTTTTGGGGATTAGAGGCTCCAAAACGTAGTTGGAGAGGCTCTAACTTCGTTAGAGATATTAGCAATTGTGAATCCTGGTGGATATATCAACTTGGCTCCTTATCACCTGGTGGGTTGAATAAAGAGTTCGATCTCACATGTTTTCTGAGCAATTTCTGATTTTTATATTGAACAATATATGATTAATTACTTTATATACTATCCGGGCTTGGATTTACCGGGAGATTGTTACATATAACTCTGTACTCTAGATTTGTTCCATAAATAACATGTACTCTACATCATATAGTTCCGAATATATTCTTTTATATTTTTTTATATATTTTTTTTTTTTTTTTTTTTTTATTATTTTTTTATATTATTTTTTTGGGGATTTATTTATATTTTATACAATTTCTCAGTGAGGTTGATCTTTTGTTTTCTCTACATAGATTTCAAATGCAACTGCTTGAGTATGCTTCATAAGTCCCATTCAATGGGGGGCCTTCTTATATACCCCCCCTTCTTTGAAGTATATAGTTTTCACTCATGAAGGATATACCATAATATATTCCTCCCCTCTCTTCTCCCTTACTTTTGTATATTCCTCTTTGCATATTTAATTAGATATAGATGGATTTTTTAGTGTCCGCTGGTCACATCAATAATATTTTTTAATATTTTTAATAAAATATTTTTTAATATTTTTATTAATCTCTATCATAAATTTGCGGAAAATTTATAATAATTTTTTTAATATTTTTCCAGATTTTTTTAAGAATATTTTTTATATACTTTTTAATAAATTTCTATATTTTTTAATATTTTTATACCCTTCATGTATTCTGGGTAATATGTAATGCATGCACACCTAGAATTAGTTACTATGTATACCTGTATGCGACACTCACTCTAATACAGGAGCTATACCACTTCTGGGAGAGAGCCGTATACAGGCAGTGCCTATGATATATACACATTATCATTTTTCTACAGGGTGGTTCATTGCAGGTTGATTATAAGCATCATTTATTATAGCTAGTACTGTGGTTTTAAAAATACAAATCGTTTAATTGGATATACATGGGATTGTTTTGTTTGCCTTAGCATTTGCTTTAAGAGTGCTGCGCGGTGTCTAGTTCCCTCTCCGAAGCTCCGTCCTGGGTATAGTTACACTCAGTATTTGGTTTCCCTTTTGGATTAGCATAGATAACATAATTATAGTGATAGAACGTCCTCTGATAAAGGCATGCTATGTGTAGAGGAGTGGAGCCCAATGTATAAAAGTCTGCGGTCTCAGGGAAAATGGCCGCCGTCAGTGTATTTAAACAGCAGAGCGCCCGTCCAATCATATCCCCCTGATGAAGACACGTGACTCCCTGTGTCGAAGACGCGTAGGGGAGGGGCCAGGACGGAGCGATCAGTGCTGAGCTGGGAAGAGGATTTTTGACACCCCGCAGCACGCTGATTAGCGCTATTCTCTGCCTATATTGTTTGGTGCACAAGAGCACCTGTAAAATGTGAGTACCCCAGTGTGGGGATTGGGTTTTGTATATGTTTTAAATAAAGTATCTGGCGATATCACACTATAGTCCCTTCTCTTTTCTGGGTTGTTACTTGTGGAGCCTGAAAGTGCCTGTCTGGAGATCGTCTGTTGTTCCAACATTGAGCCCAGGGGTGGCTCCACAGCGTGTATTGACGCAGCTAAACACTGTGTCACACGCTCTGAGGTGAGCGCAACTACTTTGGGGGTCACTGAGGCACATCACGGCAGAGTTTGAGCACTGCGATTCAGCTATTGGATTTCTTTGTGAAACACTTCATGCACAGTTCACTTTGAAGCTTTTTCACTGCATGTTGCTGTATGATACCTTATTGGAAGAACTTACAGAAAAGGACGGTCACTATTTTAAATCATCACGTATCACTCATGTGTTGATTGATCACTTGTCACTCATATGATTTTATTGGAGCTTTGCATGGGACATTATTTTTCATTTTTTATGCACGTATTTAATTTAAGTTTCATTTTTAATTCATTGAACATTATCATTGTGGGTATGTTATAAGATATATAGATACATATAAGGTGCACTTTTGCACATTGCACTTTGCATTTATACATAGAGCATTTTGGTGTATTTTTCTTACACATTAATCTTTGTAAGGTTATTGGTGTTTTTTTTGGAAAATTAATAAGTGAGTATTATATTTATCCGCACGTATTTAACACATGTGGCATTCAGTCGAAGAATGTTTTTTGTTTTTTTGATTTGAATATATGGAATGAATTCAGGGTTGAAATCACGTGCACATAGCACTTTTTTCATATGATATCAATTGAGTGAATGTTTACAGAGACACATACCTGAGCGCAACGCAATTATTTCTATTTATACTCACCGCACGGTCATGAATACGTGATCTGCGTTTGCAGCTGGGCATTTACATTTTGTTTAATTTATTCTTCGGTAAGGTATAGGATTATTGTGGCTCGCAAGTTTTTTTCCCTTATACTTGAAGAAAGATGGACTGCATGGTCGAGTCGCCAGAAGAAAGCCATTACTACGCAAATACCACAAAGTATCCCGCTTACAATACGCCAAACAGCACAGCAACAAGCCTCAAACCTTCTGGCACAAAGTCATTTGGAGTGATGAGACCAAAATTTAGATTTTTGGCCACAACCATAAAGGCTTCATTTGGAGAGAGGTCAACAAGGCCTATGATGAAAGGTACACCATTCCTACTGTGAAACAGGGAGGTGGATTGCTGATGTCTTGGGGATGTGTGAGCTACAAAGGCAAAGGAAATTTGGTCAAAATTGATGGCAAGATGAATGCAGCATGTTATGAAAAAATACTGGAGGAACATTTGCATTCATCAGCCAGGAAGCTGCGCATGGGACGTACTTGGTCATTCCAACATGACAATGATCCAAAACACAAGGCCAAGTCGACCTGTCATTGGCTACAGCAGAACAAAATGAAGGTTCTGGAGTAGCCATCTCAGTCTCCTGACCTCAATATCATTGAGTCACTCTGGGGAGATCTCAAATGTGCAGTTCATGCAAGACAGCCCAATAATCTACAGGAACCGGAGGCTTTTTGCCAGGAGGAATGGACAGCTTTACCATCTGAGAAGATAAGGAGCCTCATCCACAAATACCACAAAAGACTTCAAGCTGTTATTGATTTTAAAGGGAGCAATACGCTGTATTAAGAACTGGGGTGTGTAAACTTTTGATCATGGTCATTTGGGTAGTTTCTGTTGTCATTATGATTTAAAAAGAGTAATCACAGTTGACTGATAATAAATAGTTTCAGCCAAACACTAACTATGAGTGAAAGAAAAGTTTTTGTGTTATCATTCATATTCTCTGAAAAATGGCCAAGAAATCATAAATTCTGCCAGGGTATGTAAACGTATGAGCACAACTGTAGATTCTATATTGTAGTAATAATAATTGTATTAGTTTTACTCCCTCAATCACATTAGTGTGGCCAGGTCGGTTAAGTGGATTGGGGGGAGGGGCGCGCTAGTCGCTTTAAGTCGCTACAACTTAGGCATACAAATATTGTGAAAGAAGCACCGAGATTAAGCCTACGTTCACATTGCTGCGGTTTAGAAATTGTGCGAGTTCAGCTGAACTTGCACGATTTCAACCAGGCAATGCAGTCCAACTTCAGCGGCGATTTGACAGACATCTGTGCGGGTTCCCTGCACAGAGGTCTATACAAATCGCCAAAAGTAGTACAGGAACTACTTTTGGGATTTGGTGCGGCGCCGCACCGATTCGGACGGTGCCATTGCCGGCAATAGTCGCTGATTTGGCATGCCAAATTGTACCAATGTGAACCTAGGCTAAAACTATTAGGGAAACAGTCAAAGTCCATTGCTTTAAGCATGGAAAAATGTATGTTTTATGTTTATAATGGACTGGTATGTCTGTAAGACCTTTGATACACAACCTCCTAATAGGATTGGAACATGATCTGGCAGCATTTATTCTGTTTATACATTATTTAACTAAATGGCTCAATACAGATGTTTGAATCATGTAATGCCACAGGAGTATAATTAGAAGCTGTATGCAGCATTTAGTGTCCCTGACACATTTACTGCAGGTTCTGTGATTTCCATTTTAGTTTATTTTTATTTTGAAAGAATAAAGGTGTCTTAAAGGGCTATTTAAAGTACATGTAAATCCTAACAATAGACCTCTGTTATCTGCTCCATTTTGGTGTGCTAAATATACCCCCTTAGCGCCGACCGTACGCACATATGCGGCCTCGGCTTCAAGGGGTTATACCGTGATGCTGCATGCATCATCCTGGTACCGTTTTTTAGAGCAGGCAGTTGGCTCTTCCAGGGATAACCACCAATGCGGCTAAAAGCCGCTCGGCTGTTATCCCGAAGGAGCGAGAGGGAATGTCCCACCCCTCCTGCTTCCTTCCTCCGCTCTTCCTGGGCCTCCTGTCCCACCGGGAGACCCGATCCACAAGCCGGCACTTCCGCCGGCTTGAGTGAGACTGGAAGGAAGCCAGGAATGGCTTTGTTCCATTCTCCTTTGTGTAAACACGGAAGCGACGTCACAACGTCGCTTCCGGTTTACTCGGCTGTCAATGGCGCCATTTAAAAAAATAAATGACAGTATTCAGAATCGCCATTTTTGGCGATCTGAATACTTTGAAGTGCAAAGGAGGGATTTGGGGTCTTTTAGTCCCTCCATAAAGAGTACCTTAACCAGCTATTACTGTCACAAGGAATGTTTACATTCCTTGTGACAGCAATAAAAGTGATCCATTTTTTTTTTTTTTTAAAGTAACAATGTCTTCTTTGCAAGCTCACGCAGCAAAGAAAATGCACACGTATGTCACATCCGCATATGTAAACGGTGTTCAAATCACACATGTGAGGTATCGCCACGATCGTCAGAGAGCGAGAGCAATAATTCTAGCACTAGAAATAATGAAAATATACTAAAGCGCTGATATGCTATTTGATAGTGGCCTGGTGTTAAAATTCAAATACACAATGCAAAGTGCATACAGTGGAACAAAGTGAAAAGATATAAATAGAAAAAAATGGTGAAAAAATAAGAATGTCAATAACTCAAATATATATCAGTATCCTTAATTAAAAGTGAAAAAATAGGAATAAACCAAATAATTAAAAGCTGCTCTTATGTGAAAGTGCTCTGATACCCACTAAAACAATAATTATTAATACATATATAAGTGCGCTAATAATTAACTTCCTACTAAAAAGATTGTGTATCCGTGAGAGTAAAAAGTAAATATAACGATCCCTAATCAATACGGGGAAATATATAAGACCTTAATGATGGTGTACAAAATGTGAAAACCAATTGATTGGATATCTTCATAAAACGTCCAAAATAAGAAACAGGCTCAAAATATGGAGAAATATACCAGCAATTAAAACTCAGTCTTTAAAAAAATAAAACATGTTCTCTCAATATTCAGATATGGTGGAACCGATTTTCTTCAATTAATCAAAACGGAGCTGCACAAATCAGCCCTGCAGATCTGAGGCTGACTCGGTAGTCCTCCCAGTTCGTAATTGATATTGCAGAGAGAGAGAGAAGAAAGAAATACAGTGGCTTGCGAAAGTATTCGGCCCCCTTGAACTTTTCAACCTATTGCCACATTTCAGGCTTCAAACATAAAGATATAAATTTTTTATTTTTTGTGAAGAATCACCAACAAGTGGGACACAATTGTGAAATGGAACGAAATCTTTTGGATTTTTGAAACTTTTTTAACTAATAAAAAAATGAAAAGTGGGGCGTGCAAAATTATTCGGCCCCCTTGCATTAATACTTTGTAGAGCCACCTTTTGCTGTGATTACAGCTGCAAGTCGCTTGGGGTATGTCTCTATCAGTTTTGCACATCGAGAGACTGAAATTCTTGCCCATTCTTCCTTGCAAAACAGCTCGAGCTCAGTGAGGTTGGATGGAGAGCGTTTGTGAACAGCAGTTTTCAGCTCTTTCCACAGATTCTCGATTGGATTCAGGTCTGGACTTTGACTTGGCCATTCTAACACCTGGATACGTTTATTTGTGAACCATTCCTTTGTAGATTTTGCTGTATGTTTGGGATCATTGTCTTGTTGGAAGATAAATCTCCGTCCCAGTTTCAGGTCTTTTGCAGACTCCAACAGGTTTTCATCAGGTGGTCCTGTATTTGGCTGCATCCATCTTCCCCTCAATTTTAACCATCTTCCCTGTCCCTGCTGAAGAAAAGCAGGCCCTAACCATGATGCTGCCACCACCATGTTTGACAGTGGGCATGGTGTGTTGAGTGTGATGAGCTGTGTTGCTTTTACACCAAACATATCATTTTGCATTGTGGCCAAAAAGTTTGATTTTGGTTTCATCGGACCAGAGCACCTTCTTCCACATGTTTGGTGTGTCTCCCAGGTGGCTTGTGGCAAACTTTAGACGAGACTTTTTATGGATATCTTTGAGAAATGGCTTTCTTCTTGCCACTCTTCCATAAAGGCCAGATTTGTGCAGTGTATGACTGATTGTTGTCCTATGGACAGACTCTGCCACCTCAGCTGTAGTTCTCTGCAGTTCATCCAGAGTGATCATGGGCCTCTTGGCTGCATCTCTGATCAGTCTTCTCCTTGTCTGAGCTGAAAGTTTAGAGGGACAGCCAGGTCTTGGAAGATTTGCAGTGGTCTGATACTCCTTCCATTTCAAAATGATCGCTTGCACAGTGCTCCTTGGGATGTTTAAAGCTTGGGAAATCTTTTTGTATCCAAATCCGGCTTTAAACTTCTCCACAACAGTATTATGGACCTGCCTAGTGTGTTCCTTGGTCTTCATGATGCTCTCTGCGCTTTCAACAGAACCCTGAGACTATCACAGAGCAGGTGCATTTATACAGAGACTTGATTACACACAGGTGGATTCTATTTATCACCATCAGTCATTTAGGACAACATTGGATCATTCAGAGATCCTCGCTGAACTTCTGGAGTGAGTTTGCTGCACTGAAAGTAAAGGGGCCGAATAATTTTGCACGCACCACTTTTCAGTTTTTTAATTGCTAAAAAAGTTTAAAATATCCAATAGATTTCGTTCCACTTCACAATTGTGTCCCACTTGTTGGTGATTCTTCACAAAAAATTAAAATTTTATATCTTTATGTTTGAAGCCTGAAATGTGGCAAAAGGTTGAAAAGTTCAAGGGGGCCGAATACTTTCGCAAGCCACTGTATATCATTGCGTAATGACAGCTAACTTATAAAGTACAGTAATCAGCATCCGCATCATATTCACTCACATAGTGTAGGAGAAATAAACAGCGCTTGAGAAGCAATCAGAAAGCAGTATCCATTGACAAAGTCACGTGACATGTGACGCAAGGCGTCGGGAGGAGCCAGTGACGTCACCTGACACACAGTGTTAGCGGTGAGAGGAAGACAATACGATACTGCTTTCTGATTGCTTCTCAAGCGCTGTTGATTTCTCCTACACTATGTGAGTGAATATGATGCGGATGCTGATTACTTTATAAGTTAGCTGTCATTGCGCAATGATATATTTCTTTCTTCTCTTCTGAATATTAAGAGAACATGTTTTATTTTTTTAAAGACTGAGTTTTAATTGCTGGTATATTTCTCCATATTTTGAGCCTGTTTCTTATTTTGGACGTTTTATGAAGACATCCAATCAATTGGTTTTCACATTTTGTACACCATTATTAAGGTTTTATATATTTCCCTGTATTGATTAGGGATCATTATATTTACTTTTTACTCTCACGGATACACAATCATTTTAGTAGGAAGTTAATTATTAGCACACTTATATATGTATTAATAATTCTAGCACTAGACCTCCTCTGTAAGTCTAACCTGGTAACTGTTATTTTTTTTTCTAAAGCGCTGTCTATGGAGATTTTTAGGTACCGTAGTTTGTCGCCATTCCACGAGTGTGCGCAATTTCAAAGCATGACATGTTAGGTATCTATTTACTTGGCGTAACATCATCTTTCACATTATGCAAAAAAATTGGGCTAACTTTACTGTTTAGTTTTTTTTTTTAGTTCATGAAAGTGTCTTTTTTCCCAAAAAATTGCGTTTGAAAGACCGCTGCGCAAATACAGTGTTACGTAAAATATTGCAATGATCGCCATTTTATTCTTTAGAGTCTCTGCTAAAAAAAATATATAGAATTTTTGGGGGTTCTAAGTAATTTTCTAGCAAATAATACAGATTTTAACTTGTAAGCAACAAATGTCAGAAATAGGCTTAGGCATGAAAGGGATACAAGCATTTAGTTATAGCTTCCAAAAGTTTAACCACTTGCCGCAAAATGACGGCGCAAAGTGGTTTCAATACCCTGACCAGACACCATATGACGTCGCCAGGATATCAAGCCGCTGCGCGCCCCCGGGGGCGCGCATCGCGCCAATCGTTGTTGCGGTGTGTCAGTCTGACACACTGCAACACCGTTCTAGGTAAAGAGTCTCTGACGGAGACTCTTTACCACGTGATCAGCCGTGTCCAATCACGGCTGATCACAGTGTAAACAGGAAGAGCCGTTGATCGGCTTTTCCTCACTCGCGTCTGTCAGACGCGAGTAGAGGAGAGCCGATTGGCTGCTCCTCTGACAGGGGGGGGGGTCTGTGCTGATTAATTATCAGCCCAGCCCCCCCGAGGATACCCACACTGGACCACCAGGGACGCCACTAGGACCACCAGGGATGTCACCACCAGGTATGCCACCCTAGACCACCAGGGATGCCAATCAGTGCCCACAATGATTGGCAGGCATTATTGTTTGGCACTGATTGGCATCCATCCATACCATCAATTAGTGTACCTGTGTATCCGTGCCACCTATCAGTGCCCATCCGTGCCACCTATCAGTGCCCATCCGTGCCACCTATCAGTGCCTGTCTGTGCCACCTATCAGTACCCGTCTGTGCCGCCTATCAGTGCCCATCTATGCCACCTAACAGTGCCCATCCATGCCGCCTATCAGTGCCCATCCATGCCGCCTATCAGTGTCCATCAGTGCCGCCTTTCAGTGCCACCTATGTGTACCCATCACTGCTGCCTATCAGTGCCGCATATTAGTGCCCATCATCAGTGCCCATCAGTGCCACCTCATTGGTGCCACCTCATCAGTGCCCATCAGTGCATTGTTTCCAGTTCTGTCTTTGGACTACAGTACACCTCCCCACCATGAAGAAGATCAGAGCAGGAGGGGTTCTGCAGCCCTGTCTTGGTGTGACAACGCTTCTCCTCCAAAGATACAGTTCATTGAGTGAGCATTGTCATCTAAAGAATGGAAGTGTTTTATTTGTAGAATCACTGTATAAAAATAAAAGAAGAAAAGCCTGAAAAAGAAAATTTCTGTAGCCATCACATTTAAAGACTGGCATATTACATTTTTGTTTTTGGCTTTAGATATGCTTAAAGAGGAGCTTCATCCTCCCCCTCCCCCAAACAAAAAATTGAAAGTCAGCAGCTACAATTACTGTATCTGCTGACTTTTAAATTTAGGGCACTTATCTGTCCAGGAATCCAGTGGTGTGCTCACCCCAGCCGCCATTTTGACAAAGGAAAACCAACAGTGAAGGCTTATGGCTTCACAGCCAGTTTACTACTGCACATGAGTGAAGCACGCTTCGCTCTGTGAATAGACTGGCTGCAGGGGAAGAAGAGGGGATCAAACTTCTGGCTCAGTTTGCCGCAGCAAACGAGCCGAAAGTGGGAGCTGGTACCTGTCAAAACCAGGTACCCACTCCCCCCTAAAAGGTGCCAAATGTGGCATCAGAGGGGGAGGCAGACAAGCAGAGCAGATTTTGGCATACCTGTGATGGCTTTATGGGTGGTCAGATGTAAACAGACTTGCGTCCATTTTCATCAGGCTACCTTTGCTCGCTCATGCTTAGGTCTACAAAAAAAAAATGGAAAAGGATGCAGTCCTTTTCAGTTTTGTTTTCTGGACCTGGATGTACTCGGAGGTAGTCTGCCTGCTCTTAGACTTGCATTGAGCTTCCGATCAGATCCCCCTGAAAAACTGCCAGGCAGACCTGATCAAATAGCCCCTTTGAAAGGGACCTTAGGAGCAAGTGACTACAATAATGTAACTACTATGATCATCCGGGTCTGCGGAGAGAATTTTGGGGAAATCTGTGTGCCACAAAGTAGGGGAACATTTTTTAGGATAATAGCATGCTGTGTGTTTCTGTGCAGCCTATAAATATATTTTGTGAAAGAGCCTTCTGGAAGGGATCAACAAACAGGACTTTACTGGGAGTTTGCCAGATTCCAGTGGTAATTTACTGTTTGCATGATAAATAGCTACATACATTGTGTTATTGTTCTTGTAATGTGATGATGTACATTTCTTTACTGGCCGAAAGGAAAGCAATTATTAAAAATTAATAAACCACTATTTATACTGATGTATGACCTGCTGAAACTAAGTAATTTAAGAAAAAAATTACGTGTAAATCGCACACTGATGATTTTGTCAAAATTCCAAGCATAGTGATTAGGTTTTCCAGTGTAATAGCAGAAATGTTTAATATATTATTATATACATCAACATGCCTCATGTAAAGTCCCAACTTTATCTGCCATTGTTTTCGCGTTTATTGGAAGAAAAGGACTAAATGGACCTTCAGTGGCCCAGACAGGGCTCAGTGATCTCTTGTCGCTTCTACAAGCACTGCAACTTCCGCTATGGGTAACACGGTGCACAAAACCCTGCCAGGTGAGCCAGCATTACGTATCCTGGCCCAGAGCCTGTACTCTTCTCTCATCACCTCAAAGCAGCTTTGCCAGAGTTTTGAAGTGGTGGTGGTCCTGTTGGGAGCTGCATGTCCCAGGAGAGTGTTCTGAGAGCCCGCACACAGCTGTCCTTCTGTCTGGGGGGCAGCGCCGCCGCCATGAAAAATGCTGCCAAAGGCAAATACCTTGTTTGCCTCACAGCATATATGCCCCTGCTTGCAGTAGCATGCATTTTGGTGCAGTGCAATTTTAAAAATGCGATACATGGAAACCTTTTTTGCTTGCTTCACGCATATAGGGCAGCCCACTGAAAAACACAGGAATGCACAAAAAATGCGCTTGTTTTCTGACGCACCTCCTGGTGTGCCCCGAGACTTTGCCGAAATTTAAAGGGTGCCTTGACTTAAAAAAATGTTGAGAAACACTGTTCTAAAGGATTCTAGAATCGTAGTCGGAGGAAGGAGGGCATGCAGCCTGAATGTTTATGGAAGTCTAGCCAATCCCTGCGGAGTTGTGCCCAGTAGATGGTGAGTGAGCCCATTAATAGTCTGAGGCCCGGGCCGCAGGATGGTGCAGGGTCCTAGAAGAAGTCTTCAGGAAGGCACCAAGGTCCCAGCTAGGCTTAGCTATCAGGTTATTTGCAAATCCTCATCCGGGGATCAAGTTTAGTCTGGAAAAGCTCACTGGAGAGAGCCAGAAGGAAGTTGGTGGGGAAGAGTCCAGCTGTCCTATGGTGGTGTGTTTGCATCTCCCTCACTAGGAAGAGTCTTGTGGATATTGGCAGGAGGCAACCAATGATCCTGTAGCTGTGTGAGTAAATGACCCCAGTCCTGAAGAATAGTGACTGCGTATAGTTTTTAAGTCTGGAAGGAGAACACGTCACCATCAGCACAGAGATCCTGTGGGACATTCATTTTTGTGCAGTGCAGCCAGAAGCCGGGGAGTCCTCAAGTTATCCAGTTCTACAGTTTTTGGGGTATCTCATGCTCTTTATCCAAGTTCATCGTTCACAATAAAAAACAAAAAGGGGGGGGATTGGATCAAATTTACCAGCGGCTCCTTAACCACTTAAGGACTTCCCCACATAGATATACTGCGGCAGGGCGGCCCTCCAGCGCGAAATCACATACAGGTATGTGATTTCGTGCAGTGGGTCTGGCTGGCGACCCGCTCCTGCTGTGATTGAACACATCGGAAGCGGAGCACACTTAACCCTTTGACCGCCCCTGATGCTAAGCCCTCCCCTACCAGTGTCATTAGTATAGTGACAGTGCATATTACTTAGCACTGATCATGTATTAGTATCATTGTATTAGTGTCACTGGTCCCCAAAAGTGTGAGTTAGGTGTCCAATTTGTCCGCCACAATGTCGCAGTCATGCTAAAAATCGCTGATCGCCGCCATTACTAGTAAAAATAAATAAATAAATAAATAAAAATTCCATAAAAATATCCCCTAGTTTGTAGATGCTATAACTTTTGTGCAAACCCATCAATATACGCCTAATGGGATTTTTTTACCAAAAATATGTAGCAGAATACATATTGGCCTAAACTAATAAAGAAATTTGATTTTTTAAATGTTATTTTTTTGGATAAGTTTTTTTTATAGCATACAGTAAAAAAAATATATTTTTTTCAAAATTGTTGGTCTTTTTTTTGTTTATAGTGCAAAAAACCCCCAAAAAACACAGAGGTGGTCAAATACCACCAAAGAAACCTCTATTTGTGGGGAAAAAAGGATATCAGTATTACTTGTGTACAGCGTTGCACGACTGTGCAACTGTCAGTTAAAGTAATGCAGTGCCGCATCGCAAAAAAATGGCCTGGTCATGAAGGGGGGTAAACCTTCCGGGGCTGAAGTGGTTAAAGGGTGCGCTATGCAGGCAAATACTGAGTGCCAGTAAGTAATCTGGTATTTTGGGACTACCAGTTGCTAAGACATATGAACGTGCCAGCCAGCTATGACAAGGCATTTCACAGGAGGCAGTGCATATACCATGAGTTGTTCCTTTAATTTCTCTTTTATGTGCTTTTTAAATTTAGTTATTTCAATCAGCCGAAACCGTACAATAAAAAAAAATATTTAGGAGACATTTACCTTTCAAAGGTAATTCTATCTGAAGTTTTGTTTATACAGCAACGAGCAACTGCACACCCTGAAAATAGTAATGTGCTTTAGAAAAATACCTTTTGTTATTGAGGATTATAGTTCCAGCTGTCTGTCCTTGTAAGAAAGGTTATTTAATATGTGGTTAGAAATCCATTCAGTGAGGGACCACTGAAAGAAGAGCAAAGGTCACTGATGACAGTTTTAGAGTCACACATCTGCTCTGGCATTTTCCTAAAAGTTCTTGTTTGGATGGCATCAGTGTGGGACACATTATCCCAGAGCGATTAGCTGAAAATGGTGGACCTGTTCTGAGAATTCTTCAGTGTCACTTCATCACTGGACTGGAGTATTTCAAGTGTGTGGTGACTAAGAGCAGACATAGGGACATGTGCTGTGCATCATCAGTCACATACACTACTAGCATCTTCAGTGTTGGCCGGACACTAGACGCACTAACACCCATTTTATGACCACACAGAGGTAAAAGCTGTCGTTCAGCAGTAATAATTTTACAATTAAAAACAAAATATGACCTGTATATATTAAGCAAAAGAAGCCATCCTTAAAAGATGCAGCACCACAAATATACTGCTAATTTTATTTACAAAATGGTACATAAGCGCACGCAGGGCAGCAGTTTTGAGCATCACCCACCTTTCCTCAAACCCAACAAAATCAGTCCACATACCTAAACAGTACAAAAGCATATGCACATCATCACAGGTAACTTAGCTACATAGTAAACAAAAAACGTAAAGCTGTGCCCCATCACTGTCTGTTCCTACATTCCCCAAGTCTAATTTCACTGTTTGCAAATTTCACAATGTACAGTATTCAGTATTTGAAATGTTGCAAAAAAAAAAAGCATAACACATTGTAATCATTGCCTGGTACTTTATAACAAGTACATAAGACCTCTCATCCTGCATTAAATCAGTAGGTACAAGTCAAAATCTTTATTCAACAACATATGATACAAGGTTGACAACCTGTCAATCCACCTAACTTCCCTACATTAGAGAGATTCCTAAAACTGGCATCCCCTTGATATCCGAGGGAGATTATGAGATGCAATCTGAATTACTAAAGGAAAATAGACTGTCGACTTTGCAAGGGAGGTTGCAGTTTACAAGAGAATTATCCCCAGAGCTTAGTGAATGATGCTATGCTGATGTCCATCATCCATTTATCACATTCACTGAGCTCTGGGGAAATTTCCCTCCATAAAATGTAACTTCCCTTGCAATGTGAGCAGTCTATATTCCTTTAGTAAATCATCCCCTATGTATCTAAAAGACATGATGCTCTCCAGGGACAGAGATACAAGGGATTATTGCAACATTACTTTTTTTTATCTGGCTTCATTTCAGGCACTCGGCAAACCATGCTTCATACTTTTACCTGCAACAACCTCAAGATTAGTTAGTGTCTTTTGAGTATCTCATCTGTGGGGGAGGAAGGAAGGTGGGGGGCCCAGTAGCAGCACCCTGTTTTATTTTTCCATGTTCTCTCCTCCTATTCTTAATTTGATCCTCCCTGTTTAGTAAATGGTCTCCTGTTATCCCTTACCAATTCTGCTTTCCTCATGTACCCTATGGTTTACCCTCTCCCATATTTACTGAATGGATTTCCCCTTTCAGATTTCCACTATATGTATTCTATACATGGCTGTTGGTTCCCATTCCCCTTGAGGCCAATTCACTGTATGCCTACTTCCCTATAGTGGGAGCTACCTTGTATGGCACCAATACCACAATATTCCAAACTCTTCTATTTCCTTGTTCTTGCGGTATGCCATGAACCCTCAAGTGAAGTGGTCCTTACAAAAATCTAAGTTATTTTGAGCCTTTATAGATAGCAGGTAAAATTCGGACTCCGTACTGATTGTTTTATTCAAAAAATGTTAATTTTATAATTAACTTTTCTGAATTGCAAACCTCAAAGCCAGATGTCTTTTGACTGTAACTTTATTACTACTTTCTGAACCTTACATATAAAAACAGATTACACATATTAGAGTACAACTTTAAAATGTACTGGCAGCAAAGCATTTTGTGAAGCATGAACATAAGGATTGAGATTTGAGGGGTGTTTGTCCTGGGTGTTTGTCTGTCCACCTTTAAAGAACAATTTCAAGTAATTTAAAACCAATTAGTGAACAGCTACTATTATCCAATAAACACTGCAGCTTTGTTAAAGTCCAATTAGATCGCTTTAATCTTCTTCAGCCAGAGCTATTAGAGGCACTCACATGTTCATTAATGGTACGGAAGCACCCCAATGCTTGCATGGTGCATCACTGCACACTGCAGTTACTGTGTGTTGCTGTATTGGCGTTGGGTGAATGGACTCCAATTATTTCTTTACCAGTTTTTCTGAAATGATGCTGGTGTTAAGTAGTTATTATTAGCATCTGTTAAGATATAAAATGTGCAGTTATAAATGTGTAGTTTACCTCAGAGCCCGCGTTTCTACAAATAGATAGCATTCATGTAGCATTTATCAGCATTTCACCATGGATGTCAGCGTGAGATGTAGTGTTCTGTTAACACCTTTCTTTGTTAAAGCTATTGAAGTGGTTGTGTGCTGATGCCTCTTATATCAAGTGACAATTCTGGGTATTACCAAGTTGTTGATGAAGCCCCAACGTTACTATGAGAATACAGAAAAGCCATTTGATATAAAAGTAAAAACTTTTAATGCAATTTGTAATGTGCAAATGTTTTATGAAAACATTCTGGAAAGTGATGATTGTTAAAAAATGTTTTTATTTATCAGTAAACAACCTAGAACGTCCATAAATGTAAATCAACTCAATATTTGGTGTATCTACCCTTTGCCGTTAAAGCGGCATCAATTCTCCTAGATACACTTACCAGTGGCGGAATTACCAGGGTCGCAACAGTCCCAGTTGCGACAGGGCCCAGCATTCCGCCACTGTGGGGGGGGGGGGGGGCAGCGAGGTTGCTCTTCACACACGGCTCTGAGCGGGGATCGTGTGCCATAGAACAAAAGCACAGAGACACCGGCGACATTAACGTTCTACTTGCCCGTCCGTCCTCTCTGGCAGGAGATGAGAGAGGACACACAGCTGATCTCACTTCTCCCCCTTCTCCCCCCTCCCCTCTCCTGTGTGCTCCACGGGCAGTCAAGTGTGAAGCTAAGGAGCTCACATTTGCCGCAGAGCACACAGGAGAGGGGAGGGGGGAGAAGGGGGAGAAGTGAGATCAGCTGTGTGTCCTCTCTCATCCTCTGCCAGAGAGGACGGATGGGCAAGTAGAACGATAATGCCGCCGGTTTCTCTGTGCTATTGTTCTATGACACATGATCTCCGCTCAGAGCTGTGCTGTCCTGAGAAGGCAGACGGCACTGATGGAAATTAATAGCAGGCACTGATGAGCACTAATAGAAGGCACTGATGAGCACTAATAGAAGGCACTGATGAGCACTGACGAGCACTAATAGAAGGCACTGATGAGCACTGATAGAAGGCACTGATGAGCACTAATAGAAGGCACTGATGAGCACTAATAGAAGGCACTGATGAGCACTGATGAGCACTGATAGAAGGCACTGATGAGCACTAATAGCAGGCACTGATGAGCACTGATAGAAGGCACTGATGGGCACTGATGAGCACTAATAGAAGGCACTAATGGGCACTAATAGAAGGCACTGATGAGCACTGATAGACGGCACTGATGAGCACTGATAGACGGCACTGATGAGCACTGATAGAAGGCACTGATAGAAGGCACTGATGAGCACTGATAGAAGGCACTGATGAGCACTGATAGACGGCACTGATGAGCACTGATAGACGGCACTGATAGAAGGCACTGATGGGCACTGATGAGCACTGATAGAAGGCACTGATGAGCACTGATAGATGGCACTGATGAGCACTGATAGAAGGCACTGATGGGCACTGATGAGCACTGATAGATGGCACTGATGAGCACTGATAGATGGCACTGATGAGCACTGATAGAAGGCACTGATGGGCACTGATAGAAGGCACTGATGGACACTGATAAAAGGCACTGATGGGCACTGATAGGAGGCATTTATGGGCACTGATAGGAGGCACTGATGAGCACTGATAGGCCACATTTATGAGCACTGATAGGAGGCACTAATGTGCACTGATAGACTGCACTGATAGGTGGCATTGATGGGCACTGATAGGTGGTACTGATGGGCACTGAGGAACACTGATAGGCAGAACTCAGGCAGTATTGATGGGCTTTGATGGGCAGAATTGAAGAGTACTGATAGGTGGCACTGATGGACGCTGTTAGGCGGCATTAATGAGCACTGATAGGTGGTGCTGATAGGCAGAATTGATGGGCACTAATAGGCGGCATTAATGAGCACTGATAGGTAACACTTGTAGGTGGAAGTGATGGGCACTGATAGGCGGCATTGATGAGCACTGATAGGCAGCACTGATGGGCACTGATAGATGGCACTGATGATTGGGGCACTGATTATCAGTGTAAACAATTTACTGACATTCTTGACAGTTAACGACAGTCCTTTCCTAACACAGACACAGCGTGTGAGGAAAGGGCTGTGGATAACAGGCAAGTCTGTTTACATGTGATCAGCTGGTAAAGGGCCGATGTGATTGCGCTGGATGCATGTCCCAGGGGTCATGCAGGAAGCACGGTTTTGGGAGGATGTCCATGGACTCCCTTCCAAAATTGGAAGCCCGGGGCTCGGATGGAAGGGGGGCCCATCATGGTTTCTTGCATCGGGGCCCTGAAGGTTCTAGTTACGCCTCTGACACTTACACACACAGTTAAAGTGACATTAAACTCTGGTTTTAAAAAACAGCTATAGCCGGCAGTGCTGATGAGTGTTTTCTGACGGCAAGAAAGTCTCCTCTGCTCCCTCTGCAGTAGGAATTCCCCCATCCACCTCAAATCTGTGGATGGGGAAATCGATTCATTTTCTTTTGTTCAACCTGCTGGTTGGACGAAAGAAAATGAATCATGTATGGCTTGCCTAACACATTTCACTCGGTAGGGAGCTTAATGCAATCATGATTGTGTGAAACGCTTGCAGAAATTTCATGGGAGACAGGTGTTTCCAGAAGCAGGCAGTGACTGAAAACACAGTGGTCGGCCACTTTGCGTAGCAGATGAAAAATACACAATGCTGACTTCCTTTCGCAATCAGAAGATGTGGTACCATCAGCTCAGACTTATCAAAAGCTAGTGGCTAAAAAGCCATAACTCTTAACATGGAAACAAGGCCAAGTGACTTGCCTATGCATGAGCATTCAAGAACCTGTGTGCACAAATACAACAGCAGGTGCTCTGAACTACAGTAAGTATAAATGTGTAACATTTGCCTGTAACAGAAGGCATTTTGTTCTCTAAAGGCCTGGAGAGCAATACAAGGATGACTGTCTACAGGCAACAGAGACAGATAGTGGAGGTTCCAGGTTTCTACACATGGATTTAGTCAGAATTAATGCTGAAAACTATAGGCAGATATTTATCCATCTTTCAGTACCATTGGGGGGGGAGGGGGGGGGGGTCATCTGATCGGTCCCAAATTCATTGTGCAGCAGAAAAATGACCCTCACAAACATACAGGCAAAGTCATAAAGAACTTTAGAGAAAAGAAGAATAAGTAGTTCTTGAAGAGACAGTATGGCTCCATAGTGCCCTGATCTCAGCATCATTAAGTCAGGGATCAAATGAAGAGACAGAAGTAACTGAGACAGCCTAAATTAACAGAAGAACTGTGATTAGTTCCCCTATTTGTTTGAAACAATTTACCTGCTGAGCCTCTTAAAAAAAACTGTGTGCAAGTATACCTAGGAGAGTTGTTTTAAAGGCAAAGGGTAAATGTATAGATGTATTTGTAATATATACACATTTATTAAAAGCTACTCGATACTGGTGAGCATTACTAGATACTGGGAGTAAGGGAGGGGGGCATGGGCAGAAAAAGCCCTAGACATCAGTGCCATATGGTACAAGAAACCCTACAGGCCAGGTAGATATGGGCACAAAAACTATAGGTGACAGGCGTAAATAGGTACAAAACCCTTTAGGTGTCAGGATCACAGAGGTCTGATAACACTAGACTCTAAAGAATACAGTAAATGCCAACCA
Source organism: Lithobates septentrionalis (assembly GCA_037952835.1). Classification (NCBI taxonomy): domain Eukaryota; kingdom Metazoa; phylum Chordata; class Amphibia; order Anura; family Ranidae; genus Lithobates; species Lithobates septentrionalis. The sequence continues at coordinate 5,749,105 of JBBDGP010000998.1, forward strand.
AAGGCAGTGAGACTGGAAATTTCTTTTTCCATCCTATGCAAGCCTAATGGGAAGTGTTTAAGCCACAGGTGTCAAACACAAGGCCCACGAGCCGAATCTGGCCCTCCAGGCCATTTCATGTGGCCCTCACACCCCTCCTGCAGCTGCAGGAGAGCTCCAGCCCTCCTCTGGTCCTCCTCCAGACTCCTACTTTCTGCTTTCAAGCAATGCATCCAGCTTCTTCCCAGCAGCAGCATAAGGAAAGGGGGTGCACTGTGATGTTAGGGAGAGTAGGAGACTCAACTTCTGATGGTGGGGTGGCTCTTGACATCTAATGTAAGGGGAGGGCATGCGCTGGACATCTAATCTTACAGATGCAACTGGCCCTTTTGAGGACAATCATAATGCTGATGCGGCCCACGATGAAATTGAGTTTGACACCCCTGGTTTAAGCTATGACTACACGATCTTCATCTTGAATAAGTGATGCACTGTAATTCAATTTGCTGCATCATGGCATATCTGTGTCATCTTCCTAAACATATTAATTAGTATCATATTTCTCATTTTGTTTATAGTATGGGATGTTGTGATGAATTATTACAGTTTTGTACCATCAGTAAGAAACATTTATTATTATCGAATAACAGCACTTATTGTTTACTTTTGGGGAAAAACCATGTACTAACCACTCTCTGAAATAAGTTTTCTGTAAAATGCATTATTCATCATTTAGTTTAGCAGGGTTTGTCATTGCATAGTTGACAATATTGGGAAATGTGTTAAGGAATGTTCTTTGTGATAGGGGCATATTATATTATTTACTAAGAAAATTTCCTTATTGACCTTGAACAGCAATATACAAATATGAGAAATGCTCAGTTCCATTCCCTGGATACATATTGCTTGCCCGCCCTAATGTTCTTGTAGAAGTCATGATACAGATATCACAATGCTGCCTTTGGAAACTTCCGCTTTTATTTTATATAAAATAAAAATAATTACAACTTATGAATTTTCCCTATTTTCTCAGGAACAAACTAAACATTTTGCTAACTTATTTTTATATGTTTTTCATACAGATTTTTATTCTTATATAGCTTTTCTACGTGACTTTTTCTGAAAAAAGCAAGAAAGAAATCAAGATCCTTCATCTCTAAAATATTTTTCATACTCCTGTTTTTTTAGACTCTAGCTTTCAAACAATTTTTTTCCAAGTTACTTTTTGAAATTATCATCAGTCTAACTTTTGTCCAAGAAGACAGTACATGTTTGAGCCTATGGGGAGGGGGATATACTTCGTACAAATCCTTGACGCTAGCACACAAACATTTTGCAAACTGAGTGGTGTCAGTTCTGCCCAGTGGTATTTTGCTAAACTACTCAAACTCTCCACCTCTCATATTCTCCATAACAAGGAGATGACAACTGTAAGGGCTAATCAGACTCCTTAGGATAACAAAGAAAGTACACATTGGACACAGGACATTGCTGAATTTCTTAAAGAGGATATTTGCCAGCGCACCACGGATCATCAAGTAGCGTCCAAACTATTTTTTATTGAAGCATGATCACATCACAGAACAGGCAGTGCAATGTTTCTGGGTCACACAGGACCCCTTCATCAGGCTTATGACTTTCTGATCCAGTTTCCATCTTGTGGTTGTTGCAGCACCCAAATCTTCCAGAACTTTATCCAGGAACGTGTGCGATGGGAATATGGAGTATTCCTGAATTTCTGACATGATCAATAGAGATTGATTTTCACAAATGTTTAACACATATAGCAAAATACTTTGCATTGAGTATTTAACAGACCAAAAGATAGCAAAAAGGAGAAGTTCATTGTTATTCCGCGTACACATGGTTGGAATCTCCGAAACAAATGTTCGATGTGAGCTTGTTGTTGGAAATTCCGACCGTGTGTAGGCTCAATCGGACATTTGTTGTCGGAATTTCCGACAACAACAATTTGAGAGCTGGTTCTCAAATTTTCTGACAACAAAATCCGTTGTTGGAAATTCAGAGCGTGTGTACACAATTCCAATGCGCAAAATTCCACGCATGCTCTGAATCATGCAGTGGCTATTGAACTTAATTTTTCTCGGCTCGTTGTACGTGTTGTACGTCACCGCGTTCTTGACGTTCGGAATTTCCGACAACATTTGTGCGACCGTGTGTATGCAAGACAAGTTTGAGCCAACATCCGTCGGAAATAAATCTAGGATTTTGTTGTCGGAATGTCCGATCGTGTGTACGCGGCATTAGGGTTTAAATACACTTGAAACAGGTATTATTGGGGAAGGTGTACAGGCAAAAGAAGCTCCAATGAGCAGAGCCCTCCTAACCCTCTTGTATTGAATTGTATTGTTGCTGTATTGTCTCCCTTTATATTGTAAGCACTGTGCAAACTGTTGGTGATATATAAATCCTGTACAATACTAATAATAATAATCATAATTTCTTAAATTTGTAAACAGCCTAATCAAATATCGGATTAATGCACCTTTATATTTAGGCTACTTAAAACTTTATTTACTTATTCACGTTTTTCTTCTCTTTCTAACTATCAAATCTCTCTCTATATATAAACTCTGTACATGAAGAAAGAAATATTTCTAACTGTAGCCCATATATTGTAAATTATGTTAATATCTGTCATACTGGTGTAACACTGGGCTGTTACTGATTGTAGAACTTTCTTTGTCCACAAGATGGCGATACCAGTTATGCCTTACCTAGCTATGACTAACTTAACACAGGAGTTGCCTGGGAGATGTAGTCTTGGAGGAGGATCTCAACTATAATCATCCCTGGACTGCAACTACAAGGCCCATAGGCACCTGGGAGCAGGAGGGTTCATATATTATTATTATTTATTTTTTTTTGTAAATTCTTTTTTATTGGATTTCAAAAATTTACAAATCAAAGCCTATTGGGCATACCCAAGGAGGGGTCATATAGAAGTGAAAGCCTGGGAAAAAGCCAGGGCTGTTGGGGAAGTGCGTCAACCAAAATGGACTAGGGAGAGAGGACTGTGCTGTGCCGAGCTGTGTTGTGCCCAGAGAGCAGGCTGCTGTGCTGGATCCACTGGATACTAGAACCAGGAGGCTTAACCAGAAAGTGACTGCAGCCACATCTGTGACACCTGCATCCAGAATCGCTGCAATAGATGCCATTGCATCTGCTGACTCTTTCCCTGCACCTCTGGATAAGGGGACCCCCCCACTTGTCACCACAAAGGAATCTATATATACAGCGCATCCAAAAAGTATTCACAGCGCTTCGCTTTTTCCACATTTTGTTATGTTACAGCCTTATTGTATGTACATATCTACTGAGCCCAACCTGTATAATATACTGCTGTTGAACAAAACCCACTGACTCATCCTCATCACCGTGTGCACCAATGGTTTTAAAGGGCCCCACCATAGCCGGCTGAAGTTCATCATAAAGACTTTCCTGTGTCGCTTTACCCTAAGTGAAGAACTGTGTTCTATTATAAAGCTTAAGTGCAAAAGCCTAAGCCTAGCCTCTTTGCTTGACAGCTCGCAAGTGACATAGTCTGTACCACATCGTCGTAATTCACCTGAGGTATAAAATCTCATACAGAGAGCTACTGTTTACGCTCCTTGTATTTCAGTGTAAGCAGGGGATTTGACCTTAGAAGTACCATTGAGGAGTTTATTGTACTATTACTGTTGTGTTCATGTCATTGACTTTCATGTACCAATCTGCTTTGTTATATTTTGTGATATTAGTCTGCCAATATAGTATACTTATCTTCTAAAAGGTGATGCATATCATTTTTGTGCATCTGCTGGGGTGGATGAGGTATTCTGGTGGTGTCTGCGAAGGTGAGGTCTCTAGACAAGAGAAAAGGATCCAAAACTACTAGCGGTTCCTGCGGGGTTAGCGCTTTTGAAAATAAACCCTCAAAAAGAAAAGAGAAATCAGATCGAAGAAGAAAGTATGTTAAATCTGAGACCCAAATATAGAGATTTCGTTTTAAAGGCTTACTCTGTTATTTGAATATAATGTTACTTTCTAGGATCAGAATTTCCAGGGAGCTAAACTTAAGATGCAGCACATAATTCAAGCTAAGACAACATACTGAAGTCATTACTGTGTTGGGATATTTATGGATAGCTTGTTTGTTGTCCTAGCAACAATGCTATTTTCTAACAAAAGAACATCGCTGTAAATTTCATTATCATTGTTACAGTTTTATCTCTGTGTGTTCACTGACTACATTTATCTCAGCAAAGAGGTTTGTGTAAGCTAGTCAGCGTAAGTGCGTATTACTTGATTTCCCTAAAGCTGACCATACATGTCTCGAATTTCTGGCTGATTCATGCTGAATTGGCAGAAATTTGAGCCATGGGTGGTCATGTCGGCGCCACCTGGCTTGACAAATTTTGAATAAAGGAAGAAGCCCAGTGGAAAATTGCTGACTGAAAAATTACTGCAGCCAATCAGTTACAGTCACTGTTCAGATATTCAGAGAGCTACAGCCACTGCCAGGGACATACTAAACACATGAGATGCTCTGCCAAGGGCATCCTGAAAAATGTGCTTCAGGTTTTTTTCATATATTGTAGCTGCTAACGTTTAAAAATCAGATACTTACCAGCGTTGTGGTAGCTTGTTCTTCTTGCCCGCAGTCCCTTGGGATCCTGGACACGGGAGCTAGCTATTGTTTCATCAGTGTAGTGATACCTCCAAAGGAGCTGCTTTGTTTGTTCAGTCCGTTACTCTGCCTTTCAAACCTAATAACAGCCTCAGCCCCCTCTGGCACACCTGACAATAGTGTAAGTGCAACAACCAATGAGTAACACACACGTTATGATAAAACACAGAAATTGTCTTTACTGCAATATTTCTCTGAAAGAATAACAGACAGTAACAATATATACCGTATTTATCAGCGTATAACACGCATTTTTTTCCCCTTAAAATCAGGGGAAAATCGTGGGTGCGTGTTATACGCCCGATTCCCCGCTGATTGTGAGCCTTTTGGTCACAGAGAGCCGTTTTCGGCCACTCTTGGCGGCTCTCGGCTGCTCTCGGCGGCTTTTGGCCGCTTTTGGGCATTCTTGGCGGCTTTCGGTGGCTCTCCCAGTCCGGCGTGAGCCGCCGAGAATGGCCGAAAGCCGCCTGAGACATGCCGAGAGCGGCCGAAAGCTGCCGAGAGCGGCCGAGACACGCCGAGAATGGCCGAGAGCGGCCTGCGCCATTTTTAAACGGCAGCTCCTCAAATGACACAGTGGCAAGGCTGCAGATTGACACTCACAAGGCTGCAATGATGAACATGACTACAGATGGACACTCACAAGGCTACACTGACACTGACAACGCTGCAATGATGGACAAGGCTACAGATGGACGCTGACAATGCTACACTGACACTGGCAAGGCTGCAAATGGACACTGACAAGGCTGCATTGATGCGCATTTAAATGTAATTTTTTTTCCTTAAATTTCCCTCCTAAAAGTTTTTTTCCTTAAAATTCCCTCCTAAACTTGGGGTGCGTGTTATACGCAGAGGAACACTTACAGTCAGGTCCATAAATATTGGGACATCGACACAATTTTATTCTTTTTGGCTCTATACACCACCACGATGGATTTAAAATGAAACAAGCAAGATGTGCTTTAACTGCAGACTTTCAGCTTTAATTTGAGGGCATTTACATCCAAATCAGGTGAACGGTGTAGGAATTACAACAGTTTGTATATGTGCCTCCCACTTTTTAAGGGACCAAAAGTAATGGGACAGATTAACAATCATCCATCAAACTTTCACTTTTTAATACTTGGTTGCAAATCCTTTGTAGTCAATTACAGCCTGAAGTCTGGAACGCATAGACATCACCAGACACTGGGTTTCATCCCTGGTGATGCTCTGCCAGGCCTCTACTGCAACTGTCTTCAGTTTCTGCTTGTTCTTTGAGCATTTTCCCTTCAGTTTTGTCTTCAGGAAGTGAAATGCATGCTCAATCGGATTCAGGTCAGGTGATTGACTTGGCCATTCCATAACATTCCACTTCTTTCCCCTAAAAAAAAAACTCTTTAGTTGCTTTAGCAGTATGCTTCGGGTCATTGTCCATCTGCACTGTGAAGCGCCGTCCACTGAGTTCTGAAGCATTTTGCTGAATATGAGCAGATAATATTGCCCGAAACACTTCAGAATTCATCCTGCTGCTTTTGTCAGCAGTCACATCATCAATAAATAAAAGAGAACCAGTTCTATTGGCAGGCATACATGCCCACGCCATGAAACTACCACCACCATGCTTCACTGATGAGGTGGTATGCTTTGGATCATGAGCAGTTCCTTTCCTTCTCCATACTCTTCTCTTCCCATCACTCTGGTACAAGTTGATCTTGGTCTCATCCATCCATAGGATGTTGTTCCCGAACTGTGAAGGCTTTTTTAGATGTTGTTTGGCAAACTCTAATCTGGCCTTCCTGTTTTTGAGGCTCACCATTGGTTTACATCTTGTGGTGAACCCTCTGTATACACTCTGGTGAAGTCTTCTCTTGATTGTTGACTTTGACACACATACACCTACCTCCTGGAGAGTGTTCTTGATCTGGCCAACTGTTGTGAAGGGTGTTTTCTTCACCAGGGAAAGGATTCTTCGGTCATCCACCACAGTTGTTTTCCGTGGTCTTCCGGGTCTTTTGGTGTTGCTGAGCTCACCGGTGCATTCTTTCTTTTTAAGGATGTTCCAAACAGTTGATTTGGCCACACCTAATGTTTTTGCTATCTCTCTGATGGGTTTGTTTTGTTTTTTCAGCCTAATGATGGCTTGCTTCACTGATAGTGACAGCTCTTTGGATCTCATATTGAGAGTTAGCAGCAACAGATTCCAAATGCAAATAGCACACTTGAAATGAACTCTGGACCTTTTACCTGCTCCTTGTAAATGGGATAATGAGGGAATAACACACACCTGGCCATGGAACAGCTGAGCAGCCAATTGTCCCATTACTTTTGGTCCCTTAAAAAGTGGGTGGCACATATACAAACTCTTGTAATTCCTACACCGTTCACCTGATTTGGACGTAAATACCCTCAAATTAAAGCTGAAAGTCTGCAGTTAAACCACATCTTGTTCGTTTCATTTCAAATCCATTGTGGTGGTGTATAGAGCCAAAAAGATTAGAATTGTGTCAATGTCCCAATATTTATGGACCTGACTGTAAATGGTAAATAAAGCACAATATGACACTTAAATTGGATTGGTTACCTTTACCAAGGTTAGCTCTATGAGTCCAGGCAGGAGGAGAGCAGAGGAATGACTCCCTTTGTGTCAGGCCTCTCTCTCCTGCCCCCTGACACCACAGGCCCAACTTTAAACACTCTATACAAGTCAACAGGTAATGGCTTAAATTCTTAGATAAACTGTCCCACACACCCAATGCATATAGTGAGCCCCCAAGATCCATATGGCACTAGTAGCTTCAGTCCCTTCAGCTAGCTACTTTTGTTGGTGCACTTAAACTCCTGTATAGCGGGCCCAAACAACACAACTGGCCCAACTTATCAAGTAAAACAGGTCAAGATCCTCCTCAGCAAAGTGAGAGGACAATGATATCTGTATACAGTGTCCCAGAAATGGATAGCCTTATCCCTTATCCCTGTGGCACTACAAGTGCCAGCAAAATGTCTCAATACAGTGTTCATACTCCTCCTATGGTGCAGTGTCTCTGTTCCCTGCAGATGGGCAAAATGCCCTCTCACCAAATCCTGTGGTCAAGGCCCAAACGAACGTCCTGACACACGAGGCTTTCCTGGTGACCCGTCTAGTCACCTCACACTGAAACACTTTACCGTCGGTGCAGCTGCGCCACGATATGCACCTGGAATCACCCTCTCTCATGCTGGATGTCCCAACTGGTGGTGGAGGCCTGAATTGCGTGGGGAGATCATCTAAGAGACAGCATCTCTCCATCAGGTCTGATCTCTTTCACTGCCTCATGGTGACTGAGATCTATTCAGGAATTAAAATGGAGTCTTTTACTTTCCTCCCACAGAGAATGCTGGTCTTGGTAGTTTCAGTCACTATACAAGGATATGGGGCCACTCTGTGCTGGAACTTCATACTCCAGAGTTCTTTGCAGCTGCTTCCTGCAGCTTTTTAAAGTCCCTCTGATTGGCTCCTGTAACTGCTCCTTTAATTGGCTTTATTCTTCCTGCCAATAGGGACACATGGGAGGCTGCAAAGTGAACAGCTCTATGTGAGTCAGCTCGCATTACAATAGATTCAGTGAGTCAGTGAAACAGGGAGAAGGAGGGGGGTGAAAAAGCCCATGCAGACATGACGGGTAGCTCTCTCCCTCTTTCAGGCTGGAAAGTCTGTGTACATCACGATGGCTTTCTTGTTGGGGTCACGGAAGAAACAAGACAACCACTACATAAGGAACCACAGCTGGCTCCCCACTGCACATGTGCGAGCTCGCACGGCGCTCTGTAAATGGTCCTGCAGCCTCCTGTGACATGTTACTGAGGGAGGGGAGTAGAGAAAAAGGATGTCGTCTTCGCCCAGGTAAGGATTGTGGAAGTGGGAGCGGGTACTATTAAATATCAGTACTCACTTCCCCCTTTCCCATAAAGAACCTGTAACTCAATTATAGGCTGGGGGGAAGGAGCAAACCAGTGGGACTGGCATTCTCTGCCAGGACAATATTGGGCAATAGGAACCACTTGCTAGGGATATTAGGGCATTCGATTTTCTGCCTGGACATGTTGACCAAATGAAACACTTTGCCAGCGTAATGGTAAGTGCATGGAACACTCATTGATAAGATGACTTGATTTACTAAAGGCAAATAGACTTTACTTTGCAAGGGAAGTTTCACTTTGCAAGGGATTTATCCCTAGAGCTTAGTAAATGAGGTGAAGGTCTGTCAACCTCCACCGTTCAATCATATGCAAGCAAATGTGTGATGGGTAATCTTTGCAAAGTGGAGTTTTACTACAATCAATAAGCTCTGGGGAATATTTCCTTGAAAAGTGCAACTTCATTTGAAACATGAACAGCTTATTTGCCTTTAGTAAATCAACCCCGGAGCGTTCTGACATTTTGAAGCTGGCATCCATTTTGAAAGTTGACATGTTCTGTTTTCTATCATAATTATATGCACTTCTCCCTTCTGATATACCAGCATGCTTTGATGGTGCCATATCTGGGGCACATTTTCAACATATTTTCTTTTCAATACTTCTGCTGTTTCGGCAGGAAACGTTAAGAAATCTGGGCAAGTAAACGTAAGTGTTAGATACGAAGCTTGATTCCATCGTGACAAGTCCTGGGTGTGCCTCCATTTCCCCCAATTAACTACATATTAACCCTATTAACATGTGATGTGTGCATTCGGAACAGTAAATATGCAGGGGAAAGTGCCCAAGGGAAGGAGCCGGAGTTGTTGTTATTAAAGCATTTGTAAAGGGTCAGTTAAAAAAAAAATGTTATACTTATCTGCTCTGTGGTATGGAATTGCACAGAGCGGCCCTGAACCTACTTTTCTGGGGTCCCCTGCCAGCGCTCCTGGCTCCCCCTATTTTCCGTGTGCTACCACAGGAAGCCGCTTTCTATAGGGGTGCACCTGCGGGCTCACTCCCAAGCTGGGCTGTGTTTATCTATAGACACACACAGCCTGGCTCGGCCCTGCACCGCTTCCTCTCTCAGCTCACAGGATTTGATAAACAGAAGCAGGAGTCAATGGCTCCCTCTGCTGCCTCACTGTCCTGTGAGGAGTAAGAGAGAGACACCAGATGGGCCTGGCGCTGGATTGAGATATGGCTCAGGCAAGTATGGGGGATTGGGGGGGTTGGTGAGGGGGGAGATGTTTCCACTGGATAATTTTTTACCTTAAAGTGATTGTAAAGACAGAAGGTTTTTTATCGTAATACATTCTATGTATTAAGATAAAAAGCCTTTTGTGTGCAGCAGACCCCCTAATACTTACCTGAGGTCCCCCTAGGTCCAGCAATGTTGCAGGAGTGTCTCGGCTGCCCGAGACTCCTCTCCTCAATGGCTGAGACAGCAGCGCGGCGCCATTGGCTCTCTCTGATGTCAATCCAAGTCAGTCAGCCAATGAGGAGAGAAAGGGGGCAGGGCGGGGTTGAGGCAATGTGTGTCTGAATGGACACAGGGAGTTGCAGCTAGGCTCAGGTGCCCCCATACAAAGCTGCTTGCTGTGGGGGCACTTAACAGGAGGGAGGGGCCAGGAGTGCTGAAGAGGGACCCAAGAAGAGGATAATCTACGCTGCTCTGTGCAAAACTATTACTATTACTATTACTAAACTAAAACTATTATAGTATAACATGTTTGTTATTTTTAACTAAAAAAAAAATGTGACTTTACAATCACTTTAATGCATATAATGCATTAAGGTAAAAACATGTTCTGTCTTTAGAACCACTTTAAGCTGGGCTAGCCATATATGGCTGAAACATTGGCAGATTCCTGTGAATAGGCTGAAATTTGATCTATGGATGGCCCTGTCAAAAGCACCCAGCTCAAAAACCTAGATTGAGAAATCAAAGAAGCTGGGTAGAAACAAAGTTGGCCAAACAGTGACTCCAGCCAATCAGCTTCAACCAGTGGTCAACTATTCTGACAGCCATGGATGCCAACTGTCTAAGTACATTACCCAGCAGTTGTCCATGCACCCTGTTTAGCATGAATAAGAAAATCAAGGCCATGGGCTGAATGAGAGAAAACTAAACTTGTATGGCCAGCTTTCGTTTTATAAACACTACTTAAAAAAATAAACTGTGTACTCAAAGTATTAAACCTAACTAATAACCTGAAGATGCCCCTAAACCTAATGCTTGCACCCAATCTTAATATTATAACAATAAAAAAAGGTATCACAACCCACAGAAGACCATCAAATGGATAACGATACTGACAAAATGATCTTGCGGCAAAATTCCAAACATTTGAAAACCCAAACCATCGCAAGTTTGCAACAAAAATACAGCTGAATATGAAGTGTAGAAACACATCTGACACTTGTTAGTAACGTTCTAAAGTAAGTGACATTCCCAATTGTGAAGTGTAGATACCTTTGGCTACAAGTACATTTAGCACAAAAGTCACAATGGGTTACATTGGACAAAACCCACATAAGCTGCCAAGTAGGATGATACCTGCTTTGGTTGGTCTATGTACTTCATAAAATATGTGTAGTACAGTAGGCAAGGGGCTCACCATACGATATGTACTATATACTCTATACATTTTTCAAAGAATATACCTAGCCTTTTGAGGATGTCATGTGATGTGTCAGACTCTCTGTGCCTGACAGCTTAAGAGACGTAGGAATAGCTTGTGTCATCATCAAAGCATTTGATTAGTACCTATTTACGGGATATAAATATACTGACCCTGTCTTTTTTATGTTTTACATATGGCTTAAGTCATTACGTTTTCGTCCAGGCACCATGTCAAAAATTATTTCAAACTTTACACCTTGCTAGAGCTTAAAAAATGCACTAAATATATGTGTTGAAACTCTGCAAAAACTATAATCAAAACAAGTCATAGCAGATTTCCTGGAGAGAATAGCTCACAATTACTACATTTAATTACAACTTATTAAAGTACAGTCATAGGTGTGCGCACAGGGTGTGCCGGGTGTGCCCGGGCACACCCTAATCACCCTGTGCGCCACAGATTCCCCTTGTTGAACGCCCCTACCCCCGTGGCAGCTGAGGTTACAGAGAAAGGGACTAGGGAATCTCTGTTCTCAGTCCCTTTCTCTGATATTTCACCAAAGCCCCTCAATGGGACTCCTAACATTGTAAAAAAAAAAATAATAAAAAAAAAAATATTATAAAAAAATAAAAATAAAAATAAAAAAATTGTAAAAAATACCAAAAAAATAATAAAAACAAAAAACGACTGACACCAATCTCATCACTACTGACACTGTCCACTGCGCCTGTGTGTTTAAGCTTTGGGGTGCACACCCTAATGCAATAGGCTGCGCACACCTATGAGTACAGTGATATTTATAAGTTTTCAACCCCTTTAGTGTTCAGCCTAGAATCGGGGAAAAAAAAAAAAGGTTTTTCATTGGAATTTTATGTCACTGTTTTTGTGTGGCCAGGGGGTGATAAAAACAGGTGCCCCCTAACTACCCACCTAAACAAGGATGTGCAACTGCTTAGGGCTGTACACATGCACAGACCTTGATGCTTTGCTTCGGGGCAAAAATGTCGCACTTGGCGGGCAGTACCACCATTGATCACTACTCATTGAGGTGAGAAGGGCTGCATTGCGTGTGCAATACACACAGTTGTGGAGCAGTCGTTCTGCCTTTTCAAGGTTAAAACAGACATTGAGGAAGCAACATATCACCTTACAGCAGCCTGTCAACTGCCCTCTGAAGGTGACCCACTATAGATCACCTTTTTGGGATGGCAAGGGCTACCACCTGTGTAGGTGAGCCTTTAGGAGCCAATTTAACTATTAGAAATTTGTTTGTTTCCATAAGATTTAACAAACACTTTCCATTCATGTCCTTCAATTTTTTTGCTTGCTCTGGTCAAAACCAAATCGTCCCCTTGGACATAATCGAACATTTAGATAATTGAATGAACATTCTGAAAACGGCATCTTTCAAATGAAATTCTACAGGTGTAAGGCATTTGGGTTGTTTTGTGTACAAAATAACCCATAATGCTTATTTAAGAGCCCTTGCACACTGGGGCGATTTGCAGGCGCTATTGCGCTAATAATAGTGCCTGCAAACCGACCCGAAAGTGCCGCTCCTTGCATTCCAGTGTGAAACCCCCGAGGGCTTGCACACTGGAGCGATGCGCTGGCAGGACGGTAAAAAAAGTCCTGCCAGCAGCATCTTCGGAGCGGTGAAGGAGCGGTGTGTATACCGCTCCTTTACCGCTCCTGCCCATTGAAATCAATGGGACGGCGCGGCTATACCGCCGGCAATGTGCCTCTGCAGAGGCTCTTTGCGGTGGTATTTAACCCCTTCTCGGCCGCTAGCGGGGGTAAAACCGCCCCGCTAGCGGCCGCATACCGGCGGTAAAACGCCGCTAATAATAGCGGCGTTTTACCGCCGACGCCGCCCCCCGCCCCAGTGTGCAAGGGCTCTAAAAGAAAAAAAAAAGTTGCGAGGAAATGCTAGATAAGCTCAGGTGCAACTAAATGTCCTCAGAAGTCACATAATTAGCTGAATGAAGAATAGTTAAAAAATTAGGGACCTGATGTACAAATGTAGTAAAGACGTACCTCAAAAACTCAGGGCCTGAATAGGTGGTACTGGGAGCAGTAGCCACATATAGGACAGCTAGCACCAAAGACTTCCATTTTTGCTACACCATAGGGGCCCACCATCCCTGCCTGCAAAGGGCATTTGCTTTGGGTCTGACAGAGCCAGTGTTAAATCCCCACATCAGTGCTAGCTGGTCCTGGAAGTGATAGTCTGCAAGCAAGTGTATGTGCTGGAGGTTGAGGAGAAAAGATTGTATATACTGGAGTGTCTATACACTGAGCAAAATTATAAACGCAACACTTTTGTGTTTACCTCTATTTATTATGAGCTGAACGCAAAGATCTACAACTTTTTCTATATACACAAAAGGCCTATTTCTCTCAAATATTGTTCACAAATCTGTCTAAATCTATGTTAGTGAGCACTTCTCCTTTGCGAGATAATGCATCCACCTCACAGGTGTGGCATATCAAGATGCTGATTAGACAGCATGATTATTGTACAGGTGTGTATTAGGCTGGTCACAATAAAAGGCCACTCTAAAATGTGCAGTTTTACTGTATTGGGGCGTCCGAAAACCAGTCAGTATCTGGTGTGACCACCATTTGCCTCATGCAGTGCAGCACATCTCCTTCACATAAAGTTGATCAGGTTGTTGATTGTGGCCTGTGAAATGTTGATCCATTCCTCTTCAATGGCTGTGCAAAGTTGCTGGATTTTGGCAGGAACTGGAACACGCTGTCGTATACGCCGATCCAAAGCATCCCAAACATGCTCAATGGGTGAGATGTCCGGTGAGTATGCTGGCAACGCAAGAACTGGGATGTTTTCAGCTTCCAGGAATTGTGTACAGATCCTTGCAACATGGGGCCGTGCATTATCATGCTGCAACATGAGGTGATGGTCGTGGATGAATGGCACAACAATCGGCCTCAGGATCTCATCACAGTATCTCTGTGCATTCAAAATGGCATCAATAAAATGCACCTGTGTTCGTTGTCCAAAGCATACGCCTGCCCATACCATAACCCCATCACCACCATGGGCCACTCGATCCACAACGTTGACATCAGTAAAACCGCTCACCCACACAACGCCACACAACGCCATACACACTGTCTGCCATCTGCCCTGTACAGTGAAAACCGGGATTCATCCATGAAGAGAACACCTCCCCAAAGTGCCAGACACAATGTGAGCATTTGCCCACTCGAGTCGGTTACGACGACGAACTGCAGTCAGGTCGAGACCCCAGTGAGGACGACGAACATGTAGATGAGCTTCCCTGAGATGGTTTCTGACAGTTTGTGCAGAAATTCTTTGGTTATGCAAACCGATTGTTGCAGCAGCTGTCTGGGTGGCTGGTCTCGGACAATCTTGGAGGTGAAGATGCTGGATGTGGAGGTCCTGGGCTGGTGTGGTTACACGTGGTCTGCGGTTGTGAGGCCGGTTGGATGTACTGCCAAATCCTCTGAAACGCCTTTGGAGATGGCTTATGGTAGAACAATGAACATTCAATTCAAGGGCAACAGCTCTGGTGGACATTCCTGCAGTCAGCATGCCAATTGCACGCTCCCACAAAACCTGCAACATCTGTGGCATTGTGCTGTGTGATAAAACTGCACATTTTAGAGTGGCCTTTTATTGTGGCCAGCCTAAGGCACACCTGTGCAATAATCATGCTGTCTAATCAGCATCTTGATATGCCACACCTGTGAGGTGGCTGGATTATCTCGGCAAAGGAGAAGTGCTCACTAACACAGATTTAGACAGATTTGTGAACAATATTTGAGAGAAATAGGCCTTTTGTGTACATAGAAAAAGTCGTAGATCTTTGATAAATAGGTCAGCTCATGATAAATAGGAGCAAACAAAAGTATTGTGTTTATAATTTTGCTCAGTATAGTTAAGTCCCTACCAATTTCCTTCAATCAAGTGGGCATCCCATATGCACCCTATCCCCATCCAGGTTCCCCTAATAAAACAAAAAAACTAAGTTGCAAGGACTGCTAACTGACTCTGTGTGACTGGAAATTTGTGTGTCGGGCTCTACAGGGTGGGAGACGAACCACATTCACTAGTGGTCTTATGGGGGTAGCGCTACATTTACATTTGCAAAAATATAGTAACCAGATACTTTGTATCAAATGTCAAATTTCTTAACCAGCCAACACACATTTATTTTCAAACTACTTCAATTAACCTATACATGTATATGATTTATAAACACATATATGTTGGCTTTAACCCTTTAATTACATTTTACTCTTTTTTTAATTATAGAATGTTTACTAAAGCTAATAATATCTTCAGACACGGGCTTTGTGACAGTGCTAAAATATAACTTAATCAGTGGATTAGTCTCCATTTTCATGAGAAGCTTCTTTCTCTGACTTAATCATGTAGATCATATTTAATAGTTCTTTTAAAGGAACACAACATAATTTAAACAGCAATTTATCAAAAAACTTAAGCAATTTAACGGGATAGTATGAGATAAAGGGATGATGATGTATACAATTATTAGCAGGAATTGTGTGATGTAGTTTAGAAACACATGCAATATATTAACTAATGTACTATTGGCTTTCCTCTGGAAAAAGAAAAAACCTTGCCAGGTAGATACTGAATACATTAAGTCTTTTGATGGTTTTATTAAGATTTTAAAGATAGTCTGATATATATTATTTCGTGCAAAGTTTTTCCAATATCATTACAAAACGGGATACCTATTCTGGAGCAAAAAAATACAACTTAAAACTGCCCATGCACTAAAAGGCAAAGTCAGCTTATTACAGTATATCAGGCCTCCCATGCTTTACTCAATGCACCTAGTTGAGGATGAGATCACAATCATTCAAGCAAGATCCTGGGAATGCCAAGAGTCTTAGGTCTTGCAAGCAGGTGCTCCAGTAGTGCAGGAGCATCCTCTTAAGTGATTTGGGTTCTCAGAATTCCTAGGATTGTGCCTGGAATATTGTGATGTCACCCTAGCCTAGGTGCTGTGAGCCAAAGCTGGGGGTAAGTTACTTGTAAGTATATTTTCTGCCTTTTTTATGAGGTCCATGTTTATTTCTTCAAATTTCATACCACTAGATCAGTGGCGGTTGGTGCTCAAAATTTTTTTGGGGGGGGCGCAAACAAACTGAAAAATTCAGAAAAATACTGATAAAAAACATCAATTGCAGCCTTACTGTGCCCATCAGTTGCAGCCACTGTGCCCATCAATTGCAGCCACTGTACCCATCAATTGTAGCCTCACTGTACCCATCAAATGCAGCCACTGTGCCCATAATTGCAGCCACTGTGCACATTAATTGCGGCCACTGTGCACAGGAATTGTAGCGCCACTCTGCCCATCAATTGCAGCACCTGTGTCCATCAATTGTAGCACCACTGTGCACATAAATTACAGCCACTGTACCCATCAATTGTAGCCTCACTGTGTCCATCAATTGTAGCCACTGTGCCCATCAATTGCAGCCACTGTGCCTATCAATTGCAGACACTGTGCACATCAATTGTAGTGCCACTGTGCCCATAAATTGCAGCCACTGTGCCCATCAATTGCAGCCACTGTGCCCATCAATTGCAGTCTCACTGTGCCCATAATATGCAGCCTCACCATGCCCATAATATACAGCCTCACTGTGCCCATAATATAAAGCCTCACTATACACGTAATATGCAGCCTCACTGTGCACATAATATGCAACCTCACTGTGCCCATAATATACAGCCTCACTGTGCCAATATTATGCAGCTTCACCGTGCCAATTATATGCAGCCTCACTGTGCCAATCCTATGCAGCCTCACAGTGCACGTAATATGCAGCCTCACTGTGCCCGTAATATGCAGCCTCACTGTGCACGTAATATGCAGCCTCACTGTGCCAATCATATGCGGCCTTACTGTGCCCGTAATATGCAGCTTCACTGTGCCAATCATATGCAGCCTCACTGTGCACGTAATATGCAGCCTCACGTGCAATGCACACAGTTACGAGGTGGTTGTAGTGCAGCCCCATTCACCTGGAGGTATACTTCCAGCCATGTCCACATCATTTATACACCCCCAGCTGCTGCCTTTGCAGCTAAAGGGGGAGCAGTTGGGGGTGGTAAAAACAGCTTAACTGCATGTTTTTACTGCCTTCAACCTCACATGTGAACAAGCCTTTGGTACCATTAGGAATTAATGGCAACCTTAACCACTTCAGCCCCAGAAGGTTTCAACCCCTTAATGATCAGCCCATTTTTTTGTGATACGGCACTACGCTACTTTAACTGACAATTGTGCGGTCATGCGACGCTGCATACAAATAAAATTAATGTCCTTTTTTTTCTCACAAATAGAGCATTCTTTTGGTGGTATTTGATCACCTCTGTGGTTTTTCTTTTTTGCACTATAAACAAAAAAGGCTAACAATATTTTTTACTTTCTGCTATAAAACACATCCAATAAAAAATCGAATTTCTTCACCAGTTTTGGCCAATCCCAATAAGCGTATATTGATTGGTTTGCGCAAAAGTAATCGCGTCTACAAACTATGGGATAGATTTATGGCATTTTTATTTTTTACTAGTAATGGCGGTGATCAGCAATTTTTATTGCGGCATTGCGGCGGACAAATCTGACACTAATTGACACTTTTTGGGGACTGGTGACACTAATACAGTGATCAGTGCTAAAAAAATGCACTGTCACTGTATAAATGGCAGGGAAGGGGTTAACACCAGGGGCGGTCAAAGTGCTCCTAGGGAGGGATTTCTAACTGTGTGGGGGATGGACTGACTGGAGGAAGACACACATCTGTGTTCCTGATTAACAGAAACACAAGATCTCTCTCTTCTTCTCTGACAGAACAACGGTCTTCCTTGTTTATATAGGCAGACCACCGTTCCGCCTCTCCAGTGAACGATCGGCGGGTCTCGGCAGCCATCGCGACCCCTGGACTGAATGTGTCCAATCACAGTGGGAGTGGGTCGCTGGCGGCGTGCACCCCAGATCCCGAGACGGAAGCAACGTACAGATACTTTGTTTCATGCAGCCGGGCTGCCCTGCCGCAGTAAATGTGCGGTGGGGGGTCTGGAAGTAGTTAAAGAGCAGAGCATTTGTCTGTGTGTCAGGAAGGAGCGCGCGTTCCGCGACATGCAGTAACCTGAACAAGCCTTGGACTGGGGTGCCTCAAGGCCGAAAATACTTTTCAAGGGTGCCTGGCTGGAAAAAGGTTGAAAAACACTGGTCTAAAGAGCTTCTAAACCCCATTCTCCATTTAATGTTATTGAAAATAACGGTGTCACCTCTCACCTCTTCACACTTGTCCTCCTGGAATCCATCTGGCGCCTCCCACTGACTCTCTAGGAAACAAAGAAAAAAAACAGCAGGACCTCTTTTTAAAAAATACTTTAGATAAACTAATGGAGTTTACAGAAGGACAGTTGATTATGGGAGGGGATCTTAACATCCCCTTGATACCCAAGGAAGATACCTCATTTGGTGTATCGTTAGTTACACCGAGTACAAGGAAGAGGATCTCCCAGACAATTGCAGGAGCGAGAATAGTGGATATATGGTGCCTTTTCCACCCAGGGGAAAGGGGCTATACCTTCTTTTCCATCCCACATAAAGTATCTTCACGTATTGAGTATTATTTTATTCCGCATAAACAATTACACTCAGTTGTGGAGGTTTCCATTGGGTCGATCACTTGGTCGGACCATGCGCCAATTTTTCTAAAATATAATCTTGTTGACAGTTGTCGCTTAGGTCTCATGATGCGGAAACTCAATGAAAGCCTCCTGCAGGACACCTCGGTGATAGAGGATGTCCAGAGGGAGGCAAAATGTTTTTTTTCAGACTAATGATAGCCCAGAATGTGCTCCTGGAGTAATCTGGGAAACCCACAAAGCAGTAATATGAGGTATACTGATTAAGCATGGGGCAAGATTTAATAAGGAAAAGGAAGCAAAATTATCAATGATGTTGTCAAATATCCATCGGCTAGAGGCACGACACAAACATACCCTTACTATAGAAATAGAACAAGAGCTCTTAAGTACTCGTATACAAGTGATTGATTTACTCCAGTACAGAGCTAAAATGGCCCTTCAAGTAGGACGTAAATGTAGTTACGAGTCCTGTAACAAATCCGGTAGACAACTTGCGAGAGCCTTGCGTGAGCTGCATTCAACGACGTTCGTTCCTTCAATCTTAACTACTTCCCACCTGGCCAATGTACATAAACGGCCGGGTGGGCGCTCTCTCCTTCTGAGTGAACGTTCAGGAACGTCCCTCAGAAGGAGCGGGATCGCGCGTGCGCGTGCCCGCGCAGCGGTGCGATCCCGATGCGCTCGTGTCACCCGGACACGGCGCATCTCGGATCGGCAGGAGGGCTCTGTGATTGGCCCTCCTGATCACATGACAGCCGTGTCCAATCACAGCCGTCATGTGATGTAAACACAGCCGGTTGCTAGGCGATCAGCTCTCCTCTCCTCACACGGAAGTTGTCGCTGAGGAGGAGAGGAGAGGGGATCGCTGCAGCCGGCTGATGATCAGTGAGTATGAGCTGTTTTTTACAGCTTTTTACTCACTGATCACCAACCTAGTGTCAACACACATGTAAATACATACATGTAAAACACACACATGTCCCCACATAATGTAAAACACACACATGTCCCCACATAATGTAAAACACACATGTCCCCAAAACACATGTCCCCAAATAATAATAAAAGCTGTCCCCCACATATGTCCCACTAAAATCACATGTCCCAATGGTAATCTGCACACATATGTACGTGATCATCTGCACACATCTGTACATGATCATTTGCGTACATATGTCCGTGATCACACAAACCAATTATTATACACTTAACAGGATTTTTTTTATCAAAAACATGTAGCAGAATACATTTTGGCTTAAATTTATGACAAAATTCGATTTTACTGGATTTCTTTTAAAACAGAAAAAAGAAAATATTGTTTTTTTTCCAAATTTCCACTATTTTTGCGCTTATATCGCAAAAAAAAAATAATGGAATCGTGAATAAATACCACCAAAAGAAAGCTCTATTTGTGCGAACAAAATGATAAAAATTTCATTTGGGTACAGCGTAGTATGACTGAGTAATTGTCATTAAAAGTGCGAGAGCGCTGAAAGCTGAAAATTGGTCTGGGAAGGAAGGGGGCGAAAGTGCCTAGTATTGAGGTGGTTAAATACCAAGGGAGAAGAAATTAAATTACCTAAACAAATCGCTGAGGTGTTTGGGGATTTCTACTCTACTCCTCACTCTATAATGAATCTGGACGTAGCAGACTAATCGGTGATGGAGGACTATCTGGCAGCATGTGGAATGCCGAGTTTGACAACTATCACACAGGAGGAGTTGAAATCACCAATTACACGAGAAGAACTACAAACTGTAATAAGAACAGCAAAGATGGGAAAAGCACCAGGACCAGATGGTTTCACAGTTCAGTACTATAAGCTTTTATTACCCATTTTGGGGCCTTATTAAGTTAAGATGCTCAATGGTTTGGGAGATACAACTACCCTCCATTTAGAATCTTTGAAAGCCATAATTTCGGTGATACCAAAAGAAGGCAAAGATCCTAAGCAATGTGGAAGTTATAGGCCGATATCGTTATTAAATGTTGACCTGAAATTTTTCAGTAAGATCATAGCTTTAAGGTTACAACAACTGCCAACCTTGATTCACCAGGACCAGGTGGGATTCGTCCCGACAAGAGAAGCCCGAGACAATACCATCAAAGCCTTGAATTTGGTGTAAATAGCCACTTCAACTAAGACCCCATGTGTGTTCCTTGGAACTGATGCAGAGAAGGCTTTTGATCAGGTTGGCTGGGGGTTCATGTTTGCTGTTCTACGACATATAGGATTAGGAGAAAAAATGGTCAAATGGATCGCAAGTATTTATAAGGTGTCTACAGCCCAAGTCAAGGTAAACAAAGCTAAATCTCCCTCCTTTGTGATCACAAATGGGACAAGGCAGGGATGCCCACTGTCTCCCTTATTGTTTGCCCTGTCTCTTGAGCCATTTCTGTGTAGAGTCCGGCTGAATGTGGATATTCAGGGGATAATGGTGGAAGGAACACAATACAAAGTGTCAGCATATGCAGATGATATACTTTTTTCAATGACCAATCCAATGATTTCTCTCCCGAATCTCTTCAGAGAAATAGAGCTTTACAGTGTATTATCTTTTTTTAAGATAAACTTTTCTAAATCTGAAGCCAAGGGGGTAGCGGTACCGAGTGAAATGGTAAAATTATTAAGTTAAACCACAAATTTAAATGGACAGACAAGTCCCTGAGGTATTTGGGGACCTCCATTCCTGCAAACCGATCGCGTATATATGAGCTTAATTTTTTGCCATTGTTATGTAGGATGAGAAATCTGCTGGAGGGATGGCATAAGGGACTTCATTCATGGTTTGGTAGGAGTAACATAATAAAAATTAACATCTTACCAAAGTTCCTATACCTTTTTCAAGCTATACCCATTACTATCCCCAGGATATTTTTTAGAAATATCCACACACTATTCACAAAATTTATATGGGCACATAGACATCCAAGGATTAGAAGGACACTCTTGATGCTGCCAAAACAATACAGGGGGCTAGCGATCCCCAATATGTACAAATATTATCAGGCAGCCCTAGTAAGTCGAATGATTGACTGGTGCCGACATGGGGACTTAAAAATCTGGCCAAGATTAGAACAACTACAGAGTAGGGAGTTACTGCTGAGGGCACCATGGTGCTTCAGGGATCTCCCATCCATGACCAAGTCACACCCAACTATAGGACCAACTTTACGCATATGCAATAATCTTTTTGCCAAGGGTAAGCTATCCAAAAGGGATTCACTACTGGTCCCTGTTTTGGGGAACCCACAATTAATTTTAGGTTTACGGAAGGGATCCTTTGACACATTGATAAAGCGGGGATTATATCAGGCCTCGCATTTCGTAAGAGAAGGATGTTGGCCTACAGTTCAGGAACTGACAGACAGAAATGGCCATTTTCAATTAGACTTTTGGTGGGCGGTACAACTAAGACATTTTTTACATACTATGGGTCCTCCTGAATCCTTGGACCTGCTGCCATTTGAGAATTATTGTACGGAAAAAGGACTACTTTTGCATACGCTCTCTAAGATGTATGCGTTATTGGTCAAACCAACGGATAATTACCAGTTGCCTTTTTACGAAAATGGGAACTGGATTTGGGTAGGACCTTCTCGGGAGGTCAAAGTACCAACATAATACACTCCATATTTAAAACGGCGACTTGTACAAAAATGCAGGAAACAAATTATAAGATCTTTTACCATTGGTACAGTACCCCAGTTATACTTCACAAATGCTTTCCGAACATACCGGATGGTTGCTGGCACTGTCAGAGGGAACAGGGGCCCCTACTACATATTTTTTGCTCCTGTCATAGAATTAGGACATTTTGGAAAGAGATCTGGGAGATCATGCAAAAATTTAGTTATATTGAAATTCTGGAAGACCCGGCCTTCTTCTTGCAGGAAGTCCATCTTATGCCATTTATCGAATGCAGCCAAAGCCTGTATCCCCCTTACTTGGAAACAGACACAGCCTCCCACAGTGGGAATGTGGCTTAGGAAGGTAGAGGAAGTAAACTGAATGGAAGATCTAGTCTGGACATCTCAACAAAAACAAGAAATCTATAGGAAAACATGGTCGCCATGGAATCTTTTTGTTTCCTCAGAGGAAGGAAGAAATCTTATTGACGTGACCCCCATGAGATGAGAGAGGAGGACATGGGCCCTTTAGTATACCTTAAATCAGTGGTTCTTAACCCTCTAGTGCCGTGACCCCTTGATAAAATTTCCCAAGTTGTGGGGACCCCTAACAGTAAAATTATTTTCGTAGCGTGGGTTGTCAGCACCCAAGGTAAGGCAATTTGCGCTCCTAACCTATGAACATTTAGTGCTCCCCGAGTCCCTTCCACTCGTACAGTATTAAAACCCCTTATGGTACATTTTAAGATGTACCACTGTTTCTCTTTGTTCGCCTTTCTTTCCCTTTTATCTCTTTCCATCCTAATTTCTCTTTTTTTCCCCCATCCCCCTCTCTAGCCTTTCTTGTTCTTTCGCTTATTCTTTCTCTCCCTTTTCCTTTGTTCCTCCCCCTCTTTTCCTCTCCCTTCCATATATTCTCAATTTGTATTCCTTTTCTTACTCCTTGGGGGGGGGGGGGGGGGATGGGATGTGTGGCAGTGCTAGTGGGGAGTTGGGATGAGTACCAGTGCAGGTGGGGGGTGCGATCAGTGGCAGTGCTGGGGGGAGTTCTGATCAGCCAACTTAGGTGCTCTTGATCAAGGTCATCTGCTGATCTGGGAACTGTAGTGGGGACTTTTAATGGCAACTATAATCACAGGTAGTGTTACTCGCTAAGTCTCCGACTTTGTGGTGTCTCGCAGCAGTGACACCTATGCAGAAATCAGGAGATGGGTCTCCTTTAGCCCCACCCACTTCACATTCCTCATCAGTCAGCTGACCTCTAGTCTCTGCCCCCCAGCCATGCCGTAACTGAATGGGCGACTGCAAAGAGGCTTAGTGGGCGGCCATGGGCTCCAGGAACAGCCCAGCTGAATGCTGCCCCGAAAAGGTTGGGAGAGCGGTGCAGGATTCATTAACAGCCCAGGATTTGGTGACCCCTGACAAATCGTCATTCGACCCCTGAGGGGGTCCCGACCCCCAGGTTGAGAACCACTGCCTTAAATTGAAAGGAGGGTTGCTTATATACAGGTGATGTATGTCAATTATGGAAGAGGCTGTTTATTTTCCTTTGTTAAAAAAGAAATAAAGAATTGAAAAAAAAAAGCTAGACAATAGCTGCCTTCTTTCCTTTAACTTTCCATTTTGTATGAAATGTGTCTTCAATACACTTTATCTCCTTTAATAAGCCCAGGCAAATCAAAAAAGTTAGCAAATTTAACTTTCCACCAATTTACATTTTTTTTGCAGTCTAGCAAAATGATAGAGTTAGGCCAAAATCCAAACTTCTGTGCAGCTCTTAGAATCAGACTTGAGAAACCATGTGTGTAGTGGTAATTCTTTCCTTGATCTGCAGTATCACATTATTTTAGATGTCTTATTAAACTTCTGCGGCTTTGATGCCTTAAAAGGATGGTGACACTGAGGTGTTTGCATCCCTTATCTTGCACAAAAGATACAGTATTAATAGCTCAACGGGCAGAAGAATGTCATCCTCCCTATTACCAGTGTCATTGTTGAAGTAATGCGGACCATCAAAACTCTGCAGTAGTTATTTTCTCTCCCTCAGTCTGCTAGGAGAAGTGACCCAGCACACAGCAGGTGAGTGGTACCCAACTGTTAGATCCTTATAACATCTACCAGGTTTTCAGATGTCTCCTGTTCAAGAACTGATTATTTGAAACAAAAGCAGCTTTCAATATTTCACTTTTATGGAGTATACTTAATTTTGCTCTTGCGTTAAAGTGACATTAAACTCTAGTTTTAAAAAAAAATAATTCTTAACTGAAAAATGTATCTTGCACTGCTCTCAACCTCCTCCAAATCTCCAAATTCCTTTTTCTTCCTTTTAATTTTTTCTGCAGAGGGTGGCCAAATTCATTCTTCTTCTCTTAGCCACCATCTCTTGCTTACTCCAAAATTGATTAGGGACTATGGGGTTTGTTTTGTGCATAGAGTAGTGCACATGATCACAATTAATGCTCACTGCTCATTCCAAACAATACAGAAAGCTAGAGCAGTTACTCGAATTTTAGTTCACCGATTAGATCAGCGATACATAGAATTTTACTTCATTACAAATTTTATTATTGTGCCAGTTTTTATTTGTACTGTATTTCATACTGTCTCCTTTGCTTGATCAAATAAACTTGAATAATTTGGGATATGGTACCATATTATGAAAATAAACCAGGTAGCAATTTTGGTTTTGCTCACCCAACCACCAAAACTTTATTTATGAGATTCGTACATTTACTGTTTTAATATACTATACAAGCTATAAATAAGCTGGGGCTAGCTTATCCTCTCACCAGTATGCATATTGTGGTACAATAGATAATCTGGCAAAAAAATTCAATATGATCATTGAGCCAAATCAGATAGCTGCTATGATATATTCAATACCTGAAGCTATTTTTGTGCAGAGTGTTCCATACATACAGAATATAAAGTACTACGTTAATTTATTGCATGCTATAAAGCAACATTAGTCATGTTAAATGTTTCCAAGAATAAAAGAACAAGTACAATGTAACATTGTTTTAACTTTAATATGTTGCAATAATATTTCAAGTACAACAGAGGTAAGATGTGCCAGGCCAATAAAAAATACATTGCTGCTTCTTAAACATTAAAAAGATAACTAAAGTAATATTAGGTATAATTTTTCTCAATTTTTTCTCAAGACACAGCAGAAACCACCCTATGGCACTGGAATTCATAGTCTGCCTATCTAGTCTGTGTCTTAGTCTCTAGAAGTTTCTAATCTGTCATGCAAGTGGAAGAAGGGGATGCCTAACCTGCCTCTAGCCTATGCTGCTTTTTAAGCCCTGAGCTGAAACTAACTGTAGAATCCCAAACCAGAAGGGACAGGGTTAACTAAAGTAACCAAATCTGCATATAAAATGTATTGCAATAAACAGGCTTCCCTTCTAATATACTGGAAGGTGACCACTACATACATACAGTAGCACAAACCTATTTATCTGGCAATGTGCATGTGAGATAATAACAATAGGAAAGAGATAAGGCTTTTCACCATGATTTTAAAACACACTTAAAAAGCTTTAGGCAGCTGCAGTTAAACTATTATAAAATAGAAATACTTGCCTAATAGTCTCTGCTTCTGGTCAGGGTGAAATACTGCCGCTCTCTGCTACTTTGTCTATAATATAGCTATGTAGCAAAATTCCACCATATTTCGATTTTAGAGTAAAGCTGAGTATACACACATAGATTATTTTCATTCAACCTAAGATTCCCCCATATACTCAATATAGGGTGTGGGGGTTATGCGTGGCTGTGGTTCACAGGGATCAAGCAACACACATTTTCCTTAAGAGTACTTTCACACTGAGGCACTTGAAAACTGCCCCTAAAACGCCGGCGCCTTTTGCGGCTCTCTGAGGCGCTTTTCAAGCACTTTTGAGGCATTAGTGGGGTGCTTTTTTGAAGGCTTTTTTGAAGGTCTTTGACTCAAAAGAACCAGTTTGAGGCGCTTTTGAATTGCTTTTCATGAGCTTTTCAGGCGCTTTTCAAGCACCCATTCATTTCAATGGAGAGGGGCACTTTATTTAGTGCTCCAAAGATGCTGCTTGCTGGAGTTTTTTCACCGCCCCGCCACCACACCACCCCAGTGTGAAAGTATTCATTGATTGTAATGGAAATTGGTTTTTGAGAGCTTTTCAGGTGCTTTTTTTTAGCGCTAAAGGGCCTGAAAAGCACCTCAGTGTGAAAGGGGCCTAAAGCTTTCCTTTATTGTGCCTGGTAATCAGCAGCAGTAAAATGGTTAAACATTTTTCCAGAATCAACATTAGCAACTAGGAACTTATCCATATCAAACATAAGGCAGTTTTAGTAGCAAAGTAGGCATACAGTGATTACATTCAGTAGGTTGCAAGAGGCTTGCTGGGAGGGATGATCCACTGTCCCACTGGTGTGCAGGTATGGACCGGATCGGATGGGTTCCAGTCCTTAGACAGTCCCTTCTCCACAGGTACCTGTCCCTAAGCTTGGCCTATCTCTCCTTAATAAGCAGGTCTCTGTCCCTACCTACTTTCCCCACACTGCTCACCAAATGGCACAGCAGAGGCTTTGTATGACAATATTCTCTATGTAAAATGGCCACCCAAATTTAGAGAGAGCTCTGTTTCCAATGAGACACAGGCTCCCCCAAGATGGCGTCTGGAGTCCATGGCAGAGGACACGCTGGTGCGATACCTGACTTCCCGTAGAAGACAGAACACATAATTCCAGTTAAAAAGGCGCTTCAGTCAGATGTGCAAAAATAAAAAGTCAGCAGCTGCAAAAGCTGTAACTGCTAACTATGAAAAAGAGACACTCACCTGTCCAGGGATCCAGTGCCAGCCTCACCCGAGCCGGTTTCTTCACGGGTCCCCAGCACCAGTATGTTTACTGTGATGGGGATGACGTCACTCCTATGCATGCAAAGCATGTCTCTTCTGCATTAAAAATTCTGCCCATTCGCCCATTTTATTACTTAGCCTAAAGTTCCACCTTAAAGTGATTGTAAATTCTCATTTTTTTTTGTTTTAAATAACAAATATGTTATACTTACCTGCCCTGTTGCAGTGAATTTGCAAAGAGCAGCCCGGATCCTCCTCTTCTCGGGTCCCTCTTCTGTGCTCCTGGCCCCTCCCTCCTGTTGCGTGTCCCCACAGCAAGCAGCTTGCTATGGGGGCACCCGAGCCGAGTCACAGCTCCCTGTGTCCATTCAGACACGGAGCTGCCATTTAGCCCTGCCCTTTTCTCTCCTGATTGGCCAACTGATTTTGATTGACAGCTGTGGGAGCCAATGGCGCCGCTGCTGTGTCTCAGCCAATCAGGAGGAGAGTCCCAGATGGCCGAGGGACTCGTGGACATCGCTGGACAGAGATGGGGTTCAGGTAAGTATTAGGGGGTGCTGGGGAGGCTGCTATACACAAGGTTTTTATCTTAATGCAAGGAATGCCTGCTCGCTGCCTGTGCCGCAGGATCAGGTACCTAGTACATGATCCTGCACTTCTGGGTCTGATTAGACACAGCAGGCGCCAATCAGTGGGTCCGGCGGACTCGATGTCTGCCGGGACCTGACGATCATTCGGGACACAAGCAGAACGGCAGTCTGCCTATGTCTGCCCTAGTACAAGCACCTCCCACACAGTAACCAAGCACAGGTTAGGCACACATTTAACCCCTTGATCACCCCTGATGTTAACCCCTTCCCAGCCAGTGTCATTAGTACAGTGACAGTGCATATTTTTAGCAGTGATCACTGTATTAGTGTCACTGGTTCCCAAAAAAGTATCAAAAGTTTCACTTAGTGTCCGATTTGTCCGCAGCAATGTTGCAGTCCCACTATAAGTTGCTGATCACTGCCATTACTAGTATAAATAAATAAATAAATAAAAATTCCATAAATATATCCCATAGTTTGTAGACGCTAAAACTTTGGCGCAAACTAATTAATATAGGCTTATTGGGATTTTTTTACCAAAAATATGTAGCAGAATACATATTGGCCTAAATATAAAGAAATTAGATTTTTTCATGGGATGTGTTAGATAGCAGAAAGTAAAATATATATATATTTTTTAAACTTGTTGTTCTGTTTTTGTTTATAGCGCAACAAATAAAAAACGCAGAAGTGATCAAATCCCACCAAAAAAAAAAGGTCTATTTGTGGGGAAAGAAAAGATATAAATTTTATTTGGGTACCGTGTTGCACGGCCGCGCAATTGTCAGTTAAAATATTGCAGTGCTGTATCGCAAAAAATGGCCTGGTCACGAAGAGGGTAAACCTTTCAGAGCTGAAGTGGTGAAAAGTGAGAACTACACCCAGAAATCTCACTATAGGAAAACAATGTGAGATAAATACCCTGTTAGATAGAGATGGAGGGATCTCCTATTGCCACTATTGTATTCTGACAGCTGTAGCTGGCACCTATCAGAATTCCCAAACACTGACTGCATCTGAT
Source organism: Lithobates septentrionalis (assembly GCA_037952835.1). NCBI lineage: Eukaryota > Metazoa > Chordata > Amphibia > Anura > Ranidae > Lithobates > Lithobates septentrionalis. The sequence goes on from JBBDGP010000998.1 coordinate 5,778,095, forward strand.
TGGATGAAGCCACTGTTCCGTTGACAATTTTCCACCTGGCTGCTTGTCGGGGTGGGAGGTGGCTGGCAGGACCACCCACATTGTGAATTATGGTCTGTTTATCATCCATAATACCCATGAACATTTGACTGATTACTTTGATGGGGAACAATACTATTTATTCTTCTTTGAAAATAGCAACATAAAAATTGTATTCAAATAGTACATTAACCTATATATCACATAAAGCTGTGATAGTTGTGAAGGAAAGAAGTAAAGGGGATTTAAGGTGGACTTTGCCTCCAAAAAGATGAACAGTTGGGAGGTGCGTGTAGGCAGTTTATTGGATCACACTGGTATTTAGGGCATCTACTATATTTATATTTCATGATCAGTATTTTTAAGCTATGCTATGTTTGGAATCTTTTCCTGCAGTGAATAATCTTTGTGCATGGGCATGTATATATGCTGAATGTGTGTTTAACGTTTCTTTGAATAGGGTTTGACCTTTAAAAGAGTAATAACTGTACAATATCACACAGAGGTGATGGAATTACTCATTTAGAGTAGTATTTGTATTAGGAATATTTTAATGAGACATTCAGGGGATCATTTATTAAAGAGTATTATTTAACTGACCACAGCTATCGTATGTTTCCTTTCAAAACCCTTTTAGAGGATAAAATGTTCTCATAGCCTGAATTCCTGTTTGCCTCTGTTTTATACTGTATATCTGTAAAGCAGGACAAAAAAGAAACACTTTATGGAATAAACTGCTCTCGCCTTAGTACCTCCTGGCTCTAATGTGCACTGTTTACCTGAAGACAACAAAACCACCCCAACTTTAGGCACCCCCAGCGTAGGGTGACCACGTGTCCCAGATTGCCCGGAACTGTCCCGCATGTTGCAGGCCTGTCGTGGGTCCCGGGCGCCCTCAATACAGTGTCCTAGAATGAAACTGACACAGCCAACGCCCCCCCAGGCCAATCTGATGCTCCCAAAAAAGGCCACCACATCACCTCACTGACAGTACTCGTCCTGGCCGGGAATGTCTGGAGAGGTACAATCCCCTGACTCCTTGTGATTGGAGAAATCATAAATCCTGCCTCTGATGTGTATGTTCCTGGGGATGGTGGCATTTTTTCCATTGTGTTGGTGTCTTCTGAGCCTGTCCATACATTTTTACCTGTTGTGTACCACCACCAGCTCTATTTGACCATTCTAGATTTTTAATACTAATTTCAGGATACCGATCAATCACAAAGTCTATCCGTGTACAGTTGTGCTTCAGAGCAAGTTTGACTATGTACTGCAGTATTATCTCGGCTAGCTTTCCGAAGGTACTTGGTATGGACCAAATGGCTTGAATAACTGCTATGCCATCAAAGAGAATAGCTCCATCAGCCAGAACTTTGTCAACTTAACAGTCTCAACATTTGGTATCCAATAGATCGAGAATTCCCAAAGAGGACAGAATTTCGCACGGGTCTATCCTTCTACTTTTACCTATGACAAGTAGTCTGGAGAATAGCTTCTTGTTGGCACTCAGAATCACTTCCTTGCCTGCTGCAGATTTCTTTTTTGTCTTTGCTTGGTCACTAAAGGTCTTCAATTTTTGTGTTTTGATGGGAGAAAATATGTTAACTGATGGTGATAACAGTCTTTGGTTCATAAACTCTTTGACAGCGTTTTTCTTCTTTTCTGAAGCTGCGAGCAAATCTCTTCTTCAGCTGCAATATAATAATTTACTGTTCTTCTGAGGTCCCAGTAACTGTTGTAGTACACTTTGTCAAAAACCTGGTGTACTGTCTGTAACAGGACTTGTGGTATCACACCTCCAGGGACACACAGTCTTTGTCTTGAATATGTACAAGAACGCTAGTGTTTTCCTTCATCTCAGCAGTTTTCAGCAACTGGCCTTCAAAAAAAAAATGATGAAATTAATTTGTAAATAAAAACATTGAGTAAAACTGTTAACAGTTATTTTGAGTGTTCTGGCTGTAGGTGTATGCAAAACAATGCAAATCTAAATGATGGAATTGCTATTGAAAGTTAGCTATGGTACCCATGGCATAAAATGCATAAAATAAAGTTCAATCATACGTGTGTGTGTACTTTGTTTTTACCTACCTGCAAACAACGTTTCTGCCTGGGAACGTTTCCTTCTGGCGTTTGCCTGCCACAGTAATGTACTTGTCCGTTTTCTTACAAAATATACACAATGCAGGAAGCACTGGACCTGCACAAACTACTGTCAGGCCCGTTCTGGACCTAAGTTTCTTTGTTGGACATTCAATTGTTGAAGTACTACTACCCGATGACACAGATTGGCCTTTGTGATCATTATCAGCTTTAGGATGCTGTGTAAGCCGTTTCTCTGCTGCATCCAAGCGTTTTTTGTCAATGAAACACCTGTAGTAAGTGGAGTGGGTGTACCCTTCGGGAACATTGCTAAATTCGATTTCTGGACAATGCTTGTATGTTTCTGCTATTCTCTGACTCTCGCCCTGCAAGCCAAGCCACCGTTTGACGCTGTTTCTGAACGTATCCCACAGTGTGCGGGTAAAATCCTATCTTTCTTTATGGATGTCAGATGCATATAGCATTGTTTATATACTGTATCCTTTTTACGGAGTTTTGAAGGAGGTCTCGCCGTAATTTCCTCCTCTTCGCTACTCGATATTGATGACAAGGGCGCAGACATCTTTGACTTATGTTTACATGTGGTTCCAAAAATCGGACACCTCATTGGTCTAGCAGGAAGCGCTTGATGATTGCTCCGCGAAGCCTCATCACTCATTATCAAAATATGAGTAGCATGGCCCCATAAGGGACTGCTTGCAATTACTTTCTCATCTGCACGGCCATGACCTGGTGAACATTCCAACCCACCTGACACTCTGGGTTCAGACATCCTTATATCACTGTAGAGTAATAAATCAGACAACTCTGTGTGTTTATGTTTTGAGAATATTTACTTGAACCACTTAAAGGAGATGTCACAAAAAAGAGGTAATAGATCTGCTGTGTTTTAGGCAACAGTGCCAACTCAGCAAAGGAATCCCTCTGAAAGACACAAGGCAAAATATTAACAAATGACAATATGATATACACACTTCCTTAAAGAAATAATGCTACCCCCTAAAAGGATGTTCCAGCTAACAGATTATACTGACACTCTGCAGAAGATGGAACCTGGCCAGCCTATACTGCTATCCTAAGGACAGAGAGCAGGTCTAGAAGTGATAATATAACGGCCCTTGTATCAACAATAGCATCAATGTCCCTATTTCAGATCCGATGGTCTTCACCGGCATGTAGGATTTTGTTAACCAGGGACGGACTGACCATTGAGCCACTCGGGCACTGCCCGAGGGCCCTGGGCCACTAGGGGGCCCCATCAAGGTTGCCAGCCTCAGTAAAACCAGGGACAGCATGTAAAAATCTGTGTTTTTTTACATCTGTCTCTGAAATGTCCCTTACCGACATCCTTTTGGTCTAAAAAACCCTGAGATTATAGCTGCCCCACCTCTCCTGTACCTTCTCAGCCAATAGAAACATGTCTGTGTATACTGTGTGTACATGTATGTGTATACTGTGTGATTTTATACTGTGTGTGTGTATACTGTGTGGCCCCATAATCTCTGATTGCCTGGGGGCCCCATAATCTCCTATTGCCCTTGGGCCCCATGAGTTGTCAGTCCGCCCCTGTCGTTAACTGTAATCCGATTAGGTGTATTGCTACATCCTCCCCCACGTGAAAGTCTTTGGTCCCTAAAGACAGAGCACCACCTGTGTAATCACTTTACTGCATCACGAAAGCTAAACAATTAACCATCTAACAAACTAGAAGTTGCAACAGCTAATAACTGACCTAATGAAGGGTCTTCTGATAGCAACTTATATACATCAACAGGAGAAGTCATGTTAATTTTTATGGCAGGCCAATAATAAGTTAGTGGCCCACCCAGTAGTGTCAGGGGTGGATCAAGGTCATCCTTTACTAAAGATTCTGTAAAGAGGCAAGTGCTTGACTGGAACGTTGAGTAGTGGGTAAAAGTTCATCAAAATTTTCTCCAAGAGTATCATAAGTCAATCTTTTTGGGGGGACATATCCTCTGTCTCAACCAGGAATGTATGTCTTCTAATGACTCTGGTTCCTGTTCTGCTTCCCAAAAACTGCATCCAGCTTCCGGTTCATGTTCTACTTTGGTCTCATGCTCTACTTCGGGCCCCGGTTCTACTTCAGGCTCTAACCCCTGTTCAGGGACTGTCTCTCTCCATGCAGTGTTAGTAGGAGGGATGAGAGCATCAGTCACATTAGACACTTTGCAGGGTTCCAGCTTGACTTCCTCATTTCCCCTAGCTGTGTAAGGAACCACCACCTCAGTGTCAGGCGGATGGGAACCTGTCCCTGGACAGCCTTCTTCTCCAGCATCAGGAACGATGTAATCATCTTCCAAAGAGGGAACCCACAGCCAATCTAAAGTTAACTCCTCATCATCACTTTCCTCTTCCTAAAGTACAGGTGGACAGGTTTTCCTGACCCTAGGCCTCAACGTTGGGGACTGATATGTCCCTGGGCAAGGGGTTGGGGGTAGTCGAACAGCCTCTGAAATGGGAAGCAAATGGTTTTGATGCCAAGTCTTGAGAGGGCTAGTCTTCCCTTCAGGCTGAATCTGATACACTGGGAGTCCAGGTAGTCATTTGCAAACAATGTAGGGTTGGGAACGCTATCAATCAGCCATCTTATGTTTTCCTGGCACCCCTAGATTAAGCAACAACACTCGATCTCCAGGTTGTAGATCTTGAACCCTCACTCTAAGATCAAAGTTTTCTTGTTCATTTGTTCTCTGATGTAGAGGCCTCCTTGGTTTTCTCATAAGCCATCTTTAAGTTCTTCTGGAGTCTGTCGATATATCCCCTATAAGAAGCTTGGGAGGTGTAATCTACTGATGTTCCGAAAGCCAGATCCACAGGTAGGCGAGCTTCTCTCCCAAACATTAATCTGCAAGGGGAGTATCCAGTAGAATCATTCAAAGTACTATTGTAGGCATGAACTATTGCAGCGATATGGTCTCCCCAATGCTGTTTCTTCTCTAATGGGAGGGTTCCTAACATGTTTAACAGGGTGCGGTTAAAAATGTTCAGGTTGTGGGTCCCCTTGGGGATGGTAAGGAGTTGTCTTGGATTTCTTTATGTTTAAGAGTTCACATAGTATTCTGATCAGCTTGCTCTCAAAGTCCCGACCTTGATCTGAATGTAGGCACTGAGGCAACCCGTAATGGACGAAGAACTTCTCCACTAGCGTCTTGGCCACCGTACTAGCTTGTTGATCCTTAGTGGGGAAAGCCTGAGCATATCGGGTGAAATTACCTGTCACAACCAGGACATTACTTCTTCCACTCAGATCAGGTTCCAAGCACAAGAAATCAATGCACACCAACTTCATTGGCCCTTGATTTTGTAGATGGCCCATTGGGGCTGCCCTGCCTGGTAAAGTTTTTCTCTGGATACACCTGGCACAAGAGCGGCAATAGCTTTCCAGCTCCGTTCTCATGGATAGCCTGTAAAGATAGATCCCTGACCAGCTTGAAAGTTTTATCTGGGCCTAAGTGACCATGATCATCATGGAGAGCGGTTAGCACAGTTAGACAGGGAGGAATAGCTGGCTCGCAGCTTCCACTTCTTCAGAGGGACCTCTTCAATATATAATCCCCTCTTCCAGCCTCATTCGCTCCCATTCTGTATGAATCACCTTGGCCCAGTCGATGGGGCTATTTATCAATATCTGAAGGTCTTGGGCAGACAACGATTTCCTTAGTAGATTCCCTAATTGATCTTCCGGTTGATCACGTCTCATGTCCTCCTTAGTCAGCTGAGGCAGTTCTTGGCTACATACTTGGGTCAAATTACAGTCGTATTTCGGTACTCCCGCAGGGGTGACTCCCGCTGCTTCAGCCCCTGTGGCTCCTCTGTGTTTATATTGCACTCCCTGACACACAGCCTGTACTCCTTTAGAGGTAAATAGACCCAACTCTTCTGACCATTCTGGATGGAGCTAGGCCTTCGGGAGAGAGCGTCAGCATCTCTATTCCCCATTCCTGGTCGATATTTCAAACTGTATTGAAACTCGGATAGGGCGGCTAACCACTGATGTCCAGTGGTGTCCAGCTTGGTAGTGGATAGTAAATAAGTCAGGGGGTTGTTGTCAGTCTTGACCACAAAGGTGGCCCCGTACAGATAGTCACATATCTACCACAGCCCACTTGAGAGCCAAGAACTCTAACTTGTGCACAGGATAGTTCTTCTCCGGGGGGTGAGACTGCGACTCAAGTAGGCCACTGGGCAAAGTCTTCCCTCCAACTCTTGGTACAACACCCCACCAATGCCATCTTTGCTGGCATCCACATGTAGTTCATACAGTCAGGTCCATAAATATTGGGACATCGACACAATTCTAATCTTTTTGGCTCTATACACCACCAAAATGGATTTGAAATGAAACAAACAAGATGTGCTTTAACTGCAGACTTTCAGCTTTAATTTGAGGGTATTTACATCCAAATCAGGTGAACGGTGTAGGAATTACAACAGTTTGTATATGTGCCTCCCACTTTTTAAGGAACCAAAAGTAATGGGACAGATTAACAATCGTCCATCAAACTTTCACTTTTTAATACTTGGTTGCAAATCCTTTGCAGTCAATTACAGCCTGAATTCTGGAATGCATAGACATCACCAGACGCTGGGTTTCATCCCTGGTGATGCTCTGCCAGGCCTCTACTGCAACTGTCTTCAGTTCCTGCTTGTACTTGGGGCATTTTTCCTTCAGTTTTGTCTTCAACAAGTGAAATGCATGCTCAATCGGATTCAGGTCAGGTGATTGACTTGGCCATTGCATAACATTCCACTTTTTTCCCTTAAAAAACTCTTTGGTTGCTTTCACAGTATGCTTCGGGTCATTGTCCATCTGCACTGTGAAGCGCCGTCCAATGAGTTCTGAAGCATTTTGCTGAATATGAGCAGACAATATTGCCCGAAACACTTCAGAATTCATCCTGCTGCTTTTGTCAGCAGTCACATTATCAATAAATACAAGAGAATCAGTTCCATTGGCAGCCATACATGCCCACGCCATGACACTACCACCACCATGCTTCACTGATGAGGTGGTATGCTTTGGATCATGAGCAGTTCCTTTCCTTCTCCATACTCTTCCCTTCCCATCACTCTGGTACAAGTTGATCTTGGTCTCATCTGTCCATAGGATGTTGTTCAACTGTGAAGGCTTTTTTAGATGTTGTTTGGCAAACTCTAATCTGGCCTTCCTGTTTTTGAGGCTCACCAATGGTTTACATCTTGTGGTGAACCCTCTGTATTCTTTTGTAGGTGAAGTCTTCTCTTGATTGTTGACTTTGACACACATACACCTACCTCCTCGAGAGTGTTCTTGATCTGGCCAACTGTTGTGAAGGGTGTTTTCTTCACCAGGGAAAGAATTCTTTGGTCATCCGCCACAGTTGTTTTCCATGGTCTTCCGGGTCTTTTAGTGTTGCTGAGCTCACCGGTGCATTCTTTCTTTTTAAGGATGTTCCAAACAGTTGATTTGGCCACACCTAATGTTTTTGCTATCTCTCTGATGGGTTTGTTTTGTTTTTTCAGCCTAGTGATGGCTTGCTTCACTGATAGTGACAGCTCTTTGGATCTCATATTGAGAGTTGACAGCAACAGATTCCAAATGCAAATAGCACACTTGAAATTAACTCTGGACCTGTTATCTGCTCCTTGTAAATGGGATAATGAGGGAATAACACACACCTGGCCATTGAACAGCTAAGCAGCCAATTGTCCCATTACTTTTGTTCCCTTAAAAAGTGGGAGGCACATATACAAACTGTTGTAATTCCTACACCGTTCACCTGATTTAGATGTAAATACCCTCAAATTAAAGCTGAAAGTCTGCAGTTAAGGCACATCTTGTTTGTTTAATTTCAAATCCATTGTGGTGGTGTATAGAGCCAAAAAGATTAGAATTGTGTCAATGTCCCAATATTTATGGACCTGACTGTATGGTTTTGAGGGATCAGCGTAGGCCAACACCGGTGCTTAAACCAGGCTCTCCTTCAACCTCTCGAAGGACCTTTCACACTTCACTGTCCATTGTTCCTGAATAGATTCCAGAGGCTTCCTGGGGCCTCCTCTCTGGGTTTTCTGCTGTTCCCCTTCCGTTTGCTTCTGTAACAGCTCATTCAACGGCCGAGCAATCTGCAAGAAGTTCTTCACAAATTTTCCATAGTAAGAGCAGAAGCCCAAGAACGACCTCAATTCGGTGACAGTAGTTGGACGAGGCCAGGAAGTGACCGCCTCCAGCTTTTGAGCATCAGTTGCTATCCCTTCGGCAGACACCACGTGCCTTATGTATGTGACTGAAGTCTGGTAGAACTGGCACTTCTCTAATGACAGCTTCAACCTCTCGTCATGTAGTCGCTGGAAAACTTTCTCCAACTGGGCCTCATGCTCTTCCAATGTTCAACCAAACACGATGATGTCATCGAGGTAAACTAATACTTTCACCAAGTTCATATAACCCACAGTGTGCTCCATCAGTCGCTGGAAAGTGGCATGAGCCCCACCTAATCCCTGTGGCATTTGATCAAACTCGAAAAACCCCAGTGTGCTAATAAAAGCCATCTTCTCTCGGTCTGGGTGCATGGGAATCTGGTAGTACCTGCTCTTCGGATCCAACACACTGAACCATTTGGCCCCTGATAAACATTGTAAGGATTATTCTATGCGAGGGGTCGTGTATTGATCTGGGGTTGTCCTTCGGTTCAAGGTTCGGTAATTGATATACATCCGAAGGGACACATTCTTCTTACTTACCACAATCGGAGGCCCTTTCTCCAGGCTGCAGCACCCTCTCTTGGATGTCTAGTCACCACAATCTTCCCACTCTTTTCGCAGGTGCCTTCTTTTCTTGCAACAACCTGTGAAATGCCTGCCTCAACTGAGGATCCACGGTAGTGCCTTCCAAGGCCAGGGGAGTGGGTAGTCTCCTCACCAAGTTGGTGTTGGTGCCTATCAATAGGGAATTTCTGCCAGCCCCAAGAAGTCAGGGGCATACGACAGCCAATGTGTCAAAGGTCTCTGGTTTTCCTGCTAGAGCAGAGTCGAAGGTTATCTTGATGGGTATGTAGCCATCATTGGGGCACTTCTGGGTCCCGATGGGCCAAATCGATAGCTCCTCGAGCTTGCACAAAGGAATATGCTTTAAGTACTTGTGGTAAAAGTCTCGAAATGGCAGTGTCACCTGGGCTCCAGTATCCAGCAAGGCTTGTGTATAGATGCTCTCTACCTGTATCGATATGGGGGAAGGCACCGCTAATTTCTTGGGTAGGTTTCTCACAGGCGACTCTATGGTTTGTGCCCTAACCAACCTCTTTGGAGGCAGCGGAGTTGGTTTAAAGGGGTTGTAAAGGTTTGTGTTTTTTCACCTTAATGCATCCTATGTCAGTGACCAGCCCCCCAGCTTCCCCATTTTACATACTTGAACCCTCGAACTTGTCCCACGGGGGCGCACCATCTCTCTGCTAGCGGGTTCTCGACTGTTGATTGGATAGATTGATAGCGGCGCAGCCATTGGCTCCCGCTGCTGTCAATCAAATCCAATGACGCGACCGCCGGGGGGCGGGGCCGAGTCCTGCATGCGGGGGCGTCTATGGAGCATGCCTGCAAGGTAACCCCCCGGGAGAGTGCTTCTCCCAGGGGGTTATCTGATGCGGGGAGGAGTTGAGAGAGCCGCCGAGGGACCCCAGAAGATGAGGTTTGGGGCTACTCTGTGCAAAAAGAGCTGCACAGTGGAGGTAAGTATGATATGTTTGTTTTTGTTTTTTTTTAAAAAGAACCTTTAGTGTCACTTTAGCTAATCGTTTAGCAAAGTGTGCATTGATTTCCTGTTCCCATCTTCCATTCTCTGAGGATTTTATTTCTGTGGCTCGCTTAGGTACTGAAGGGTTAGAGGGGACTGGTGGCTTGCATCCCCCTTTCTCTTTCTCTTTGTCTCTCTTCTTGTCTCTTTTCTTGTCTTTGGAGCGCACTTTTTCATTGGGACTCTCAACTAGCTCCTTCACTGAGGTCCCTTGAAGTTTCCCGCTAGCTTTGGGGAAAGCAGTTTTGTAAGGCTCTTAGGACTTCGCTGAGTAGTTGAGGGCTAATGCCAGACTTGGGGCACTTAGCTCGGAAATGTCCAACCTCTCCGCATCCATAACATCACTTTTCTCGCTCCTGGTACAGTTTTTGTTCACTTGGATGAGTCCCTTGCTCCTGGACCTTTGCTTGGGTCTCTATCACTCGCATCAGAGCATGATACATTTAAGTTTGATATAAAGAAAAAAGAACTTTTGCGCTAACCAGACAAATTAGATAAAATGAAATATTAGGTGCAGCTGCTAGTGTTAGTCAAAAAAATACAAAAGACCCTAATACAATACATATATAGTGACAAGCGCGCATCCTGACACAGTGTGTATTATACAGTGTGTGAAAATCCTTAGTGTTTTGAACCCTATAGGTGTGATATTGAATAATAAATATCCAAAATAATTTATGTGAAAAAAACTTATTGAAGAATTTGTTATAGTTCCGCTAAATATTGAATTACCATGCTCCAAACAATATTGTGAAAATAATAAAGTAAAAAATGTTGGTATAGTGACACCAGCCACAATGTTGCAAAAAGACTCTTTGGTCAGCAACAATGTAGTATTCACTCCACACCTCAAAAATAGTGCTAGAAAAAAATAGTCTGTCAGTGAGAACTTCTTCCCCCTGAATATCCTGTGTAAGGATTTAAACAATAAAAAAATATGTATTCAAACTCAGTCCTCATAGAAACATATATTATGCTGATGATGAAATAAATCTTCTACTGGAATACAGCGATGATCTTCCTATTCAGAAAATATAGCAGAAGAGGCCGCTTACCGGATCAGATGGATCTCTGGTTAGGGAGATCAAACAAGCTTGTTGCATTAGCCTGCCGGCTTCCCTGATTATCACCTGGATGTCAGTTGTAGGATCTTCATCCACTTTACCCAATCCACAGAACAGGTATCCTCTGTTTTTGGTACACAGGATTTCCACAACTCCAGAATGATTTTAAATCTTTGAATTATCCATAGTATAGCCAAACACCTCAGTGGGAACAAAGTGGGGGAAACTCCATAGTGCAGATGTGTATTTCAAAAAATGTATTTTAAAAAACGAAAAAAACGTGATGTCAGGGTAAAAATGTGTCGCCATTCCAATTCGCAATTTTGAAGCATGACATGTTGGGTATCAATTTACTTGGCGTAACATTATCTTTCACAATATAAAAAAAATGGGCTAACTTAAGTGTTGTCTTATTTTTTAATTCAAAAAAGTGTATTTTTTCCAAAAACGTGCGCTTGTAAGACCACTGTGCAAATACGGTGTGACAGAAAGTATTGCAACGACCACTAGCATTTCTTCAAATTTTCCACCAACAAATGTGTGTTGTCAGAATGTGTGTACACAAGTCTGTCGGACAAAAGTCCAAAGTACAAACAGGCATGCTCGGAAGCAAGGACGAGCCAGAAGTGGTTAGTCTTGTAAACTAGCATTTGTAATGGAAAATTAACATTCGTGACGTGGCAATTTATAAAATCTCCAAATGCAGCACACAATTCTTTTCTTCTTTAATGGGATAATAATGAATCTGCTTTACTGGTGATACTGATGGAGTTATTGCAAACAAATTTTCAAAGGCATTTTTTTTCTAGTGATATCAAAAATAATATTATTATGTTTTTTTGTTTTTTTTATTTGTGCAAGTTACCACAACACCATTATCCCGTAGTTTTTAAGAACAAAGATACAACTATGTTGGTGTCCCTTGTTAATTTTACACTGTATTTTTTAAAATGTAACTGCCTACTCCCAAACTGTCATTTGAAGTAAAACACATAGCCAAGTATTATTCTACACAATTTTTTTAATGTGCATTAAAAAAAATTAGACATGCTATCTGCCAATAGAACTTAACCAAAAAAGTGCATTCTATGCATCCAAAAACATAGAAAATATACCAAATCAAATCATTACTCAACCCAAAAAATAATGTCAAAGCAATAACTCCAAGGCCAATAATAAATAACACGTTATCTCCTCCAATTCTGCAACATGGCTGGTTGACGAACGGCCATTCAGAAACTAACTGAAAAGCACGAAATGAAAAACGCGAACTGAAAAGCGCGAATCAACACTCACCAAACTTCTACTAACATGGAATTAGCAGAAGGAGCCCAAAGGGTGGCGCTATAGAGCTGAAAAAGCACGTAGTACGTCTAGTAAGTCACTATGTTCGTAATTGTTTGGCAACATTTGTGTAGATGTTTGTATGCAAGACAAGTTGGAACCAACAACCTTCAGACAAAATTCCACGGTTTTGTTTTTGGAAAGTCCGATCGTGTGTACAAGGCATTACAGTCATGGTCAGTACGCAGTGTGCACCCTTACATTGGCGCTCAGTACTCAGTGTGCATTTTTACATTCGTGGTCAGTACTCAGTTTGCACTTTTACATTGGTGGTCAGTACTCAGTGTGCACTTTTACATTGGTGGTCAGTACTCAGTGTGCACTTTTACATTGGTGGTCAGTACTCAGTGTGCACCCTTACATTGGTGGTCAGTACTCAGTGTGCACCCTTACATTGGTAGTCAGTACTCAGTGTGCACCCTTTTATTGGTGGTCAGTACTCAGTGGGCACCCTTACATTAGCGGTCAGTACTCAGTGTGCACCCTTACATTGGTACTCAGTACACAGTGGGCACCCTTACATTGGTGGTCAGTACTCAGTGTGCACCCTTACATTGGTAGTCAGTACTCAGTGTGCACCCTTTTATTGGTGGTCAGTACTCAGTGGGCACCCTTCCATTGGTGGTCAGTACTCAGTGTGCACCCTTACATTGGTGGTTAGTACTCAGTGTGCACTTACATTGGTGGTCAGTACTCAGTGTGCACCCTTTTATTGGTGGTCAGTACTCAGTGGGCACCCTTACATTAGCGGTCAGTACTCAGTGTGCACCCTTACATTGGTGCTCAGTACACAGTGGGCACCCTTACATTGGCGGTCAGTACTCAGTGTGCACCCTTATAGTGGTGGTCAGTACTCAGTGTGCACCTTTACATTGGTGGTCAGTACAAAGTGTGCACTTTTACATTAGTGGTCAGTACTCAGTATGCACTTTTAAATTAGTGGTCAGTACTCAGTGTGCACCCGTACATTGGTGGTCAGTACTCAGTGTGCACCCTTACATTGGTGGTCAGTACTCAGTGTGCACCCTTTTATTGGTGGTCATTACTCAGTGGGCACCCTTGCATTAGCGGTCAGTACTCAGTGTGCACCCTTACATTGGTGGCCAGTGCTCTGTGTGCACCCTTATATTGGTGGTCAGTACTCAGTGTGCACCCTTATATTGGTGGTCAGTACTTAGTGTGCACCCTTATATTGGTGGTCAGTACTCAGTGTGCACCCTTATATTGGTGGTCAGTGCTCAGTGTGCACCCTTTTATTGGTGGTCAGTACTCAGTGTGCACCCTTATATTGGTGGTCAGTACTCAGTGTGCACCCTTACATTGGTGGTCAGTACTCAGTGTGCACCCTTATATTGGTGGTCAGTTATCAGTGTGCACTTACATTGGCGCTCAGTACTCAGTGGGCACCCTTACATTGGCGCTCAGTACTCAGTGGGCACCCTTACATTGGTGGTCAGTACTCAGTGTGCACCCTTATATTGGTGGTCAGTACTCCGTGTGCACCCTTATATTGGTGGTCAGTACTCAGTGTGCACTTACATTGGCGGTCAGTACTCAGTGTGCACCCTTACATTGGCACTCAGTACTCAGTGGGCACCCTTACATTGGTGGTCAGTACTCAGTGTGCACCCTTATATTGGTGGTCAGTACTCAGTGTGCACCCTTATATTGGTGGTCAGTACTCAGTGTGCACTTAGATTGGCGGTCAGTACTCAGTCTGCACCCTTACATTGGCGCTCAGTACTCAGTGGGCACCCTTACATTGGCGGTCAGTACTCAGTGTGCACCCTTACATTGGTGGTCAGTACTCAGTGTGCACCCTTACATTGGCGGTCAGTACTCAGTGTGCACCCTTATGTTGGCGGTCAGTACTCAGTGTGCACCCTTATATTGGTGGTCAGTACTCAGTGTGCACCCTTACATTGGTGGTCAGTACTCAGTGTGCACCCTTACATTGGTGGTCAGTACTCAGTGTGCACCCTTATATTGGTGGTGAGTACTCAGTGTGCACCCTTACATTGGTGGTCAGTACTCAGTGTGCACCCTCACATTGGTGGTCAGTACTCAGTGTGCACCCTTACATTGGTGGTCAGTACTCAGTGTGCACCCTTACATTGGTGGTCAGTACTCAGTGTGCACCCTTACATTGGTGGTCAGTACTCAGTGTGCACCCTTACATTGGTGGTCAGTACTCAGTGTGCACCCTTACATTGGTGGTCAGTACTCAGTGTGCACCCTTACGTTGGCAGTCAGTACTCAGTGTGCACCCTTACGTTGGTGGTCAGTACTCAGTGTGCACCCTTACATTGGTGGTCAGTACTCAGTGTTCACCCTTATGTTGGCGGTCAGTACTCAGTGTGCACCCTTACATTGGTGGTCAGTACTCAGTGTGCACCCTTACATTGGTGGTCAGTACTCAGTGTGCACCCGTACATTGGTGGTCAGTACTCAGTGTGCACCCTTTTATTGGTGGTCAGTACTCAGTGTGCACCCTTACATTGGTGGTCAGTACTCAGTGTGCACCATTTTATTGGTGGTCATTACTCAGTGGGCACCCTTGCATTAGCGGTCAGTACTCAGTGTGCACCATTACATTGGCGGTCAGTGCTCAGTGTGCACCCTTATATTGGTGGTGAGTACTCAGTGTGCACCCTTATATTGGTGGTCAGTACTCAGTGTGCACCCTTATATTGGTGGTCAGTACTCAGTGTGCACCCTTATATTGGTGGTCAGTTATCAGTGTGCACTTACATTGGCGGTCAGTACTCAGTGTGCACCCTTACATTGGCGCTCAGTACTCAGTGGGCACCCTTACATTGGTGGTCAGTACTCAGTGTGCACCCTTACATTGGTGGTCAGTACTCAGTGTGCACCCTTTTATTGGTGGTCATTACTCAGTGGGCACCCTTGCATTAGCGGTCAGTACTCAGTGTGCACCCTTACATTGGCGGTCAGTGCTCAGTGTGCACCCTTATATTGGTGGTGAGTACTCAGTGTGCACCCTTATATTGGTACAAAAAGATTTGATCGATCAATTATCTACTAGTTGTGCCACATCCTAAATTCGAATTTAAAGCAAAGGAAATTCCCCTAGCGGACTTTTAAGGCACATTTAAGAAAATATTTAGAGAGGTATGTAAAGTAGATAACAGTTTATTCATTACAAAAGATAATCAAGTGAGTCACATAATCACATAGTTAAAAACAAGGAATGCAGTTCCATAAATACGGAGATTAATGATACCAATACATTTGCACCCGACGCGTTTCGGAGTTGCTTATGCCTCCTTCTTCAGGGGTGATTGTAGGATTTGCAACAAGAATTTTCTATATGGGAAATAGTATATATAACATAAACATAATAAGTACACAATGAAAGATCGTAAAAACAGAATCTATAGTTGTATGAATCTGTATATATGCACATACATTTTTCTGTTTACACTTACATTGGTATCTATGGATATCGGTTATGCATTCCAAGACGAATTTAAAAGAACATAGATGTATTGACGTACTGCCCATCGGACGCGTTCCCTGGTCGTGGTGTGTAGAGCTTTAGTAGAGTATAACAAAAATATTCACAAAGCCACTGTCGAGGTGGAGATAGAAAGGTATGAATATATAGGGTGGTTTTATTCTTCCTTCCAATGGGAAGAAAGGCCCATTGTTAACGGGCGTATGACAGTTTAGATCTGAGATCACACTGGGGCCAAATGTGTATCCTGTGAATCATGAAAATATATATATGTAAGGATGTGCATACATATGGATAGCCAAAGTAGTACATGGAAAATCCAAAAAAGTGTGTCCTACCTGGTCCGCCTAAAGTTATAGAGGACAGTAACAGGTGGTGGGTATGGATCAGATGTGGTCCAGATAGCTGGAGAGTCAACATGGAGATGAGAGGTATATTAAAACCCTGATTGGTGAAAAGAGAGGGGAGGGGGGGGGGCGGGGAAGGAGAGGGGGGGAAAGAGAGGAAGAGGGGGGGAGGGGGGGGAGAAAAGGGGGGGGGAAAGGAAAAGGGGGGATGGGGGGGGGTGGGGGGAGGGGGGGGGAAAGGAAAAAAGGAGGGGGAAAGAAGGAAGGGGGGGGAGGGGAAAAGGGGGGGATAGGAAAAGGGGGGGAGAGAGAGGAAGGAAAAGGGGAGAGGGGGGACGAGGGAGGAAGGGAAAAGAGAGGGGGGGGGAAGAGAAAAGGGGAAGGAAGAAAAGCAAAAAGAAAAAGATAGTAAGTAAGAAGACAGAAAAGAGAAGAAAAATGTAGGGCATCCAGGTAGCATGAATGGCTCATAGTTTCAATGAAGGAGACTGGATCATTAGATGTATTATAGGAGAAGGGAAGACCCCAGAACATAGCAGATAGCGGGTGAAGCAAGTAAAGCATGACAGACAACAGGCAGGGTTCACAACCAGTAATTCCAACATAGAGATCCATGTCAATGAGTATGTAATAGATTACTAACCAAGTGTCACAGCACCTCACACCGAAAGCGTCCTGTCTGCAGCAGATGACGCCTGGTGTGGGCTAAAGCCGGATATATAAAGCCCTCCCCACCTATCAGCTGTTGATAGAAAAGATACAACAGCTGATTGTGGTAAGGGAGGGACGGACACACTATGGCTGGCCCCCCGGGTGGAGCGCGCGCCGCCAGGCACCCACAGCGCATGCGGACGCAGACGTCGTGAGGCGTGGCCACGCCTACTGCACCCGCCGGCACGTCTAGCTTCCCCGACGGACTGCGCATGTCCGTTGGGGTCGCAAGATGGAGGACAGATGATTCTGTACTTCACACAGCGCCACCATGAGTCCAAACTTCGCTCAGGCGGCTCTTTTCGTGCCGGGCGGATCACAGATCATGATGTAGGACCAATAAAGGATAAGTTAAAGCATATATTATATGCAACTAAACAAAGAATACCAAATCTTGTTACTATAGCAGGGAAGCAGGGCTGATGGGCAGTACAATACGGGTTAGGAAGGTAATCTGATGGAGGAAAACATAACAAAATAGTAATCACATACAGATATTGAAAGTACAATTCGGGGGCATGTTATATAGATAAAGTGACATCAGGTATATATGCATATAGTCTAGACATCAATAACCTCAGGTGTCATACAGTATACAGGATAGAAAGCAGCATTTCAATACATGACCTAGAGTGGCATAATGTATGATATAGAGACTGTATGTCCTATAGTATAATCAGGGTTACCCTTCTATGCGGGCCAAGGGGGGGGCCCAGTATGTAGTGGTCAGGCTCGGCTGCTGCGTCGAATATTGGGTATGGAGTCTTTCCTTCCCTATTAGTGGGTGTGGATAGCAGATATATGGGGGGTACACCAAACGTATAGGGGGCCATATGGCCAATAGTAGAGTCCCCTATGTTTGGGGGTAGTGATAGATGGAATAGGTGTAGTTAACTGGTCTGTAGTACCACCCCAAACATGTAATTGTCTATGGGGTGGTCCTCCCTATTGCTCTCTACCACCAGATGAAAAGCCTTCGAGGAAGGGTTTAAACCAAATGGTTTCGTTTAGGCCTGGGGGTTCGGTGGCTCTTAGGTTATATATCCACCGAGACTCTAGTTGCAGCAATATCTTGTTCCAGTCCCCTCCCCTTGACTCTGGATGTACCCGATCCAAGATAAGAAATTTAATTTTTGGGCATATGCCGTTATGTACTGTTAAGGTGTGTCTCCCCAGTGGGAGGTCCGGGTCACCAGTTTCCATGCTTACTAGATGTCTATATGCCCTCTTCCAAAATTCTGTCTTAGTTTTTCCTACATAAAAACAAGTACATTCACAAAGGAGTAGGTAGATAACCCCAAAGGTCCTGCAATTGGCAAAATGTTTGGGGTGGAAGGACTGACCATTTGGAAGGGTCGGGTTTCTAGTTGTAAGCATATATTTACAGTATCTACATTTGCCACACATGAATGTCCCCTTATATTTGCAGTGTGTCTTGTTATTCCCTGCCTTAAATTCACTGGCTGTGATTTTATCTCCCAGGGAGGTAGTTCTTTTGAATGTAAAGAGGGGTCTCTGTGGGACCAATGGTCCTAAAGTTGGATCGCATTGTAACATGTGCCAATATTTTGTCACAATGTTCCTCACCTGTCTGTGTTGATTGTTAAATTTGGTAATGATTCTAAGAGTACCAATATCATTCTTGTCAGATTTGTTGGCTTTTTGAGAGTATAACAATTCCTCTCTTGGCTGCAAGAGGGCTTTTTTAAAAGAGCGTTTCAGAGATGCATGGGAGTACCCCCTTAGTAATAGCCTATCACGTAGCTTATTCGCCTCTAATTTGAAGGTGTTACTGTCTGAGCAGTTTCGTTTTGCTCTCAAGTACTGACTATATGGAATAGAGTTAAGGAGGGGTTTGGGGTGGAAACTGCTTGCATGCAATATGGCATTGCTTGCGGTTGATTTCCTATATAGTTTGCTAATAACACTGCCTTCCTCACCTCTGCAGACCTCTACATCAAGAAACGTGATGCATTGTTTGTCAAATGACATAGTGAAGTTGAGGTTGAAGTCGTTGCGGTTCATCCTCAATAGACACTCCCTAAGGAGGTCGATCGGTCCGTCCCAAACGATGAAGAGGTCGTCGATGTACCGGTACCAACACAATATGTGGTCCGTGTACATCGACAAGCCCTCATCGCTTAGGAACATGGCCTCCCACTCCCCCAGGTACAGGTTGGCATACGATGGGGCACAACATGTCCCCATCGCAACCCCCTGCACCTGGAGGTAGTGGGAGCCGTTGAAGGTGAAAACATTATGGCTGAGAATATGTTCCAAAAGCGAAGTGATGAATTCACTATATGTAGGGTCCAGATCTTGTGCTGTGCGTAGAACATGTTTTATGGCTGCTACGCCCTTCTCATGGGGGATAGAGCTGTAAAGAGATTCGACGTCAATTGTGACAAACATGGCGTGTTCGGGGATTTTTTGTTGATCAATAATTTGTAAAAAGTGTACTGTGTCCTTTACAAAAGAGGGGAGGGCATGAACAAATGGTTTGAGTATTTCATCTATCAGCCTGCTCGCATTTTCACTGATAGCCCCTATACCGGAGATGATCGGTCTGCCGGGGGGATTTTTGATGTCTTTATGGACTTTGGGCAATGCATAGAATACTGGTGTACGTGGGAAATCATTTCTGATAAACTGCCATAGGGATTTGGTGATAGTAGAGTTGGAATATGCCGTATCTATCAGTGTGTAGAAATCCTTATTATATTTTTTGACCAGACTCGCCGGTATAGGACGGTACCACTCTCGGTTGTCCAATATTCTATTGCACATCTTGATGTAATCCTTATTGTCAAATACTACAATGTTCCCACCCTTATCTGCATTTTTAATCGTGATATTGTCATTTTTTGACAATGATTTGAACGCTGCCTTCTCATTTTTAGTAAGGTTTTCAGGAAATTTGTTGTGAATTCTTATTTTATCTAATTCTTTGCCAACTAGCCTTAAGAAGGCTGCTGCGTTTGGATGGGTGCTTGGCGCAGGGCAGAAATCGGACTTCTTTTTAAGTGTGGAGATGTTTCCCCTCGGGGGTTCATTAGATCTTTCGATGGAGTCTAGTATTTGAGATAAATTAATTTCATCTATGAGATCAGTTGGATCATTCTCATCGAGAAGGGATACCAAATGCTCTAGTGCTTGATGTTCCTGTGGCGTCAAGTTAGTGGGTCCTTCCTGCTTATGATAGAGTTTTTTTAGAATAAGCTTACGTATGAATAGTTGGAGGTCCTTGTAGATCTCAAACTTGTCCAGATTTTGATTGGGACAAAAGTTTAGGCCTTTTTGCAGGACATTGGTTTCGTCATAGGAAAGTTTATGCGATGAAAGATTAATAATATTGAGACTATTGGGTTTCGATTCTTGATCAATGTCAGGGATAGTTAGAGTGCTATTTGAGTGTAAGTATTGGGGTTGGATTGCGTGGGTTGTACACCCATCAGGATTTTCTCTAAAAAAGATGGGTCATTGGAAATTGTATCCAATGTTGTGACTGTCGAGGGGTTTGATTGGGAATTCATATCCCTTATCGGAGTGTGTGTATTGCTCTGTGCATATAGTGTTTTGGGAATTGGTTCCTGTGTCGCTGTGGGGGGATAAGTTTTTTTGGGGATATCGAGGGTTAGTTTTTTTGCTTGTTGCCCCTCATTGGGGTCACCCCGAAATGTGCGTTTGGTACTGTGTCCCGTATTGGGTTTCTGGAGTGTTTGGGTGTGAGTTTGGGGTGGATTGGGGGTGGTTTGTGAAGGATTGGTTTGGTATCCCTGATATTGATAGTTTCTATTCTGATTAGTCCTATTTTGAGTCCATCTATAGGCCCTTCCATCTTTAAACGCATTCCTATCACGGATCTGATAAGAATGATATTGGTACTCTTAGAATCATTACCAAATTTAACAATCAACACAGACAGGTGAGGAACATTGTGACAAAATATTGGCACATGTTACAATGCGATCCAACTTTAGGACCATTGGTCCCACAGAGACCCCTCTTTACATTCAAAAGAACTACCTCCCTGGGAGATAAAATCACAGCCAGTGAATTTAAGGCAGGGAATAACAAGACACACTGCAAATATAAGGGGACATTCATGTGTGGCAAATGTAGATACTGTAAATATATGCTTACAACTAGAAACCCGACCCTTCCAAATGGTCAGTCCTTCCACCCCAAACATTTTGCCAATTGCAGGACCTTTGGGGTTATCTACCTACTCCTTTGTGAATGTACTTGTTTTTATGTAGGAAAAACTAAGACAGAATTTTGGAAGAGGGCATATAGACATCTAGTAAGCATGGAAACTGGTGACCCGGACCTCCCACTGGGGAGACACACCTTAACAGTACATAACGGCATATGCCCAAAAATTAAATTTCTTATCTTGGATCGGGTACATCCAGAGTCAAGGGGAGGGGACTGGAACAAGATATTGCTGCAACTAGAGTCTCGGTGGATATATAACCTAAGAGCCACCGAACCCCCAGGCCTAAACGAAACCATTTGGTTTAAACCCTTCCTCGAAGGCTTTTCATCTGGTGGTAGAGAGCAATAGGGAGGACCACCCCATAGACAATTACATGTTTGGGGTGGTACTACAGACCAGTTAACTACACCTATTCCATCTATCACTACCCCCAAACATAGGGGACTCTACTATTGGCCATATGGCCCCCTATACGTTTGGTGTACCCCCCATATATCTGCTATCCACACCCACTAATAGGGAAGGAAAGACTCCATACCCAATATTCGACGCAGCAGCCGAGCCTGACCACTACATACTGGGCCCCCCCCAGCCATAGTGTGTCCGTCCCTCCCTTACCACAATCAGCTGTTGTATCTTTTCTATCAACAGCTGATAGGTGGGGAGGGCTTTATATATCCGGCTTTAGCCCACACCAGGCGTCATCTGCTGCAGACAGGACGCTTTCGGTGTGAGGTGCTGTGACACTTGGTTAGTAATCTATTACATACTCATTGACATGGATCTCTATGTTGGAATTACTGGTTGTGAACCCTGCCTGTTGTCTGTCATGCTTTACTTGCTTCACCCGCTATCTGCTATGTTCTGGGGTCTTCCCTTCTCCTATAATACATCTAATGATCCAGTCTCCTTCATTGAAACTATGAGCCATTCATGCTACCTGGATGCCCTACATTTTTCTTCTCTTTTCTGTCTTCTTACTTACTATCTTTTTCTTTTTGCTTTTCTTCCTTCCCCTTTTCTCTTCCCCCCCCTCTCTTTTCCCTTCCTCCCTCGTCCCCCCTCTCCCCTTTTCCTTCCTCTCTCTCCCCCCCTTTTCCTATCCCCCCCTTTTCCCCTCCCCCCCCTTCCTTCTTTCCCCCTCCTTTTTTCCTTCCCCCCCCCCATCCCCCCTTTTCCTTCCCCCCCCTTTTCTCCCCCCCCCTCCCCCCCTCTTCCTCTCTTTCCCCCCCTCTCCTTCCCCGCCCCCCCCTCCCCTCTCTTTTCACCAATCAGGGTTTTAATATACCTCTCATCTCCATGTTGACTCTCCAGCTATCTGGACCACATCTGATCCATACCCACCACCTGTTACTGTCCTCTATAACTTTAGGCGGACCAGGTAGGACACACTTTTTTGGATTTTCCATGTACTACTTTGGCTATCCATATGTATGCACATCCTTACATATATATATTTTCATGATTCACAGGATACAATACACATTTGGCCCCAGTGTGATCTCAGATCTAAACTGTCATACGCCCGTTAACAATGGGCCTTTCTTCCCATTGGAAGGAAGAATAAAACCACCCTATATATTCATACCTTTCTATCTCCACCTCGACAGTGGCTTTGTGAATATTTTTGTTATACTCTACTAAAGCTCTACACACCACGACCAGGGAACGCGTCCGATGGGCAGTACGTCAATACATCTATGTTCTTTTAAATTCGTCTTGGAATGCATAACCGATATCCATAGATACCAATGTAAGTGTAAACAGAAAAATGTATGTGCATATATACAGATTCATACAACTATAGATTCTGTTTTTACGATCTTTCATTGTGTACTTATTATGTTTATGTTATATATACTATTTCCCATATAGAAAATTCTTGTTGCAAACCCTACAATCACCCCTGAAGAAGGAGGCATAAGCAACTCCGAAACGCGTCGGGTGCAAATGTATTGGTATCATTAATCTCCGTATTTATGGAACTGCATTCCTTGTTTTTAACTATGTGATTATGTGACTCACTTGATTATCTTTTGTAATGAATAAACTGTTATCTACTTTACATACCTCTCTAAATATTTTCTTAAATGTGCCTTAAAAGTCCGCTAGGGGAATTTCCTTTGCTTTAAACCCTTATATTGGTGGTCAGTACTCAGTGTGCACCCTTATATTGGTGGTCAGTACTCAGTGTGCACCCTTATATTGGTGGTCAGTTATCAGTGTGCACTTACATTGGCGGTCAGTACTCAGTGTGCACCCTTACATTGGCGCTCAGTACTCAGTGTGCACCCTTACATTGGCGTTCAGTACTCAGTGGGCACCCTTACATTGGTGGTCAGTACTCAGTGTGCACCCTTACATTGGTGGTCAGTACTCAGTGTGCACCCTTTTATTGGTGGTCATTACTCAGTGGGCACCCTTGCATTAGCGGTCAGTACTCAGTGTGCACCCTTACATTGGCGGTCAGTGCTCAGTGTGCACCCTTATATTGGTGGTGAGTACTCAGTGTGCACCCTTATATTGGTGGTCAGTACTCAGTGTGCACCCTTATATTGGTGGTCAGTACTCAGTGTGCACCCTTATATTGGTGGTCAGTACTCAGTGTGCACCCTTATATTGGTGGTCAGTACTCAGTGTGCACCCTTACATTGGCGCTCAGTACTCAGTGGGCACCCTTACATTGGTGGTCAGTACTCAGTGTGCACCCTTATATTGGTGGTCAGTACTCAGTGTGCACCCTTTTATTGGTGGTCAGTACTCAGTGTGCACCCTTATATTGGTGGTCAGTACTCAGTGTGCACCCTTATATTGGTGGTCAGTACTCAGTGTGCACCCTTATATTGGTGGTCAGTACTCAGTGTGCACCCTTATATTGGTGGTCAGTACTCAGTGTGCACCCTTATATTGGTGGTCAGTACTCAGTGTGCACCCTTACATTGGCGCTCAGTACTCAGTGGGCACCCTTACATTGGTGGTCAGTACTCAGTGTGCACCCTTATATTGGTGGTCAGTACTCAGTGTGCACCCTTTTATTGGTGGTCAGTACTCAGTGTGCACCCTTTTATTGGTGGTCAGTACTCAGTGTGCACCCTTATATTGGTGGTCAGTACTCAGTGTGCACCCTTATATTGGTGGTCAGTACTCAGTGTGCACCCTTATATTGGTGGTCAGTACTCAGTGTGCACCCTTATATTGGTGGTCAGTACTCAGTGTGCACTTACATTGGTGGTCAGTACTCAGTGTGCACCCTTATATTGGTGGTCAGTACTCAGTGTGCACTTACATTGGTGGTCAGTACTCAGTGTGCACCCTTATATTGGTGGTCAGTACTCAGTGTGCACCCTTATATTGGTGGTCAGTACTCAGTGTGCACTTACATTGGTGGTCAGTACTCAGTGTGCACCCTTATATTGGTGGTCAGTACTCAGTGTGCACTTACATTGGTGGTCAGTACTCAGTGTGCACCCTTATATTGGTGGTCAGTACTCAGTGTGCACTTACATTGGCTGTCAGTACTCAGTGTGCACCCTTACATTGGTGGTCAGTACTCAGTGTGCACCCTTTTATTGGTGGTCATTACTCAGTGGGCACCCTTGCATTAGCGGTCAGTACTCAGTGTGCACCCTTACATTGGCGGTCAGTGCTCAGTGTGCACCCTTATATTGGTGGTGAGTACTCAGTGTGCACCCTTATATTGGTGGTCAGTACTCAGTGTGCACCCTTATATTGGTGGTCAGTACTCAGTGTGCACCCTTATATTGGTGGTCAGTTATCAGTGTGCACTTACATTGGCGGTCAGTACTCAGTGTGCACCCTTACATTGGCGCTCAGTACTCAGTGTGCACCCTTACATTGGCGCTCAGTACTCAGTGGGCACCCTTACATTGGTGGTCAGTACTCAGTGTGCACCCTTACATTGGTGGTCAGTACTCAGTGTGCACCCTTTTATTGGTGGTCATTACTCAGTGGGCACCCTTGCATTAGCGGTCAGTACTCAGTGTGCACCCTTACATTGGCGGTCAGTGCTCAGTGTGCACCCTTATATTGGTGGTGAGTACTCAGTGTGCACCCTTATATTGGTGGTCAGTACTCAGTGTGCACCCTTATATTGGTGGTCAGTACTCAGTGTGCACCCTTATATTGGTGGTCAGTTATCAGTGTGCACTTACATTGGCGGTCAGTACTCAGTGTGCACCCTTACATTGGCGCTCAGTACTCAGTGGGCACCCTTACATTGGTGGTCAGTACTCAGTGTGCACCCTTACATTGGTGGTCAGTACTCAGTGTGCACCCTTTTATTGGTGGTCATTACTCAGTGGGCACCCTTGCATTAGCGGTCAGTACTCAGTGTGCACCCTTACATTGGCGGTCAGTGCTCAGTGTGCACCCTTATATTGGTGGTGAGTACTCAGTGTGCACCCTTATATTGGTGGTCAGTACTCAGTGTGCACCCTTATATTGGTGGTCAGTACTCAGTGTGCACCCTTATATTGGTGGTCAGTTATCAGTGTGCACTTACATTGGCGGTCAGTACTCAGTGTGCACCCTTACATTGGCGCTCAGTACTCAGTGTGCACCCTTACATTGGCGTTCAGTACTCAGTGGGCACCCTTACATTGGTGGTCAGTACTCAGTGTGCACCCTTACATTGGTGGTCAGTACTCAGTGTGCACCCTTTTATTGGTGGTCATTACTCAGTGGGCACCCTTGCATTAGCGGTCAGTACTCAGTGTGCACCCTTACATTGGCGGTCAGTGCTCAGTGTGCACCCTTATATTGGTGGTGAGTACTCAGTGTGCACCCTTATATTGGTGGTCAGTACTCAGTGTGCACCCTTATATTGGTGGTCAGTACTCAGTGTGCACCCTTATATTGGTGGTCAGTTATCAGTGTGCACTTACATTGGCGGTCAGTACTCAGTGTGCACCCTTACATTGGCGCTCAGTACTCAGTGGGCACCCTTACATTGGTGGTCAGTACTCAGTGTGCACCCTTATATTGGTGGTCAGTACTCAGTGTGCACCCTTTTATTGGTGGTCAGTACTCAGTGTGCACCCTTATATTGGTGGTCAGTACTCAGTGTGCACCCTTATATTGGTGGTCAGTACTCAGTGTGCACCCTTATATTGGTGGTCAGTACTCAGTGTGCACCCTTATATTGGTGGTCAGTACTCAGTGTGCACCCTTACATTGGCGCTCAGTACTCAGTGGGCACCCTTACATTGGTGGTCAGTACTCAGTGTGCACCCTTATATTGGTGGTCAGTACTCAGTGTGCACCCTTTTATTGGTGGTCAGTACTCAGTGTGCACCCTTATATTGGTGGTCAGTACTCAGTGTGCACCCTTATATTGGTGGTCAGTACTCAGTGTGCACCCTTATATTGGTGGTCAGTACTCAGTGTGCACCCTTACATTGGTGGTCAGTACTCAGTGTGCACCCTTACATTGGCGCTCAGTACTCAGTGGGCACCCTTACATTGGTGGTCAGTACTCAGTGTGCACCCTTATATTGGTGGTCAGTACTCAGTGTGCACCCTTTTATTGGTGGTCAGTACTCAGTGTGCACCCTTTTATTGGTGGTCAGTACTCAGTGTGCACCCTTATATTGGTGGTCAGTACTCAGTGTGCACCCTTATATTGGTGGTCAGTACTCAGTGTGCACCCTTATATTGGTGGTCAGTACTCAGTGTGTACCCTTATATTGGTGGTCAGTACTCAGTGTGCACTTACATTGGTGGTCAGTACTCAGTGTGCACCCTTATATTGGTGGTCAGTACTCAGTGTGCACTTACATTGGTGGTCAGTACTCAGTGTGCACCCTTATATTGGTGGTCAGTACTCAGTGTGCACCCTTATATTGGTGGTCAGTACTCAGTGTGCACTTACATTGGTGGTCAGTACTCAGTGTGCACCCTTATATTGGTGGTCAGTACTCAGTGTGCACTTACATTGGTGGTCAGTACTCAGTGTGCACCCTTATATTGGTGGTCAGTACTCAGTGTGCACTTACATTGGCTGTCAGTACTCAGTGTGCACCCTTACATTGGTGGTCAGTACTCAGTGTGCACCCTTTTATTGGTGGTCATTACTCAGTGGGCACCCTTGCATTAGTGGTCAGTACTCAGTGTGCACCCTTATATTGGTGGTCAGTTATCAGTGTGCACTTACATTGGCGGTCAGTACTCAGTGTGCACCCTTACATTGGCGCTCAGTACTCAGTGGGCACCCTTACATTGGTGGTCAGTACTCAGTGTGCACCCTTACACTGGTGGTCAGTACTCAGTGTGCACCCTTTTATTGGTGGTCATTACTCAGTGGGCACCCTTGCATTAGCGGTCAGTACTCAGTGTGCACCCTTACATTGGCGGTCAGTGCTCAGTGTGCACCCTTATATTGGTGGTGAGTACTCAGTGTGCACCCTTATATTGGTGGTCAGTACTCAGTGTGCACCCTTATATTGGTGGTCAGTACTCAGTGTGCACCCTTATATTGGTGGTCAGTTATCAGTGTGCACTTACATTGGCGGTCAGTACTCAGTGTGCACCCTTACATTGGCGCTCAGTACTCAGTGGGCACCCTTACATTGGTGGTCAGTACTCAGTGTGCACCCTTATATTGGTGGTCAGTACTCAGTGTGCACCCTTTTATTGGTGGTCAGTACTCAGTGTGCACCCTTATATTGGTGGTCAGTACTCAGTGTGCACCCTTATATTGGTGGTCAGTACTCAGTGTGCACCCTTATATTGGTGGTCAGTACTCAGTGTGCACCCTTACATTGGTGGTCAGTGCTCAGTGTGCACCCTTTCATTGGTGGTCAGTACTCAGTGTGCACCCTTACATTGGTGGTCAGTACTCCGTGTGCACCCTTACATTGGTGGTCAGTACTCAGTGTGCACCCTTACATTGGTGGTCAGTACTCAGTGTGCACTTACATTGGTGGTCAGTACTCAGTGTGCACCCTTATATTGGTGGTCAGTACTCAGTGTGCACCCTTATATTGGTGGTCAGTACTCAGTGTGCACCCTTACATTGGTGGTCAGTGCTCAGTGTGCACCCTTACATTGGTGGTCAGTACTCAGTGTGCACTTACATTGGTGGTCAGTACTCAGTGTGCACCCTTATATTGGTGGTCAGTACTCAGTGTGCACTTACATTGGCTGTCAGTACTCAGTGTGCACCCTTATATTGGTGGTCAGTACTCAGTGTGCACTTACATTGGTGGTCAGTACTCAGTGTGCACCCTTATATTGGTGGTCAGTACTCAGTGTGCACTTACATTGGCTGTCAGTATTCAGTGTGCACCCTTACATTGGTGGTCAGTACTCAGTGTGCACTTACATTGGTGGTCAGTACTCAGTGTGCACTTACATTGGTGGTCAGTACTCAGTGTGCACTTACATTGGTGGTCAGTACTCAGTGTGCACCCTTATATTGGTGGTCAGTACTCAGTGTGCACTTACATTGGTGGTCAGTACTCAGTGTGCACCCTTATATTGGTGGTCAGTACTCAGTGTGCACTTACATTGGCTGTCAGTACTCAGTGTGCACCCTTACATTGGTGGTCAGTACTCAGTGTGCACCCTTTTATTGGTGGTCATTACTCAGTGGGCACCCTTGCATTAGCGGTCAGTACTCAGTGTGCACCCTTACATTGGCGGTCAGTGCTCAGTGTGCACCCTTATATTGGTGGTGAGTACTCAGTGTGCACCCTTATATTGGTGGTCAGTACTCAGTGTGCACCCTTATATTGGTGGTCAGTACTCAGTGTGCACCCTTATATTGGTGGTCAGTTATCAGTGTGCACTTACATTGGCGGTCAGTACTCAGTGTGCACCCTTACATTGGCGCTCAGTACTCAGTGTGCACCCTTACATTGGCGCTCAGTACTCAGTGGGCACCCTTACATTGGTGGTCAGTACTCAGTGTGCACCCTTACATTGGTGGTCAGTACTCAGTGTGCACCCTTTTATTGGTGGTCATTACTCAGTGGGCACCCTTGCATTAGCGGTCAGTACGCAGTGTGCACCCTTACATTGGCGGTCAGTGCTCAGTGTGCACCCTTATATTGGTGGTGAGTACTCAGTGTGCACCCTTATATTGGTGGTCAGTACTCAGTGTGCACCCTTATATTGGTGGTCAGTACTCAGTGTGCACCCTTATATTGGTGGTCAGTTATCAGTGTGCACTTACATTGGCGGTCAGTACTCAGTGTGCACCCTTACATTGGCGCTCAGTACTCAGTGGGCACCCTTACATTGGTGGTCAGTACTCAGTGTGCACCCTTACATTGGTGGTCAGTACTCAGTGTGCACCCTTTTATTGGTGGTCATTACTCAGTGGGCACCCTTGCATTAGCGGTCAGTACTCAGTGTGCACCCTTACATTGGCGGTCAGTGCTCAGTGTGCACCCTTATATTGGTGGTGAGTACTCAGTGTGCACCCTTATATTGGTGGTCAGTACTCAGTGTGCACCCTTATATTGGTGGTCAGTACTCAGTGTGCACCCTTATATTGGTGGTCAGTTATCAGTGTGCACTTACATTGGCGGTCAGTACTCAGTGTGCACCCTTACATTGGCGCTCAGTACTCAGTGTGCACCCTTACATTGGCGTTCAGTACTCAGTGGGCACCCTTACATTGGTGGTCAGTACTCAGTGTGCACCCTTACATTGGTGGTCAGTACTCAGTGTGCACCCTTTTATTGGTGGTCATTACTCAGTGGGCACCCTTGCATTAGCGGTCAGTACTCAGTGTGCACCCTTACATTGGCGGTCAGTGCTCAGTGTGCACCCTTATATTGGTGGTGAGTACTCAGTGTGCACCCTTATATTGGTGGTCAGTACTCAGTGTGCACCCTTATATTGGTGGTCAGTACTCAGTGTGCACCCTTATATTGGTGGTCAGTTATCAGTGTGCACTTACATTGGCGGTCAGTACTCAGTGTGCACCCTTACATTGGCGCTCAGTACTCAGTGGGCACCCTTACATTGGTGGTCAGTACTCAGTGTGCACCCTTATATTGGTGGTCAGTACTCAGTGTGCACCCTTTTATTGGTGGTCAGTACTCAGTGTGCACCCTTATATTGGTGGTCAGTACTCAGTGTGCACCCTTATATTGGTGGTCAGTACTCAGTGTGCACCCTTATATTGGTGGTCAGTACTCAGTGTGCACCCTTATATTGGTGGTCAGTACTCAGTGTGCACCCTTACATTGGCGCTCAGTACTCAGTGGGCACCCTTACATTGGTGGTCAGTACTCAGTGTGCACCCTTATATTGGTGGTCAGTACTCAGTGTGCACCCTTTTATTGGTGGTCAGTACTCAGTGTGCACCCTTTTATTGGTGGTCAGTACTCAGTGTGCACCCTTATATTGGTGGTCAGTACTCAGTGTGCACCCTTATATTGGTGGTCAGTACTCAGTGTGCACCCTTATATTGGTGGTCAGTACTCAGTGTGCACCCTTATATTGGTGGTCAGTACTCAGTGTGCACTTACATTGGTGGTCAGTACTCAGTGTGCACCCTTATATTGGTGGTCAGTACTCAGTGTGCACTTACATTGGTGGTCAGTACTCAGTGTGCACCCTTATATTGGTGG
Source organism: Lithobates septentrionalis (assembly GCA_037952835.1). Classification (NCBI taxonomy): domain Eukaryota; kingdom Metazoa; phylum Chordata; class Amphibia; order Anura; family Ranidae; genus Lithobates; species Lithobates septentrionalis. The sequence continues at coordinate 5,808,770 of JBBDGP010000998.1, forward strand.
TCAGTACTCAGTGTGCACCCTTATATTGGTGGTCAGTACTCAGTGTGCACTTACATTGGTGGTCAGTACTCAGTGTGCACCCTTATATTGGTGGTCAGTACTCAGTGTGCACTTACATTGGTGGTCAGTACTCAGTGTGCACCCTTATATTGGTGGTCAGTACTCAGTGTGCACTTACATTGGCTGTCAGTACTCAGTGTGCACCCTTACATTGGTGGTCAGTACTCAGTGTGCACCCTTTTATTGGTGGTCATTACTCAGTGGGCACCCTTGCATTAGCGGTCAGTACTCAGTGTGCACCCTTACATTGGCGGTCAGTGCTCAGTGTGCACCCTTATATTGGTGGTGAGTACTCAGTGTGCACCCTTATATTGGTGGTCAGTACTCAGTGTGCACCCTTATATTGGTGGTCAGTACTCAGTGTGCACCCTTATATTGGTGGTCAGTTATCAGTGTGCACTTACATTGGCGGTCAGTACTCAGTGTGCACCCTTACATTGGCGCTCAGTACTCAGTGTGCACCCTTACATTGGCGCTCAGTACTCAGTGGGCACCCTTACATTGGTGGTCAGTACTCAGTGTGCACCCTTACATTGGTGGTCAGTACTCAGTGTGCACCCTTTTATTGGTGGTCATTACTCAGTGGGCACCCTTGCATTAGCGGTCAGTACTCAGTGTGCACCCTTACATTGGCGGTCAGTGCTCAGTGTGCACCCTTATATTGGTGGTGAGTACTCAGTGTGCACCCTTATATTGGTGGTCAGTACTCAGTGTGCACCCTTATATTGGTGGTCAGTACTCAGTGTGCACCCTTATATTGGTGGTCAGTTATCAGTGTGCACTTACATTGGCGGTCAGTACTCAGTGTGCACCCTTACATTGGCGCTCAGTACTCAGTGGGCACCCTTACATTGGTGGTCAGTACTCAGTGTGCACCCTTATATTGGTGGTCAGTACTCAGTGTGCACCCTTTTATTGGTGGTCAGTACTCAGTGTGCACCCTTATATTGGTGGTCAGTACTCAGTGTGCACCCTTATATTGGTGGTCAGTACTCAGTGTGCACCCTTATATTGGTGGTCAGTACTCAGTGTGCACCCTTACATTGGTGGTCAGTACTCAGTGTGCACCCTTACATTGGCGCTCAGTACTCAGTGGGCACCCTTACATTGGTGGTCAGTACTCAGTGTGCACCCTTATATTGGTGGTCAGTACTCAGTGTGCACCCTTTTATTGGTGGTCAGTACTCAGTGTGCACCCTTTTATTGGTGGTCAGTACTCAGTGTGCACCCTTATATTGGTGGTCAGTACTCAGTGTGCACCCTTATATTGGTGGTCAGTACTCAGTGTGCACCCTTATATTGGTGGTCAGTACTCAGTGTGTACCCTTATATTGGCGCTCAGTACTCAGTGTGCACTTACATTGGTGGTCAGTACTCAGTGTGCACCCTTATATTGGTGGTCAGTACTCAGTGTGCACTTACATTGGTGGTCAGTACTCAGTGTGCACCCTTATATTGGTGGTCAGTACTCAGTGTGCACCCTTATATTGGTGGTCAGTACTCAGTGTGCACTTACATTGGTGGTCAGTACTCAGTGTGCACCCTTATATTGGTGGTCAGTTATCAGTGTGCACTTACATTGGTGGTCAGTACTCAGTGTGCACCCTTATATTGGTGGTCAGTACTCAGTGTGCACTTACATTGGCTGTCAGTACTCAGTGTGCACCCTTACATTGGTGGTCAGTACTCAGTGTGCACCCTTTTATTGGTGGTCATTACTCAGTGGGCACCCTTGCATTAGCGGTCAGTACTCAGTGTGCACCCTTATATTGGTGGTCAGTTATCAGTGTGCACTTACATTGGCGGTCAGTACTCAGTGTGCACCCTTACATTGGCGCTCAGTACTCAGTGGGCACCCTTACATTGGTGGTCAGTACTCAGTGTGCACCCTTATATTGGTGGTCAGTACTCAGTGTGCACCCTTTTATTGGTGGTCAGTACTCAGTGTGCACCCTTATATTGGTGGTCAGTACTCAGTGTGCACCCTTATATTGGTGGTCAGTACTCAGTGTGCACCCTTATATTGGTGGTCAGTACTCAGTGTGCACCCTTACATTGGTGGTCAGTACTCAGTGTGCACCCTTACATTGGCGCTCAGTACTCAGTGGGCACCCTTACATTGGTGGTCAGTACTCAGTGTGCACCCTTATATTGGTGGTCAGTACTCAGTGTGCACCCTTTTATTGGTGGTCAGTACTCAGTGTGCACCCTTTTATTCGTGGTCAGTACTCAGTGTGCACCCTTATATTGGTGGTCAGTACTCAGTGTGCACCCTTATATTGGTGGTCAGTACTCAGTGTGCACCCTTATATTGGTGGTCAGTACTCAGTGTGCACCCTTATATTGGTGGTCAGTACTCAGTGTGCACCCTTTTATTGGTGGTCAGTACTCAGTGTGCACCCTTTTATTGGTGGTCAGTACTCAGTGTGCACCCTTATATTGGTGGTCAGTACTCAGTGTGCACCCTTATATTGGTGGTCAGTACTCAGTGTGCACCCTTATATTGGTGGTCAGTACTCAGTGTGTACCCTTATATTGGTGGTCAGTACTCAGTGTGCACTTACATTGGTGGTCAGTACTCAGTGTGCACCCTTATATTGGTGGTCAGTACTCAGTGTGCACTTACATTGGTGGTCAGTACTCAGTGTGCACCCTTATATTGGTGGTCAGTACTCAGTGTGCACCCTTATATTGGTGGTCAGTACTCAGTGTGCACTTACATTGGTGGTCAGTACTCAGTGTGCACCCTTATATTGGTGGTCAGTACTCAGTGTGCACTTACATTGGTGGTCAGTACTCAGTGTGCACCCTTATCTTGGTGGTCAGTACTCAGTGTGCACTTACATTGGCTGTCAGTACTCAGTGTGCACCCTTACATTGGTGGTCAGTACTCAGTGTGCACCCTTTTATTGGTGGTCATTACTCAGTGGGCACCCTTGCATTAGTGGTCAGTACTCAGTGTGCACCCTTATATTGGTGGTCAGTTATCAGTGTGCACTTACATTGGCGGTCAGTACTCAGTGTGCACCCTTACATTGGCGCTCAGTACTCAGTGGGCACCCTTACACTGGTGGTCAGTACTCAGTGTGCACCCTTTTATTGGTGGTCATTACTCAGTGGGCACCCTTGCATTAGCGGTCAGTACTCAGTGTGCACCCTTACATTGGTGGTCAGTGCTCAGTGTGCACCCTTATATTGGTGGTGAGTACTCAGTGTGCACCCTTATATTGGTGGTCAGTACTCAGTGTGCACCCTTATATTGGTGGTCAGTACTCAGTGTGCACCCTTATATTGGTGGTCAGTTATCAGTGTGCACTTACATTGGCGGTCAGTACTCAGTGTGCACCCTTACATTGGCGCTCAGTACTCAGTGGGCACCCTTACATTGGTGGTCAGTACTCAGTGTGCACCCTTATATTGGTGGTCAGTACTCAGTGTGCACCCTTTTATTGGTGGTCAGTACTCAGTGTGCACCCTTATATTGGTGGTCAGTACTCAGTGTGCACCCTTATATTGGTGGTCAGTACTCAGTGTGCACCCTTATATTGGTGGTCAGTACTCAGTGTGCACCCTTACATTGGTGGTCAGTGCTCAGTGTGCACCCTTTCATTGGTGGTCAGTACTCAGTGTGCACCCTTACATTGGTGGTCAGTACTCCGTGTGCACCCTTACATTGGTGGTCAGTACTCAGTGTGCACCCTTACAATGGTGGTCAGTACTCAGTGTGCACTTACATTGGTGGTCAGTACTCAGTGTGCACCCTTATATTGGTGGTCAGTACTCAGTGTGCACCCTTATATTGGTGGTCAGTACTCAGTGTGCACCCTTACATTGGTGGTCAGTGCTCAGTGTGCACCCTTACATTGGTGGTCAGTACTCAGTGTGCACTTACATTGGTGGTCAGTACTCAGTGTGCACCCTTATATTGGTGGTCAGTACTCAGTGTGCACTTACATTGGCTGTCAGTACTCAGTGTGCACCCTTATATTGGTGGTCAGTACTCAGTGTGCACTTACATTGGTGGTCAGTACTCAGTGTGCACCCTTATATTGGTGGTCAGTACTCAGTGTGCACTTACATTGGCTGTCAGTATTCAGTGTGCACCCTTACATTGGTGGTCAGTACTCAGTGTGCACTTACATTGGTGGTCAGTACTCAGTGTGCACCCTTTTATTGGTGGTCATTACTCAGTGGGCACCCTTGCATTAGCGGTCAGTACTCAGTGTGCACCCTTACATTGGCGGTCAGTGCTCAGTGTGCACCCTTATATTGGTGGTGAGTACTCAGTGTGCACCCTTATATTGGTGGTCAGTACTCAGTGTGCACCCTTATATTGGTGGTCAGTACTCAGTGTGCACCCTTATATTGGTGGTCAGTTATCAGTGTGCACTTACATTGGCGGTCAGTACTCAGTGTGCACCCTTACATTGGCGCTCAGTACTCAGTGGGCACCCTTACATTGGTGGTCAGTACTCAGTGTGCACCCTTACATTGGTGGTCAGTACTCAGTGTGCACCCTTTTATTGGTGGTCATTACTCAGTGGGCACCCTTGCATTAGCGGTCAGTACTCAGTGTGCACCCTTACATTGGCGGTCAGTGCTCAGTGTGCACCCTTATATTGGTGGTGAGTACTCAGTGTGCACCCTTATATTGGTGGTCAGTACTCAGTGTGCACCCTTATATTGGTGGTCAGTACTCAGTGTGCACCCTTATATTGGTGGTCAGTTATCAGTGTGCACTTACATTGGCGGTCAGTACTCAGTGTGCACCCTTACATTGGCGCTCAGTACTCAGTGTGCACCCTTACATTGGCGTTCAGTACTCAGTGGGCACCCTTACATTGGTGGTCAGTACTCAGTGTGCACCCTTACATTGGTGGTCAGTACTCAGTGTGCACCCTTTTATTGGTGGTCATTACTCAGTGGGCACCCTTGCATTAGCGGTCAGTACTCAGTGTGCACCCTTACATTGGCGGTCAGTGCTCAGTGTGCACCCTTATATTGGTGGTGAGTACTCAGTGTGCACCCTTATATTGGTGGTCAGTACTCAGTGTGCACCCTTATATTGGTGGTCAGTACTCAGTGTGCACCCTTATATTGGTGGTCAGTTATCAGTGTGCACTTACATTGGCGGTCAGTACTCAGTGTGCACCCTTACATTGGCGCTCAGTACTCAGTGTGCACCCTTACATTGGCGCTCAGTACTCAGTGGGCACCCTTACATTGGTGGTCAGTACTCAGTGTGCACCCTTATATTGGTGGTCAGTACTCAGTGTGCACCCTTTTATTGGTGGTCAGTACTCAGTGTGCACCCTTATATTGGTGGTCAGTACTCAGTGTGCACCCTTATATTGGTGGTCAGTACTCAGTGTGCACCCTTATATTGGTGGTCAGTACTCAGTGTGCACCCTTATATTGGTGGTCAGTACTCAGTGTGCACCCTTACATTGGCGCTCAGTACTCAGTGGGCACCCTTACATTGGTGGTCAGTACTCAGTGTGCACCCTTATATTGGTGGTCAGTACTCAGTGTGCACCCTTTTATTGGTGGTCAGTACTCAGTGTGCACCCTTTTATTGGTGGTCAGTACTCAGTGTGCACCCTTATATTGGTGGTCAGTACTCAGTGTGCACCCTTATATTGGTGGTCAGTACTCAGTGTGCACCCTTATATTGGTGGTCAGTACTCAGTGTGCACCCTTATATTGGTGGTCAGTACTCAGTGTGCACTTACATTGGTGGTCAGTACTCAGTGTGCACCCTTATATTGGTGGTCAGTACTCAGTGTGCACTTACATTGGTGGTCAGTACTCAGTGTGCACCCTTATATTGGTGGTCAGTACTCAGTGTGCACCCTTATATTGGTGGTCAGTACTCAGTGTGCACTTACATTGGTGGTCAGTACTCAGTGTGCACCCTTATATTGGTGGTCAGTACTCAGTGTGCACTTACATTGGTGGTCAGTACTCAGTGTGCACCCTTATATTGGTGGTCAGTACTCAGTGTGCACTTACATTGGCTGTCAGTACTCAGTGTGCACCCTTACATTGGTGGTCAGTACTCAGTGTGCACCCTTTTATTGGTGGTCATTACTCAGTGGGCACCCTTGCATTAGCGGTCAGTACTCAGTGTGCACCCTTACATTGGCGGTCAGTGCTCAGTGTGCACCCTTATATTGGTGGTGAGTACTCAGTGTGCACCCTTATATTGGTGGTCAGTACTCAGTGTGCACCCTTATATTGGTGGTCAGTACTCAGTGTGCACCCTTATATTGGTGGTCAGTTATCAGTGTGCACTTACATTGGCGGTCAGTACTCAGTGTGCACCCTTACATTGGCGCTCAGTACTCAGTGTGCACCCTTACATTGGCGCTCAGTACTCAGTGGGCACCCTTACATTGGTGGTCAGTACTCAGTGTGCACCCTTACATTGGTGGTCAGTACTCAGTGTGCACCCTTTTATTGGTGGTCATTACTCAGTGGGCACCCTTGCATTAGCGGTCAGTACTCAGTGTGCACCCTTACATTGGCGGTCAGTGCTCAGTGTGCACCCTTATATTGGTGGTGAGTACTCAGTGTGCACCCTTATATTGGTGGTCAGTACTCAGTGTGCACCCTTATATTGGTGGTCAGTACTCAGTGTGCACCCTTATATTGGTGGTCAGTTATCAGTGTGCACTTACATTGGCGGTCAGTACTCAGTGTGCACCCTTACATTGGCGCTCAGTACTCAGTGGGCACCCTTACATTGGTGGTCAGTACTCAGTGTGCACCCTTATATTGGTGGTCAGTACTCAGTGTGCACCCTTTTATTGGTGGTCAGTACTCAGTGTGCACCCTTATATTGGTGGTCAGTACTCAGTGTGCACCCTTATATTGGTGGTCAGTACTCAGTGTGCACCCTTATATTGGTGGTCAGTACTCAGTGTGCACCCTTACATTGGTGGTCAGTACTCAGTGTGCACCCTTACATTGGCGCTCAGTACTCAGTGGGCACCCTTACATTGGTGGTCAGTACTCAGTGTGCACCCTTATATTGGTGGTCAGTACTCAGTGTGCACCCTTTTATTGGTGGTCAGTACTCAGTGTGCACCCTTTTATTGGTGGTCAGTACTCAGTGTGCACCCTTATATTGGTGGTCAGTACTCAGTGTGCACCCTTATATTGGTGGTCAGTACTCAGTGTGCACCCTTATATTGGTGGTCAGTACTCAGTGTGTACCCTTATATTGGCGCTCAGTACTCAGTGTGCACTTACATTGGTGGTCAGTACTCAGTGTGCACCCTTATATTGGTGGTCAGTACTCAGTGTGCACTTACATTGGTGGTCAGTACTCAGTGTGCACCCTTATATTGGTGGTCAGTACTCAGTGTGCACCCTTATATTGGTGGTCAGTACTCAGTGTGCACTTACATTGGTGGTCAGTACTCAGTGTGCACCCTTATATTGGTGGTCAGTTATCAGTGTGCACTTACATTGGTGGTCAGTACTCAGTGTGCACCCTTATATTGGTGGTCAGTACTCAGTGTGCACTTACATTGGCTGTCAGTACTCAGTGTGCACCCTTACATTGGTGGTCAGTACTCAGTGTGCACCCTTTTATTGGTGGTCATTACTCAGTGGGCACCCTTGCATTAGCGGTCAGTACTCAGTGTGCACCCTTATATTGGTGGTCAGTTATCAGTGTGCACTTACATTGGCGGTCAGTACTCAGTGTGCACCCTTACATTGGCGCTCAGTACTCAGTGGGCACCCTTACATTGGTGGTCAGTACTCAGTGTGCACCCTTATATTGGTGGTCAGTACTCAGTGTGCACCCTTTTATTGGTGGTCAGTACTCAGTGTGCACCCTTATATTGGTGGTCAGTACTCAGTGTGCACCCTTATATTGGTGGTCAGTACTCAGTGTGCACCCTTATATTGGTGGTCAGTACTCAGTGTGCACCCTTACATTGGTGGTCAGTACTCAGTGTGCACCCTTACATTGGCGCTCAGTACTCAGTGGGCACCCTTACATTGGTGGTCAGTACTCAGTGTGCACCCTTATATTGGTGGTCAGTACTCAGTGTGCACCCTTTTATTGGTGGTCAGTACTCAGTGTGCACCCTTTTATTGGTGGTCAGTACTCAGTGTGCACCCTTATATTGGTGGTCAGTACTCAGTGTGCACCCTTATATTGGTGGTCAGTACTCAGTGTGCACCCTTATATTGGTGGTCAGTACTCAGTGTGTACCCTTATATTGGTGGTCAGTACTCAGTGTGCACTTACATTGGTGGTCAGTACTCAGTGTGCACCCTTATATTGGTGGTCAGTACTCAGTGTGCACTTACATTGGTGGTCAGTACTCAGTGTGCACCCTTATATTGGTGGTCAGTACTCAGTGTGCACCCTTATATTGGTGGTCAGTACTCAGTGTGCACTTACATTGGTGGTCAGTACTCAGTGTGCACCCTTATATTGGTGGTCAGTACTCAGTGTGCACTTACATTGGTGGTCAGTACTCAGTGTGCACCCTTATATTGGTGGTCAGTACTCAGTGTGCACTTACATTGGCTGTCAGTACTCAGTGTGCACCCTTACATTGGTGGTCAGTACTCAGTGTGCACCCTTTTATTGGTGGTCATTACTCAGTGGGCACCCTTGCATTAGTGGTCAGTACTCAGTGTGCACCCTTATATTGGTGGTCAGTTATCAGTGTGCACTTACATTGGCGGTCAGTACTCAGTGTGCACCCTTACATTGGCGCTCAGTACTCAGTGGGCACCCTTACATTGGTGGTCAGTACTCAGTGTGCACCCTTACACTGGTGGTCAGTACTCAGTGTGCACCCTTTTATTGGTGGTCATTACTCAGTGGGCACCCTTGCATTAGCGGTCAGTACTCAGTGTGCACCCTTACATTGGCGGTCAGTGCTCAGTGTGCACCCTTATATTGGTGGTGAGTACTCAGTGTGCACCCTTATATTGGTGGTCAGTACTCAGTGTGCACCCTTATATTGGTGGTTAGTACTCAGTGTGCACCCTTATATTGGTGGTCAGTTATCAGTGTGCACTTACATTGGCGGTCAGTACTCAGTGTGCACCCTTACATTGGCGCTCAGTACTCAGTGGGCACCCTTACATTGGTGGTCAGTACTCAGTGTGCACCCTTATATTGGTGGTCAGTACTCAGTGTGCACCCTTTTATTGGTGGTCAGTACTCAGTGTGCACCCTTATATTGGTGGTCAGTACTCAGTGTGCACCCTTATATTGGTGGTCAGTACTCAGTGTGCACCCTTATATTGGTGGTCAGTACTCAGTGTGCACCCTTACATTGGTGGTCAGTGCTCAGTGTGCACCCTTTCATTGGTGGTCAGTACTCAGTGTGCACCCTTACATTGGTGGTCAGTACTCCGTGTGCACCCTTACATTGGTGGTCAGTACTCAGTGTGCACCCTTACATTGGTGGTCAGTACTCAGTGTGCACTTACATTGGTGGTCAGTACTCAGTGTGCACCCTTATATTGGTGGTCAGTACTCAGTGTGCACCCTTATATTGGTGGTCAGTACTCAGTGTGCACCCTTACATTGGTGGTCAGTGCTCAGTGTGCACCCTTACATTGGTGGTCAGTACTCAGTGTGCACTTACATTGGTGGTCAGTACTCAGTGTGCACCCTTATATTGGTGGTCAGTACTCAGTGTGCACTTACATTGGCTGTCAGTACTCAGTGTGCACCCTTATATTGGTGGTCAGTACTCAGTGTGCACTTACATTGGTGGTCAGTACTCAGTGTGCACCCTTATATTGGTGGTCAGTACTCAGTGTGCACTTACATTGGCTGTCAGTATTCAGTGTGCACCCTTACATTGGTGGTCAGTACTCAGTGTGCACTTACATTGGTGGTCAGTACTCAGTGTGCACTTACATTGGTGGTCAGTACTCAGTGTGCACTTACATTGGTGGTCAGTACTCAGTGTGCACCCTTATATTGGTGGTCAGTACTCAGTGTGCACTTACATTGGTGGTCAGTACTCAGTGTGCACCCTTATATTGGTGGTCAGTACTCAGTGTGCACTTACATTGGCTGTCAGTACTCAGTGTGCACCCTTACATTGGTGGTCAGTACTCAGTGTGCACCCTTTTATTGGTGGTCATTACTCAGTGGGCACCCTTGCATTAGCGGTCAGTACTCAGTGTGCACCCTTACATTGGCGGTCAGTGCTCAGTGTGCACCCTTATATTGGTGGTGAGTACTCAGTGTGCACCCTTATATTGGTGGTCAGTACTCAGTGTGCACCCTTATATTGGTGGTCAGTACTCAGTGTGCACCCTTATATTGGTGGTCAGTTATCAGTGTGCACTTACATTGGCGGTCAGTACTCAGTGTGCACCCTTACATTGGCGCTCAGTACTCAGTGTGCACCCTTACATTGGCGCTCAGTACTCAGTGGGCACCCTTACATTGGTGGTCAGTACTCAGTGTGCACCCTTACATTGGTGGTCAGTACTCAGTGTGCACCCTTTTATTGGTGGTCATTACTCAGTGGGCACCCTTGCATTAGCGGTCAGTACTCAGTGTGCACCCTTACATTGGCGGTCAGTGCTCAGTGTGCACCCTTATATTGGTGGTGAGTACTCAGTGTGCACCCTTATATTGGTGGTCAGTACTCAGTGTGCACCCTTATATTGGTGGTCAGTACTCAGTGTGCACCCTTATATTGGTGGTCAGTTATCAGTGTGCACTTACATTGGCGGTCAGTACTCAGTGTGCACCCTTACATTGGCGCTCAGTACTCAGTGGGCACCCTTACATTGGTGGTCAGTACTCAGTGTGCACCCTTACATTGGTGGTCAGTACTCAGTGTGCACCCTTTTATTGGTGGTCATTACTCAGTGGGCACCCTTGCATTAGCGGTCAGTACTCAGTGTGCACCCTTACATTGGCGGTCAGTGCTCAGTGTGCACCCTTATATTGGTGGTGAGTACTCAGTGTGCACCCTTATATTGGTGGTCAGTACTCAGTGTGCACCCTTATATTGGTGGTCAGTACTCAGTGTGCACCCTTATATTGGTGGTCAGTTATCAGTGTGCACTTACATTGGCGGTCAGTACTCAGTGTGCACCCTTACATTGGCGCTCAGTACTCAGTGTGCACCCTTACATTGGCGTTCAGTACTCAGTGGGCACCCTTACATTGGTGGTCAGTACTCAGTGTGCACCCTTACATTGGTGGTCAGTACTCAGTGTGCACCCTTTTATTGGTGGTCATTACTCAGTGGGCACCCTTGCATTAGCGGTCAGTACTCAGTGTGCACCCTTACATTGGCGGTCAGTGCTCAGTGTGCACCCTTATATTGGTGGTGAGTACTCAGTGTGCACCCTTATATTGGTGGTCAGTACTCAGTGTGCACCCTTATATTGGTGGTCAGTACTCAGTGTGCACCCTTATATTGGTGGTCAGTTATCAGTGTGCACTTACATTGGCGGTCAGTACTCAGTGTGCACCCTTACATTGGCGCTCAGTACTCAGTGGGCACCCTTACATTGGTGGTCAGTACTCAGTGTGCACCCTTATATTGGTGGTCAGTACTCAGTGTGCACCCTTTTATTGGTGGTCAGTACTCAGTGTGCACCCTTATATTGGTGGTCAGTACTCAGTGTGCACCCTTATATTGGTGGTCAGTACTCAGTGTGCACCCTTATATTGGTGGTCAGTACTCAGTGTGCACCCTTATATTGGTGGTCAGTACTCAGTGTGCACCCTTACATTGGCGCTCAGTACTCAGTGGGCACCCTTACATTGGTGGTCAGTACTCAGTGTGCACCCTTATATTGGTGGTCAGTACTCAGTGTGCACCCTTTTATTGGTGGTCAGTACTCAGTGTGCACCCTTTTATTGGTGGTCAGTACTCAGTGTGCACCCTTATATTGGTGGTCAGTACTCAGTGTGCACCCTTATATTGGTGGTCAGTACTCAGTGTGCACCCTTATATTGGTGGTCAGTACTCAGTGTGCACCCTTATATTGGTGGTCAGTACTCAGTGTGCACTTACATTGGTGGTCAGTACTCAGTGTGCACCCTTATATTGGTGGTCAGTACTCAGTGTGCACTTACATTGGTGGTCAGTACTCAGTGTGCACCCTTATATTGGTGGTCAGTACTCAGTGTGCACCCTTATATTGGTGGTCAGTACTCAGTGTGCACTTACATTGGTGGTCAGTACTCAGTGTGCACCCTTATATTGGTGGTCAGTACTCAGTGTGCACTTACATTGGTGGTCAGTACTCAGTGTGCACCCTTATATTGGTGGTCAGTACTCAGTGTGCACTTACATTGGCTGTCAGTACTCAGTGTGCACCCTTACATTGGTGGTCAGTACTCAGTGTGCACCCTTTTATTGGTGGTCATTACTCAGTGGGCACCCTTGCATTAGCGGTCAGTACTCAGTGTGCACCCTTACATTGGCGGTCAGTGCTCAGTGTGCACCCTTATATTGGTGGTGAGTACTCAGTGTGCACCCTTATATTGGTGGTCAGTACTCAGTGTGCACCCTTATATTGGTGGTCAGTACTCAGTGTGCACCCTTATATTGGTGGTCAGTTATCAGTGTGCACTTACATTGGCGGTCAGTACTCAGTGTGCACCCTTACATTGGCGCTCAGTACTCAGTGTGCACCCTTACATTGGCGCTCAGTACTCAGTGGGCACCCTTACATTGGTGGTCAGTACTCAGTGTGCACCCTTACATTGGTGGTCAGTACTCAGTGTGCACCCTTTTATTGGTGGTCATTACTCAGTGGGCACCCTTGCATTAGCGGTCAGTACTCAGTGTGCACCCTTACATTGGCGGTCAGTGCTCAGTGTGCACCCTTATATTGGTGGTGAGTACTCAGTGTGCACCCTTATATTGGTGGTCAGTACTCAGTGTGCACCCTTATATTGGTGGTCAGTACTCAGTGTGCACCCTTATATTGGTGGTCAGTTATCAGTGTGCACTTACATTGGCGGTCAGTACTCAGTGTGCACCCTTACATTGGCGCTCAGTACTCAGTGGGCACCCTTACATTGGTGGTCAGTACTCAGTGTGCACCCTTACATTGGTGGTCAGTACTCAGTGTGCACCCTTTTATTGGTGGTCATTACTCAGTGGGCACCCTTGCATTAGCGGTCAGTACTCAGTGTGCACCCTTACATTGGCGGTCAGTGCTCAGTGTGCACCCTTATATTGGTGGTGAGTACTCAGTGTGCACCCTTATATTGGTGGTCAGTACTCAGTGTGCACCCTTATATTGGTGGTCAGTACTCAGTGTGCACCCTTATATTGGTGGTCAGTTATCAGTGTGCACTTACATTGGCGGTCAGTACTCAGTGTGCACCCTTACATTGGCGCTCAGTACTCAGTGTGCACCCTTACATTGGCGTTCAGTACTCAGTGGGCACCCTTACATTGGTGGTCAGTACTCAGTGTGCACCCTTACATTGGTGGTCAGTACTCAGTGTGCACCCTTTTATTGGTGGTCATTACTCAGTGGGCACCCTTGCATTAGCGGTCAGTACTCAGTGTGCACCCTTACATTGGCGGTCAGTGCTCAGTGTGCACCCTTATATTGGTGGTGAGTACTCAGTGTGCACCCTTATATTGGTGGTCAGTACTCAGTGTGCACCCTTATATTGGTGGTCAGTACTCAGTGTGCACCCTTATATTGGTGGTCAGTTATCAGTGTGCACTTACATTGGCGGTCAGTACTCAGTGTGCACCCTTACATTGGCGCTCAGTACTCAGTGGGCACCCTTACATTGGTGGTCAGTACTCAGTGTGCACCCTTATATTGGTGGTCAGTACTCAGTGTGCACCCTTTTATTGGTGGTCAGTACTCAGTGTGCACCCTTATATTGGTGGTCAGTACTCAGTGTGCACCCTTATATTGGTGGTCAGTACTCAGTGTGCACCCTTATATTGGTGGTCAGTACTCAGTGTGCACCCTTATATTGGTGGTCAGTACTCAGTGTGCACCCTTACATTGGCGCTCAGTATTCAGTGGGCACCCTTACATTGGTGGTCAGTACTCAGTGTGCACCCTTATATTGGTGGTCAGTACTCAGTGTGCACCCTTTTATTGGTGGTCAGTACTCAGTGTGCACCCTTTTATTGGTGGTCAGTACTCAGTGTGCACCCTTATATTGGTGGTCAGTACTCAGTGTGCACCCTTATATTGGTGGTCAGTACTCAGTGTGCACCCTTATATTGGTGGTCAGTACTCAGTGTGCACCCTTATATTGGTGGTCAGTACTCAGTGTGCACTTACATTGGTGGTCAGTACTCAGTGTGCACCCTTATATTGGTGGTCAGTACTCAGTGTGCACTTACATTGGTGGTCAGTACTCAGTGTGCACCCTTATATTGGTGGTCAGTACTCAGTGTGCACCCTTATATTGGTGGTCAGTACTCAGTGTGCACTTACATTGGTGGTCAGTACTCAGTGTGCACCCTTATATTGGTGGTCAGTACTCAGTGTGCACTTACATTGGTGGTCAGTACTCAGTGTGCACCCTTATATTGGTGGTCAGTACTCAGTGTGCACTTACATTGGCTGTCAGTACTCAGTGTGCACCCTTACATTGGTGGTCAGTACTCAGTGTGCACCCTTTTATTGGTGGTCATTACTCAGTGGGCACCCTTGCATTAGCGGTCAGTACTCAGTGTGCACCCTTACATTGGCGGTCAGTGCTCAGTGTGCACCCTTATATTGGTGGTGAGTACTCAGTGTGCACCCTTATATTGGTGGTCAGTACTCAGTGTGCACCCTTATATTGGTGGTCAGTACTCAGTGTGCACCCTTATATTGGTGGTCAGTTATCAGTGTGCACTTACATTGGCGGTCAGTACTCAGTGTGCACCCTTACATTGGCGCTCAGTACTCAGTGTGCACCCTTACATTGGCGCTCAGTACTCAGTGGGCACCCTTACATTGGTGGTCAGTACTCAGTGTGCACCCTTACATTGGTGGTCAGTACTCAGTGTGCACCCTTTTATTGGTGGTCATTACTCAGTGGGCACCCTTGCATTAGCGGTCAGTACTCAGTGTGCACCCTTACATTGGCGGTCAGTGCTCAGTGTGCACCCTTATATTGGTGGTGAGTACTCAGTGTGCACCCTTATATTGGTGGTCAGTACTCAGTGTGCACCCTTATATTGGTGGTCAGTACTCAGTGTGCACCCTTATATTGGTGGTCAGTTATCAGTGTGCACTTACATTGGCGGTCAGTACTCAGTGTGCACCCTTACATTGGCGCTCAGTACTCAGTGGGCACCCTTACATTGGTGGTCAGTACTCAGTGTGCACCCTTATATTGGTGGTCAGTACTCAGTGTGCACCCTTTTATTGGTGGTCAGTACTCAGTGTGCACCCTTATATTGGTGGTCAGTACTCAGTGTGCACCCTTATATTGGTGGTCAGTACTCAGTGTGCACCCTTATATTGGTGGTCAGTACTCAGTGTGCACCCTTACATTGGTGGTCAGTACTCAGTGTGCACCCTTACATTGGCGCTCAGTACTCAGTGGGCACCCTTACATTGGTGGTCAGTACTCAGTGTGCACCCTTATATTGGTGGTCAGTACTCAGTGTGCACCCTTTTATTGGTGGTCAGTACTCAGTGTGCACCCTTTTATTGGTGGTCAGTACTCAGTGTGCACCCTTATATTGGTGGTCAGTACTCAGTGTGCACCCTTATATTGGTGGTCAGTACTCAGTGTGCACCCTTATATTGGTGGTCAGTACTCAGTGTGTACCCTTATATTGGCGCTCAGTACTCAGTGTGCACTTACATTGGTGGTCAGTACTCAGTGTGCACCCTTATATTGGTGGTCAGTACTCAGTGTGCACTTACATTGGTGGTCAGTACTCAGTGTGCACCCTTATATTGGTGGTCAGTACTCAGTGTGCACCCTTATATTGGTGGTCAGTACTCAGTGTGCACTTACATTGGTGGTCAGTACTCAGTGTGCACCCTTATATTGGTGGTCAGTTATCAGTGTGCACTTACATTGGTGGTCAGTACTCAGTGTGCACCCTTATATTGGTGGTCAGTACTCAGTGTGCACTTACATTGGCTGTCAGTACTCAGTGTGCACCCTTACATTGGTGGTCAGTACTCAGTGTGCACCCTTTTATTGGTGGTCATTACTCAGTGGGCACCCTTGCATTAGCGGTCAGTACTCAGTGTGCACCCTTATATTGGTGGTCAGTTATCAGTGTGCACTTACATTGGCGGTCAGTACTCAGTGTGCACCCTTACATTGGCGCTCAGTACTCAGTGGGCACCCTTACATTGGTGGTCAGTACTCAGTGTGCACCCTTATATTGGTGGTCAGTACTCAGTGTGCACCCTTTTATTGGTGGTCAGTACTCAGTGTGCACCCTTATATTGGTGGTCAGTACTCAGTGTGCACCCTTATATTGGTGGTCAGTACTCAGTGTGCACCCTTATATTGGTGGTCAGTACTCAGTGTGCACCCTTACATTGGTGGTCAGTACTCAGTGTGCACCCTTACATTGGCGCTCAGTACTCAGTGGGCACCCTTACATTGGTGGTCAGTACTCAGTGTGCACCCTTTTATTGGTGGTCAGTACTCAGTGTGCACCCTTTTATTGGTGGTCAGTACTCAGTGTGCACCCTTATATTGGTGGTCAGTACTCAGTGTGCACCCTTATATTGGTGGTCAGTACTCAGTGTGCACCCTTATATTGGTGGTCAGTACTCAGTGTGTACCCTTATATTGGTGGTCAGTACTCAGTGTGCACTTACATTGGTGGTCAGTACTCAGTGTGCACCCTTATATTGGTGGTCAGTACTCAGTGTGCACTTACATTGGTGGTCAGTACTCAGTGTGCACCCTTATATTGGTGGTCAGTACTCAGTGTGCACCCTTATATTGGTGGTCAGTACTCAGTGTGCACTTACATTGGTGGTCAGTACTCAGTGTGCACCCTTATATTGGTGGTCAGTACTCAGTGTGCACTTACATTGGTGGTCAGTACTCAGTGTGCACCCTTATATTGGTGGTCAGTACTCAGTGTGCACTTACATTGGCTGTCAGTACTCAGTGTGCACCCTTACATTGGTGGTCAGTACTCAGTGTGCACCCTTTTATTGGTGGTCATTACTCAGTGGGCACCCTTGCATTAGTGGTCAGTACTCAGTGTGCACCCTTATATTGGTGGTCAGTTATCAGTGTGCACTTACATTGGCGGTCATTACTCAGTGTGCACCCTTACATTGGCGCTCAGTACTCAGTGGGCACCCTTACATTGGTGGTCAGTACTCAGTGTGCACCCTTACACTGGTGGTCAGTACTCAGTGTGCACCCTTTTATTGGTGGTCATTACTCAGTGGGCACCCTTGCATTAGCGGTCAGTACTCAGTGTGCACCCTTACATTGGCGGTCAGTGCTCAGTGTGCACCCTTATATTGGTGGTGAGTACTCAGTGTGCACCCTTATATTGGTGGTCAGTACTCAGTGTGCACCCTTATATTGGTGGTCAGTACTCAGTGTGCACCCTTATATTGGTGGTCAGTTATCAGTGTGCACTTACATTGGCGGTCAGTACTCAGTGTGCACCCTTACATTGGCGCTCAGTACTCAGTGGGCACCCTTACATTGGTGGTCAGTACTCAGTGTGCACCCTTATATTGGTGGTCAGTACTCAGTGTGCACCCTTTTATTGGTGGTCAGTACTCAGTGTGCACCCTTATATTGGTGGTCAGTACTCAGTGTGCACCCTTATATTGGTGGTCAGTACTCAGTGTGCACCCTTATATTGGTGGTCAGTACTCAGTGTGCACCCTTACATTGGTGGTCAGTGCTCAGTGTGCACCCTTTCATTGGTGGTCAGTACTCAGTGTGCACCCTTACATTGGTGGTCAGTACTCCGTGTGCACCCTTACATTGGTGGTCAGTACTCAGTGTGCACCCTTACATTGGTGGTCAGTACTCAGTGTGCACTTACATTGGTGGTCAGTACTCAGTGTGCACCCTTATATTGGTGGTCAGTACTCAGTGTGCACCCTTATATTGGTGGTCAGTACTCAGTGTGCACCCTTACATTGGTGGTCAGTGCTCAGTGTGCACCCTTACATTGGTGGTCAGTACTCAGTGTGCACTTACATTGGTGGTCAGTACTCAGTGTGCACCCTTATATTGGTGGTCAGTACTCAGTGTGCACTTACATTGGCTGTCAGTACTCAGTGTGCACCCTTATATTGGTGGTCACTACTCAGTGTGCACTTACATTGGTGGTCAGTACTCAGTGTGCACCCTTATATTGGTGGTCAGTACTCAGTGTGCACTTACATTGGCTGTCAGTATTCAGTGTGCACCCTTACATTGGTGGTCAGTACTCAGTGTGCACTTACATTGGTGGTCAGTACTCAGTGTGCACTTACATTGGTGGTCAGTACTCAGTGTGCACTTACATTGTTGGTCAGTACTCAGTGTGCACCCTTATATTGGTGGTCAGTACTCAGTGTGCACTTACATTGGTGGTCAGTACTCAGTGTGCACCCTTATATTGGTGGTCAGTACTCAGTGTGCACTTACATTGGCTGTCAGTACTCAGTGTGCACCCTTACATTGGTGGTCAGTACTCAGTGTGCACCCTTTTATTGGTGGTCAGTACTCAGTGTGCACCCTTTTATTGGTGGTCAGTACTCAGTGTGCACCCTTATATTGGTGGTCAGTACTCAGTGTGCACCCTTATATTGGTGGTCAGTACTCAGTGTGCACCCTTATATTGGTGGTCAGTACTCAGTGTGTACCCTTATATTGGCGCTCAGTACTCAGTGTGCACTTACATTGGTGGTCAGTACTCAGTGTGCACCCTTATATTGGTGGTCAGTACTCAGTGTGCACTTACATTGGTGGTCAGTACTCAGTGTGCACCCTTATATTGGTGGTCAGTACTCAGTGTGCACCCTTATATTGGTGGTCAGTACTCAGTGTGCACTTACATTGGTGGTCAGTACTCAGTGTGCACCCTTATATTGGTGGTCAGTTATCAGTGTGCACTTACATTGGTGGTCAGTACTCAGTGTGCACCCTTATATTGGTGGTCAGTACTCAGTGTGCACTTACATTGGCTGTCAGTACTCAGTGTGCACCCTTACATTGGTGGTCAGTACTCAGTGTGCACCCTTTTATTGGTGGTCATTACTCAGTGGGCACCCTTGCATTAGCGGTCAGTACTCAGTGTGCACCCTTATATTGGTGGTCAGTTATCAGTGTGCACTTACATTGGCGGTCAGTACTCAGTGTGCACCCTTACATTGGCGCTCAGTACTCAGTGGGCACCCTTACATTGGTGGTCAGTACTCAGTGTGCACCCTTTTATTGGTGGTCATTACTCAGTGGGCACCCTTGCATTAGCGGTCAGTACTCAGTGTGCACCCTTATATTGGTGGTCAGTTATCAGTGTGCACTTACATTGGCGGTCAGTACTCAGTGTGCACCCTTACATTGGCGCTCAGTACTCAGTGGGCACCCTTACATTGGTGGTCAGTACTCAGTGTGCACCCTTATATTGGTGGTCAGTACTCAGTGTGCACCCTTTTATTGGTGGTCAGTACTCAGTGTGCACCCTTATATTGGTGGTCAGTACTCAGTGTGCACCCTTATATTGGTGGTCAGTACTCAGTGTGCACCCTTATATTGGTGGTCAGTACTCAGTGTGCACCCTTACATTGGTGGTCAGTACTCAGTGTGCACCCTTACATTGGCGCTCAGTACTCAGTGGGCACCCTTACATTGGTGGTCAGTACTCAGTGTGCACCCTTATATTGGTGGTCAGTACTCAGTGTGCACCCTTTTATTGGTGGTCAGTACTCAGTGTGCACCCTTTTATTGGTGGTCAGTACTCAGTGTGCACCCTTATATTGGTGGTCAGTACTCAGTGTGCACCCTTATATTGGTGGTCAGTACTCAGTGTGCACCCTTATATTGGTGGTCAGTACTCAGTGTGTACCCTTATATTGGTGGTCAGTACTCAGTGTGCACTTACATTGGTGGTCAGTACTCAGTGTGCACCCTTATATTGGTGGTCAGTACTCAGTGTGCACTTACATTGGTGGTCAGTACTCAGTGTGCACCCTTATATTGGTGGTCAGTACTCAGTGTGCACCCTTATATTGGTGGTCAGTACTCAGTGTGCACTTACATTGGTGGTCAGTACTCAGTGTGCACCCTTATATTGGTGGTCAGTACTCAGTGTGCACTTACATTGGTGGTCAGTACTCAGTGTGCACCCTTATATTGGTGGTCAGTACTCAGTGTGCACTTACATTGGCTGTCAGTACTCAGTGTGCACCCTTACATTGGTGGTCAGTACTCAGTGTGCACCCTTTTATTGGTGGTCATTACTCAGTGGGCACCCTTGCATTAGTGGTCAGTACTCAGTGTGCACCCTTATATTGGTGGTCAGTTATCAGTGTGCACTTACATTGGCGGTCAGTACTCAGTGTGCACCCTTACATTGGCGCTCAGTACTCAGTGGGCACCCTTACATTGGTGGTCAGTACTCAGTGTGCACCCTTACACTGGTGGTCAGTACTCAGTGTGCACCCTTTTATTGGTGGTCATTACTCAGTGGGCACCCTTGCATTAGCGGTCAGTACTCAGTGTGCACCCTTACATTGGCGGTCAGTGCTCAGTGTGCACCCTTATATTGGTGGTGAGTACTCAGTGTGCACCCTTATATTGGTGGTCAGTACTCAGTGTGCACCCTTATATTGGTGGTCAGTACTCAGTGTGCACCCTTATATTGGTGGTCAGTTATCAGTGTGCCCTTACATTGGCGGTCAGTACTCAGTGTGCACCCTTACATTGGCGCTCAGTACTCAGTGGGCACCCTTACATTGGTGGTCAGTACTCAGTGTGCACCCTTATATTGGTGGTCAGTACTCAGTGTGCACCCTTTTATTGGTGGTCAGTACTCAGTGTGCACCCTTATATTGGTGGTCAGTACTCAGTGTGCACCCTTATATTGGTGGTCAGTACTCAGTGTGCACCCTTATATTGGTGGTCAGTACTCAGTGTGCACCCTTACATTGGTGGTCAGTGCTCAGTGTGCACCCTTTCATTGGTGGTCAGTACTCAGTGTGCACCCTTACATTGGTGGTCAGTACTCCGTGTGCACCCTTACATTGGTGGTCAGTACTCAGTGTGCACCCTTACATTGGTGGTCAGTACTCAGTGTGCACTTACATTGGTGGTCAGTACTCAGTGTGCACCCTTATATTGGTGGTCAGTACTCAGTGTGCACCCTTATATTGGTGGTCAGTACTCAGTGTGCACCCTTACATTGGTGGTCAGTGCTCAGTGTGCACCCTTACATTGGTGGTCAGTACTCAGTGTGCACTTACATTGGTGGTCAGTACTCAGTGTGCACCCTTATATTGGTGGTCAGTACTCAGTGTGCACTTACATTGGCTGTCAGTACTCAGTGTGCACCCTTATATTGGTGGTCAGTACTCAGTGTGCACTTACATTGGTGGTCAGTACTCAGTGTGCACCCTTATATTGGTGGTCAGTACTCAGTGTGCACTTACATTGGCTGTCAGTATTCAGTGTGCACCCTTACATTGGTGGTCAGTACTCAGTGTGCACTTACATTGGTGGTCAGTACTCAGTGTGCACTTACATTGGTGGTCAGTACTCAGTGTGCACTTACATTGGTGGTCAGTACTCAGTGTGCACCCTTATATTGGTGGTCAGTACTCAGTGTGCACTTACATTGGTGGTCAGTACTCAGTGTGCACCCTTATATTGGTGGTCAGTACTCAGTGTGCACTTACATTGGCTGTCAGTACTCAGTGTGCACCCTTACATTGGTGGTCAGTACTCAGTGTGCACCCTTTTATTGGTGGTCATTACTCAGTGGGCACCCTTGCATTAGCGGTCAGTACTCAGTGTGCACCCTTACATTGGCGGTCAGTGCTCAGTGTGCACCCTTATATTGGTGGTGAGTACTCAGTGTGCACCCTTATATTGGTGGTCAGTACTCAGTGTGCACCCTTATATTGGTGGTCAGTACTCAATGTGCACCCTTATATTGGTGGTCAGTTATCAGTGTGCACTTACATTGGCGGTCAGTACTCAGTGTGCACCCTTACATTGGCGCTCAGTACTCAGTGTGCACCCTTACATTGGCGCTCAGTACTCAGTGGGCACCCTTACATTGGTGGTCAGTACTCAGTGTGCACCCTTACATTGGTGGTCAGTACTCAGTGTGCACCCTTTTATTGGTGGTCATTACTCAGTGGGCACCCTTGCATTAGCGGTCAGTACTCAGTGTGCACCCTTACATTGGCGGTCAGTGCTCAGTGTGCACCCTTATATTGGTGGTGAGTACTCAGTGTGCACCCTTATATTGGTGGTCAGTACTCAGTGTGCACCCTTATATTGGTGGTCAGTACTCAGTGTGCACCCTTATATTGGTGGTCAGTTATCAGTGTGCACTTACATTGGCGGTCAGTACTCAGTGTGCACCCTTACATTGGCGCTCAGTACTCAGTGGGCACCCTTACATTGGTGGTCAGTACTCAGTGTGCACCCTTACATTGGTGGTCAGTACTCAGTGTGCACCCTTTTATTGGTGGTCATTACTCAGTGGGCACCCTTGCATTAGCGGTCAGTACTCAGTGTGCACCCTTACATTGGCGGTCAGTGCTCAGTGTGCACCCTTATATTGGTGGTGAGTACTCAGTGTGCACCCTTATATTGGTGGTCAGTACTCAGTGTGCACCCTTATATTGGTGGTCAGTACTCAGTGTGCACCCTTATATTGGTGGTCAGTTATCAGTGTGCACTTACATTGGTGGTCAGTACTCAGTGTGCACCCTTACATTGGCGCTCAGTACTCAGTGTGCACCCTTACATTGGCGTTCAGTACTCAGTGGGCACCCTTACATTGGTGGTCAGTACTCAGTGTGCACCCTTACATTGGTGGTCAGTACTCAGTGTGCACCCTTTTATTGGTGGTCATTACTCAGTGGGCACCCTTGCATTAGCGGTCAGTACTCAGTGTGCACCCTTACATTGGCGGTCAGTGCTCAGTGTGCACCCTTATATTGGTGGTGAGTACTCAGTGTGCACCCTTATATTGGTGGTCAGTACTCAGTGTGCACCCTTATATTGGTGGTCAGTACTCAGTGTGCACCCTTATATTGGTGGTCAGTTATCAGTGTGCACTTACATTGGCGGTCAGTACTCAGTGTGCACCCTTACATTGGCGCTCAGTACTCAGTGGGCACCCTTACATTGGTGGTCAGTACTCAGTGTGCACCCTTATATTGGTGGTCAGTACTCAGTGTGCACCCTTTTATTGGTGGTCAGTACTCAGTGTGCACCCTTATATTGGTGGTCAGTACTCAGTGTGCACCCTTATATTGGTGGTCAGTACTCAGTGTGCACCCTTATATTGGTGGTCAGTACTCAGTGTGCACCCTTATATTGGTGGTCAGTACTCAGTGTGCACCCTTACATTGGCGCTCAGTACTCAGTGGGCACCCTTACATTGGTGGTCAGTACTCAGTGTGCACCCTTATATTGGTGGTCAGTACTCAGTGTGCACCCTTTTATTGGTGGTCAGTACTCAGTGTGCACCCTTTTATTGGTGGTCAGTACTCAGTGTGCACCCTTATATTGGTGGTCAGTACTCAGTGTGCACCCTTATATTGGTGGTCAGTACTCAGTGTGCACCCTTATATTGGTGGTCAGTACTCAGTGTGCACCCTTATATTGGTGGTCAGTACTCAGTGTGCACTTACATTGGTGGTCAGTACTCAGTGTGCACCCTTATATTGGTGGTCAGTACTCAGTGTGCACTTACATTGGTGGTCAGTACTCAGTGTGCACCCTTATATTGGTGGTCAGTACTCAGTGTGCACCCTTATATTGGTGGTCAGTACTCAGTGTGCACTTACATTGGTGGTCAGTACTCAGTGTGCACCCTTATATTGGTGGTCAGTACTCAGTGTGCACTTACATTGGTGGTCAGTACTCAGTGTGCACCCTTATATTGGTGGTCAGTACTCAGTGTGCACTTACATTGGCTGTCAGTACTCAGTGTGCACCCTTACATTGGTGGTCAGTACTCAGTGTGCACCCTTTTATTGGTGGTCATTACTCAGTGGGCACCCTTGCATTAGCGGTCAGTACTCAGTGTGCACCCTTACATTGGCGGTCAGTGCTCAGTGTGCACCCTTATATTGGTGGTGAGTACTCAGTGTGCACCCTTATATTGGTGGTCAGTACTCAGTGTGCACCCTTATATTGGTGGTCAGTACTCAGTGTGCACCCTTATATTGGTGGTCAGTTATCAGTGTGCACTTACATTGGCGGTCAGTACTCAGTGTGCACCCTTACATTGGCGCTCAGTACTCAGTGTGCACCCTTACATTGGCGCTCAGTACTCAGTGGGCACCCTTACATTGGTGGTCAGTACTCAGTGTGCACCCTTACATTGGTGGTCAGTACTCAGTGTGCACCCTTTTATTGGTGGTCATTACTCAGTGGGCACCCTTGCATTAGCGGTCAGTACTCAGTGTGCACCCTTACATTGGCGGTCAGTGCTCAGTGTGCACCCTTATATTGGTGGTGAGTACTCAGTGTGCACCCTTATATTGGTGGTCAGTACTCAGTGTGCACCCTTATATTGGTGGTCAGTACTCAGTGTGCACCCTTATATTGGTGGTCAGTTATCAGTGTGCACTTACATTGGCGGTCAGTACTCAGTGTGCACCCTTACATTGGCGCTCAGTACTCAGTGGGCACCCTTACATTGGTGGTCAGTACTCAGTGTGCACCCTTATATTGGTGGTCAGTACTCAGTGTGCACCCTTTTATTGGTGGTCAGTACTCAGTGTGCACCCTTATATTGGTGGTCAGTACTCAGTGTGCACCCTTATATTGGTGGTCAGTACTCAGTGTGCACCCTTATATTGGTGGTCAGTACTCAGTGTGCACCCTTACATTGGTGGTCAGTACTCAGTGTGCACCCTTACATTGGCGCTCAGTACTCAGTGGGCACCCTTACATTGGTGGTCAGTACTCAGTGTGCACCCTTATATTGGTGGTCAGTACTCAGTGTGCACCCTTTTATTGGTGGTCAGTACTCAGTGTGCACCCTTTTATTGGTGGTCAGTACTCAGTGTGCACCCTTATATTGGTGGTCAGTACTCAGTGTGCACCCTTATATTGGTGGTCAGTACTCAGTGTGCACCCTTATATTGGTGGTCAGTACTCAGTGTGTACCCTTATATTGGCGCTCAGTACTCAGTGTGCACTTACATTGGTGGTCAGTACTCAGTGTGCACCCTTATATTGGTGGTCAGTACTCAGTGTGCACTTACATTGGTGGTCAGTACTCAGTGTGCACCCTTATATTGGTGGTCAGTACTCAGTGTGCACCCTTATATTGGTGGTCAGTACTCAGTGTGCACTTACATTGGTGGTCAGTACTCAGTGTGCACCCTTATATTGGTGGTCAGTTATCAGTGTGCACTTACATTGGTGGTCAGTACTCAGTGTGCACCCTTTTATTGGTGGTCATTACTCAGTGGGCACCCTTGCATTAGCGGTCAGTACTCAGTGTGCACCCTTATATTGGTGGTCAGTTATCAGTGTGCACTTACATTGGCGGTCAGTACTCAGTGTGCACCCTTACATTGGCGCTCAGTACTCAGTGTTCACCCTTACATTGGTGGTCAGTACTCAGTGTGCACCCTTATATTGGTGGTCAGTACTCAGTGTGCACCCTTTTATTGGTGGTCAGTACTCAGTGTGCACCCTTATATTGGTGGTCAGTACTCAGTGTGCACCCTTATATTGGTGGTCAGTACTCAGTGTGCACCCTTATATTGGTGGTCAGTACTCAGTGTGCACCCTTACATTGGTGGTCAGTACTCAGTGTGCACCCTTACATTGGCGCTCAGTACTCAGTGGGCACCCTTACATTGGTGGTCAGTACTCAGTGTGCACCCTTATATTGGTGGTCAGTACTCAGTGTGCACCCTTTTATTGGTGGTCAGTACTCAGTGTGCACCCTTTTATTGGTGGTCAGTACTCAGTGTGCACCCTTATATTGGTGGTCAGTACTCAGTGTGCACCCTTATATTGGTGGTCAGTACTCAGTGTGCACCCTTATATTGGTGGTCAGTACTCAGTGTGTACCCTTATATTGGTGGTCAGTACTCAGTGTGCACTTACATTGGTGGTCAGTACTCAGTGTGCACCCTTATATTGGTGGTCAGTACTCAGTGTGCACTTACATTGGTGGTCAGTACTCAGTGTGCACCCTTATATTGGTGGTCAGTACTCAGTGTGCACCCTTATATTGGTGGTCAGTACTCAGTGTGCACTTACATTGGTGGTCAGTACTCAGTGTGCACCCTTATATTGGTCGTCAGTACTCAGTGTGCACTTACATTGGTGGTCAGTACTCAGTGTGCACCCTTATATTGGTGGTCAGTACTCAGTGTGCACTTACATTGGCTGTCAGTACTCAGTGTGCACCCTTACATTGGTGGTCAGTACTCAGTGTGCACCCTTTTATTGGTGGTCATTACTCAGTGGGCACCCTTGCATTAGTGGTCAGTACTCAGTGTGCACCCTTATATTGGTGGTCAGTTATCAGTGTGCACTTACATTGGCGGTCAGTACTCAGTGTGCACCCTTACATTGGCGCTCAGTACTCAGTGGGCACCCTTACATTGGTGGTCAGTACTCAGTGTGCACCCTTACACTGGTGGTCAGTACTCAGTGTGCACCCTTTTATTGGTGGTCATTACTCAGTGGGCACCCTTGCATTAGCGGTCAGTACTCAGTGTGCACCCTTACATTGGCGGTCAGTGCTCAGTGTGCACCCTTATATTGGTGGTGAGTACTCAGTGTGCACCCTTATATTGGTGGTCAGTACTCAGTGTGCACCCTTATATTGGTGGTCAGTACTCAGTGTGCACCCTTATATTGGTGGTCAGTTATCAGTGTGCACTTACATTGGCGGTCAGTACTCAGTGTGCACCCTTACATTGGCGCTCAGTACTCAGTGTGCACCCTTACATTGGCGCTCAGTACTCAGTGGGCACCCTTACATTGGTGGTCAGTACTCAGTGTGCACCCTTACATTGGTGGTCAGTACTCAGTGTGCACCCTTTTATTGGTGGTCATTACTCAGTGGGCACCCTTGCATTAGCGGTCAGTACTCAGTGTGCACCCTTACATTGGCGGTCAGTGCTCAGTGTGCACCCTTATATTGGTGGTGAGTACTCAGTGTGCACCCTTATATTGGTGGTCAGTACTCAGTGTGCACCCTTATATTGGTGGTCAGTACTCAGTGTGCACCCTTATATTGGTGGTCAGTTATCAGTGTGCACTTACATTGGCGGTCAGTACTCAGTGTGCACCCTTACATTGGCGCTCAGTACTCAGTGGGCACCCTTACATTGGTGGTCAGTACTCAGTGTGCACCCTTATATTGGTGGTCAGTACTCAGTGTGCACCCTTTTATTGGTGGTCAGTACTCAGTGTGCACCCTTATATTGGTGGTCAGTACTCAGTGTGCACCCTTATATTGGTGGTCAGTACTCAGTGTGCACCCTTATATTGGTGGTCAGTACTCAGTGTGCACCCTTACATTGGTGGTCAGTGCTCAGTGTGCACCCTTTCATTGGTGGTCAGTACTCAGTGTGCACCCTTACATTGGTGGTCAGTACTCCGTGTGCACCCTTACATTGGTGGTCAGTACTCAGTGTGCACCCTTACATTGGTGGTCAGTACTCAGTGTGCACTTACATTGGTGGTCAGTACTCAGTGTGCACCCTTATATTGGTGGTCAGTACTCAGTGTGCACCCTTATATTGGTGGTCAGTACTCAGTGTGCACCCTTACATTGGTGGTCAGTGCTCAGTGTGCACCCTTACATTGGTGGTCAGTACTCAGTGTGCACTTACATTGGTGGTCAGTACTCAGTGTGCACCCTTATATTGGTGGTCAGTACTCAGTGTGCACTTACATTGGCTGTCAGTACTCAGTGTGCACCCTTATATTGGTGGTCAGTACTCAGTGTGCACTTACATTGGTGGTCAGTACTCAGTGTGCACCCTTATATTGGTGGTCAGTACTCAGTGTGCACTTACATTGGCTGTCAGTATTCAGTGTGCACCCTTACATTGGTGGTCAGTACTCAGTGTGCACTTACATTGGTGGTCAGTACTCAGTGTGCACTTACATTGGTGGTCAGTACTCAGTGTGCACTTACATTGGTGGTCAGTACTCAGTGTGCACCCTTATATTGGTGGTCAGTACTCAGTGTGCACTTACATTGGTGGTCAGTACTCAGTGTGCACCCTTATATTGGTGGTCAGTACTCAGTGTGCACTTACATTGGCTGTCAGTACTCAGTGTGCACCCTTACATTGGTGGTCAGTACTCAGTGTGCACCCTTTTATTGGTGGTCATTACTCAGTGGGCACCCTTGCATTAGCGGTCAGTACTCAGTGTGCACCCTTACATTGGCGGTCAGTGCTCAGTGTGCACCCTTATATTGGTGGTGAGTACTCAGTGTGCACCCTTATATTGGTGGTCAGTACTCAGTGTGCACCCTTATATTGGTGGTCAGTACTCAGTGTGCACCCTTATATTGGTGGTCAGTTATCAGTGTGCACTTACATTGGCGGTCATTACTCAGTGTGCACCCTTACATTGGCGCTCAGTACTCAGTGTGCACCCTTACATTGGCGCTCAGTACTCAGTGGGCACCCTTACATTGGTGGTCAGTACTCAGTGTGCACCCTTACATTGGTGGTCAGTACTCAGTGTGCACCCTTTTATTGGTGGTCATTACTCAGTGGGCACCCTTGCATTAGCGGTCAGTACTCAGTGTGCACCCTTACATTGGCGGTCAGTGCTCAGTGTGCACCCTTATATTGGTGGTGAGTACTCAGTGTGCACCCTTATATTGGTGGTCAGTACTCAGTGTGCACCCTTATATTGGTGGTCAGTACTCAGTGTGCACCCTTATATTGGTGGTCAGTTATCAGTGTGCACTTACATTGGCGGTCAGTACTCAGTGTGCACCCTTACATTGGCGCTCAGTACTCAGTGGGCACCCTTACATTGGTGGTCAGTACTCAGTGTGCACCCTTACATTGGTGGTCAGTACTCAGTGTGCACCCTTTTATTGGTGGTCATTACTCAGTGGGCACCCTTGCATTAGCGGTCAGTACTCAGTGTGCACCCTTACATTGGCGGTCAGTGCTCAGTGTGCACCCTTATATTGGTGGTGAGTACTCAGTGTGCACCCTTATATTGGTGGTCAGTACTCAGTGTGCACCCTTATATTGGTGGTCAGTACTCAGTGTGCACCCTTATATTGGTGGTCAGTTATCAGTGTGCACTTACATTGGCGGTCAGTACTCAGTGTGCACCCTTACATTGGCGCTCAGTACTCAGTGTGCACCCTTACATTGGCGTTCAGTACTCAGTGGGCACCCTTACATTGGTGGTCAGTACTCAGTGTGCACCCTTACATTGGTGGTCAGTACTCAGTGTGCACCCTTTTATTGGTGGTCATTACTCAGTGGGCACCCTTGCATTAGCGGTCAGTACTCAGTGTGCACCCTTACATTGGCGGTCAGTGCTCAGTGTGCACCCTTATATTGGTGGTGAGTACTCAGTGTGCACCCTTATATTGGTGGTCAGTACTCAGTGTGCACCCTTATATTGGTGGTCAGTACTCAGTGTGCACCCTTATATTGGTGGTCAGTTATCAGTGTGCACTTACATTGGCGGTCAGTACTCAGTGTGCACCCTTACATTGGCGCTCAGTACTCAGTGGGCACCCTTACATTGGTGGTCAGTACTCAGTGTGCACCCTTATATTGGTGGTCAGTACTCAGTGTGCACCCTTTTATTGGTGGTCAGTACTCAGTGTGCACCCTTATATTGGTGGTCAGTACTCAGTGTGCACCCTTATATTGGTGGTCAGTACTCAGTGTGCACCCTTATATTGGTGGTCAGTACTCAGTGTGCACCCTTATATTGGTGGTCAGTACTCAGTGTGCACCCTTACATTGGCGCTCAGTACTCAGTGGGCACCCTTACATTGGTGGTCAGTACTCAGTGTGCACCCTTATATTGGTGGTCAGTACTCAGTGTGCACCCTTTTATTGGTGGTCAGTACTCAGTGTGCACCCTTTTATTGGTGGTCAGTACTCAGTGTGCACCCTTATATTGGTGGTCAGTACTCAGTGTGCACCCTTATATTGGTGGTCAGTACTCAGTGTGCACCCTTATATTGGTGGTCAGTACTCAGTGTGCACCCTTATATTGGTGGTCAGTACTCAGTGTGCACTTACATTGGTGGTCAGTACTCAGTGTGCACCCTTATATTGGTGGTCAGTACTCAGTGTGCACTTACATTGGTGGTCAGTACTCAGTGTGCACCCTTATATTGGTGGTCAGTACTCAGTGTGCACCCTTATATTGGTGGTCAGTACTCAGTGTGCACTTACATTGGTGGTCAGTACTCAGTGTGCACCCTTATATTGGTGGTCAGTACTCAGTGTGCACTTACATTGGTGGTCAGTACTCAGTGTGCACCCTTATATTGGTGGTCAGTACTCAGTGTGCACTTACATTGGCTGTCAGTACTCAGTGTGCACCCTTACATTGGTGGTCAGTACTCAGTGTGCACCCTTTTATTGGTGGTCATTACTCAGTGGGCACCCTTGCATTAGCGGTCAGTACTCAGTGTGCACCCTTACATTGGCGGTCAGTGCTCAGTGTGCACCCTTATATTGGTGGTGAGTACTCAGTGTGCACCCTTATATTGGTGGTCAGTACTCAGTGTGCACCCTTATATTGGTGGTCAGTACTCAGTGTGCACCCTTATATTGGTGGTCAGTTATCAGTGTGCACTTACATTGGCGGTCAGTACTCAGTGTGCACCCTTACATTGGCGCTCAGTACTCAGTGTGCACCCTTACATTGGCGCTCAGTACTCAGTGGGCACCCTTACATTGGTGGTCAGTACTCAGTGTGCACCCTTACATTGGTGGTCAGTACTCAGTGTGCACCCTTTTATTGGTGGTCATTACTCAGTGGGCACCCTTGCATTAGCGGTCAGTACTCAGTGTGCACCCTTACATTGGCGGTCAGTGCTCAGTGTGCACCCTTATATTGGTGGTGAGTACTCAGTGTGCACCCTTATATTGGTGGTCAGTACTCAGTGTGCACCCTTATATTGGTGGTCAGTACTCAGTGTGCACCCTTATATTGGTGGTCAGTTATCAGTGTGCACTTACATTGGCGGTCAGTACTCAGTGTGCACCCTTACATTGGCGCTCAGTACTCAGTGGGCACCCTTACATTGGTGGTCAGTACTCAGTGTGCACCCTTATATTGGTGGTCAGTACTCAGTGTGCACCCTTTTATTGGTGGTCAGTACTCAGTGTGCACCCTTATATTGGTGGTCAGTACTCAGTGTGCACCCTTATATTGGTGGTCAGTACTCAGTGTGCACCCTTATATTGGTGGTCAGTACTCAGTGTGCACCCTTACATTGGTGGTCAGTACTCAGTGTGCACCCTTACATTGGCGCTCAGTACTCAGTGGGCACCCTTACATTGGTGGTCAGTACTCAGTGTGCACCCTTATATTGGTGGTCAGTACTCAGTGTGCACCCTTTTATTGGTGGTCAGTACTCAGTGTGCACCCTTTTATTGGTGGTCAGTACTCAGTGTGCACCCTTATATTGGTGGTCAGTACTCAGTGTGCACCCTTATATTGGTGGTCAGTACTCAGTGTGCACCCTTATATTGGTGGTCAGTACTCAGTGTGTACCCTTATATTGGCGCTCAGTACTCAGTGTGCACTTACATTGGTGGTCAGTACTCAGTGTGCACCCTTATATTGGTGGTCAGTACTCAGTGTGCACTTACATTGGTGGTCAGTACTCAGTGTGCACCCTTATATTGGTGGTCAGTACTCAGTGTGCACCCTTATATTGGTGGTCAGTACTCAGTGTGCACTTACATTGGTGGTCAGTACTCAGTGTGCACCCTTATATTGGTGGTCAGTTATCAGTGTGCACTTACATTGGTGGTCAGTACTCAGTGTGCACCCTTATATTGGTGGTCAGTACTCAGTGTGCACTTACATTGGCTGTCAGTACTCAGTGTGCACCCTTACATTGGTGGTCAGTACTCAGTGTGCACCCTTTTATTGGTGGTCATTACTCAGTGGGCACCCTTGCATTAGCGGTCAGTACTCAGTGTGCACCCTTATATTGGTGGTCAGTTATCAGTGTGCACTTACATTGGCGGTCAGTACTCAGTGTGCACCCTTACATTGGCGCTCAGTACTCAGTGGGCACCCTTACATTGGTGGTCAGTACTCAGTGTGCACCCTTATATTGGTGGTCAGTACTCAGTGTGCACCCTTTTATTGGTGGTCAGTACTCAGTGTGCACCCTTATATTGGTGGTCAGTACTCAGTGTGCACCCTTATATTGGTGGTCAGTACTCAGTGTGCACCCTTATATTGGTGGTCAGTACTCAGTGTGCACCCTTACATTGGTGGTCAGTACTCAGTGTGCACCCTTACATTGGCGCTCAGTACTCAGTGGGCACCCTTACATTGGTGGTCAGTACTCAGTGTGCACCCTTATATTGGTGGTCAGTACTCAGTGTGCACCCTTTTATTGGTGGTCAGTACTCAGTGTGCACCCTTTTATTGGTGGTCAGTACTCAGTGTGCACCCTTATATTGGTGGTCAGTACTCAGTGTGCACCCTTATATTGGTGGTCAGTACTCAGTGTGCACCCTTATATTGGTGGTCAGTACTCAGTGTGTACCCTTATATTGGTGGTCAGTACTCAGTGTGCACTTACATTGGTGGTCAGTACTCAGTGTGCACCCTTATATTGGTGGTCAGTACTCAGTGTGCACTTACATTGGTGATCAGTACTCAGTGTGCACCCTTATATTGGTGGTCAGTACTCAGTGTGCACCCTTATATTGGTGGTCAGTACTCAGTGTGCACTTACATTGGTGGTCAGTACTCAGTGTGCACCCTTATATTGGTGGTCAGTACTCAGTGTGCACTTACATTGGTGGTCAGTACTCAGTGTGCACCCTTATATTGGTGGTCAGTACTCAGTGTGCACTTACATTGGCTGTCAGTACTCAGTGTGCACCCTTACATTGGTGGTCAGTACTCAGTGTGCACCCTTTTATTGGTGGTCATTACTCAGTGGGCACCCTTGCATTAGTGGTCAGTACTCAGTGTGCACCCTTATATTGGTGGTCAGTTATCAGTGTGCACTTACATTGGCGGTCAGTACTCAGTGTGCACCCTTACATTGGCGCTCAGTACTCAGTGGGCACCCTTACATTGGTGGTCAGTACTCAGTGTGCACCCTTACACTGGTGGTCAGTACTCAGTGTGCACCCTTTTATTGGTGGTCATTACTCAGTGGGCACCCTTGCATTAGCGGTCAGTACTCAGTGTGCACCCTTACATTGGCGGTCAGTGCTCAGTGTGCACCTTTATATTGGTGGTGAGTACTCAGTGTGCACCCTTATATTGGTGGTCAGTACTCAGTGTGCACCCTTATATTGGTGGTCAGTACTCAGTGTGCACCCTTATATTGGTGGTCAGTTATCAGTGTGCACTTACATTGGCGGTCAGTACTCAGTGTGCACCCTTACATTGGCGCTCAGTACTCAGTGGGCACCCTTACATTGGTGGTCAGTACTCAGTGTGCACCCTTATATTGGTGGTCAGTACTCAGTGTGCACCCTTTTATTGGTGGTCAGTACTCAGTGTGCACCCTTATATTGGTGGTCAGTACTCAGTGTGCACCCTTATATTGGTGGTCAGTACTCAGTGTGCACCCTTATATTGGTGGTCAGTACTCAGTGTGCACCCTTACATTGGTGGTCAGTGCTCAGTGTGCACCCTTTCATTGGTGGTCAGTACTCAGTGTGCACCCTTACATTGGTGGTCAGTACTCCGTGTGCACCCTTACATTGGTGGTCAGTACTCAGTGTGCACCCTTACATTGGTGGTCAGTACTCAGTGTGCACTTACATTGGTGGTCAGTACTCAGTGTGCACCCTTATATTGGTGGTCAGTACTCAGTGTGCACCCTTATATTGGTGGTCAGTACTCAGTGTGCACCCTTACATTGGTGGTCAGTGCTCAGTGTGCACCCTTACATTGGTGGTCAGTACTCAGTGTGCACTTACATTGGTGGTCAGTACTCAGTGTGCACCCTTATATTGGTGGTCAGTACTCAGTGTGCACTTACATTGGCTGTCAGTACTCAGTGTGCACCCTTATATTGGTGGTCAGTACTCAGTGTGCACTTACATTGGTGGTCAGTACTCAGTGTGCACCCTTATATTGGTGGTCAGTACTCAGTGTGCACTTACATTGGCTGTCAGTATTCAGTGTGCACCCTTACATTGGTGGTCAGTACTCAGTGTGCACTTACATTGGTGGTCAGTACTCAGTGTGCACTTACATTGGTGGTCAGTACTCAGTGTGCACTTACATTGTTGGTCAGTACTCAGTGTGCACCCTTATATTGGTGGTCAGTACTCAGTGTGCACTTACATTGGTGGTCAGTACTCAGTGTGCACCCTTATATTGGTGGTCAGTACTCAGTGTGCACTTACATTGGCTGTCAGTATTCAGTGTGCACCCTTACATTGGTGGTCAGTACTCAGTGTGCACTTACATTGGTGGTCAGTACTCAGTGTGCACTTACATTGGTGGTCAGTACTCAGTGTGCACTTACATTGGTGGTCAGTGCTTGGCGTGTCCATAAAGCTACTGAAATGAATAGCAAGGATTTTCTAATCTGGCACAGGCCATTTTGAAGGGTCGTATCACCAGAAAAATGTCACTAGTATTTTATTGAATTGCACTGACGGTGTCCTAGAAGCTCACATTGTGCAGTACAATCAGAGGAAGCAATTTCAGTGCAGAAGACTGGGGTTCAGCTTTAAGTGATGAAATTGTGGGTTGCTGAGCCATGGTGAGAATGTTTAGGTCAGTCATTGCCCTGTGCACATACTTCAGATAGGTGTCTTCTAGTATAACCATCAGAGGAGCACCAGAGAGAACATCCTCCATGTGAAGATCCTCCATGTGAACATCCTCCATGTGAACATCCTCCATGTGAAGATCCTCCATGTGAAGGTCCTCCTGGATGAAGACAATGGCCTGCTTGGTGTTTGATGGAGGAGGACAGAGGGGAAAGGCGCTGAGGTGTGATGGCAGGACACATTCCAGGACACACATTCATCTTCCTTCCCTAATGATAAAAGAAGACAAGCTCTGAAAAAGAGAAAGTGTTACGGCAGATGGGATAAAGGAGAGAGAGAGAGAGAGAGAGAGAGTGGGATGCTTCGTCTCCTTATATGGGCAAATGATACAGAAGACTCCCGGGGCGCTGCGATCAGAGTCTGCCTGTACACACCGCACACCCGCCCGGACACACCGCCAGTGACACCGCCAGTGACACCACACCGCCAGTGCCACCGCCACCCAGGTATTGTGTCTTTGTCTGATCGCACACAGCATTCACACCATCAGCTTCCAGCATCCGTGCTTTGTACTACTGCACGTGGGTTGTGTCAGTGGGCTCCGGGTGTGTGTGCGGGTCCTGGGCATACATGGGGGTATATATACTGGGCATACATGGAGGTATATAGTGAGGGCAGGTGACAGCAGGCACAGCATGAAGATCAATCTCATACTAGATGGCATAGGAGATTTATTGATGATGATTGGTGTCATGCTGACATCTGGTTTCAATTCATTCCAATCATTGTACGGAGCCTGATGTGTGGAGGGTTCATTCATAAGCGGAGGATTTTTGTTGCAGATGGAGAAATCCATTGCTTTTATTTGTAGACTTTTTATAGTATATATCTACTGCTAGTTATATGCAGATTGCTTTGGGAATTGGGCTATTTAATGGAAGGTGTACCCCAGGAGATCGGTGTACAGGAGGGACGCAGAGAGGGGCATGAGCACTTTATAGAGGGCATCTTCATTGATAGACGACTGAACATGGCATGTGTCATTTTAAACCCATACATGACATTTATTGTTTATGGAATATACATGGTATTTGTAGTTTATACAAGTCACCTAATTTATTCATTTATTGTTTATAAAATATAAACGGCAATTATAGTTTATAGAATTTAAATGGCATTTATAGTTTATAGATGGCATTAATAGTTTATAGCATATAGATGCCATTTATTGTTTATAGAATATCGATGCCATTTATTGTTTATAGAATATAGATCTCATTTATAGTTTATAGATGGCATTTATAGTTTATAAAATATAGAGGGCATTTATTGTTTAAAGTCTATACATTGCATTTATACTTTAAGGATGGCATTGTTTGTTTAAAGACTATAGGTGGCATTTATCAATTATGATATACTGTAGTGTATAGAATATTCTGTAGATGCCTTTTATACAGGGAATATACATGGCAATTTTAGTTTATAGAATATATATGGCATTTTTTGTTTAGTTTAAACTATAATGGCATTTATAGTTTATGGAATATACAGGGATTTCAAGTTTATGGAATATACATGGCATTTATACCTTAAGAACTATAGAGGCATTTATAGTTTATGGAATATACATGGCATTTATACCTTATGGACTGTATGGGCATTTCTACTTTATGGAGTATACATGGCATTTATAGTGTATGGAATATTCATACCTTATGGACTATACAGGCATTTCTAGTTTATGAAATATACATGGCATTTATACCTTATGGACTGTATGGGCATTTATAGTTTATGGAATATACATGGCATTTATACCTTATGGACTATACATGGCATTTATAGTGTATGGAATATTCATACCTTATGGACTATACAGGCATTTCTAGTTTATGGAATATGCATGGCATTATTACTTTAAAGCAGAACTAATGCTCAGAGCAACAATTCAGCTCACCAATCCTTAATGTGACTAACTTTGTTTTCCTTTTTAGACTTTTTTCCCCGGTATTTAACAAACCTAGCTGTCCAGAAAAAGTGGCAGTTAGAGGGTTAAGACAAACCATTTCACTTTATACCGATTCATCCAATAGTCAGCCAACTTGCCATCAATAATGGTTGTGTCAGGGAAGAGGATTATTTGTTTTGTCTGCCATCACATTCACTGTTTTACAACCTGCAAATTCTATGCTTACATATTTTGGCTTCCTTAAAGCAGTAATAAACTCAAAAACAAATGAAATATATGGTTTGCCAATTCTCAGATGTGAAACTGTCAGGCAAAAGTAGCAGTTAAAGGACTGAGACAAACCATTACAAATGACAGGGGTGCTTAAAATGATCAGCTTTTATTCATTTATGTACAATCTTTAAAAAAAACCCTGTTTATTTAACTGATTGAAATATTTTAGCAATAGTCCACTTTAAAGTGGTTGTAAAGCCTCAAGGTTTTTCACCTCAATGCATGCTTTAAGGTGAAAAACCTTCTGTGCTGCAGCCAAGGCTGCTGTTTAAAATCATGGGCGCCCGTACAGCCTACCTGGCAGGGCCCTCCTCCCCCCCTGAAAATAATAAATTATATTTTCGCTATAATCTAAAATCATTATTAGTGAACACAAATACAACAAAATTCCTGCTAAATCAAAAATATAAAACTGCATTGAGTTAATAAATAAAGTTCTGTGTGTGAATGAGGTTTCCATCCTAAAATGACCCCACTGTGTGCCCTTAGCAGCTCCCGGCGGGAGGGAGAAAAGAGGAGGGAAGCTGGCAGTGTTGTGAGGGAAAGGGCACAAGGGGGGGGGGGCCTGAACAGCAGGGGGATGGCGATGATCAGTGGGGGGGGGGGGGTGCACTTACTAGAATTAATCCCCCTACTGTGCAATCATAGAGGGAGAGGAGGTGAAGCCGACATCGCTGCATGGGGAGCCACAAGAGTTGTCAGCAATAAGGCAGTACAGTCAGCCTTCCTGGGCCCCCTTTTAAACTGATGGGGCCCAGTACAGGAGGGCTGGTTGAACTGCCTTATCAGTGGCCCTGGCTGTCAATCAAATCCAGTGACAATGGACGCAGCAGCGGGACTCAGGAGCAAACCCGCAAGGGTAGACCCATGAAAAGTGGCTTTCTGTGGGAGCACCCGATGAAGAGGAGGGGCCTGGTGCGCCGGTGGGGCACCTCAAAAGAAGAGGATTGGGGCTGCTCTGTGCAAAACCATTGTACAGAACAGGTAAGTATAACATGTTTGTTATTTTTTTAAACCATTGCCAACCGCCGCACACAGATGTACGTCAGCAGAATGGCACAGGCAGGCAAATGGGCGTACGTGTACGTCCCTTTGAATTCGCCACCTATCGGGCGCGCCGCGGGAGCATGCCTGCGGGTCCCGCAAACTCGATGTTCGCTGGCGGCCCGCGATTGTGGTGAGGAGAGGCAGAATGGGGAGATGCCTATGTAAACAAGACATTTCCCTGTTCTGCCTAGCAACGTGACAGGGATCTACTGTTCCTTGTCATTGGGAGCAGTGGTCTCTGTCATGGTGTAGTGAGCCCATCCCCCCTACAGTTAGAATCACTCCCTAGGACACACTTAACCCCTTGATCGCCCCCTAGTGTTTAACCCCTTCCCTGCCAGTGACATTTATACAATAATCAGTGGCTATTTGTAGCTCTGATCGCTGTATAAATGACAGTGGTCCCAAAATAGTATCAAAAGTGTCCAATGTGTCTGCCATAATGTCGCAGTCCCAATAAAAATCGCAGATTCCCGCCATTACTAATAAAAAAAAATAATAAAAATGCCATAAATCTATCCCCTATTTTGTAGACGCTATAACTTTTGCGCAAATCAAACAATGTACGCTTATTGCGATTTTTACCAAAAATATGTAGAAGAATACATATCGGCCTAAACTGTGGAAGAAATTTGTTTTTTTATATATTTTTTGGGGATATTTATTATAGCAAAAAATAAAAAATATTGCTTTTTTTTCAAAATTCACGGCCTTTTTTTGTTTATAGCGCAAAAAATAAAAACTGCAGAGGTGATCAAATACCACCAAAAGAAAGCTCTATTTGTGGGGAAAAAAGGATGTCAATTTTGTTTGGGTACAACTTCACACAACCGCGCAATTGTCAGCTAAATCGACGCAGTGCCGTATCGCAAAAAATGCTCTGGTAAGGAAAGGGGGTAAAATCTTACAGGGCTGACAAGGGTTTACAAGCCCTTTAATGTGTTAGTCACTTATGCAAAGTCCATCTAAATCTACTAGTTCATCTTACTCCCCTATCCAGACAGTGCTGTTGTCCAAGGGTGTCTCCATTGCTCCTTCATAGATAGAGAAGCTACCCTAAGACTCGGTTCACACAGGAACGACTTGTCAGGCGACCTAGTCGCCTGACAAGTCGCCTCCCGTTCTGTACAATGGAACCGTTCTAATCGGAGCGACGCAAGTCGCTCCGACTTAGAAAAAGGTTCCTGTACGACTTTGGGGGCGACTTGGGGCGACTTGCATAGACTTCTATTCAGAAGTCGTTTTGCAAGTCGCCGCGGAAGTCGTTTGCAGGTCGCCTCGCTGAGGCGACCCGCAAGTCGTGCCGCCCCTGTGTGAACCGGGTCTAAGACAGGAAGTTTGTCACTGTCAGGATCACATGGTAAAAAGAAAAGAAAAAAGAATGCTGCTGTCCAAGGGTGGCTCCTCCATAGACTGAGTGGATGACAGAGGGTAGCCACCCTAAGACAGGAAGTGTGTTACTAGCTGAATCACTGGGTGAAAATAAAGGGAAAATAGAAAACAAATTCAGCCAACGCACCCAAGGATTGGCAAGCAGCAGTACATAAAATATTTGTTTTTGAGTTTAGATATTCTTTAAAGTGGGGTTCCACCCCAAAAAAAAAAACTACATGAAAAATCCTAAAAAAAAATACCAAAAAAATTTGGATATTTTTTTTTTTACTCACCTCTAAACGCCTGTTGCTAGGGGGTCCCTCGTAGTCTGCCTCTTTCATTGCCTGGGCTGGTGACATCACTTCCTTCTCGGCACAGGAAGGGCTCAGCTCTGCTCCCTCGCTCCTGTCAATCATCTGGGACCCATTACAGGTCCCAGGTGACTGAGCGGCCAATCACGGCGCGCGGCGCCGCTCGCGCATGCGCAGTGGGTGCCAGGCTGTGAAGCCACAGCCCGGCGCCCACAGTTGCAATGCCGGCGCCGCTGAACGGAGGGGGAGACGAGCGGGGCTTCGATCTCCCGCATCGCTGGACCCTGGGACAGGTAAACGTCCAAATAAAAGTCAGCAGCTGCAGTATTTGTAGCTGCTGACTTTTAATTTTTTTTTTTTTTTTTTTTGACTGGCCCTCCTCTTTAATGTGTGCCTTATGTGTGGATACCCAAAACAACAAATAGAATTTACAATGTAGCCTCCAAAGATTTCTTTTTCACAAGAATTTGTGTGGCTGCAATGCTATTTCTCAGTCTTCATTGCCTTTTTTGGTGTCTGATCCAGTACAGATAGTTGGACCAAGTTTTTTTTTAATTATTGCTTCCTTGCTCTAGATCAGTGTTCCCCCAACCTTTTTTCACTCAAGGCACCCTTTAAAATTCAATATTATGGACAGTCTTGAGGCGCCCCATTCTAAAATGTAAAAACTATTCTAATAGTTTTACATAATGCAGCAACATCAATACATGTAGGAGACCCAACGTTAGAGATGATTTATTCTTCCAAAGCAAATACACTTTTGCAAACTGGTACTGACTAGTATTCCAATGTTTCTCTTCTCCCTCGGTTTTTCTCCAACACTTAGCTAATGAGAACCCAAAGCTGATGGAGAGAGGTAAGGGAGGGTCAAACAAGGATTACTGTATTTATTGGCATATAACACACACTTTTTCACCCTGAAAATGGCGTGCAAATAGCGCATGCGTGTTATACACCAATACTTAAATTTTAGCTGCCTCGGAGGGGACAGGGAGGGGGGCGGGACAAGCGCCGTCAGATTACATACAGTGAGAATCTCCTGTTTACTTGGCTGCCTCTGTAATAGGGAGTCCCGTCTCCTGGGCCACCATTGGACCACCGTTCTGTCTATCATAGGAGATTCTCACTGTATGTAATCTGTCAGCGATTGTCCTGCCCCACCTCCCTGTCCCTTTTAGGCTGCAGATGGGCATCGATCAGGCTGCACTGATGGCAATGGTGAGGCTGCTGCATTGAAGGCGATGGTGAGGCTGCTGCATTGATGGCAATGGTGAGGCTGCTGCATTGAAGGCGATGGTGAGGCTGCTGCATTGATGGCAATGGTGAGGCTGCTGCATTGATGGCAATGGTGAGGCTGCTGCATTGATGGCAATGGTGAGGCTGCTGCATTGATGGCAATGGTGAGGCTGCTGCATTGATGGCAATGGTGAGGCTGCTGCATTGATGGCAATGGTGAGGCTGCTGCATTGATGGCAATGGTGAGGCTGCTGCATTGATGGCAATGGTGAGGCTGCTGCATTGATGGCACTTGTGAGGCTGCATTGAGGTGGACTGATGAGGCTGCATTGATGGCACCTGTGAGGCTGCATTGATGTGGACTGATGAGGCTGCATTGATGGCACTTGTGAGGCTGCAGATGGGCAATGATCAGGCTGCATTGATGGCAATGGTGAGGCTGCAGATGGGCACTGACCCTTATTTTGCTTCAAAGTTCCTTATTTTAGATTTAAGGTTTTTCCCTGAAATTTCCCTCTTAAAATGAATGTGCATGTTATACGCCGATAAATACGGTATATACAGGCAACTGACATCCTCCCTATCTACTGATGATGTAATTGGTCGTTTGGAGGTTGGCAGCTGGAACGTTGTAATGGTGCACAATGAAAACCGGTAGCTTTGTGTAACTAAAAAGGCAGGTTTAGTCCATCCACTGGCTTGTATACAATATTGGGGCAATTTTTAGGCATTTTGCCAAGGCATCCTGAATAAACATCAAGGCACCCCAGGGTGCCTGGGCACCCTGGTTGAAAAAGGCTGGCCTAGATCAGTCCCTCAGAAGCAATAAAGTATAAAGGTATATGTAAAGGCAAAAATGTTTTTTTTTTTTTTTTTTAATAAAGTGGGGAGGGATTAGAACACCTGTCAGGTTTTTATTACTGTGTGTGTCTCTGTTGGGGTCCACCCTCTTTACTTGTCCTGCTTACCATTATCATTGAGAGTGAAAGTCAAGGAAAATCCCACATTTTGGGTTGTCCCCAGAACAGGGATAGCGGGGAAATCTTCCAATGGCCAGTTCCAGTGTCCCTGGTGACACCCCCGGCTTCCCTCAATTTGTAGGGATTTCCCGTTCCTGTTTTGGCTATGGGACAGGAAGTGAAGAGAAATCTCTCACATTGAACACAGGTGGGAAAAAACTGTCCAAAATGAAAAAAAAAAAAAGTTTTGCAATTATTTATTAAGTCACAGTTGATTCAACAGTTATGTTTTGAAAGCAGAACAGCAATGTTACAACTTCTAATACATATTGCTTTGAATAATAGTGCCCATAACAAGATGCTGTGCTTTAAATATTTTACATATCCATGTCTCAACCCCTTAAAAATGTTATGTGCT
Source organism: Lithobates septentrionalis (assembly GCA_037952835.1). Classification (NCBI taxonomy): domain Eukaryota; kingdom Metazoa; phylum Chordata; class Amphibia; order Anura; family Ranidae; genus Lithobates; species Lithobates septentrionalis. The sequence goes on from JBBDGP010000998.1 coordinate 5,851,505, forward strand.
ATAATTGCAACCATACGTGCTCTTATATCTGTCAAACACTGTGGATAATGATCACTGGGGATCTGACTTTTAATGTGTCAGTAAGTATTATAAATGACTGATAATAATATTGGCTGCCAATTTTTCTTCACTTTTCATGATAGGTTCCTTTAAAAAACATTAAGGGGCCAAATCTATTGTGTGTTAAACCCACAGCATTTTTAGCTTAACATGCTGAGCACATTAAAATAAACATTCCCTAGTAAACTATTTGTTAAAATTCTTACCCCAGCACTCACAGTTTACAACTTTCAATGGTGCTGGCTCCTGTTCTCTCAGTGCTGCTTCCCTGAACTTCACCGGAAAGAGTTAACAGTGGCATAGCTCCCAGCTGTCCCTGATTTGGAGCAATGTCCCTCTGTCCCTCTTTCCCCCTCATTTGTCCCTCATTTTGGTCTGATCTATATAGTTGTATATAAAATGCTCTTTTTATCTTTCAAAAACTGTTTCCCAGTGCTAAACCTTTCATCTAATTTCTGAATTGCTGCATTTGTAAATTTTAGGAGCCAATATAAAGGAATTATAGTGGTAAAAAAAGTCCCTTATGGATTTAATTAACCCTTTTTTTTGTTAATTCTCCTTTTAACGGAGTGTGGCAGGGGGTGTGTCCTATGCCTACATACATTTGCTAGTAGGTGTCCCTCATTCCCATCTCAAAATGTTGGGAGGTATGCAGTGGACAGTGCAGTCTCCAGTTGGTCTGTTAGCTTTGAGAATGGAGGGGGAAGTGGAGGTAGGAGCAGGGGAGTTCCTTGTCATCCTAGGCTATGGGGCTGTGTGTTTCTATTGATGCACAGTGTAGAGAGACACAGCTTTAGTCCCTGCATGTAAGGATGACTCCATAAGAGGTTGCAAGAGAGAAGAGCCAACCTAAAACAGGAAACCTGGGGCAGTGTGATTATATCAGTGTAAACTAGAACATAGGCAAGGAATAAAAGATGACAAAGCTGCATACTCTGTAAGTGTACTTTCACACTGAGGCGTTGGGGGCGTCTGCGGTAAAGCGTCGCTATCTTTAGCGGCGCTTTACCGTCGTTTTAGCGGCGCTATTCACCTGCTAGCGAGGTGCTTTTAACGCCCACTAGCAGCCGAAAAAAGGTTAAAACCGCCCACTAAGCGACGCTGTCCATTGATTTCAATGGGCAGGGGCGCTTTAGGAGCGGTGTATACAGCGCTCTTACAGCGCTGCAAAGATGCTGCTTGCAGGACTTTTTTTACCGCCCTGCAAGCGCACCACTCCATTGTGAAAGCACTCGGCTTTCACACTGGAGTGAGAGGAGAGGCTCTTTACAGGCATTATTTTTAGCGCTGTAGCGCCTGTAAAGCACCTCCGTGTGAAAGCAGTCTGAGTGATTAAATCAGTAAATCAGTTAATGAACATGCTTAAAAACTGTGGGTTTGTTATCCCTTTAGGAGCTCTAACTGTTTAGCAGAAGGGATGAGAGTATAAAGCCACGGCAGCTGCATACATACAGGGGTTGCCATTGCGACCCGGCCCCATGCTCCAGGGGGCCTGTGCATCCCTGTACACCTGGATATGAGGGCAGCGCATGTATAGAAACCGATCCCTCCATTTAGCCACTGAATGCCTGCTTTTCCTTCTCTCCCTCCTGCAGACATTCAGCAGCAGCAGGAGGGAAATGGAGGGCATCGGTTCCTTTACATGCCACTCCTGCCGCCTCTCTATCCATGTTCTCCAGCCCCGGGCCTCTGTGTTCTTCCCTGCCCCCCCCCCCCCCCCCCCCGCAGCGGTGCAGGGTTTCCCCCTACCCTGGCTGCTACAGGGGATCTGTCAGGATGGAGATCTGGAAAGGCGGCGGTAAATGTGTCATTTAACGGCCCCCTCCTTGTTTTAATTAATAGAGTCAGTCATTAATAGAGTTCTTTTTTCATAATTGGGGCATAGTAAACTGTGTTTACTATGCTTCAGTTTATGAATGAATGGGAAGCACTGCACATTCATTGTTCGTTCATTCTGTGAAGCTGCAGAGAAAGGGATAGATGAATCTGTCCTTGTTCCCTTTTTCTGTTTAAACCCTTGATATTTCACCCAAGCCCGCTGTGACAGGAGTCACTTTGGGCAGGGTGCCCGTGGAACCCAGCTTCCCTTGGTTTCAGCTCCCCATGCTCCTCTTATGTCTAAGTTACCCTGTGTCTATTAGGGGCACAGAGTGACCGAGAAAAGTATGTACAACTACTTAATGGAAACTGAGAATGTGGTTTGGATTACTTCAGATGGGGCAGTAACATTTATCAACAGTATCTCTCAAGAAATATATTAAGAATATTCCTGATGTGTTGATTCTGAACTATAAATGTTCATTGAAAGAGCTGGTCACATTGACCTCTGTTCAATGTAGGAGTCGAACAGTCTGTTACTGGAGGTCTCCTGCTATTGTCTGAAGGTGCTATTTGTTTTCTGCTAAGCATGTCTGTCCCATTATTAATTGTTAATTATGTTCTTAGTTACAGCTTGTATTGTTAGGGTAATATGATCAGGAAGGAGATGTCCTCCTGTGGGGTATATATATATTCTGTTTGAGTTTCTATAAACGTATTCCATGTTCATACACTATTGTCAGCTAGTCTTGTACGATTGGCTATAATATCTGCTTTCTATGTTCAGACTGGAGGAAGCGGTATACTGACGGAAGCACTCAAGCGGAGTGTGTGACGGTTCTATCACACCCCCCCAACAGGGGTCCTGAAAATATGTAAAAGATAAAAAAATTATAAAAAAAAAAAAAACTATAAAAATAAACAAAACAAACAATAAATAAACCAAACTAAAAAACACCAGTGGCGGAAATACCAGGGTCGTAAAGGTTGCACTTGCAACTGGGTTCTGGCATTCCGCCACCCCAAGATGGCAGGAAGGTGGCCCGCTGTGGGACCGTAATAAAGGGTCCCACAATGGGAGTAAAGGGCCCTTGGATCAGTGGGAAAGGTCCCAGTCGGGGGCCAGAGGGGCCCTTCATGGTTTCTTGCAGCGGGGCCTGAAGGTTCTAGTTACGCCTCTGATCCACGGTATCCATCTACAGCTTTTTTCCAATTACCAGTATGAAGCTATGTCACTTACAGTACCATTTCTGATTCTAGCTTTGTCCCTGAACTATCTGGGTAATAACACAGAGGCTTAGGCTGGCCATAGACGGATTGAATCTTGGCTGGTTCCTGCTGAACCGGCTGAGATTCGAACCATGTATGGGCAAGGTGAATGTACCAAGTTGATTGATCGATCAAATGGGTACAACCAGCCTGCTGAATATACTTACGATTATAGCTAGCAGCTGGTATAGACGCTAGCAATAATCACTGTCTTCTCCCAGCGGGGACAGCTTCCTCCGCCTTTGTGGTTGCAGGAAAGAAATTTGCTCTGTGTGTGGCTTGCCAGAGGGAAGTGTCTCACAAGTACTTTTCTTAGCAGTGCTTTTACGCTCGCCGTTCAGACAGAAGGTGTTTTCCCACACAATGTTGCAGGCATGACCCATTCATGTTTCCTAGTATGAGATTTTATCTGGACAGATTTATTGAAACATTTACCTGATACTGTCAAACTTCCAGTATACAGTAATTTATGGGTGCGGAACATAGTAAAACACATATACTGTATCAGCGTCCAGTGCTAAAAGACCAAGTGACAGTGCTTCTTATACTGTTTTATTTTGCTTTGAGGGCCTGTAGATAAATGTCAACTACAGAACAAAATATTTTTACCTATTTTCGCAGGCCTCATCACACCCCGCGATTCGGGATCGTGGGCAGAATCACGATTCTGCCTGTGATCTCAAATCCTGTGACAATTGCAGCCCGACGAGCCACACACATTTGGGTGACATTGTCCTTCAATGACACTTCAAACGTGATGCAATTCTGCTGCGATTGTTGCTGGACAGGATTGCACTGCAAAGCGCGCCTTCACAAATCACGTGAAGCTTGACGCCTGAAAAGCAGTAGGAATTTCTTTTTTAGTGACAAACGAGCATGCAGCGTGCAGGATCGTGTGAAAATCGCATGTCAAAATCGTGTGGCGGGAACGCTCGTTCCTGCTACGCAATAATGTGAATAGGGCCTCAGACAAAAAAAGTTTGTTTCCTTTAAGAATCAGTCATTGCCTGAGTAGAAATGTCAGTTCCCTGTGTGGAAGCAGTATCTCTCTGCAGAGGTCCAAAACACCATCCTAGTGAGTACCAACTAGAGATCTAAATTTAATGGGAAGTTTTAGCTTTGCTGAATGCAGTGTTACAGGTTACAGGTCTCACTCAGTAGGGGGCATGGTGGGCCTCTTCAGTAAGGGTTCCACCCTGTAGTATGCTAACAGGCAGTGACGGCCGGTGCTCAATATTTTGTTGGGGGGGCCGCCAAACTAACATCCCCGCGTGGGAGACGGACAGGGATGCAGCGATCGACACCCCCCCCCCCCCCCCCGCGCTGGAGATGGACAGGAAGGTGACGATCAGAGGATCAGAGGCCTTACCTTAGGAGCCGGGGGAGGAAGAGCCGGGCTTCTCCTCCCAGCCCAACAGGAAGTGTGTCCTGAGACATGATTGGCCAGGGAGTCTTAGGACCCTCTTCCTGATTGGCCGGGAGGAGGATCAGGAAGACAATAGCGAATATTAATTTGCTATTGCCACACAACTGGGTGGGCTCAGGGCGCAGTGCTGTGCGCCCCGAGCCCTCCCTTTTTTGAAGTCAATTAATACCTCAGTCTCTAATCTTGTGCTTCAAAAAAAAAACCAACCCACATTGAAATCCATGCATCCAGCGCCCTGCATGTAGATTAGGGGCCTGGTGCTTGGATTAGGGGGGCCGCCACTGCTGACAGGCTTTCTACTCTGCTTTGGAAAGAAACGCCTTTTGCTTTACTGCACCTGCAAACCTCCCAACTTTTTAAGATGGAAATGAGGGAAACCTATTAGTAAAAATATGTTGGCACAGTACACTCCTCCAGCCACGTCCCCTTAAAGTGATTGTAAAGTTTTACATTTTTTTTCATTAAAATAATAAACATGTTATACTTACCTGCTCTGTGCAGTGGTTTTGCACCGAGTGGCCCAGATCCTCCTCTTCTCGGGTCCCTCGCCGGCACTCCTGGCTCCTCCCTCCTGTCGGGTACCCCCACAGCAAGCAGCTTGCTATGAGCCAATGAAGCCACAGTTAGGCCCCGCCCTCCATCTTCTGATTGGCTCACTGGCTGTGATTGACAGCAGCGGGAACCAATGGCTCCCGCTGCTGCCAATAGCCAATCCAAAGTTTATGTCCCCAGAGAGGCAAGGCTCTTGTGGACACTGCTCGATCGAGAGGGGGCTTGGGTAAGTATTAGTAGAGCTGGGGATGCTGCATGCAGAAGGTTTTTTACCTACATGCATAGAATGCATGAAGGTAAAAAACCTTGTGCCTTTACAACCACTTTAAAGGAGAATTAAAAAAAAAAAAAAGATTAGTTAAACCCACAAGTGCCTTTTTTACCACTACTATTCCTGTATACTGGCTTTTGAAATTTACAAATGCAGCAATTTAGAAATTGGATAAAAAGAGCATTTTCTATACAACTATGTAGATCAGACCAAAATGAGGGACAAATGAGGAGGAAAGTGGGACAGAGGCTAAGGCCACTTTTATCATTCTGCTCTCTTAATAACCTATAGTTTAATCTCTACTTTAGTGATGCTTTATAAAAAAAAAAAAAAAAAAAGAGGGACAGAGGGAGATTGTTCCATATGAGAAACAGTCCCTCCAAATCAGGGACACTTGGGATCTATGCACCTGGAATGTGTTCAACTGATTTAAACTGAAGGTTCAGTTGAATTTTAAGACCCCTTTTACACTGGGGCAGTTTTCAGGCGCTTTAGTGCTAGAAATAGCCTCTGCTAAGTGCCTCCCATTCATTCCAGTGTGACTTTTCACACTCGGGCGGTGCACTTGCGGGACGTTCCGAAAAGTCCTGCAAGTAGCATCTTTGGGGCGGGTTGGGAAAGCTGTAGTTAGCGCTCCCAAAACGCCCTGCCCATTGGAATAAATGGGTAGCACTTTCAAAGCGCCTTTAAAAGTGGTTTGAAAGCGCTGCAAAACTAGAGTTTTTAACCCTTTTTTTGGGGTTAAAAGCCCCCTGCTAGCAACTGAAAAGTGCCACTTAAACAGCTCTCAAGTGCCACTAAAACTAGCGGTGCTTTAGGGCTAATGACCAGCGCTCGCAGTGTGATAGGGGTCTAACTTTCAGTTTCCATTCTTCTTCAGGACAGAACCACTGAACACAAGGGGGGACAAGGAAATTGACACTCCTGGAAGTGTCGGTTTCTGAAGAGACTTCAGTGGATTATTTTTCTTTGATTAGAGTGATAAAAGTGAGTATTTACTATCTTCTTTGCAAGCACACCCTTTTGTTTGCACTTTTTGTAGCAAAAGATGCTAGCAAATTTGCCTGAAACATTTGCTAATTTTTGTGTTTTTTTGGTAATTTGTAAAATTTGTCATAAGTATATTCATTTTTTTTATTAGGTTCTATACCTAGAGGGATTCCTAGGGGGAGGTAAAAGAAGAAGAAGCAGGATTTTTGCCTATTTTGTATTTTTATTTATATAATTGTATTATATTGTGTTGCTTAATATTTTTTACTTAATATTTGTAAACTGCAAAGTTAAAATATAGAAAGCATCACATTTACACATTCAGCCCAGCACTTGTCCCCAGATATTTTTCAAGCAGACTTTAGACCACAGACCTCTGTAAAATGGCCATGCAGCCGCCAATGTTCAGTGTCTAGGAAACTACAAAGCTTTCATTGTATAGCCATACCTTCGGCTGTGGAATGTGGTGTGGTCACCGTAAAATAGTAACCCCCACATAGTTCCACAGTGGAGAAAGGGAGCTGCCTTTTATACATTCTTTTATACAAGCTAATGCATGAATGACAAACATATCCACATCTGCACTTTTTGTATTACTTTCATTCATTGCACTCTCTGCTTGGGAAAAATGCAGATTCAGCAAGTTTAGAAGCTTTTTTTCCCTGTATTTCCAGGGTTCTATTTCCAAAGCAAACAACCCATTTAGTCAGTTATGTCACAAGATTTCAGTTACCTCTGAAACACATTCCACAGTCTCATTGTTCAAGTGGTTAAGGGGGCTTTTGTGGTTTCCAATCCAAACTTCTCCTTCCCCTTTCTAATTTCAATGTATATTCTCAGATTCCTCCTATATAAACAGTGTACTTGTTCATCGTGATTACAACCATATTTTTAAGTTCAGTGCATGGAGTATGGTCACTAAAGTGCTACATATATAGTAGAGTCTTTTGTCGCTTTTTATGCGGGACAACTGCTTTCAGTGGAAAATATCCTGGGACTGAAAATGTACCAATACATTTTGGATAGTTGTCACCCTATACAGCTCATTCTTCATCTTCCATGTTGGTAGAAGCCATCAGATTCCTTGGTGGATATTTTAGCCATTCACTAGAGGTATCTGGCTTCCCTACTTCTCTTGCATGAAGTGAGAATAAAATGACAGCTAATACAACCCAAGCATAAATTTGCAGATGAGTTACAAAAAAAACAAAAAAAATCTTTTTTTTCCATTACAAAAATCAATTATATGTTTTCAGTTGCCACACTCTGGGGTTGGGGCCATGGCACAGATACCTGAAGTAGCTATAAAACAATGTGCTGTGCTTCAGTAAAATAAAGTACTTATTGTGTGTATACAAAGTAAAATATGAAAATGTAATCAAAATATTAAGAAAAAATTGTATAAATAATTTAAAAAATCCAATTATAACTCAATATCCAATCCTGTTGATATTCCACTCTAGGAACGAGACAGGATAGTGCACCCCACACCAGTGAAATAAGCCACCACCAAGGGTAGATTTTCAAAGGCTTACCAGAATTCCACGACCCTCTAATTTAATAGAAAGGTCATAGACCACATGAGTTAATATCCCTGGCACACAACTTAATTGTAGATTAAGCCCAGGCATACTTAAAGGTGTTCAGTCGCTTCCACATTAAGCTCCAAAGGAATTCCAATGGTTGTTCAGTAAGACACTTCTTTATGCCGCGTACACACGACCGGTTTTGCCGTCGGAATAAACTCCGAAGGTTTCTCCGACGGAACTCCGACGGAGTTCTATTCAATCGGTCTTGCCTACACACGGTCAAACCAAAGTCCGACCGTCCCACATGTCGACGTACAGCACATACAACGGGACTAGAAAAAGGAAGTTCAGTAGCCAATAGCTTCCATCTCGTACTTGCTTTAGAGCATGCGTAGTTTTTGGTCCGTCGGAGCAGCATACAGATGAGCGGTTTTCCCGATAGGATTTGGTTCTGTCGGAAATATATATGTTCTATTTCTAGGTCCGTCAGAATTTTCGAACTAAAAGTCTGATGAGGCCTACATACGATCGGAATAGAGGATGAAAAGCTTCCGTCTGACTTTTTCTGTCGGACATTCCGCTCGTGTGTACGCGGCTGTGAGGTACCTGGTGGTTGAGCCTGACTGTAGAAGGAGACCTCTCTTAAGCGCTGGTTCAGGAGCCGCTGGAAGTGGGAACAGTGGTCTCCTGAGCACAGTGGGTAGGAGGGCCTGATGCAGGTTTCAGCAGAAGCAGACACCGGAACTGGAAGGATGTCCCTCCGGGATGGCTGTGCTGTGGATGCAGGTAACTGGTGCAGGCCGGTAGGTAGGCAGGCAGACAGATGCGAAGACGGCAGCTGGATGCAAACAGGCAGGCTGGAAGCAGCGTCACAGGACACAGGCAAGCAAGGTCAGACAGTCCGTGTTCGGCAGGAGATCAGGCAGAGTATAAACAGGAGGGATGATCCAAGGATAGTCAGACAGGCAGGGGATCGGCAACGGGTAGCAGAGTAACAAGGTCAGGCAAGCCGGGTCGGATAGGAGACTGGAGAATGGTCAGACGTAGCCGGGTCGATATCAAAACAACAAGCAGGCAGATACAGGAACTTTCAGGTGCAGAGCTGCAGACGAACAGCAGCTAACATGAGCACCTGTCACTCTTTTAAAGGCCCCTTGGCGCCAAACGGCGCTAGCGCGAACGGGCGCGCGCGCGCACCCGCGAACGTGCGAACGCGCGTACGGGCATCCGCGGGAGCGCGCCGGCACCCCCTGGTGGGGATTTTGGCTGAATTCGTCCAGGAGCACTCCTTGTGGACCTACGTGCACGCACACTCACCCGACGCCTGCCGACATGCCCCTGACATTGCCCCCCCCCAACGGGCAGCCTCCGGATGCCCAGGTACGCCTTCTTTTCAGGATGGTTAGAGAAGTATGCATGAATTAAACGTTTGGCATGAATATTACAGTCAGGTTCCCATGAGTTGTTTTCTGGACCATACCCCTTCCACTTAATTAAAAACTGTACTTGCCCAGACCTCTTTCTGCAGTCAAGGATGGATTCCACTTCATACTCTTCATTACCGTCCACCAGAACTGGTTCAGGGACCCTGGTGCCCCTATCAGGAAAAGGATCATCTACAGCAGGCTTTAAGAGTGATACGTGAAATACAGGATGTATCTTAAGTGAGTCAGGTAAGCATAATTCATATGATACTTCATTAATTTTCCTTTTCACAGGGAAAGGTCCAATAAATTTTGGGGCAAGCTTCTTGGAAGGACATGTCAATCTGATATTATTAGTAGACAGCCATACCTTGTCGCCAAGCTGAAGGTTTAGATCTCCCCTTCTTTTCGCATCAAAGAACTTCTTATTGTCCGCTTGCGCTTTGGATACCGCCTCCTGCAAGATCCAGTTATTACGACTGAAGAACTGCACTGTGTCCTGGACCGCTGGAACTGAAGATTCTGAAAGAAAATCTGGTAAAAAAGATGCATGAAACCCATAGTTAGCAAAGAAAGGGGATTGACCTGTGGCAGAGTGACTGGCATTATTGTACGCGAATTCTGCTAGTGGCAGCAAGGACACCCAATCATCTTGCACAAAAGATGTAAAACACCTAATGTATTGCTCCAGAGTCTGATTTGTCCTTTCAGTTTGCCCATTAGTTTGGGGATGGTATGCTGAGGACAGAGCTAGTTCGATCTTCAAATTTTCACAAAGGGCTCTCCAAAAGCGTGAAGTAAACTGCACCCCCCTATCAGACACTATATTTGCGGGGATCCCGTGCAACCTAACAATTTCCCTAATGAACACACGAGCCGTCTCTACAGCAGAAGGTGTTCCTTTTAGGGGCACAAAGTGGGCCATTTTGGATAGCTGGTCGACGACCACAAAGATCGCCGAACACCCCTCAGAATATGGCAGTTCGACTATAAAGTCCATTGCTATCATCCTCCAGGGCCTATCTGGTATAGGCAATGGTCTTAGTAGTCCCCACGCTCTGTTCCTGGGGGTTTTGTTCTGGATGCAGACAGAGCAGGAGTTGACATATTTCTTACAAAATTCCTTTAAGTTAGGCCACCAAAAAGTGCGCTGCACCAGCTCAAGGGTCTTACGAACCCCAAAATGTCCTGCAAGTGGATGGTCATGCAAAAGCGTCAGCACCTTGACTCTGACGTTTTCTGGTACGAAGATTTGACTTCCCCTCCATAATAGTCCATCTCTAGGTGTTAGGGAGGACCCCTGAAGACTTGAAGGTTCTGGGGATGCTTCTCTGATCATGGATAACAAGTCTGTCTGAAGGAGGAGAAAACTATTTGCCGGCAAAATAGTGTCAGGGACAGAAGAGTCTTTAGGATTATCAAACATGCGTGACAGTGCGTCTGGTTTTATATTCTTGGATCCCGGCCGGTAGGTGATGTGGAAGCAAAACCGTGTAAAGAATAAAGCCCAACGGGCCTGTCTGGGTTTCAGTCTTTTAGCAGATCTTAGATACTCCAGATTTTTGTGATCTGTATAAATCAGTACTGGATGGACTGCACCTTCAAGCAAGTATCTCCATTCCTCCAAGGCAGTTTTGATGGCAAGTAACTCCCGATCCCCCACATCGTAGTTCCGCTCAGCCGGCGAAAGTTTCCTAGAGAAGAACCCTACAGGATGCATCAGGTCTTTGTTGCCCTGACGTTGTGAAATAATGGCACCCACAGCTACTTCGGAGGCATCCACCTCTAGAATAAAGGGCAAGGATGGATCTGGATGGCTAAGAATCGGGGCTGACGTAAAACGCCTCTTTAATTCTTCAAAGGCCTCCTGGGCTTCCTGGTTCCAGTGGAAACGAAGATTCTGCTTCGTTAGCTGTGTAATGGGGGAGATGATGGCAGAGAACCCCCTGATAAACTTTCTGTAAAAGTTCGCAAATCCCACGAAGCGTTGTACGCCTTTCTTGTCCATGGGTGCTGGCCATTCTAGCACAGCAGACACTTTCTGAGGATCCATTTTAATACCGGTTGGGGAGATGACTAACCCCAGGAACTGAATCTCTTCTTGCTCAAATTCACACTTCTCTGCTTTGGCATACAATCTGTGCAGGCGGAGTCGAGCTAGGACTTTACGGACATGTTCCCTGTGTTGTTCAAGTGAACTGGAGAAGATAAGGATATCGTCCAGGTAGACAATTAAGAAGATGTCCAGGAAATCTTTAAACACATCGTTGACCAGGTGCTGGAATGTGGCAGGAGCATTGCAAAGGCCGAAGGGCATGACCAAATATTCGTAGTGCCCGAAACGGGTCCGGAAAGCCGTCTTCCATTCGTCCCCGGCCCGAATGCGGACCAGATTGTAGGCCCCTCTCAGATCTAATTTGGTGAATATGATGGCAGTCCGTAATTTTTGAAACAGTTCCGGTATTAAGGGCAACGGATAACGGTTTTTGACCGTAACCTTGTTTAATTCCCGGTAGTCCACACAAGGGCGGAGCGTGAGATCTTTCTTAGAGACAAAAAATATTCCCGCCCCAGCTGGTGAAGTGGACTGTCGAATGAAGCCTTTTTCTAGATTTTCATTGATGTAAACCTTAAGCGCCTCTTGTTCCTTTTCGGACAGCGGAAAGATGCGCCCAAAAGGAATCTCAGCTCCAGGAAGCAATTCTATTGGACAGTCATAGGGGCGATGGGGTGGCAAAGAATCTGCTCCCTTCTTGCTGAATACATCTGCAAAGTCCTGATAGACCTCTGGTACGTTTTGAAGCAGATCTGGGTCAATGCCCATACATAGTAGGGTAGTAGCAGGATTAACAGGTTCAGATAGGCAATGTCTTTGACAATAGGGTGACTGAAACTTGATCTCGCCCGTGGCCCAATTGACAAGAGGATTGTGGGCTTGAAGCCAGGGCATACCCAAAATGATTGGGAAAAGAGGTGATGTGATAACGTCCAGGGTTAAGATCTCTCGATGTTGAGGTGAACAGGTAACAGACAGAGGAAGGGTTTCTTGAGAGACCTGCCCAGACTTTATACGGGATCCATCGGCCAGAAAAATTGAAAGTCTATGTGTCTTGTCTGTTAAAGGAAGATTTTGCTGAGTAGCAAAAGTGGAGTCAACGAAACAGCTACATGCCCCGGAATCAACAATGGCGTTGACTTGAATTGTTCTTCCCTGGAGCTGAAATGAGAGAGGGAGAACAAGTTGAGTGGCATTGGCTGTTAAAGCGGACAAACTGGTTGGAGCTGAAGAAAAACACTTACGGATCTTCACTGGGCAGTTGTTCACGTAGTGGCCCGTTCCGCCACAGTAGAGGCAAAGGTTCAGTTGGCGCCTGCGTGCCCGTTCTTCAGGGGTCAGGGTAGTACGCATAAGTCCTAGTTGCATGGGTTCAGGGGCATCAGTTGCTAGGTTGACAGGACTTGGCCCGGCAGAGGGTAGATACCGGGAGGCAGGCAGCGGGGCTCTGGCAGTCATCCACATAGGCCGACTTTGTTGGGAAGATCGTTCAGACCGGCGCTCTCGAAGGCGTCGGTCAATTTGGATAGTGATGGCAATGAGCTCTTCTAAGGTGTCAGGAATTCCTACCCGGGCAAGCTCATCTTTAAGACCCTCAGATAGCCCCATGTGGAATTGGTGGCATATGGCTGCATTATTCCATTGAGTATCCGCGCTCCAGCGTCGAAAGTCCATAACATAGTCCTCGGCCGGCCTACGGCCTTGCTGGAGCGCGATCAAAGCTGCCTCAGCGGTGGTAGCCCGCTGAGGGTCCTCATAAAGCTGGGCCATGGCTTCAAAAAAGGCAGGTAGTGTCTGGACCTGTATGGCGTTGGATTCAAGCAAGCGATGGGCCCAGGTCTGGGGTTCCCCCTGCAGAAGAGATACAACAAACCCCACTTTGGTGGCTTCTAAGGAAAAAGTCCGTGGCTGTAATCCGAAATACAGTTGACAAGCGCTGCGGAAGGCCACAAACTTAGATCGGTCACCGGAAAATTTGTCAGGAACAGGGACTCTTGGTTCTGGTGGAAGCATGACCACTGAGGGTGGTGCAGCAGCCTGTACTGGAGCAGCTGCGGGTGCAGCAGCCACACCACCGGAACCACTGAGGTTTAGCACTTGCCCCTCCAGTCTGTTATAACTGTCTTGTAAAGTTTTTACTGCTTGGGTGAGGGCTGCCAAGTGCGTACAGATCTCCTGAATGGGAGAGGTCTCTCCTGCAGGCTCAGTCATGGCTGTTCGTACTGTGAGGTACCTGGTGGTTGAGCCTGACTGTAGAAGGAGACCTCTCTTAAGCGCTGGTTCAGGAGCCGCTGGAAGTGGGAACAGTGGTCTCCTGAGCACAGTGGGTAGGAGGGCCTGATGCAGGTTTCAGCAGAAGCAGACACCGGAACTGGAAGGATGTCCCTCCGGGATGGCTGTGCTGTGGATGCAGGTAACTGGTGCAGGCCGGTAGGTAGGCAGGCAGACAGATGCGAAGACGGCAGCTGGATGCAAACAGGCAGGCTGGAAGCAGCGTCACAGGACACAGGCAAGCAAGGTCAGACAGTCCGTGTTCGGCAGGAGATCAGGCAGAGTATAAACAGGAGGGATGATCCAAGGATAGTCAGACAGGCAGGGGATCGGCAACGGGTAGCAGAGTAACAAGGTCAGGCAAGCCGGGTCGGATAGGAGACTGGAGAATGGTCAGACGTAGCCGGGTCGATATCAAAACAACAAGCAGGCAGATACAGGAACTTTCAGGTGCAGAGCTGCAGACGAACAGCAGCTAACATGAGCACCTGTCACTCTTTTAAAGGCCCCTTGGCGCCAAACGGCGCTAGCGCGAACGGGCGCGTGCACGAGCGCGCGCGCGCACCCGCGAACGTGCGAACGCGCGTACGGGCATCCGCGGGAGCGCGCCGGCGCCCCCTGGTGGGGATTTTGGCTGAATTCGTCCAGGAGCACTCCTTGTGGACCTACGTGCACGCACACTCACCCGACGCCTGCCGACATGCCCCTGACAGCGGCTTTATGGTTAACACTGATGGCAGACATCCATACGCAAACACACAGAGGAAAAAAACACAACAGGGGATCTATGCTCCAGTGTAAATCAGTTGCCACTCTTATTATAAAGTAAAATTGCACTCACATGTAAAAGAATAAAATACTGCTCTGTACAAACACATCAATCCAAATTCCATCTTGGGGACACTTCCGGTGCAAGCTGATTGCTATCCTATAAATGTCTTTCTTCTTTGGCAGTCAGTTTATCATTTATAGCCCTGTATGTTGTCTTTATATAAACCTATGCCTTCAGCGACCTATACATATGTCCCATTTTCTTCTTGCTTGCTTGTGGACCTTTTATTTTGTCTTTGTTGTAATTTTTCACTTTGTCATGTTAAAAACTTTAAAAAAAGAATTAAAAAATTCTGTTTTAATGCTATGGTTTGAACCTTTACAGTTTAAAGACAGGGCCAAACCAAGTGCAAAGCAAAATATAACAGCCAATCAGAACCCATCAACGTTGCTCTTTTATGCCCTGTACATACGGTCGGACTTTGTTTGGACATTCCGACAACAAAATCCATGGATTTTTTCCGACGGATGTTGGCTCAAACTTGTCTTGCATACACACGGTCACACAAAGTTGTCGGAAAATCCGATCGTTCTGAACGCGGTGACGTAAAACACGTACGTCGGGACTATAAACGGGGCAGTGGCCAATAGCTTTCATCTCTCTATTTATTCTGAGCATGCGTGGCACTTTGTCCGTCGGATTTGTGTACACGCGATCGGAATTTCCGACAACGGATTTTGTTGTCGGAAAATTTTATATCCTGCTCTCAAACTTTGTGTGTCAGAAAATCCGATGGAAAATGTGTGATGGAGCCTACACACGGTCGGAATTTCCGACAACAAGGTCCTATCACACATTTTCCGTCTGAAAATCCGACCGTGTGTACAGGGCATTAATGATCTGACTGCAGAAAACTCGATCTAATCTGCTATGCAGTACTTCACCAAATTAAAAACACAAAAATGCAAGTGGTGGGTGCATGGGTTTTTTTTAAATATTTTTTTCTTTTCACCTGCTGATTCTTGCACGGCCCCTTTCACACTGGGGCGGTAGGGGGCGTCGGCGGCCGAAAAAGGGTTAAAACCCCTCGTATAGCGCGGCTATAGCCGCGGTATTACCGCGGTATAGCTGCGCTGTCCCATTGATTTCAATGGGCAGGAGTGGTTTAGGAGCGGTGAATACACCGCTCCTTCCCCGCTCCAAAGATGCGGCTAGCAGGAGATTTTTTCTTCTCCTGCCAGCGCACCGCTTCAGTGTGAAAGCCCTCGGGCTTTCACACTGAACAAACAGCGGAGGCTGTTTAGGGGCGGTTTGCAGGCGCTATTTTTAGCGCAATAACGCCTGCAAACCGCCCCAGCGTGAAAGGGGTCTAAAACCATTTCCTTTTTCAGTCTATCCTAATGTACTTTGGGACAATTGAGACTTTCATTAGCAGATTTGAAAAGACAGATATTTATTTTTTAATTGGATGAGAAAAAGTAAACAATTAGAGCCCAAATTTTACATTGTTATCACAATTCTGCTTATTTCCCCTAACATTTTTTAAAGAAAGTCTGCCAACAGCAAGAAACCACAATTCATACATAGAACTGTGGAGTGGTAATGCTCAGTGTCAAAAGTTTGCATTTTTCCATTACATTATGATGCATGCAGGAAAAATAATCTGCTTGCCTAAATCATTAGTGTGACATTGGGATAACACCAAGTCAGGTTTGTATAGGCAGAAATGAGAATGATGCAATTATTTTCAGAAGTGCACAACTGAAAGCATTCTGAATGACATTGTACACACACTACTGTAAATGTTGATTTTATTTTTTACATTTTTTTCTTCATGGGGGGGGGGGGGGGGGGGGCTGGATTAGGTCAGAGGGATAAGGGGAATTTGCTGGATGTCTGCTTGAATGGCTCCTAAAATAGGATAAGCTTTATCTAATGGTTCACACACACTTTTTCATAACTGTGTAATTGCTTTACTATAATAGAGGAGGAAGAATTTTGAATTTCTGCAGATACCTCTCTCTATATCATTATATACCAATTATAATCCTTTCACTATAGTAGACAATTATAGGGCTATGATTTGGCAACAATCCATTCATTAACAATGTATGTTTGTCCACTATATCCCTTGAGCCATCTGGATATGTTACATTAAAAAAAAAAAAAGTCATTTAAGAAACTGAAGACTAATTTACAAATTACCTTCTTAAAAGTCAAAAGATGCCCCTGTAGAATCCAGCAAGGACTGCTCTAGGCATGTGTGTTGATGCTAAGCTGTGCCAGTGAATTTTGGTAGGGCTATATCTATCCAGTTGGCCTTCTAGGAAGATCTTGGGGTTATTACCAGGCAATAGGAATAAAAAGATTGTTATGTGTGTGTGTGTATATATATATATATATATATATATATATATATGTATATATGTATATATATATATATATATATATATATATATATATATATATATACACACACACACAGGGACACCTGCCTTTACACGCACATGAAATTTAATACCATCCCAGTCTTAGTCTGTAGGGTTCAATATTGAGTTGGCCCACCCTTTGCAGCTATAACAGCTTCAACTCCTCTGGGAAGGCTGTCCACAAGGTTTAGGAGTGTGTCTATGGGAATGTTTGACCATTCTTCCAGAAGAGCATTTGTGAGGTCAGGCACTGATGTTGGATGAGAAGGTATGGCTCACAGTCTCCGCTCTAATTCATCTCAAAGTTGTTCTATCTTGCTGGGGTCAGGACTCTGTGCAGGCCAGTCAAGTTCCTCCACCCCAAACTCGCTCATCCATTTCTTTATGAACCTTGCTTTGTGCACTGGAGCGCAGTCTGGTTATTTCCCCTAACATTTTTTAAAGAACGTTTACTGACAGCAGTAGACTTTATCCCAAAGGTGTTCTGTGGGGTTGAGGTCAGGACTCTGTGCAGGCCACTCAAGTTCCTCCAACTCAATATTGAACCCTACCGACTAAGACTGGGATGCCATTGGTATGCCAATAAAATCAACATTAACAGTAATGCCGCGTACACACGAGCGGACATTACGGCGGACTTTGCCCGGCGGACTTTTCGTCGGACTTTGTTTGCTCCTTGCGCCGGACTTAAAAACGGACGGACTTGGCCACACACGGTCACTGCAAAAGTCCGCTGGTTTTGAACGCGGTGACGTATAGCACGTACGACGGGACTAGAAAAAGGAAGTCCAAGCCCCACTCCGGCACCCTTTGGGCTCCTTCTGCTAATCTCGTGTTTATCTCGTGTTAGTAGAAGTTTGGTTAGAGACGATTCGCGCTTTTCACACTTCAGCTTATTTCGTTCGTTTTCTGCGGTTCAGTTTGTGCTTGTGAGGTTTGTATCTGCTTTTCAGTGCGTGTTGGTCAGCTCGTAACCTGCCTTGCAGGCCGTTCTGCTCCGCTCGTTCCTGATTTTCAGGTCGTTCTTCATAGGCCTTGCTGTTCTTCAGTGCGTTTGTTATAAGTTTGTTAGTTTGAGCAGCCGACCGTTTTGAAGCCATGTCGAGTGGACGTACTCGTTCTCGAGTTCGTGCTGCGTGGGGACTTGGTGTTGGGGTTAATACTTTGACCCGAGTCCAGTCCATGAACAGGGTGAGGAGGAGTTCATGGACCAAGAATTGGTTGCGCCAGCGTGACCAGTTCTGTCATATGCCTTTGCTCCGTGAGCTCCGTGAGAATAATCCTGAGGATTTCAGGAATTTTCTCAGGATGACGGACCCCATCTTTGAGCGTCTTTTGGCTATGCTGACCCCCTATATCAGCAGGCAGGATACCTGCATGAGGCAAGCCATTAGTGCGGAGCAGAGGCTAGTTGCCACGTTACGTTACTTGGCGACAGGGAGAAGTCTTCAGGACTTAAAGTTCTCGACAGGCATCTCCCCCCAGGCTCTGGGGATCATAATCCCAGAGACCTGTTCTGCTATTATTCAGGTCCTGCAGAAGGAATATATGAAGGTAAGTTTTATCCTTTAACATTACATGATATGTATTAACTGTTTTTTGATGTATTGTAGAACTGTCCTCTTTACCTAATTGCCATGCTTTCAATCTGCTGTGAATGTCCCCTTTATCTTTGTGCATGCCTATTTTAATCAGTTATTGCCCTATACATGCATAATTTCTTTCATTAACCTCCCCACCATGCAATGCTGGGTCCATTTTTATCTCTAGCCTATAGTCCATTGAACAATGTATATTGTCTGCTCCATTGTCTTGTTTGTCCCTCCCCCACCCCACAAATGTTTCAGCCAGTCATGTGTGTTTGTTAACCTAATTAGAACCCCTCCCCCACCCCACAAATGTTTCAGCCAGTCATGTGTGTTTGTTAACCTAATTAGAACCCCTCCCCCACCCCACAAATGTTTCAGCCAGTCAGGTGTGTTTGTTAACCTAATTAGAACCCCTCCCCCACCCCACAAATGTTTCAGCCAGTCAGGTGTGTTTGTTAACCTAATTAGAACCCCTCCCCCACCCCACAAATGTTTCAGCCAGTCAGGTGTGTTTGTTAACCTAATTAGAACCCCTCCCCCACCCCACAAATGTTTCAGCCAGTCATGTGTGTTTGTTAACCTAATTAGAACCCCTCCCCCACCCCACAAATGTTTCAGCCAGTCATGTGTGTTTGTTAACCTAATTAGAACCCCTCCCCCACCCCACAAATGTTTCAGCCAGTCATGTGTGTTTGTTAACCTAATTAGAACCCCTCCCCCACCCCACAAATGTTTCAGCCAGTCAGGTGTGTTTGTTAACCTAATTAGAGCCCCTCCCCCCACATTCAAATGTATCAATGGGCCATCATAGGGGGTGAGTAATCTTATAAGTGTGCCTTATGTTTTTATAATTTTCAATTACAAACACACATATTCATAATATTTGACTGCTGTTGTTTACTAATGTTTTGGTGTAATCTGATATACAATTTTTGTTATTAAAGTCCTTATCTTATTTTTTTTGCACTCCACAGTTTCCTACAAGTCCACAGGAATGGCAGACTGTGGCCTCCCAGTTCGCTGACCGTTGGGACTTTCCCAACTGTGTAGGGGCGATTGACGGGAAGCACGTCCGGATTGTGCCACCACCGCATTCGGGGTCATATTTCTTTAACTACAAGGGGTTCCATAGTGTAGTTTTGATGGCGGTGGTCTCGGCACATTTGGAGTTTATGTTTGTGGATGTGGGGAAGAACGGCCGAATGTCTGATGGAGGAGTCTTTGCACAGACCGAGCTGTGCTATCGTCTCCAGACCGGTGGCCTGGAATTGCCACCTGATGACGATAATGTGGATGGACTCCCCTCAGTTTTTATTGCTGATGAAGCATTTGCTCTCTGTGAGAACTTGATGAGGCCGTTCCCCCAAAGGACACTCACCCCTGAGAGGAGGGTATTTAATTACCGGCTGGCCAGAGCAAGAAGGGTTGTGGAGAATGCCTTTGGTATTCTGGCCAGCCGGTTCCGTATCTTCCTTACGGCTATTAATTTGGCGGACTATAAAATCAACCACGTCATCCTTGCTTGCTGCATCTTGCATAACTTTTTAAGGAGACATTCAGTGACATATCTATCCTCTGTTGGGCCTGAGCCCAGACTGGAAGAGGCTAGTAGCACTTTGACAGGCCTAGAAATTGGCCGTATTGGCTTGGCCCCCCGACCCGCACGTCAAGTGCGTGACCGTTATGTGAATTATTTTAATGGTCGGGGGGCCATTGCTATTCAGCAACATCTATAATTTTTTTACAAAAATAAAAAAGAAAATTTGTTTATCTAAATATCTTGTTTTTATTATTGTTTACCTTTAAGTTATGTCTGTCTCCTAGTGCACTTGTAGTAGTGTCAAGTGCATTTAGCTTTAGTTAATCAGGCCCACAAAAACAAACCCCAAATGTTGACTTCAAGAAACAGCCACACACATTGTATAGGGTAAAACATTTTACTTGGTGCACATTGAAAGGTGCATTTTTTATCATATTTTTTTTTTTTTTTTTTTTATTTTGTTAAAAAATATTTTACGTTGTGTAAAAAAAATTATCTTTTACAAAATTATTCAAGCCATTTTTTCAAAAATATATAGACCTTTATCTCAAAACATTTACATACACAACAGTGTTTTTATAAACAAAACTTACAATACATTAACTTACAAAGTTCAATATTTCGAGAACGGTGCATGTAATGTCACCCTTGCAGAAATTGGTCATTTATAAGATGCTCAAAATTGAGCTTTACTAAAGGGTCAAGTCAACATGTGCTATCTCCTATCATGGGAGAGCAATGTACATGTTTTGTGTGTGCAATCCCATTTTTGGTTGCTCTCACCACCCACGAATTTTCAGGATGAAGGGTTTGCAAACACAAAACAAGTACATTGCTAACCCATGATGGAAGATAGCACATGATGACACACCGTGTGCATCACACAATGTAAATTTGGGTATACCCCAAAACTTGCAAACTTTTTTTTAAAAACAAAATAACTTCACAAGGAAATGAAGAACATGATTGATGTTTTTAGGCCAAACGTGATTATATTCTGCCCAAAACATCAATCATGTTCTTCATTTCCTGTTGCATGGAGTCCAGGCGAAGTTTCATGCTGTGAATTTGTTCACGCATTTGATCTATGTGGCCATTCCACAGCATTATCTGGCCTATTAGTCTTTGCGCACTGTCTGTGGTGAAGTGCTCTGCCGCTTGGCCTTCCACAACCAGAAACTCACCTAAAACGAGTGAATAAAAACAAGGTTTACAATATGCACGCCAAAATACAGTAACTCAAGCTGGGGTGTCAGTCACTCACTTGGTGGGCTTGAAACCTCGCACACTTCCTCCACCTCTCCTTCCTCAAGGTCGTCGGGTGGGCGTGGTCTTGGGCTGGGGCTTGGGGTATCTTGGGCCTCAGGCTGGTGACTTGGGGGGGTCCTGAGATCCTTGGACTGTTGTCTGAGTCTTTTCTCCCCTATGAGATTATAAAAAAAGGTCAAGTTAAAACACACTGATCTTTTATTTTTTAATAAAGAAAGTAAAATGTTGGTTATGATTTTTTGGCAAATTTTGCATCATAATAAATGTTGAAGACAGGATGAACATTACCTCTGAACAACAATTAGAAAGAATGCATATTTTTGGGAAAGTTTCACAGATGCTGACACCTCAATGATCTCCTATGTGTATTACCCCTCAAAAATTTAGTTATGGTCACATAGTACACTAGAAAATGCATTTCCTTAGCAAAATGCGGGGGAATGCCCCATCATATTCCTCTATTATAAATCAGTACATGGTGTGTCTGTCCCCTCCCCCGGGCTCTGTAATCAGAGCTGAGATGCTCTGGCCACCTCCCCCCCTGTGTATAACAGAAGCTTTGGTAACCATGGCAACAAAACAAACACAGTACACTCTGATTAATGTCTAAAATTACACGAAATGACCTCTAAACAAAAAGCTTTTTCTCCAAAAATTTAAAAAATATCAAACTGAAAAGATATAGCCAGATAGATGAATATTTAGTGAAGATTGTAAAGTTTGTTTGGTGTCTCTAGGTGAAAGTATGAAGGAGCTGAAACTTTGGGGAGCGGAAGAAGAATTTGAGGATTTCAAGCATGCTCCCATTGAATTCAATGTTTAAAAAAGAGAAAAAAAAATGATTATTTAATAAAGTATACATGGTATTAAAAAAGTTGAAAATGAGCACACATCAGCTCAAAGAGACGAACATTTTCATAGTTGAATGGTTTTAATAGCTGAAAGTATGCAGAAGTTACGCAGAGCCAAAAAACGTACGGAATAATATTCCAATTAAATATTTCAAAAAATAAAATCGAAGAACAATAGTGGGCCTGCTAAATCATTCCCACTAACTATAGTGCTCGTGAGTCCAGATGTGGAAACAGCTGCTGTGTCCTGTCCCTACATTACACTGAATCATTTTTGATGAAGCATTATATTTTCAAACACATCTACACCACATCAACTCATTGTGTGAATTCGCAAAATTATCAAGCCATAAATGTAAGTCCAACCCTGTCCCATCGTATTTGGCGAAAAAATAACGTCACTTTATAAAGTATCCGATCTATTCCAAAGAACGGTATTTACGAACGATGCAGAAAAACCGCCAAAAATAAGGATCAGCATGCAAGTTCTGTATCTCAATAGTAAAACACAAGTACTTACTTTTTTTCAGCAGCTTCTTTATTCGCCAATATTGTTCTGGCTCCCGACTTTTGATGTCAGACCACCGCTTCCGCAATTGTTCTTTCGAACGTTTTGTACCAAATTTATCTTCCAGAGCGGTGACAACTGACGACATTATTTTGTCCTTCCTCATATTGGGTCGTGTGTACGGTCCTTTTTTGCCATCGTAGTCCTCCCTTCTTAATATGGACACCATCTCCACCATCTCTTCAAAAGCCATGTTGGTGGCCTTATATCTCCTCCGGGATGTGGATGTTTGGGGCTCCGGGCTTTCCTCCGCGCTACTTCCACTTAATCGCTCCGCCATCTTTTGCTATCTACTCCCACTGCGCAACGAAGAGTGAAGGGGCGGGGCGAAATCGTACTCACGAACGTCAGGGGCGGGCGACGCAGGCGGAGCATGACACATGCGCAGTGTATATAAAGCTAGTACGATGGCCAACGTATGTCCGTGCGGAAGTAGCGAGCGGCACAAACGAAGGTAAGATTAAAGAGTGTGTGTGTGTGTGTGTGTGTGTGTGTGTGTGTGTGTCCCCGTGTGTGTCCCCTAGATTACAACACAAACTAATCCTGAGATTTGGGACTGACATTTAAGTTTTGATCTTGTGTCTTGTCTTGCAGAAATAATGAATCCCTTTAAAGAGGAAGAGTTTTTGATCCATTTCATTGATCTATATGAGCAGAAGAAAAACCTCTGGGAGGTCAAACACCCCCAATATTATAATCGTGATGTTAGGAAGGCAACACTGGGCACACTTTTAGAGTTTGTGAAGACTCGACTCCCCCAGGCAGACATCAAGTTTGTGGACAAGAAAATAGGTATCTTGCGTAATATGTACAAGCGGGAGCACAGAAAAATCCAGGAGTCGCTGAGATCCGGGGCAGCAGCTGACCAAGTTTATGTACCCAAGTTGTGGTATTACCACAAACTGCGATTCCTGGATGAGCAGACCGAAGCCAGGCAATCCCTTTCCACCCTTCCCCCCACCCTTCCCCCCACCCTTCCCCCCACCCTTCCCTCCAGCCTTCCCTCCAGCCTTCCCTCCAGCCTTCCATCCACCTCCACCCCAGCTGAGGAGTCCCAGGATGAACTGGGCCTTTTCAACATAGATGAAGTGGATGCGCCCAGCTTCAGCCAGGTATACTTATTTTTGAAGATTTTTGGATTGTGTAAATGTTATTAATGATGTTAAGGTGTTCATTTTGAAAGTGCTTCATCAAAAATCACTTCTGCACAAAGAGTAATATGTAGACATATCACTAGACAGTAGTGGCCAAATATATACGTAACTTCAGATCTTGTTGATCATCTGAAATAATGGTGTGGTCAAATAGATAGCCTTTACTATTTTGTGTAATTATATTTGAAAGTTATGAGCTGAAAATTGTGTCTGATTGCATAACAGAAAATTACAACTATGTCCCTTTTTTTTACACAGGATGACCTCAGCCAGGAGGAGGCCTTGCCCAGTGAGAGAGAGGAGGAGGCCTTGCCCAGTGGGAGAGAGGAGGAGGCCTTGCCCAGTGAGAGAGAGGAGGAAGCTGTGGCTGGGCCAAGTAGAAGCCGCACGGAGTGCCAGGTGCCTCCCCTCCGCATTCTACAGAAAAGGCCCAGGAGGATGACTGCAACAGAGCAGGAATCCCTAGACCTCATACGGGAAGCAAGCCTGATCCTGAGTAAACCTCCCAATGCAGAGGAGGCGTATGGCACCTATATAGCCTGCAGATTACAGGAGTTGGAAAAGCGGCAACGCCTCCTCTGTGAGGGTCTATTTTTCCAGGCATACCAGAAGGGCTTGAGAGGGGAGCTTACTGCTAACACATATATAGCAGATGAAGGCACTCCTACTCCTCCTCCTCCTCCTCCTCCTGTCCCAAGTACACCACCAGAGGCACAACCTCCGAGGAAGGCTGCAGAGAAGCGTGGAGGGAAGGCTGCAGAGAAGCGTGGAGGGAAGGCTACACGGAAGAGTCGAAAGTGATTGCCTGGCTTCTGTCTGTTCTGACTGTGCTCCCTGTGCTCCCTATAGTCGCAAGATACCTATTTTCTTGTCCTCAAACTTGATGTGTGTCCTGGGGGACGAAAGGCTTCCCAGATTCTAAAAGTGTGTCCAGTGTTGCCTTCCTAATTTTTTTGTTTATCAAATAAATACTTTTTGGTTTACCTTACATTCTTGCCTATGTCTTTTGATTCCAAAATGCCATTTTGTTTGGGAGTAGGCAGGTACAGGTCGAAAAGACTATGGGGTTGATTTGAGAAAAGCAAATAGTCTGTGCACTTTGCAGAGGGCAGTTGCCCTCTGCAAGTGCAATTGCTCCAGAGTATCAGAAATTATTTAAAAGCTTGACTTTGCAAAGAGTACCCAATCCTGTGCAAGTAAAAGAAAAAAAAAAACATTTTTGCTTGCACATGATTGGATGATGGAAGTCAGCAGAGCTGCTTCACATTTAATAAAGCTTGGGAGCAACTGCTCTTGCAGAGGGCAAATGCAATTTCCAAAATGCACATGCTTTTTACCTTTATGAAATCAACCCCTATGTGTGTTTTTGTCAAATAAAAAGATTTTATTTTGATTTTACATGATTTTAGGAATAAATCAGCAGAGCTTCCCCGAATGTAAGCTCTTCCCCTCAGTTTTTCAGCGACTGCACTTCCAACAAGTGCACTTGGTGTGCAATTTCTCAAGTGAACGTTTCACTTGATATTCTTAAATGATTTAAGCCTTTTGTCAAAAACAAGCTCGGGGGAAGCTCTGCTGATTTTTGCGGAAAATCATGTCAAATAAAAATTAATTGTTTTGGTTTGGGCTTCCTTGCATGTGCCCCTCGGATACACAGCGAACGCACTTCAAAATGCTCTTTATGTGGAATTATATGTATAATTAGCAATTGGAGTGAAAAATGATTTTGCCTTTGTTAAATACACCCCCCTATGTCTAATGAACAAGGGACAACAACCTCATTAAGGTTCTTTAAAACAACACAAAATATGAATGTTAATTGTGGTAACTTGAAAATACACACCAAAAATGTGGTTAACATTTAACACACATTGTAAAATAGCTAAAGTGCGGAAATAAAAAAAAAAAAAATAATTATCTATTTTAAAATTTAAAAGTTATGGAGATCTGGCTGTTACAAAATATTATATTAGTCATGGCAGGAGGATAAATCATGAAGAAAGAAGTTTGTGAGAACTCTGTGTGAATATAAAGCAGAAAAACAACTTCATTCCTCTCGCATTATCAATCCTAAAAAAAGGCTGTATTAAAAGACGACAGAAGAGGAATGTGCTAGCTTCAAGACGAAGGCTAGTTTTACCAGACCGAGCGCTTCCGTCTTGTAATTGCTTCAGAGCATGCGTCAGTTTGAGTTCGTCGGACTAGCACACAGACGATCGGTTTGTCCGCTAGAAAGCAGAGTCCGTCGGATAAATTTAAAGCAAGTTTCAAATCTAATTCCGTCGAACTTTTGAGAAAACAAAGTCCGCTGGAGCCCACACACATCGAATTGTCCGACGAAATCCAGTCCGCCGGGCAAAGTCCGCCGTAATGTCCGCTCGTGTGTACGCGGCATAAGTGTGTGTACCATGTAATTTATAATGTTTTACTTCTGAAAAAAAATGCATCATTCTCATTTATGCCTATACAAACCTGACTTGGTGTTATCCCAATGTCACACTAATGATTTAGGCAAACAGATTATTTTTCCTGCATGCATCATAATGTAAGGGAAAAATGCAAACTTTTGACACTGATCTTTAGCAATCCACAGGTCTATGTATGAATTGTGGTTTCTTGTTGTCTGTAGACTTTCTTTATGGACCTTGCTTTGTGCACTGGTGCGCAGTCATGTTGGAACAGGAAAGGGGCCATCCCCAAACTGTTCCCTAAAAGTTGGGAGCATGAAATTGTCCAAAATGTCTTGGTATGGTGACGCCATAAGAGTTCCCTTCACTGGAACTAAGGGGCCAAGCCCAACCCCTGAAAAACAACCCCACACCATAATCCCCCCTCCACCAAATGATTTGTACCAGTGCACAAAGCAAGGTCCATAAAGGCATGTTTGAGCAAGTTTGGGGTGGAGGAACTTGACTTGCCTGCACAGAGTCCTGACCTCAACCCGATAGAACACCTTTGGGATGAATTAGAGTGGAGACTGCGAGCCAGGCCTTCTCGTCCACATCAGCGCCTGATCTCACAAATGCACCTCTGGAAGAATGGTCAAACGTTCCCATAGACACACTCCTAAACCTTGTGGGCGGCCTTCTGAGAAGAGTCAAAGCTGTTATAGCTGCAAAGGGTGGCCCAACTCAATATTAAACGCTATAGACTAAGGCTGGGATGCCATTAAAGTTCATTTGCGTGTAAAGGCAGGCGCCCCAATACTTTTGGTAATATAGTGTATATAAATATTTATATGTATAAACATTCAGTATAGTATACTGTATATAATACCCATGAGATCCATTTGCACTTAGTTTTATATACAGGATATGATCACTAGTGTAATAAGTCATGAGGCCATTTAAAGCTACTGATATACCACCCTGTATTTCTACCTCCATGTCATAGAGTTCATTTAAATAGTCTTGTCAAGTAAAAACCTGATGTTGCATATACTGTAGAAACACTGCTATGCATATTACTGTCTTTATATTATGGCAAAAGATTCCTATTTTCTAGGATAAATCCTGAATGTTGCCACAGACCCAAGACTAACACACTTTGATGATGGCATTCTATGTTTGTTGAATGTGAAGTTCTCAAATAGTAATTAGTTACCCAGATCTTATGTGCACATACATTGGGCAACTAAAAATTTTGTAGCAAGTAGTTGGGTGAAATGACTTTTAATTGCCAGAGATAAATGATGGTAGGGCAGAATCAGCAAATATGATAGATCAGTGGTCTCCTAACTGAGGTCCGGGGGCCAGATGCAGCCTTTTGCTTGCCTTTATCTGGTTCTTGGGGCACTTTTCATCTCACTGATAGGAGACACTATTCTGCCCACTGACACCAACAGTGGGGCATAATTCCTGCCATTGACACCATCAATGGAGCACTATTTAACCCTAATACCAAAGATATTTTGTTTACTCCCACTGATGCCTAAAATAGACTCCTATTCCTGCTGGCCATAGTCCAGCCCCCCTGAAAGTCTGAAGGACAGTAAACTGGCCCTTTGGTCAGAAAGTTTGGAGACCCCTGCTCTAGATGGTTAATTTAAAATATGAAGTAAGGATTATGAAAGGCTGTAATATCAGCACCCTGGACTGCAAATTAGAAGTCATGAGCTAGGAATCTCTAGTAGGAATACTGAACACACATATCACACAAGGGGCCAATTCAATTTTAGGCCTGAGAGTGCACATATACTCTCCTCTAGTAACCATAATGATCTTAGTATTTTCACAGATTCAGAATACCACACCCCAACATCTTGTAATATCTAATTTCCAAGACAAAAGCCTATATAGTCTAAAAAAAATATTAACAGTTGAAGTTGAAAAGTCCATCTGGGAGGAAATGATTGTAAGATGTACAAAACCTAATTTGAGTGAATGTAATCACCTTACCATTAAAATTGGATTTTTTTTGGGGGGGGGTTAGTAAATGACCTACATTGAGTATTTGGGATTCAGAAACAGTCATATGGTTTCATTTAGCTTTTTTTTTCCGGTAGCTTTGCAAATGCTAATATGTAGCAGTCTGTCTGTGACATAGGTGCTTAAGGCAGTTGTGGATAGACTAGCTAAGTAAAGCAGAAAACAGGAATAGAGGAAAGGAAGATATCTTGAGGCCATGGAAGTTAAATCATTTCCTTGTGTAATTCCTGTAGTATTTCAGTGAATGTCGGGGTGTTAAAGTAGAATTCAAATTCTTTCTTTGGGTAGAATAGGAAGGTGCTGGGATCCCATATAGGGACTGTTGCTGTGACAGAGAGGCCTTGTTGGGCTGCAAATGATAAGCATAGACACAGAGATTTCTCCCAAAACCAGGATAAGCAAAGGAATGCCTGGGAGTAATTACAAAATGAAAGTGTCTGATGATGATGGTAGGACACATAGGTTTGAAAGAGCAACTGAAGATATATAGTTTGTCATATAGGGCCATCCCACAGCGTGCTAGCCAAAGAGTTCAAAAGATCCATGTACCCTGTTTCCCCGAAAATAAGACCTAGCGTGATTGTCGGTGATGGCTGCAATATAAGCCCTACCCCCCAAATAAGCCCTAGTTAAAGTCCTTGTAGGTTTTATTTTCAGGGTAGGGCTTATTTTCGGAGAAACAGGGTAGGGCTTATTTGGGGGGTAGGGCTTATATTGCAGCCATCACCGACAATCACACTAGGTCTTATTTTCTGGGGAAAAGGGTAAAAACAAAAAAGGGACACCCTAAATACTGCTGCACAATTTTATTCCTAACTAAAAATAAAATCCTAACCTATAAAACCACTTAAAACAAGGGAACAACTTCCCCATGTGCTTTACATAGGAACAAAATCTCCAAAGAAATATAAATAAATAACTGTCTGCCATTTACGCTTAAGAGAAGATATGATCACAATATACAATTATCTCAATGGTGATTCTAGCATAGGGAGAAACCTATTCAGTCTCAGGTTACTTAAATAGACGCTTGCCACTCAATGTAGTTGGACAGGAAGAGATTTAAGCTGAAATTGTGAAAGAGGTTCCTTACTGTTGGAGTGGTAAGGATGTGGAAACCCCTTCCACAGTTGGTGGTGTCAGCGGGAAGTGTCAATAATTTCAACAAACCTTTAAATGGGCATCTCAGTGATGGGACATGGGAAACGGTAGTGATATAAATTCGAACACACACACAAATACACACCCACACAGGTTGAACTGAATGGGATGATGTCTTTATTCAACCTTACCAACTATGTGACTATTGGGAAAAATACTTTGTTTTAGATGGAGAAACTGGACATTTTCAAGAGGCAGGCCAGATTATCGAAATTCAAT
This sequence comes from Lithobates septentrionalis, assembly GCA_037952835.1. Taxonomy (NCBI): domain Eukaryota; kingdom Metazoa; phylum Chordata; class Amphibia; order Anura; family Ranidae; genus Lithobates; species Lithobates septentrionalis. The sequence goes on from JBBDGP010000998.1 coordinate 5,881,150, forward strand.
ACGAGAACAGTAGATAAGATTGTAGTAACAGGCAAGTCTGATATCAGTAACAGGGGTTAGAAATCAAGATACCATCAGACAAGAACAAAGTCATTAGGAAGGCCAAGGTCACAAAAGGGAAGTCAGAAAAGGGAAATAATGTAGCAAATACAAAGGATAGGGCAATATGGCAAAGCACCAGGTTCACTTTTTAAAAGCTGGAGGGTCCAATGAATGAGGAAGAGGTGCAAGTCTTGTTAAGAGGAAGAGTTGATGCACAGGTGCTGGTAAAAGCAGGCACTGCAGTATTAGTTATGCCAGTTAATAGCGAATGTGGCTAAAGTCAAAGTCCCAGCATCATGCCAAAAGAAACCTGGGTTTGAACCTAGGTGACACCATTTGGTGTGTAGAGAACTGCTTATAAATCTGTGCACTTGCACAAGGACTGTTCTGCGTCCTGTTCCAGTAAGGATTGTATGTACAGTACTGCTCAGTTATGGCATGTTTGCATAAGCATTAGCTGCCTTAAGTTATAGTGGCACTGTCATACAATGTACTCCAGCTGAGATAGATATTGCTGCAAACGAGTTACTGTTTTATCCCATTGAAGTTTTGCAATAAACTTGGTAAAATGGTCACATTTTTCTGTGTGTGCTTGTGTCCTACACCCTTCAACATCAACCAACACCTCATAACATATATAGCCTGTAAATACATTTATCTTATCAGTTATGATACCAAAAGTGTTTTTTTTTCTCTGAATTCTCAGTTGTGAAACTAATGAGGTGACAGAATGATATCTAACATCCAAAATTGGTGTCTTATAGATTTGAAGCTAAGCGGACATTCCTGAATGACATAATGTTTGTCAGAGCAGGCCCACACATCTGAAGATATAAAAATGTTAACAGTTGCATCTTGTGTCATCAGAAGCGTGGGCCTGTGATGACACACTCTGTCATGTAGGAACCTCCAGTAATCCTAGAGATTAAGAAATGTCTTCTGACAGCCAGCGACCAATGTAAAAGTAGGTCTATGTTTCTGTATGTTGAGCTGACACATTTCTCAATAAAGTTTTGTCTTATGTACTGTTTAGCCCTTAAAGTGTAATGCCCCATATTACGGTCGGACACGGTCGGATTTTCCGACGGAAAATGTGTGATAGGACCTTGTTGTGGGAAATTCCGACCGTGTGTAGGCTCCATCACATATTTTCCTTCGGATTTTCCGACACACAAAGTTTGAGAGCAGGATATAAAATTTTCCGACAACAAAATCCGTTGTCGGAAATCGTGTGTACACAAATCCGACGGACAAAGTGCCACGCATGCTCAGAATAAATAAAGAGATGTAAGCTATTGGCCACTGCCCCGTTTATAGTCCCGACGTACGCGTTTTACGTCACCGCGTTCAGAACGATCGGATTTTCCGACAACTTTGTGTGACCGTGTGTATGCAAGACAAGTTTGAGCCAACATCCGTCTGAAAAAATCCTAGGATTTTGTTGTCGGAATGTCCGAACAAAGTCCGACTGTGTGTACGGGGCATAACTGTGGCCAGGGTATGGGCATTCAAGTATTTACATATTCTTAACAAGCAGTAAATTAGCCCTCACTGACCAATAAAATAAGCCCTCACTGACCAATAAAATTAGCCCTCACTGACCAATAAAATAAGCCCTCACTGACCAATAAAATAAGCCCTCACTGACCTTTCTACAGTAGGTGCAGGCATGTTGAACAAGTTGTTCTCTCAGCAGCTCAACTCACCCTGCTTTCCCTCCCAGCAGTGACTCAGCAGCCTGTCAGGCTTTAAAGCGGTAGTAAACTGCAGCATATATTAAAAAATAATCCTCTGCAAGGCAACGGCATAATGTGCTAGTATGCATCACATACTAGCACATTATGAAATACTTACCTTAGAAGGAAGCCCTCCAGTGGTGCACTGTCACCGCTGACAGGGCTTCCATCTTCCCCTGGTCTTCCTTCTGGGTTTGCGGGCCTCAGCTGTATGAGTGACCGGGACTGTGATGACATCACTCCCACGCGGGAGCCCTCAGCTGCGGCATGGAGCTCTGAAGGTCCAGCGCAGTATGCCGGATCTTCAGAGCACATGCGCTGGTGACATCACCAGCTGTATCAAGTGTGAATATTTCCTAAACACAGCAAGTTTAGGAGATATTCACTGTACCTACAGGTAAGCCTTATTATAGGCTTAGCTATAAGTACAAGTTAAAAAAAAGACTTTACTACCGCTTTAAGTAAACCATCACATGGGGTGATTACTTGCGTGCCCTGTGCAGGGCCACGTTTTGCCAGCATGGGAATGTGCTGGTGTTCTGTGCATCCCCATGCCGGCGGTCCCATAGATGTCTATTGGGACACGAGGCTGCATGGACACAGCTGCTGTGGCCTAATGTGAAATCTGTGCAGGCACAGGTGCATGGCCTCGAACGCACCCAGGGTGGGGTCAGACATAATCATCTACACCCACATGGATGTCATATTGGGACACAATCATATTGGGACACACTGCATCCATGCAGCCTCATGTCCCAATAGACATCTATGGGACTGCTGACACAGGGATGCATAGAACACCAGCACATCCCCTTGCTGGCAAAACGTGGCTCTGTACAGGGCACGCAAGTAATTACCTTGTATAATTGGGGCCTATATTTCAGGTGTAAACACAGGCCAAGGGGAGCAGATAGAGCTGCTGAGAGAACAACTTGGATGTCTTCAGTGCTTCTGCACTAAACTTTTGGGCTGAATTGCTCAATAGTGTCTGCAGCTACAGACCTCAGTGAGGCCTTATTTTAAAGCCAATTTACTGCAAGAACTATAAACATTCACAGCCTGGCCACAGTTACACTTTAACTACATCTATCCTTTAATAGCTGCACAAAGTAAAGCAACATTTCCTTTTCCTTCTCTTTGCAATTCCCCTAAGCTTCTCAGCATGCAGTAAAAATAAGAATATCAGAGGGTTTGGCTAGCAGCCTTACAGCATAGATGCACATAAGGTGAGCTCCTCACAAAGCCCACATTACTTTTACCCTGCTTACACCCTGATGGCGCAGACAGCTCTATGGAAAACCCTTTTACCTTTTGTGATGACTTCACATAGAACTCAAGGCAGCCAGCATGAACCCAATAGATACCAGACTGTGGTGGACAAGCTCAAGAAGTTTGCCCACTTGGAAGCCCCAATTGGTAGCCTCATCCCTGCCAATGTGGATGGCACAAAAGCCTCCTCTTCAGAGCAACAAAAGGAACCTGAGCAGGAACCTACATTAAGGCAAGTATCCGAACAACTTCTTACAGCAATTAGGGTATGTAAAATCTCATTATGTGGGAAAACAGAGGAAATTAAAATTGATGCTGGTCTGTTGTGCCAAAATCGGCAAAACAGGGAAAAGAATTACTGCTACGTATGATGAACAGAATTTCAGATCTGAAGGATCAGTTTAACCTTATACCTGCTAAACTCTCCAAAACATAACACAAGTCAGATCTATATGACCTATAAACCAGGCTTAGAAAATTATCAGAATTGTAGATGTCCTTAAAAGGGCTGAAGGGCAACACCAAGACAGCTTTGTGTAATATTGGTTAAAAAGCAATTTTGAACAAATGGCTTTCTTCACAACCTTCACTGTGGAGCATAGGTTCCTAGGAAGGGCTCCAGGGGTCCTTCCTATACCCTTACTAACTAGACTTCTCAACAACAAGAATAGAGACCTGGTTCTCTACTTAGCAAGACAAAAATGAGAATTGAAAACAAGAATTTTTCTAATTTCCTGTATTTTTTAATTGAATTGCAAAAGCTGAATTTTTTTTTTATGGAAGCTAAACCTAAGCTTTGTGACACAAATACCCAGTACTCTGTGGCTTACCCAGCATGTCTTTGTAGAGTGTCAGATGTGGAATCACTGTTTTTCTCTAATTGGTAAGAGGCATTGGATTGGCTACAATTCAGAAATAAAACACATAAACGAGTTTAAGAATAATCCCGTAGTACATTCTCATCTGGACATTTGAGAACCATTTTTTGTTAGCATGGTTTCTACTTTTGTTCCCTCCCGCATTGTTTATACTCCTACGTGCAATGAAATTCTTTCTATAAGCTTCAAAACGGACGTACGTAGTTGGTTTATGAATCAAGGGACACCCCTTTTGTTGTTTATCTCTTGGTGTACAGTATATGCCACTTCTTAATTTGACTGGCTTTTGCTCAAATGTTTCATTAGCAGCTCTTCAAGCACTGAATAGCATTCACCAGGGCAGCAGGAGTCAGCTGCATTTTGCTACATTGCACAGTCATCTATGAGTTGTTCTGGGAGAAGGCAAGCTGTTTCATATTATTCCTATGCAGGTTTTTAATGATCTCCTCCTGACCTGATTGGCTTTCATATTTGGGTTACTACTTAGTAATACAAGATGGTTCCACAGTTCATATATCCTTCAAAGTGCTTTATTTCACTTACTGCATAGAGGCTTCTTCATTTTGATTTTTCTAACTCCCTAGTCCAATTTTCCTTTACTTGATTTATATCTACTGCAAGAGCTAATTTGATATTCTTCTCATTTACTCTGAGCCACGTACTTTACCCTTTTCTTCTCTGTTTCCAAGACCTATATGTCTGTACCATTTGCACCTTCACTGACTATTGAGCTAATAGAAGGACACAACTTATTTGACGGGGCAATGGCCCTATGGGTTTTCACACTATGTTACCATGTGTGAGTAGGTACCAGCAACGTTTGGAGGGTCACGGTTGGACCTTGGTTCTGTTTATGGTGAAGATGCATGATTATTCCTGTTTGTCTGTGTAACTATTTGGCATTCCGGAATATACTTGTTTACTAATATTTTTAGAATATACACATGCCTAGTCCAACATTAGGTATTATGTCATGGAATGTTAGAAGTCTTGGTACCTTCCTGAAAGATAATTGGTGATGGTCGAGATAAAAAGTATTCACCCACAGATTGTCAGTATCTACCCTGTTTCCCCGAAAATAAGACCTAGCGTGATTATCGGTGATGGCTGCAATATAAGCCCTACCCCCCCCCCCCAAATAAGCCATAGTTAAAGTTCTTGTAGGTCTTATTTTCAGGGTAGGGCTTATTTGGGGGGTATGGCTTATATTTCAGCCATCACTGACAGTCACGCTAGGTCTTATTTTCGGGGAAACAGGGTATCAAACTCAACTAACCAAGATCACTTTCCGTTTTGTTAAATAAACAATGGACACAGTAGACTGTTAACTCTGGTCTGTTTTTGAGGGGTGTAAATCTAGAACCTTCATAGAGTTGTTATAGATACCAATGGTAGATTCATCTTTGTCTATGCAATGACCCAAAATGTACTGTTTGCAATGCTGTGTATTTACAATCCTTCTCCAGCATTCATAGAATTTTATGCCACAAAGTGTCACACTTTGCCACCGACTACCTTGATGATAGATTGATATGTATGAGGCATTTCAGTATGGTTTTGGAATAAATCACCACCTTCTACTCAAACCCATACTTGCAAATATTTACATGTTTTTACTCAAACAGTTGGATGGATAGATATTTGGAGACACTTAGGCTTTCTTCGCACAGTTAATTACCTGCAATTACCTGCATACACTGACCATCTGTTGGGACTGTTAGAGAATCCTACTTCTTTTAAGTCATGTTCTTCCTTTAAATCATGTTCTTTCTTCTTCATTCTTCTTCTCATATACAAACTGGCAATTTATGTGTGGCAACAGACCTACAGTACACTATAATGTTGAATGAGGTTCAGCTGTGGGGGAACCCAGGACTACCTGAACCTTGTCAGATTCTAGTTGGAGGAAACACAGAACCTAGAATGTTACCCTAGTAAAACATTTTCTACAGAATAATGCTTGTTTAAATATTCACACGCATACAACATTAAATGTATGGCTATTTGCTGGGAATACCAAAGAACTAGGCAGCAGGAGCCATCTGAGTTCTACCCTGTTTCCCCGAAAATAAGACCTAGCGTGATTGTCAGTGATGGCTGCAATATAAGCCCTACCCCCCAAATAAGCCCTACCCTGTTTCCCCGAAAATAAGCCCTACCCTGAAAAGAAGACCTACAAGGACTTTAACTAGGGCTTATTTGGGGGGTAGGGCTTATATTGCAGCCATCACCGACAATCACGCTAGGTCTTATTTTCGGGAAACAGGGTAGCAACTGAGGATGCTAGGTAGCAGGAGCCACCTGCATCCTTTCGATCAAGGATATAGGATGCTATATTTCAGGAGCTACCTGTGTCCTAACAACCTAGGATATAAGATGCTATATTTCACGAGCTGCCTGTGTCCTAGCAACCTAGGACTCTTGGCAACAGAAATCGCCTACATCCTAGCAACCTAGTATGCTTGGCAGCAGGAACCGCCTGTATCCTCATTTCCACCAAATTTTATGTAGGATCTTGCTGCCAACAAGATTCTGCATAAAATCATAGGGCCGTGTGCCTGAGCCCTAAGAAAACAATTTTGAAACAGCCTCTAATTGGTGTGATTAGGACCCAAGGTCCCTGGGCTTTCTTAACATTTTTTTAAATAAATATCTAATTCAGACCAAAACTATTTTTTACTGAAATAAAAGGTAAAACTTGCTGGAAACATCAAATTCAATTTATAACTGGGAACATGAATTACAACCTCATATACATGCATCACTAGAGATTAATAATAAGATGACACCATTATGTATTATCCACCATAGATTTTTTGTATGAACATATTATGTGCCAGAAAATACCGTAGTTGTTCCAAAAAATGTAGAAATCTAGGACAATGGTTTTCTAGTAAACACACACTGTATGAAGTATCATTATGAAATGATTGTGTAAATATTGACCCCGATTGGACAAATCACAAACCTAAAGCCTAATATTGTATACTTAGCTTTATTAAGTGCTCTTGCATAGCAAGACCACTTACTGTTATCTCACATATATATTATTCTTATTATAGCCAAATTTACCACCCTAACTCCTCCCACAGCTTTTACACTTCATAGACAGTAATATACCAAAATGGGCGGATTGTTCCCGATTTCATGTGCTATTACTTTGTGGAACGTTTCGCCGAATGGTTCACGAAATATCATCGTTTTTGCAGCGAAATTAGTCCCATAGGAATGAATGGCGAAATTTTCAAAACTAGAGTGGGAGGTGACAAAAGCTGACAACCCCATGATCAGCTACAACATTATGACCACCCCATGATCAGCCAAAACATTATGACCACAACATGATCAGCCAAAACATTATGACCACCCCATGATCAGCCAAAACATTATGACCACCCCATGATCAGCCAAAACATTATGACCACCCCCATGATCAGCCAAAACATTATGACCACCCCATGATCAGCCAAAACATTATGACCACCCCATGATCAGCCAAAACATTATGACTCCCCATGATCAGCCAAAACATTATGACCACCCCATGATCAGAACATTTTTGAAAAAGAAAAATCATTTTTGAAAAAAAAATCATTAAAAAAAAATCATTTTTTGAAAAAAAAAATCATTTTTGAAAAAAATGTTCAGCTCTTTCAGCTAATGATGGGAATTCTTCAACTTTTTTACTACTATTTATACTTTTTAAAATATTAAGCTTTTTAACACTTTTCACAGTTACTCCAGCCACTCCAACCACACAACAGTTACTCAAGCCACTCCACCCAGTTACTCCGCCCACTCCAGTTGCAGACTACTGTAGGTGGAGGCAAGAACACTTCACACAATTTCCCCAGAAATTGTATCTTTTCTAGTTATAATCATTATGAGAATTTTTTTCTCCATGAGACTGGGTTCACACTGCTGCGGTGGCAGACATCGTATGTGATTCGCAGCGCACTGCTGTTCACATCACATGCGATGTCTGTGCTGTGCGATATCAGCCATACAGATAGTATGACTGATATCGCACCGCATTCGGTCCAAACTCGCACAGGGCCCTTTTTTTTGTTCGGACCAGAATCGGATCGCATGGGTGTTCACACCTATGCGATCCGATACATGTCCGAATTGTCAGTTCGCAGTGCGATATGCGAGCTGAACTGGGGGTATCGTTAACATTGTATGACACTCCCCAGCAGTTCGCATATGGCAGTGTGAACTGCCGTGCGAGTTGATGCGATGCGGGAACCCGCAATAAATTCGCTGCGTTCCCGCACCGCAGCAGTGTGAACCTAGCCTGAATGTTTATTGATTATTGACATAAAAAATAAAATAATAACTGTTGCAGTTACATATGATGAGTGAGATTCTATCCTCGACCTTCATATCTACACCACGATGGTAGAATGACGGTTATACCTTAAAAATTACTCTAGATTTCTCTATATTATTATTGATAATATAATCTTTATTATCATTCATTATTATTCCATATGATTCATATGAATTACCATTTAAGATTTTATGTGATTCTTTAATTTTCCATTATAAGTGTACTCTTATTGTTGGAATTTTCCATATTCATATACACTATATTACCAAAAGTATTGGGACACCTGCCTTTACACGCGCATATACTTTAATGGCATCCCAGTCTTGGTCCGTAGGGTTCAATATTGAATTGGCCCATCCTAGCAGCTATAACAGCTTCAACTCTTCTGGGAAAGCTGTCCACAATGTTTAGGAGTGTGTCTATGGGAATGTTTGACCATTTTTCCAGAAGCACATTTGTGAGGTTGGGCACTGAGGTGGACGAGAAAGCCAGACTCGCAGTCTCCGCTCTATTTCATCCCAAAGGTGTTCTATCGGGTTGAGGTCAGGACTGTGCAGGCCAGTCAAGTTCCCCCACCCCAAAAAACTTGCTCATCCATGTCTTTATGGACCTTGCTTTGTGCACTGGTGTGCAGTCATGTTGGAACAGGAAGGGGCTGTCCCCAAACTGTTCCCACAAAGTTGGGAGCATGAAATTGTCCAAAATGTCTTAGTATGCTGACACCTTAAGAATTCCCTTCACTGGAACCAAGGGGCCAAGCCCAACCCCTGAAAAGCAACACCACACCATAATCCCCCCTCCACCAAATGATTTGGACCAGTGCACAAAGCAAGGTCCATAAAGACATGGATGATCGAATTTGGGGTGGAGGAACTTGACTGGCCTGAGTCCTGACCTCAACCTGATAGGACACCTTTGGGATGAATTAGAGCAGAGACTGAGAGCCAGGCCTTTTCGCCCACATCAGTGCCTGAAATCACAAATGTGCTTCTGGAAGAATGGTTGTCAGGAGACTAGTAGACCAGACTGTGTGGACTGCACAGAGATAACCCAAAACGCATGTAAATGAATAAATAATATTTATTAAAATAAGTGATAATTCAGAAAATACAGATAGTGCAAAACCAACACAACAAACCCACTACAAACAACAATATATACAGCAAGGGGCAATACCGGAATCCCAGATGTCAGCCAGGCCAGGGTCATACTCAGCAGGAGCAAGGGATATACCAGAAACATAAACGTTTATCCAAGCCAAGGTCATACACAGGAGATAAGTAACTGAACAAGGGCAGGTTAGGAGAGGGAGATAATGGATGGGATAGGATACAGGCTCAGGTTCAGATACAGATACAGGTTACGGGATACGGGATATGGGATAACAGGTCAGGGCACAAGGAAGAAAGATACCAAGGCAAGCCTATGAGGGCCTGCCGGGTATTTATAAGGCTGTGGTAATTGACCTCATGTCACAGCTGATCGCAGAGTGTGCTGTTTGCTCCACACTGCCGGAGTGCACCCGCTGGTGGACACCGGTACTACGGCCCAAAGATGCAACAATGCCACCAGCAGGAGAGACCTCTTACTACAGGTCCCAGGTGTTGGAAGACACCCACTGGTGGACACTGGTACTGCGATCCAAGAGACCGATAGCGCCACCAACGGGTAAACCCTCTCACGACAATGGTCAAACATTCCCATAGACGCTCTCCTAAACCTTGTGGACAGCCTTCCCAGAAGAGTTGAAGCTGTTATAGCTGCAAATGGTGGGCCAACTCAATATTGAACCCTACGGACTAAGACTGGGACGCCATTAAAGTTTATGTGCGTGTAAAGGCATGAGTCCCAATACGTTTGGTAATATAGTGTATATTACCTTGTAATTCTGAATACTGTGAATCTTCAAAAACAATCTGATTCTTTACTGCACCATGGTTTCTGGTTTTCTTAGAAGATTTTATAGTTTGCATTCAGCTTACTTAATCTATTATAATACTTTTAGTAGTCTCATACATCCTTTACCCATTGGTCATCTGTACCAGTGATGCTCTTAATAATGTGTTATGATGTACATCACCTTTCTCTTAGCACACTTGTACTAATAGCTATGTCTTTTAAAGCCTGTTTACTTGTATTTTGTACTCATGGTAAACAAAATAAGTTAAAAAGAAAGGGAATATCAAGCAATGGGACTGCTTTCAACTTGGAAAGGTAAGAGGTAGTATACTTTCCTGGACCTGTACACATTGTTATAAGTATAACAGGTTTTATATTTTAAAAATGATTAGGCTCTGTTTATATACTGCCAATCTTAAGTTGCTGGAACAGAACCTAATTATTTAAATATCATGCACACAGGTTTTTATATATATATCAAACAAAACTGGGCAATTCACCCAACGTTTACCCTGGAGCATGTAATCAATTAAGTCCCTCCTTATTAATGCTCAAGTGGTAAAGTAAATAGGGGTTAAGTGGATTAGTGAAGCCAAGGAGAATTTACACAGCAATGACAGTGTTAGACTCCATCTGTATGCTTCTCTTGTAAATATTTAGGAGGAGTGTATGCCTTTAGCTCACATGCCACTGTTTTTATTCCATTAGTGAGTGTGGAAAATGACAGAATCCAGAATAGATATGTTGATAATGAGTTGGTATTAAATTATGAAATAATATACAAGAGCGTGCGGTCTGTATAGATATGACATATGACATTCACATAGTAAGTTCTGCAGAGGGGCCATTATTTATACATACTCCAAAACCTTCTATCTGGACAGAGAAGTCTAGATCTGGTAGTCTCACCTAGCAGTATCTCCTGAAATGAGGAATCGGATCTCTCTTTCCTGTAACAACATGTCTTGGATATTTTGTTTTCAAATCATACTTTCATCTCCTCTCTGGGAAAAATTTGAAATATTCCAAATCAAAGATGGACTAAGGCTGGCCATACACTATTCAATTTTCCTGTTCAACTTTCCTTTAGATTTACCAAAACCATATAATAGGAGGTCAAACCTAAACACTTTCAATTTGGATGCAATCAGGCAGGCCCTTGTACTACATAGTTGAAGGTAAATCTAAAGAAAATTGAACAGGAAAATTGTATGGTGTATGGCCAGCTTAAGAAAAAGAACTTCAGTGTATTCATGTGGAACAACTGGCTCAGTGTAACATAAATGGGAATTAGCTCAAATATACAAGAATGCATGAGAAAATATACAAACTCAAGATGTAAAGGATTTACTTGCACAAAATTAGTACAGCAGATACATAGCTCCCAAGTGCCCCTGATTTCGAGGGACTGTCCCCGATTTGGAGCAATGTCCCTCTGTCCCTCGTTCCTCCCCATTTTGTCCCTCATTTTGGTCTGATCTATATAATTGTATATAAAAAATGCACTTATCTATCAAAAAGTGTGTTCCAGCATGAAACCTTTCATTTGATTTCTAAATTGCTGCATTTTAAATTCCAAAAGCCAATATAAAGAAATAGTAGTGGTAAAAAAGCACTACTTTAAGGAGACGAGGCAAGGGGAATGTCCTATGCCTGCATACTATTGCTGATAGGTGTCCCTCATTCCCATATCAAAAAGTTGGGAGGTATGCAGATAGACAATGTGGCATGGTTTGGATGATGCATCCAAAGTACTTAAGATATCAAAGGTTGAAAATTATTGCTCTGGGATTCAGCATATAGTGTGGACAGGGAAGCCTTGTTTGCTAATTCCATGCCTTGACTGTATGAACTGTAAAGGGTCTTGTCGTTTATAATAATTTATCAAATGGAAGAGAATCATACATGTGTAGCCAGGTGCTGCTGTTGACTGTGTATGAAGAGCAGGCTGTGCATTCTTGTACCCACTCTCCTCCTATACCCCCCCTGCCACTGAGCTCTGTGTAAACAGAGTGGGCTGTGTGTGTTCAGCCAGCTTCTCTCCCTCTCACTTTGCTGCTGCTGACAGGAGTGCCTCAGTATAAAATCTCCCACTTACTCCTGCCCCCCCCCCCCCCAGCAGCAGGGTGGGGAACTAATCAGATATAAATGGAGAGCATTCTGGGAGATGTAGATGTAGAGTGCAGTGCAAGTGAATAGAGGCTAATGCGCTGTGGACTTCACTACCCAGAGATCTCTGCACCGCAGAGGAGGAGAGGTAGGACTTAGCAGAGACCCGGGTCTTTTGCTGGAGGATGCCAAGTTGTACAGACATGATCCCTATGCTGGGACTGTGCAGAGACCAGGGGCCACGTAAGTTTTTGCCAAGAAGAACCAGAAGTTAGTGCAGGCCTGTCGCTGGGATGTCTGTACCCACACCAGATACCAGAGACATTGAGAGTTCTCCTGCCAAGCTGGGACCCAAAGCTGGAGGAACTCATTGCCATGTTTGCCTACAGTCAGGACAGAACTAGAGAGAGTCTGATTTTGAGGACTTGAATGTGGGGACTGAGCCTTCTCAGATAGCTGACCACTAAGCAGAGGGGACAGGTTTCATTGCATACCAGGAGTGGTGAGTCATACAACTGAGCTTAAACACTTACTGTCCACAGTTAATACCTATAGAGACTTCTCCCTGCTTATCAGCCATCCGTTGTCTTAAAGGGACAGCTTCATGTGGCCACCACCTTTCAGAAGGGCCCCAACGATGGCCGGCTAGGGCTGACAATTAGGTGCCAAGTGCTTTGCAACCACTTCCAGAGGTATCCCTTGTCAGGAATGCATACAACCACCCACAAAAGGGCTGTATTTGCAGAATGCACTTGAAGATAGCTTTTTTTGGTTAGTTATAACTGTTTGTTTAGACCAGTTACAATTTGGTTAGCCTGTCACAGTATGGTAATTCCCATTCCTATAGGCCAGTGTTCATCTGATTTAGTTAGCAGCTTTAAACATTTTCAGTTGCTTGTTTTCTGATTCATGTATTGTTTACCTGCTTTGCCATAATACATCTATTTAATCTACCACTCAGTTGCTTGTGGCCTATTTTCTGTGTACCGTTATAGAGTGGTAGCATTGTTGTAATACTTGAGTCACACAGGTGTGAACATCCTTCAACTTACAACCAGGTGTGCCATTCTTGAACAAATATCCTTGCAGAGTACAACTATACTTGCAAAGTGCACATTTTTTGTCAGGTATCTGCAGCAGAGATGACTAGATCTGTGTGGCTAAACTCAGAAACTGAGACCAGACTATATATGCTTTAAGTGAGATTTATTTACAGTGCAACAAAATACATCCAAACACCAGCTCACAGCAAACATAAAAATACAAGTGAACAAAAAGTCCAGTGTCAGAATACCTGACTTATTACTAACAAACAGAAGCCTAACTAACAATTAAATATATACACAAAAGGGAACACCAAAAATCAGGAGAAAACTAGAGGTGCAGAGAGCAGAAGGGAGGGGGAAGCAAAACTGGGATTAGGAACAAGGGAGAGGCAAGGCAGCAGGGTACAGGACAGGCACATGATCAGGATAAATGGCAGCAGGCTCTGGCAGCAGCAAAGCAGAACACTGGAGCAAAAATTGACTGAAAGGAGAAGGCCTAAATACCCTTCTAGCAGCCAGCATCAGGTGGGAACTGATTAGTGGAAATGGCTGGCTCCTCTGAGACACCCACTGGTGGACACTGGAACTACAGCCCAGGGAACCACAGTGTCACCAGCAGGCGATACAGGTCTTGACAGTCTATTTTCCTTTAGTAAATCAACTCCATTGATGGGTCAGCCCTGGGTGGCTTACAGTGCTGCCCTTTGTTCTCCCAGGCTAAAACTGCCTACACCTCTGCTTAAATCTTCTCTCTACAGCAGGATGATCTAATCAGCTCTTTAGCTATTTTCATTCATGATTTACAGAGGTTCTGGGGTTGGTGGACACAAAACATTTGAAATGTTAGAGAATGCTTCTCACCATTATGCCTGTTCTCAACCAGGCAGTCCCTGAATCTTTGTTAATCATATTTTTCCATGAATACAAGAATAGGGCGGCCTCTCAGCAATTACAAGATCCTTATCAGTTGGTGAAGTCTATGAACTGCAAGAATAATGGAAGTGCAGTGGTAAGTAGCAGGACATAGGACCCTGGATGCATTGTACTCTGAAAAACTTAAGCTGATCATACATTCTACATATACAGCATAGATAGAAAAATCTCCTGCTGTGCCTATTGTATTTTAACAGCTGTCACAGGAAGCTGTCAGGATGCCTGAACAGTGGCTGCATCTGATGTTGTTCAGATACTGTAAGCCAAAAATTATCCATCCTACTCCTTCGATGGTGGTTGTCAGAATGCCTAAAATTTTCCATCCAGTCCCTTACATTTTTCGAAGGATGTTGGATGTGAGGGACTGACAAGGCCAACTACATAGTGAATTTTTGCTGGTTCTTCAGGAACCAGACAAAATTTGTATAGCGTATGGCCAACTAAACGTGCCCAGTAGGAGTAGAAAATGTCCTGGTGTTAGTAACAATGTCCCATCATTGGTGTCCGTGAGAGGAATTGTCCCCCATTGTTGGTTTCAGTGGAAGGAATAGTGCCCCATTGTTGGTGTAAGTGGCAGGAATTATGCCCCATTGGCAATGTAAGTTGGGGTATAGTGCCTCAGGGGCTAGATAAAGGCAAGCAAAGGGCCACTGGAGAACACTGCTTTAGGGCAATATTATATGCTACTTTGTATACTAGTTACCTGTTTGGTGAATGTGCAAAATATACAAGTTGCTGAACACTTATATGTATTTGGTCTCTTTTATGTTGCCTAGGGTTATTCTTAATTTCTTTTACTGAGCACAAAGAGTTCCAAAGGCACCACCTCTTTTCCCTTTAGTTTCCCTTTAGTTGGAAACCATGGCAAATGCTAAAAAGTGTAAAGATTATTTCCAATCAAAATTTTACCTACATATTAAAGTGGGACTCAAGCTAAATATTTTGTCTAGTTTAGGATAGAGTAGGGAGGACTTAAAACCTTTCTCATTTTGTTTATTGTCTGCATCCCAATTTGGGAAATTTAAACGCACTTTCTGCCATGGCTCCTTTTGTCCCTGGCACAGGATGTGAGGGAAATCAAAAATGTTACAGTTATCATGGGAACAGAATAGGGGAAACTCCCAATGGGGATACATGTTTCAGTGAAAATGAGACAAAAAGATGGAAAATTCATCAAAGTTTTGGGAGATCTCTTGTCACTTCCTGTTATGCCTCTGATACAGAAATTGAGAGTAAATCTCCCAAGTGAGCACTCATACATCAATACAAAGCTGACAAAGGTTATAACCCTGCCTTGCTGTATCAACGACTAATAAAAGAGTTTTGGCTTCAGTTACACTTAATGCAGCTACAAGTACGTGTCCTAAAACAGCTGTAATAGATTTGTAGGAATGTTATGACTTTACAATTAAAAATGGAATTCTGCCATGAATGCTAAGAGATATTTAGGGCCTATTAACACTTGTCCATTTTGATGCAGCAAAACTCTTGCATTTTTCTGCTGATATACACAATTTTTATATGTTATACTGTCTACATGTTATGAAGCCTAATTGTCCTGACTGATCAGCATTTGAGGAAGAGGTTTGTCATCAAATGATGTCCCACACTCTTGGTGAAAAATTACTACTTTATTACATTTGATTATATTGTGTAAAGACACTCTGACCCCCCCCCCCCCCCCTTTTTTTCAGTGCACCTAAACGCAAGTAAGAGAACAGTGTGGATTATACCTTTTAAAATTGTTACATGCATTTATATGTCCTAAGATTACATTTAAATGCATAGAAGTGCAAAGCTATGTGAATTTAAAAAGATAAAAATAATCAAAAAATAAATAATAAAGAAAACAAGTGTCAAGGGAGGAAGGAAATAGGGAAAGAGTATTACATGTGGCAAATGATCTCCAGAAAAATATATGAATCAAGTAAAAGTAGACTCTAAGAGAAGTCATATGTTTTATTATTTGAACACTAGCAGAAAAATGATACATGCAATTTCTTTCAGGATAAAAAACTATTACATGGAAAATGACCGAGCGCTTTGACTGCCATTACTGCAAGGAATCTCTGTTTGGAAAGAAATACCTGCTGAGGGAAGAGAACCCATACTGTGTGAAATGTTTTGAAAGCCTCTACTCCAACACATGTGAGGAATGCAAGAAACCCATCGGATGTGATGGCAAGGTATGCTGACACTTCCTGTTCATCTGATCATGCCTCCACTGACTAAACAGAAAATTCCATTAGTGAGCTGCAGGCATTAACATAATTGCAAGTCAAGTGGGGATCAGATGCAACTCCAGCATTTAAATCATCAGCGGATATGTTTGAGATTACATATACATGCACCTTTCTTTACATTGGAGAGAATAACCTGAAACATTCATAGCTGAAGTCAACTTTTTCATGATATGTTCTTATTCGTATAGCATTTTATTGACCTATTTACATATATGCCTGATAACAAGTTATTGTAGTTTGATGATGACTGTCCATATTTGTAACTGAAAGTTATTGGCGAAATCCAAGATGACCAGATCTACTTTGCTTTGCCTATTGGCAAACAGACACATCTAACTCATGATTTAGCCAAAAAATGACCCTTAAAAGTTAACTCCTCTGGCACAATTTGGAATTGTTAGAAAGTCAAAAGGACTGTTTACTATTTAGAATATCTGGATACAAGTTATTCTGAATGTGGTAACTGGCCATGTTTTTGAATATGGCAATAGATCTGTCCCTTTCCAAGAGATGAGGTTTGCACTTGCTGTAGATGGCAGTGTCCAGTGGTAAATTATGATTATTTATTAAAAAAAAGTAATCTACCTTGATAGGCCAAATCACTGTGTTTAAAAAAAATATACAATTTAAACAAAATCCATGAGATATTTCTGGAGGATTGAAAAGAATTTCTACAAACGTATCATGAGATTGTTACCTGAAAAAAACTTGCAAACTTATTAAACCACATATACTAGCAAACAAACCTTCAGATTGTTCTTTTCTGCATTTTGTATAATACTGCCACATAATGGGGCTATTATGGTCAGAAGTCATGAATGTTGTTCAGCTTCCTTATACTGTAGATGCCTACCATGGGGGTTTCTTCTAATTACTCGTTCCTGGGCAATGACCATTTAACAAAACTTGGACTGGTGTTGCACATCAGTCCTTTGTTGGGTACAGTATGTGTTATATAATCTAATTATTATTGCTGTTTGTATCTGTATATTAAATCAGACCTCAGGTCAGGTTTAATGCCCTTGAAGTTTTTGTATTTTAATCCTGCACACAGCAACATGGCCACACCTAAGCAGTTTTTGTTTTCCTGGAAAGGTGGCAACCCTAGGCAGGAGACAGAAGGCAGGCCAAGAGATGAGTTTGTAGTAAGTATATTGCACAACTAAATACAATATGTTTGAATCTGGCCTGGTCTTTAAAGCAGCAGATTAGAACGTGCCCATCACATGTGGCTGATATATGCTAATAAACACCACTTTGATTTAAAAGCAGGCTCTTGCTAAATGACACACTTATGCCCCGTACACACGGTCGGACATTGATCGGACATTCCGACAACAAAATCCTAGGATTTTTTCCAACGGATGTTGGCTCAAACTGGTCTTGCATACACACGGCCACACAAAGTTGTCGGAAAATCCGATCATTCTGAACGCGGTGATGTAAAACACGTACGTCGGGACTATAAACGGGGCAGTAGCCAATAGCTTTCATCTCTTTATTTATTCTGAGCATGCGTGGCACTTTGTGCGTCGGATTTGTGTACACACGATCGAAAATTCCGACAACGGATTTTGTTGTCGGAAAATTTTATAGCCTGCTCTCAAACTTTGTGTGTCGGAAAATCCGATGGAAAAAGTCCGATGGAGCCCACACACGGTCGGAATTTCCAACACGCTCCGATCGCACATTTTTCGTCGGAAAATCCGACCGTGTGTAAGGGGCATTACACATGTGAATATGTAAGGGAAACACAATTCCACAGGAAGGACTTGCAGCAAACATTAAATCAACTGGGAACTGAGGTTTAGACTACACTACTGCAACTACTGGCAACTAACAGACAGTGTAGGAGTTTTTTTATAATATTCATACATTTTAAGACACACAATCAGAGCTTTAGATCATAGGTTATAAACTCTCTTCAGATGACTGGACACTGGCAAGCAACGGATGTCTTTTTTTCTGAGAGAAGCTAACCATTTCATTTTTTTATAACAAATCTAGCGAAATTCCTCACTGCTACATAGCCACTGCAGCTTTCCAGAGTTTTGGCAGACCATACCCAGACCCCGTTAACAAGAAGATATAGGGCCCAGCCTGTATTGATGTTTTGGGCACTGGTTCCTACATTCGGTGCTCATCTAAGCATGTAGTGCAAAGTATTGACTTAGCCACAGAGTGCTATACAGGTCCAGGACCATGGTCTATCTGTAGGTGGAACCCTTTCTCTGAAGAACCCTTAGGTATATGCCCACTGGGAGGGTGATCATCGGAGTGAAGCTTGGTCCCTAACATCCCCCCTTTACTGCTGGGAGGAGTGCAAGATGGCAGTAAGCCAGGGATACAGCCCTATCTGGGAGCGCTGGGTGCTGTTGCTGCAATCCCTAAGGGGTTACATCTAGCACTGACTGCAACTCTATTCCTCACAGCAGCAGAGATTTAGCTTTTGATTAGGTGCCCTTTTGTTTGTTTGCCTTAGTCTCTGGGCTGCGAGCCTGGGCTGCCATTATGCCTGCGCAGTCTCTGTTTCAAGGGGATTCACTGTGCAATTGGGATCCAATTTTGCCTATAGGCATAGACATATAAATTATAAAAATTACTGCGTCACCAAATAAATAAAAAAGCTGCTGACACTACAATTAGACAAGTGAACAAAATATTATGCCGCGCTGTGTAAATAATTAACCAGGTGTGACAAAAATCCTATATAGACATCAATTCATTGTGAAACCTTCACATAAAGTGTACTTAATATTATAAATATTGATTAATCGGTGCTACATAAAGTGCTATAGTGCCAAAAACAAACATTGAATGATAAAATGTATATGATGATTCTTCAAAATAAACATAACATAATTCATCAAAAGTCCTCTAGTAAAAAAATGTATGCTTTGTGATAGGTGCTCCAAAGTACTTTCACAGTGACTTCAAACTCGTGCTCCCCCCTGTGTGATTGCGCTCACCTCAGGGTATGTGACCGCACAACTAAGACCCCATACACACTATTAGATTTTCTGTAGATTTTTGTCTTCAGATTTACCAAAACCATATAATATGAGGTCAAGCCTTAAGAGTTTCAATTTGTATGCAATCAGACAGGCCCTTATGCCGCGTACACACGGTCGGACTTTCCGGCATACTTGGTCCGGCACACTTTCCGACGGACTTTGTCCGCCAGGTGCGCCGGACTTTAAAACGGACGGACTTGCCCACACACGCCGGGACTTTCCGGCGGGCTAAGTCCGCCCGTCTTTCCGACGGACTTTCGCCGGAGTTCCGGCGGACTTTCAGAATGAACGGACTTGCCCACATACGGCCAAGTCCGTTCATTTTGAACGTGACTCAGGTGCGACGGGACTAGCAAAGGATGTCAATCTTGCCGCTTTTATCGGCGAGATTGACACCTTGCGAGCCCCGTTGCGGGGCATACCAGGCCCTTAGGTCTGGTATGGATTATAAAGGGAAGCCCCTACGCCGAAAAAACGGCGTGGGGTCCCCCCTGAAATCCATACCAGACCCCGATCCGAGCACGCAGCCTGGCCGGTCAGGAAAGGGGGTGGGGACGAGCGAGCCCCCCCCCTCCTGAACCGTACCAGGCCGCATGCCCTCAACATGGGGGGTGGGTGCTTTGGGGGAGGGGGGCGCCCTGCGGGGCCCCCCCACCTCAAAGCACCTTGTCCCCATGTTGATGAGGACAAGGGCCTCTTCCCGACAACCCTGGCCGTTGGTTGTCGGGGTCTGCGGGCGGGGGGCTTATCGGAATCTGGGAGCCCCCTTTAATAAGGGGGCCCCCAGATCCCGGCACCCCACCCTATGTGAATGAGTATGGGGTACATGGTCCCCCTACCCCTTCACCTAGGGAAAAAGTGTAAGTAATAAAACACACTACACAGGTTTTTAAAATATTTTATTAAACAGCTCCGGGGGTGGGGATCTTCCTCCGGCTTCGGGGGTCCCTCCGCTTCATCTTCTCCCGGCGTCCGGTTGGTTCTTCTCCGCTCTCTTCTCCCGGTGTTCCAGTTCTTCGGCCGGCTCCTCTGCTGTGTTCAGGTAGCTCTCTTGCCAGCAGAGGTCCGGACTTCTGAGCTGCTGGGCTTCTTCTCTTCTCTTCTCTTCCCCCAGATGTTGACACGACGCTCTCTCCGGCTGGACTGGTCTCTGAGGGCTGCGTTGTGACTTATATAGGCGGAGACCCCGCCCCCTTTTGATGTCACAGTCCCTGGGCATGCTGGGACTGTGACGTTTTAGGGGACTTGACAGATTCCGATAAGCCCCCGCCCGCAGACCCCGACAACCAACGGCCAGGGTTGTCGGGAAGAGGCCCTTGTCCTCATCAACATGGGGACAAGGTGCTTTGGGGGGGGCGCAGGGTGCCCCCTCCCCCAAAGCACCCACCCCCCATGTTGAGGGCATGCGGCCTGGTACGGTTCAGGAGGGGGGGGGCGCTCGCTCGTCCCCACCCCCTTTCCTGACCGGCCAGGCTGCGTGCTCGGATCGGGGTCTGGTATGGATTTTAGGGGGACCCCACGCCGTTTTTTCGGCGTAGCGGGGTTCCCTTTATAATCCATACCAGACCTAAGGGCCTGGTATGCCCCGCGCTCGCCGCAATAGGAAGATTTGTTTTTCCTATTGCAGCGAGCGCGAGATGCAATACCCTGCCCTCGTGTCGCATTTGGTCTGTCGGACCAGCCTACACACGAGCGGGCTTTCCGTCGGACCAGCACACACACGAGCGGACTTTCCGCCCGAAACTGAGTCCGACGGAAAGATTTGAAACTTTCTTCAAATCTAGGTCCGGCGGGCTTTTGGGAAGAAGTCCGCCGGAAAAGTCCGCCGCCGCCCACACACGGGCGGATTGTCCGGCACACTCTGGTCCGCCGGACCAAGTATGCCGGAAAGTCCGACCGTGTGTACGCGGCATTACACTACATGGTTTTGGTAAATCTGAAGACAAAAATCTGCAGAAAATTTAATAGTGTGTATGGGGCTTAAGTTTGGTCTAAAAGTTGAACCACCTCTGGGCTCTATGTCACATACCCTGAGGTGAGCGCAATTACACAGGGGGGAACGCGATTTGTTTGAAGTCACTGTGAATGTACTTTGGACCACCTATCACAAAGCATCAATTTTTTACTAGAGGACTTTTGATGAATTATGTGATGTTTGTTTTGAAGAATCATCATTAACATTTTACCATTCAATGTTTGTTTTTGGCACTATAGCACTTTATGTAGCACCGATTAATTAATATTTATAATATTAAGTACCCTTTAGTGAAGGTTTCACAATGAATTGATGTCTATATAGGATTTTTGTCACACCTGGTTAAGGTAATTATTTACACAGTGCGGCATAATATTTTGTTCACTGTTTATGGGAGTGTGACTGACGCTAGCAGCTAAACGTTTAGTAACATCTGAGTTTATATGTTTACCTCATATTGGCACAGCTTATTTATATATTTAGGTGTCAGATACTAGTCATTGGTAGCTTGCAAGATTTATAGTATATACTACAATTAGACAAATGCTGTATAAATAAATGAAAATAAAGTGCAGCGCTGTGTAAAAATGAATGTGCAAACATGCAAACAAATAAAGTGTCAGTGCAACACTATTGATGTGTCAGATATACAAGAATAATGATTTACACCTGTATAAACATATATTCTTAAAAGTATATAAACATAATAAAGTGCAAATGTACCAAAAAGTGGAAAAATCACAATGTTCACCAATCTTAATTCAAAAGTGAAAACACTTATTAAATCGACAATAAGTCTATGTAAATAGATGTGACTTCTAGATTGAAAAAGTTCCAAGATGGTAAGAATATATATAGTCTGCATTTGTGAGGAAAAACCACCATGAAAGGAATTCACCATCCACTGTGCAGCCACCACCAAACGAGATAATTGGGTACTCTCACCGAAGTGTATGGACCCCCAGCCAGCGGCAAGGGGTCTAGCGTAAAAACTGGAAAAGTAGTCACTTCACAGGAACCAGCACGAGGGATGAACAGCAGGACCGTCTCAACACCAAATAGCACTAGGCTCCACCAGTCATGAAAAAAAGAAGTCGCCACATAACATAAAATCCTTAATCTAGAGTTTTATTGAGTAAAGTAGAACACTTACATCAATATGGATGAATGCAGGCACTGTAAAACAATGTAATCACAAAGAGTTTGAAGAGAGCGCAATACCATGGAGCTAGCACGATACGACCCTTTATTTTTATTCATTTATAGGCATAGACAGCCAGCTTCTCCTCTGCTTTCTAACCACTACTTTACAGCACAGCCGTCTTTGGACGTTTCTGGGCTCTCACTGCCTACAGTGACTGGTCAACAAAGGCTTAACCATTTTTGCTCAACAGGACCAGTTGGCAGAACCCCTGGTGGGATACCCCTTCCTACACATAGCAGATCATAAGCGCAAGGGGAATAGGTGAGCAGGCCTTGCCAGCTCATGCTCAGCTAATTGCTTTGTGGGAGTCTGTAGCATCTCCTCAAAAAGTCTTGTTCTGTTAGTCTTGACCGCTGTCTCCAGTTTGAGTTGCTTCCCTTCTCAAAGGCCCCTAGCGTCTTCTGGCACACTCCTTCCTCCCGTTTATACAGACAAGAGTTCTCAGCCACTATGTCTGTATTTATGGGTAGGCTTTCAGCTCCTTTGAAGGCCCTAGAACGCAGGGATCACAAGCAGGTACCCTCAGCTTCTCTTCCTGAGTCCATCTCTGACATTCCTGTAAACGCTTCAGTGTCTTGTAAGGATGTAGTTTGCAAGTTCAACCAACCAGAATTTAGCTGGACAGTGTCATACATCAACCATCAGGGAACAACCAGTTGAGCAGCTCAAAGAGAAGCGGATCTATTCCTAGCTTGGGTAGAACTTCACATTCTGCCATCAAAAATTAGCAGTCGGACTTCCTCAGTTGTCAGTGTCTGGATTCCATAGTATGGTCTCTGCACCAGAGGTGTTTTGAATACTTTGTCCCAGGTGGAAAACACTGAACAGGGACCTTCTATTGAATGTCCAGGTTAAAATACTAACCAGGCAAGTATGTCGCTAGGCTCAGGGATCCTTAGGCATTCGCTGGATGCTCTGGTGACTCTGCAGGATCAGTTCACCCTGATCTTTGCTTTTCCCCCTCTAAAACACCTTTCTTGTCTAATTCACAGGATTGAGATGCAGGATATTTTGGTGATCCTCATTGCACTGAACTAGCCCAGGAGGATGTGGTACTCAGACATACTCAGACTCCTGGTGGACTTTCTTCTGGCCCTTGCGAATTGTCCATATCTGTCCTAGTGGTCGTTCCACCATCTTGCTTCTCGGTCGGTGGCTTTAACTGCTTTGCCCATCACAGAATACAATGTGCATGGTCAGAACTACCTATCAGCAGGATGGGGTAGCCATATGCATGTGTGTGTGTGTGTGTGGGGGGGGGGGGGGGGTAGCATATTATTATTATTTAAATAGGAAACATCAGGAAGAAAACTTTGATTCTTTGATAGGTAGCAATCAACCCTCCAGTATAGCAGATTCCAAATATCCTGCCAACCCCTGTTAGCTCTTTCCTCAACCAGCTTTTGTATCCTTGTACAAGACTATGGTATAATATTAGCTGTATATTAGATATAGTAAATGCTGACAACACCATACAGGTGAAAGCCAGTAAATTAGAATATTTTGAAAAACTTGATTTATTTCAGTAATTGCATTCAAAAGGTGTAACTTGTACATTATATTTATTCATTGCACACAGACTGATGCATTCAAATGTTTATTTCATTTAATTTTGATGATTTGAAGTGGCAACAAATGAAAATCCAAAATTCCGTGTGTCACAAAATTAGAATATTGTGTAAGGGTTACATTTTGAAGACACCTGGTGCCACAAACTAATCAGCTGATTAACTCAAAACACCTGCAAAGGGCTTTAAATGGTCTCTCAGTCCAGTTCTGAAGCCTACACAAACATGGGGAAGACTTCAGATTTGACAGCTGTCCAAAGGGCGACCATCGACACATTGCACAAGGAGGGAAAGACACAAAAGGTTATTGCTGAAGAGGCTGGCTGTTCTCAGAGCTCTGTGTCCAAACACATTAATAGAGAGGCAAAGGGAAGGAAAAACTGTGGTCAGAAAAAGTGTACAAGCGATAGGGATCACCGCGCCCTAGTCAAGATTGTGAAAAAAAACCCCTTCAAAAATGTGGGGGAGATTCACAAGGAGTGGACAGCTGCTGGAGTCAGTGCTTCAAGATCCACCACCAAGAGACGCTTGAAAGACATGGGTTTCAACTGCCGCATACCTCGTGTCAAGCCACTGTTGACCAAGAAACAGCGCGAAAAGCGTCTCACCTGGGCTAAGGAAAAAAAGAGCTGGACTGCTGCTGAGTGGTCCAAAGTCATGTTTTCTGACGAAAGCAAATTTTGCATTTCCTTTGGAAATCGAGGTCCCAGAGTCTGTAGGAAGACAGGAGAGGCACAGGATCCACGTTGCCTGAAGTCTAGTGTAAAGTTTCCACCATCAGTGATGGTTTGGGGTGCCATGTCATCTGCTGGTGTCGGTTCACTCTGTTTCCTGAGATCCAGGGTCAACGCAGCCGTCTACCAGCAAGTTTTAGAGCACTTCATGCTTCCTGCTGCTGACCTGCTCTATGGAGATGGAGATTTCAGGTTCCAACAGGACTTGGCGCCTGCACACAGCGCAAAATCTACCCGTGCCTGGTTTACGGACCATGGTATTTCTGTTCTAAATTGGCCAGCCAACTCCCCTGACCTTAGCCCCATAGAAAATCTGTGGGGTATTGTGAAAAGGAAGATGCAGAATGCCAGACCCAACAACGTAGAAGAGTTGAAGGCCACTATCAGAGCAACCTGGGCTCTCATAACACCTGAGCAGTGCCAGAAACTCATCGACTCCATGCCACGCCGCATTAATGCAGTAATTGAGGCAAAAGGAGCTCCAACCAAGTATTGAGTATTGTACATGCTCATATTTTTCATTTTCATACTTTTCAGTTGGCCAACATTTCTAAAAAATCCCTTTTTTGTATTAGCCTTAAGTAATATTCTAATTTTGTGACACACTGAATTTTGGATTTTCATTTGTTGCCACTTCAAATCATCAAAATTAAATGAAATAAACATTTGAATGCATCAGTCTGTGTGCAATGAATAAATATAATGTACAAGTTACACCTTTTGAATGCAATTACTGAAATAAATCAAGTTTTTCAAAATATTCTAATTTACTGGCTTTTACCTGTATACTGTCCTGGATTATATAAAAGACATAATTTCTTTATAAGCTAACGCTACAGGAGTGATAAATGTATGCAAAATATATGAAAAAGTACGGTATATTTTTTCCTAGTCTTGCTGAGAAAGATTATAGACATCAATCCTACTACCTCATACATTCCTAAAAATGAACACATTTTGCTCATCTGTATTTCACAATACAGGAACTGACATAAAGGACTTTTTCTTTCATGTGTCACTGCAATAAGTTAGCAGTGAATGCTATTGCATAAGAGTTACTTCAATACCAAGCATAGCCTTTATAATGGAAAATTGGCATTTTTCCATTGTAACATATTCCTGATTTCTAGATTTATGTGATCATAAATTATTGTTAATCCTGTTGTAGGCAGATGTGTTAAAGTTGTATTACTTTAATAACTGATGCTAAAGCCAAATGTTTATTTTTTTTAGATGGGACTAAATAGGGATTAGTTAGATTTTAGAACTCTTGTCCATTTTTTTATGGTCTGTTGGGTAATTCCTCTTCATTTTCTTTACTGGAAACTTAACAAGAATTAAAAGAAAAGCCTCTCTAAAGTTAAAAGAAATTGACCAGAAAGTTGTTACTGGTATCTCTTTTGTAATCTTTCTGTTTCTATGTCTCTCTCCCTCTCAAGCCTATACCTCCATATTCTTACAAGAGGGTATCTTCCTCAATCTGGAAGCTATACAGCAGGGGTCTCCAAAATTTCCAAACAAAGCTTGGTCAGTTTACTGTTATTTCGATTTTTGGAGGGCCAGTGGGAGTAGAAAATGTCCCAGTGTCAGTAAACAATGTCTGTAGTTAGTAGGAGTAGGAATAGTGCCCCATTGTTGGTGTCAGTGAGAGGAATAGTTCCCCTAACGTTGGTGTCAGTGGCAGGAATAGTGCTCTATCATTAGTGTCAGTGGGAGGAATAGTGCCCCATCATTAGTGTCAGTGGGAGGAATAGTGCCCCATCATTGGTGTCAGTGGGAGAAATAGTGCCCCTTTTGTTGGTGTCAGTGGGAGAAATAGTGCCCCATTGTTGTTGGTATCAGCCAGAGGAATACTGTCTCATTATTGGTGTCAGTAGGAGAAAAAGTGCCCCGTTGTTGTAGGTATCAGCCAGAGGAATACTGCCCCGTCATTGGTGTCAGTGGGAGAAATAGTGCTCCATCGTTGGTGCCAGTGGGAGAAATAGCACTCCAACATTTATATCTGTGGGAAGAATGTTGAATCATCATTGGTGTCAGTGGGAGGAAAAGTGCCCCATTGTGGGTGTCAGTGGCTGGAATCATGCCTCATTATTGGTGTCAGTGGGATGAATAGCACCTCATGTCCTTGGAAGGAATATTGCCCCAAGGGCCAGGTAAGCAAGCAAAGGGCCTCATCTGGCTCACAGGCCGCACTTTGAGGACCACTACTGTAGAGCATTGCATGCTGTTATTAACCGGTTCCCGACCGGCTCACGCACATATACTGCGGCACAATGGCACCACTGGGCGATACCCTGTACCCGTATAGCGCTCCCTCCCGTCGGCAAGTATTGGTCCTTGATTCCATCCCAGACACATATTCCCCAGCAGGACAGTTCAAAAGGCTGTGGCACCAGAAATCATACTGGATTTTCACCCTCGATACAATAACACCTAGAGGAGCCCCCGCCGCGTGCGAGATGATCGGATTAGTTCCAGAACAGATTAATCTTCAGGTCCAGGCCAATCATTTCTGGCCTGGACCTGCTGATCGGTTCTGGTGAATGAAATGCTTCCGCTGCCTGTACGTGTAAACACAGGCAGGGGAAGTGATGTCATCTCCTCTCCTGGAATTCTTTTTGGTTCCAGAGAGAGGACATCTAACTGTGAGTTGCACCAACACTACACTAACACCAGTACATGTAGGCACACTTTTCACCCCCTGATCACCCCCCAGTTAACCCCTTCACTCCCTGTCACCAAGTGCAATTTTCAGATTTTTCACCTGATCACTGCATTGGTGTCACTTGTGACTCTAATCAGCATTAGGGCAGTTAGTAGTAGGCCCAGGTAGCTTTAGGGTACCCCCTAATAAAGCTTTAACCCCTTGATCACCTCCAGTTAACCCTTTCATCAGTGATCACCGTATTAGTGTCACGGGTGACGCTGGTTAGTTAGTTTGTTTTTTATGGCGTCAGGGTACCTGCCGTATATTACCCAATAAAGGTTTAATCCCCTGATCACCCGGCAGGTGACATCAGTTTTACATCGGTTTTAGCGTCAGTTAGAGTCAGCGTGTGCCCCAGGCAGCATCAAATTAGTGCCAGTAGCACTAACACCCACGCACGCACCATAAACCTTCCTTAGTAGTATAGTTTCTGAACGGATCAATATCTTTGATCTGATCAGAACTATATTAGTGCCCCCAATAGTTTAGGGTTCCCAAAAATGCAGCGTTAGCGGGATCAGCCCAGATACCTGCTAGCACCTGCGTTTAGCCCCTTCGCCCAGCCCACCCAAGTGCAGTATCAATGGATTACTGTCATTTACAAAACACAACAAAAGATTTGATCGATCAATTATCTGCTAGTTGTGCCACATCCTGAATTCGAATTTAAAGCAAAGGAAATTCCCCTAGCGGACTTTAGAGGCACATTTAAGAAAATATTTAGAGAGGTATGTAAAGTAGATAACAGTTTATTTATTACAAAAAATCATCAAATGAATCACATAATCACATAGTTAAAAACAAGGAATGCAGTTCCATAAATACACAAATTAGTGATACCAATACATTTGCACCCGACGCGTTTCGGAGTTGCTTATGCCTCCTTCTTCAGGGGTGATTGTGGGGTTTGCAAAAAGAGTTTTCTATATGGAAAATAGTGTATATAACATAAACATAATAAGTATACAATGAAAAATCATGAAAACAGAGCCTATAATTGTATGAGTCTGTATATATATATTCTTCTGTTTACACTTACATTGGTATCTATAGATATAGGTTATGCATTCCAAGACGAGTTTAAAAGAACATAGATGTATTGACATATACTGCCCATCAGACGCGTTCCCTGGTCGTGGTGTGTAGAACTTTAGTAGAGTATAACAAGAATATTCACAAAGCCACTGTCGAGGTGGAGATAGAAAGGTATGAATATATAGGGTGGTTTTATTCTTCCTTTCAATGGGAAGAGAGGCCCATTATTCAAGGGCGTATGACAGTTTAGATCTGAGATCACACTGGGGCCAAATGTGTATCCTGTAAGTCATGAAAATATATATGTAAAGATGTGCATACATATGAACAGCCAGAGTAGTACATGGAAAATCTAGAAGGTGTGTCCTACCTGGTCCGCATAAAGTATAGAGGACAGTAGCTGATGATGGGTATGGATCAGGTAAGGTCCAGATAACTGGAAAGTCAACATGGAAATAAGAGGTATATCAAAACCCTGATTGATGAAAAAAGAGGGGGGGGGAGGAGGGGGAGGGAGGGGGGGGGGAGGGGAAAGGAGGGGGGGGGGAAAGAAGAGAGGGGGGGGTGGGGGGAAAAGAGGGGGGGAAAAAGAGAAAGGGGGGGAATAAAAAAAAAAAAGGGAGGGGGGGGGGAAGGAAAAGGGGATGGGGGAAAAAAAAGAAAAAACAGAAAAAAGGGGGGGGGGACGGGGATGGAAAAGAGGGGGGAAAAAAAAGGAAGGAAAGGGGAGGGGGGGGGGAAACGGGGGGGAGGAAGAGAGGAGAGGAAAGGGAGGGGGAAGGAGGGGGGAGGGGAGGGGGGGGGAAAGAAAGGGGGAAGGAAAGGGGAAGGGAAGAAAAGCAAAAAGAGAGAGATAGTAAGTAAGGAGACAGAAAAGAGAAGAAAAATGTAGGGCATCCAGGTAGCATAAATGGCTAATAGTTTCAATGAGGAAGACTGGATCATTGAGTGTATTGTAAGAGAAGGGAAAACCCCAGAACATAGCAGGTGACGGGTGAAGTAAATAAGGCATGACAGATAACAGGTAGGGTTCATAACTAGTGATTCCGATATAGATCCATGTCAATAAATAGGTAATAGATTACTAACCATGTATCACAGCACCTCACACCAAAAGCGTCCTGTCTGCAGCAGATGACGCCTGGTGTGGGCTAAAGCTGGATATATAAAGCCCTCCCCACCTATCAGCTGTTGATAGAAAAGATACAACAGCTGACAGTGGTGAGGGAGGGACGGACACACTCTGGCTGGCCCCCCGGGTGGAGCGCGCGCCGCCAGGCTCCCACAGCGCATGCGAGCGCAGACGTCATGAGGCGTGGCCACGCCTACTGCACCCGCCGGCACGTCTAGCTTCCCCAACGGACTGCGCATGTCCGTTGGGGTCGCAAGATGGAGGACAGATGATTCTGTACCTCACACAGCGCCACCATGAGTCCAAACTTCGCTCAGGCGGCTCTTTTCGTGCCGGGCGGATCACAGATCATAATGTAGGACCAATAAAGGATAAGTCAAAGCATATATTATATGCAACTAAACAGAGGATAAAGTACTAAATCTTGCTGCTATAGCAGGGAAGCAGGGCTGATGGGCAGTACAATACGGGTTAGGAAGGTAATCTGATGGAGGAAAACATAACAAAACAGTAATCACATGCAGATATAGGGAGTGCAATTAGGGGACATGTTATATGGATAAAAGTCATAAGTGACATCAGGTACATATGCATATAATCTAGACATCAATAACCTCAAGTGTCATATAATACAATATACAAGATAGATAACAACAGTTCAATTCATGACCTAGAGTGACATAATGTATAGTATAGAGACTGTATGTCCTATAGTATAATCAGGGTTT
Organism: Lithobates septentrionalis; assembly: GCA_037952835.1. NCBI lineage: Eukaryota > Metazoa > Chordata > Amphibia > Anura > Ranidae > Lithobates > Lithobates septentrionalis. The sequence continues at coordinate 5,911,735 of JBBDGP010000998.1, forward strand.
CCCTTCTATGAGGGCTAAGGGGGGGCCAGTGTGTAGTGGTCAGGCTCGACTGCTGCGTAGGATATTGGGTGTGGAGTCTTTTCTTCCCTATTAATGGGTGTAGATAGCAAATAGGTGGGGGTTCACCAGACGTGTAGGAGGCCATATGACCAATAGTAGAGTCCCCTATATTCGGGGGTAATAATAGATGGAGTAGGTATAGCTAACTAGTCTGTAGTTCCACCCTAGACATATAGTTGTCTATGGGGTGGTCTTCCCTATTGCTCTCTACCACCAGATGAAAAACCCTCGAGGAAGGGTTTAAACCAAATGGTTTCGTTTAGGCCTGGGGGTTCGGTGGCTCTTAGATTATATATCCACCGAGACTCTAGTTGCAGCAGTGTCTTGTTCCAATCCCCTCCCCTTGACTCTGGATGTACCCGATCCAGGATGAGAAATTTGATTTTTGGGCATATGCCGTTATGTACTGTTAGGGTGTGTCTCCCCAGTGGGAGGTCCGGGTCACCAGTTTCCATGCTTACTAGATGTCTATATGCCCTCTTCCAAAACTCTGTCTTGGTTTTTCCTACATAAAATAAAGTACATTCACAAAGGAGTAGATAGATAACCCCATAGGTCCTGCAATTGGCAAAATGTTTGGGGTGGAAGGGCTGACCATTTGGAAGGGTCGGGTTTCTAGTTGTAAGCATATATTTACAGTATCTACATTTGCCACACATGAATGTCCCCTTATGTTTGCAGTGTGTCTTATTATTCCCTACCTTGAATTCACTAGCTGTAATTTTGTCTCCCAGGGAGGTAGTTCTTTTGAATGTAAAAAGAGGTCTCTGTGGGACCAATGGTCCTAAAGTTGGATCGCATTGTAACATGTGCCAATATTTTGTCACAATGTTCCTCACCTGTCTGTGTTGATTATTAAATTTAGTAATGATTCTAAGAGTACCAATATCATTCTTGTCAGATTTGTTGGCTTTTTTAGAGTATAACAGTTCCTCTCTTGGCTGCAAGAGGGCTTTTTTAAACGAACGTTTCAGAGATGCATGGGAGTACCCCCTTAGTAGTAGCCTATCACGTAGCTTATTCGCCTCTAATTTAAAGGTGTTAATGTCTGAGCAATTTCGTTTTGCTCTCAAGTACTGACTATATGGAATAGAGTTAAGGAGGGGTTTGGGGTGGAAACTACTTGCATGTAATATGGCATTACTTGCGGTTGATTTCCTATATAATTTGCTAATAACACTGCCTTCCTCACCTCTGCAGACCTCTACATCAAGAAACGTGATGCATTGTTTGTCAAATGACATAGTGAAATTAAGGTTGAAGTCGTTACGGTTCATCCTCAGTAGACACTCCCTAAGGAGGTCGATCGATCCGTCCCAAACGATGAAGAGGTCGTCGATGTACCGGTACCAACACAATATGTGGTCCGTGTACATCGACAAGCCCTCATCGCTTAGGAACATGGCCTCCCACTCCCCCAGGTACAGGTTGGCATACGATGGGGCACAGCATGTCCCCATCGCAACCCCCTGCACCTGGAGGTAGTGGGAGCCGTTGAAAGTGAAAACATTATGGCTGAGAATATGTTCCAAAAGTGAGGTAATGAATTCACTATATGTGGGGTCCAGATCTTGTGCTGTGCGTAGAACATGTTTTATGGCTGCTACGCCCTTCTCATGGGGGATAGAGCTGTAAAGAGATTCGACGTCAATTGTGACGAACATGGCATGTTCGGGGATTGTTTGTTGGTCAATAATTTGTAGAAAATGTACTGTGTCCTTTACAAAAGAAGGGAGGGCGTGGACAAATGGTTTGAGTACTTCATCTATCAGCCTGCTCGCATTTTCACTGATAGCCCCTATACCGGAGATGATTGGTCTACCGGGGGGATTTTTGATATCTTTATGGACTTTGGGCAATGCATAGAATACTGGTGTACGTGGGAAATCATTTCTGATAAATTGCCATAGGGATTTGGTGATAGTAGAGTTGGAATATGCCGTATCTATCAATGTATAGAAATCCTTATTATATTTTTTGACCAGACTCGCCGGTATAGGACGGTACCACTCTCGGTTGTCCAATAGTCTATTGCACATCTTAATATAGTCTTTATTGTCAAATACTACAATGTTCCCACCCTTATCTGCATTTTTAATCGTGATATTGTCATTTTTTGACAATGATTTGAGCGCTGCCTTCTCATTTTTAGTAAGGTTTTCAGGAAATTTGTTATGAATTCTTATTTTATCTAATTCTTTGCCAACTAGCCTTAAAAAGGCTGCTGCGTTCGGATGGGTACTTGGCGCAGGGCAGAAGTCAGACTTCTTTTTAAGTGTGGAGGTGTTTCTCCTTGGGGGTTCATTAGATCTTTCGATGGAGTCTAGTATTTGAGATAAATTGATTTCATCTATGAGATCAGTTGGATCGTTCTCATCGAGAAGGGATACCAAATGCTCTAGTGCTTGATGTTCCTGTGGCGTCAAATTAGTGGGTCCTTCCTGCTTATGGTAAAGTTTTTTTAAAATAAGCTTACGTATGAACAGTTGGAGGTCCTTATAGATCTCAAACTTGTCCAAATTTTGATTAGGGCAAAAGTTTAGGCCTTTTTGCAGGACATTAATCTCATCATAGGAGAGTTTATGCGATGAGAGATTGATAACATTGAGACTATTAGGTTTCGATTCTTGATCAGTGTCAGGGATAGTTAAAGTGCTATTTGAGTGTAGGTATTGGGGTTGGATTGCGTGGGTTGTACACCCATCAGGATTTTCTCTAAAAAAGATGGGTCATTGGAAATTGTGTCCAATGTTGTGACTGTCGAGGGGTTTGATTGAGAGTTCATATCCCTTATCGGGGTGTGTGTATTGCTCTGTGCATACAGTGTTTTGGGAATTGGTTCCTGTGTAGCTGTGGGGGGATGAGTTTTTTTGGGGATATCGAGGGTTAGTTTCTTTGCTTGTTGCCCCTCATTGGGGTCACCCCGAAATGTGCGTTTGGTACTGTGTCCCGTGTTGGGTTTCTGGAGTGTTTGGGTGTGAGTTTGGGGTGGATTGGGGGTGGGTTGTGAAGGATTGGTTTGGTGTCCCTGATATTGATGGTTTCTATTCTGATTAGTCCTATTTTGAGTCCATCTATAAGCCTTTCCATCTTTAAACGCATTCCTATCACGGATGAGTTTCTGTCTTTTTTTAATGAGTACATCCTTATTGAATGTTTCTAAATGTGTTTTCAGTCTATCTTCTTTGTTAGTGAGTGGTCTCTGCATTTTTAATTGCTGTAACTTGTTGCAGAGAATTACAATGTCTGAGTCTAGAATGTTGGATCTCTTTTTATATTCCTCGATCAGGATTTCCATTAGACTTTGTGAACATGCCCGTAGTGCATGTTCCCATTTACTTTTGAACTCCGAGTCCAGGCCTTCCAGTGTCGGGAAGATCTGGACTCGCAATCCTGCAGGGTTGATATCTTCTTTAATGTAGTCCTGAAATGATTTGACATGCCAGTAAAGTAGAGATTTTTTCTCCAGAGTTTTAGAGAGTCTGGAGAAAAGGGAAGATATCTCGGAGTCAACAGATTCCTTATCTCCAAAATCTTTTAAGTAGCCCTCCATCAATGTTTCCCATCCATCACCCGTAAAGCTGGTCATTTTTGTCTCTTCGCAAATAAACCAATGTTTAAGGAAAAGTGTTTAATATTAATTTCACTAAATTAAAAGGAGTAAAAAGCGGAAACAAGAAGAGTAGATTTTTGGCGGTCCAGAGTACTCAGCCAGAGTTCTGGACGGCCATGCAGAGATAATTGTCGATCTGATGCGGGGAGCGGTATCTACTACCAATCAATTAAGAACAAAAGATTTGATCGATCAATTATCTGCTAGTTGTGCCACATCCTGAATTCGAATTTAAAGCAAAGGAAATTCCCCTAGCGGACTTTAGAGGCACATTTAAGAAAATAATTAGAGAGGTATGTAAAGTAGATAACAGTTTATTTATTACAAAAAATCATCAAATGAATCACATAATCACATAGTTAAAAACAAGGAATGCAGTTCCATAAATACACAAATTAGTGATACCAATACATTTGCACCCGACGCGTTTCGGAGTTGCTTATGCCTCCTTCTTCAGGGGTGATTGTGGGGTTTGCAAAAAGAGTTTTCTATATGGAAAATAGTGTATATAACATAAACATAATAAGTATACAATGAAAAATCATGAAAACAGAGCCTATAATTGTATGAGTCTGTATATATATATATATTCTTCTGTTTACACTTACATTGGTATCTATAGATATAGGTTATGCATTCCAAGACGAGTTTAAAAGAACATAGATGTATTGACATATACTGCCCATCAGACGCGTTCCCTGGTCGTGGTGTGTAGAACTTTAGTAGAGTATAACAAGAATATTCACAAAGCCACTGTCGAGGTGGAGATAGAAAGGTATGAATATATAGGGTGGTTTTATTCTTCCTTTCAATGGGAAGAGAGGCCCATTATTCAAGGGCGTATGACAGTTTAGATCTGAGATCACACTGGGGCCAAATGTGTATCCTGTAAGTCATGAAAATATATATGTAAAGATGTGCATACATATGAACAGCCAGAGTAGTACATGGAAAATCTAGAAGGTGTGTCCTACCTGGTCCGCATAAAGTATAGAGGACAGTAGCTGATGATGGGTATGGATCAGGTATGGATCAGAAGGGAAACCCTGATTATACTATAGGACATACAGTCTCTATACTATACATTATGTCACTCTAGGTCATGAATTGAACTGTTGTTATCTATCTTGTATATTGTATTATATGACACTTGAGGTTATTGATGTCTAGATTATATGCATATGTACCTGATGTCACTTATGACTTTTATCCATATAACATGTCCCCTAATTGCACTCCCTATATCTGCATGTGATTACTGTTTTGTTATGTTTTCCTCCATCAGATTACCTTCCTAACCCGTATTGTACTGCCCATCAGCCCTGCTTCCCTGCTATAGCAGCAAGATTTAGTACTTTATCCTCTGTTTAGTTGCATATAATATATGCTTTGACTTATCCTTTATTGGTCCTACATTATGATCTGTGATCCGCCCGGCACGAAAAGAGCCGCCTGAGCGAAGTATTTTCCCCCCTCTTTTCCCCCCACCCCCCCCTCCTTTCCCCTCCCCCCCCCCTCCCTCCCCTCTCCCCCCCCCCCCTCTTTTTTCATCAATCAGGGTTTTGATATACCTCTTATTTCCATGTTGACTTTCCAGTTATCTGGACCTTACCTGATCCATACCCATCATCAGCTACTGTCCTCTATACTTTATGCGGACCAGGTAGGACACACCTTCTAGATTTTCCATGTACTACTCTGGCTGTTCATATGTATGCACATCTTTACATATATATTTTCATGACTTACAGGATACACATTTGGCCCCAGTGTGATCTCAGATCTAAACTGTCATACGCCCTTGAATAATGGGCCTCTCTTCCCATTGAAAGGAAGAATAAAACCACCCTATATATTCATACCTTTCTATCTCCACCTCGACAGTGGCTTTGTGAATATTCTTGTTATACTCTACTAAAGTTCTACACACCACGACCAGGGAACGCGTCTGATGGGCAGTATATGTCAATACATCTATGTTCTTTTAAACTCGTCTTGGAATGCATAACCTATATCTATAGATACCAATGTAAGTGTAAACAGAAGAATATATATATATATACAGACTCATACAATTATAGGCTCTGTTTTCATGATTTTTCATTGTATACTTATTATGTTTATGTTATATACACTATTTTCCATATAGAAAACTCTTTTTGCAAACCCCACAATCACCCCTGAAGAAGGAGGCATAAGCAACTCCGAAACGCGTCGGGTGCAAATGTATTGGTATCACTAATTTGTGTATTTATGGAACTGCATTCCTTGTTTTTAACTATGTGATTATGTGATTCATTTGATGATTTTTTGTAATAAATAAACTGTTATCTACTTTACATACCTCTCTAAATATTTTCTTAAATGTGCCTCTAAAGTCCGCTAGGGGAATTTCCTTTGCTTTTACAAAACACAACACACATAACTGCAGCATTCTCAGAGACAGGCCTGATCCCTGCGAACGCTAACAGTTATTTTTGGTATATTGAAGCAGGCTCTGACTGTGCTCTTTTTGCCTGTGTGTCGCACTAGTAACTACCAGTAAATATAGAGGCCAAAATGTCCAATCGGAGGTACACTAGTGAAGAGGCCTACACGTTTCTGAGCATGACAGATGAGAGTGCAGAGGAAGTCACCCATCTGCCAGATTCAGGCTCAGAATACGACAACGGAGTAGTGGTCCCTGCTAAGGTCAGGCATACCCAACCCTGTTCTTCTTCTGTGTTGAGGTGCAAGAACCGCAGGGCTCTCGTATGGAGAAGAGAGCCAGTACTAGTGCCCCTCATCCTTCTGGTGAACTGGCAAGCACCAGCGGCCTGCTCGTACATCCAGCACTGCAGTATCACGTGGCACGTGGTGATGTGGTGAGTCCCATAAGTGCAGTTCAAGCTGGTGCGGTGGCTAGCACAAGTAGTGTATCGCAGCCACCAAGAAGACAAACACAGGCCCATCGAGCCCATAGTGCCCTTCCTGCTGCATTTACCAATCCTGATTGGGAGACCACCACTTCTGCAGCACCCGTACTTCCCCCATTCACTGGCTAACCCGGAATTTAGGTGGAAACAGTTGATTTTACGTCACTCAATTTTTATTCGCTGTTTTTCACGGAAGATCTCTATAGATCTCTTGTGGACCAAAGCAATTTGTATGCTGGTCAATTCATTGCCGCTAATCCCCAGTTGACCCTTGCCAGAGGTTGGAAACCTATTACGGTTTCCAAATTTAAGACCTTCCTGAGCCTATCATTCCTCATGGGCATAACTAAAAAAAGTGAGTTGCAGTCATATTAGTTCACTGACCCAATTCACCATATGCCTTTGTTCTCTGCCTCCATGACCAGGACACGTTACAGGCAGATCTTGCGGTTCATGCATTTTAATGACAATGAACTCTGTTGCCCCCAGGGTGACCCTGGATACAATCGGCTCCATAAAATTCGGCCCCTCGTAAAATACTTCAACCAACAGTTCGCAGCCTTGTTTACTCCTGATCAAGTTGTCTACGTTGATGAATCTCTGATTAAGTTTTCTGGCTGCTTGTCATTTAAACAGTATCTTCCCAGCAATCGTGCCAGATATGGGGTCAAGATGTATAAGCTCTGTGACAGGACAACAGGCTATACATATAGTTTTATGGTTTACGAGGGAAAAGATAGTCATGTGGAGCCCTAGAATTGCCCAAACTACATAGGGAGCGCTGGTAAGATTGTGTGGGACTTGGTGTCACCCTTATTCGGAAAGGGGTACCACTTGTACGTGGACAATTATTACACAAGCGTGCCACTTTTTGGCCACTTGTTTGATCATGGAATTGGCTATGTGGCACTGTGCGGTCTAATCGCCGGGGCTTACCCCAGCGGCTTGTAGAGCCCCGACTTAGACTGGGGGAGAGAGCCTACTTGAGAAGTAATAATTTGCTTGCAGTGAAGTGGAGGGATAATCGGAATGTTTTCGTTCTGTCCTCCCTTCATGCAGATACGACAGTCCAAATTCCAACGGTGACTGGTGTTGTGGAGAATCCCCTCTGTGTCCATGAATACAACCTTAATATGGGAGGGGTGGACCTCAACGACCAGTTGATGGCGCCCGTAAGGCCAGACTCTGGTACAAAAAAGTGTCTGTATACTTATTCCAACTGGCTCTGCTGAACACTTATGTGCTATACAAAGTGTCAGGATGAACTGGATCCTTCCTTAAATTCCAGGAAGAGATCATCACAGCCCTTCTGTTTCCAGACAGTGCTGTGCCCCAACTTCCTAATGCAAATGCAATGTGCCGGCTGCATTAGAGGCATTTTTTGTATGTCCTCCCTGGTACCCCTACCAATCGATCACCCCAAAGAAGATATCGTGTCTGTAGCAAGCGCGGATATAGGCGTGACACTCGCTATTATTGTCCCTCCTGTCCTGGCCAACCTGGTCTTTGCATTGGTGAATGTTTCGAACGCTACCACACACTAGTTGAGTATTAGCGTAGGGTACAGCCTGCACAGTCTAGGGCACACTTTCACAGGGTCTCCAAAGATGCCATCGCATTTTGAGAGAGCCAAACCTGGAACTGTTACAGTTACAAATAAAAGTGTAATATATATATATATATATATATATATAAAATGAAAAAGCCAAAGATAGTTGTCGTTTTATTGTCCTTCTCTCTGTATTCTCTCTCTATTATTCTGCTCTGTTTTACTGTATTTTTTAACTGCAATGTTTTATTGTTACTATGTTTTATCATGTTTGCTTTTCAGGTAATTCTTTTATACCTTACTGTTTACTGTGTTTTATTGTTGACCATTATTTTTTTTCAGGTACGCCATTAAGCTGCAGCACTGATTTATTTATGTTGACAGCAACAGTGTTTGCTCTCACAATATGTAAATCAGTGACGCCAGCGCTGTAGGAGGTGATTTCACCACCACAGTTAAAAAAAATATGGTGCATGTATGCCCATCATTAGAAGTGGGTGGATGCAGGGCGGTATTCTAATGGTGGGCATACTCACTGATCAATATATGCCCAACAAGGACCAGCAACGTACTGGTATGTTGCTGGACTTTGAGTGGTTATACCAGAATTATGCCTGCAGGTTTAGGTATCATCTTGATATCGTTCTTTTCAGCCAGCAGTCAGCTTTCATGTAAAAGAAATCCTAGCAGCTAATTAGCCACTAGACTGCTTTTACAAGCAGTGGGAGGGAACGTCTTCCATGGTTTTCTCGGGCTCTCCTATCCCACCGGGGAACCTGAGAATGCAGCCGGTGGCTCCGCCAGCTGACTGTAGAGCTGATCGAAGACCAGAATGGATCCAATCCTCTCTATGGCCTAAGAAACCGGAAGCTACAAGCATTTCACGACTTCGGTTTCGCCGGATATAAACGGTGCCATTGGGAAATTGGGAAAGCATTTTATCACACCGATCTATTGCTATTGTAGGGGCTATTTACATTCCATGTGTTAACAATAACAATAAAAATGATAAAAAAATTAAAAATTAAAGGAACAGTGTAAAAAAAAAAGAAAAACGCAAAAAAAAAAAGCCCCCCCCCCGTGCTCACGCGCAATGGCGAACGCAATATCGGTCTCGTGTCATATGTAAACAGAAATTGAATGCATGTGAGCTATCAGCATGAACATCAGATCAAGGGCAGTAATTTTAGCAGTGGACCTCCTCTGTAAATCTAAAGTGGTAACCTGTAAAGGCTTTTAAAGGCCTTTAAAAATGTATGTAGTTTGTCGCCGCTCCACTGTTCTGCACAATTTTAAAGCATGTCGTGTTTGGTATCTATGTACTCGGCATATGATCATCTTTTATATTTTACCAAACATTTGGGCAATATAGTGTGTTTTAGTGCATTAAAATTCAAAAAAGTGTTTTTGTTTTCAAAATAATTCTCTTATATAAAATCGCTGCGCAAATACTGTGTCACCACCCACCATTTTAATCTGTAGGGCCTTTGCTTTAAAAAATATATAATGTTTGGGGATTCAAAGTAATTTTCTAGCAAACGAAAAATATTTTTTCATGTAAACAAAAAATGTCAGAAGGGCTTCGTCTTCACGTGGTTAGAAGAGTGGGTGATGTTTGGCATAAGCTTCTAATGTTGTGCATAAAATACCAGGACAGGTCAAAGCCCCCAAATTACCTCTTTTTTTAAAGTAGAAACCCCAAGCTATTTGCTGATAGGCATGATGAGTCCATGCAATATTTTATATTTTGCTACAAGTTTCAGGAAAATTACCATACATTTTTTTTTTACAAAGTTGTCACTGAAATGATATATTACTCAAACATGGGACTTTTGGCAGTCTAGACATGTAAAGGACCCTGAAAACCAAGCACCACCTTCAGGCTTTCTAAGGGCGTAAATTTTTGATTTTACTCTTCACTACCTTTCACAGTTTCGGAGGCCATGAAATGCCCAGATAGCACACCCCCCCCCCCCCCAAATGACCCCATTTTGGAAAAGAGACACCCCAAGCTATTTACTGAGAGGCATGTTGAGTCCATAGAATATTTTATATTTTGCCACAAGTTTCGGGAAAATTACATTATATTTTTTCTTTTTTTTTCACAAAGTTGTCACTAAATGATATATTGCTCAAACATGCCATGGGCATATGTGAAATGACACATATCAATAGTTGTGGTAGACTGCAGTGAACAGAAGATTTTAAAAATAGTCCACAAATGTGGGGCTAAGGCCCCTTTCACACGTGCGGATCCATGTTGATCCGACCCGTGAACCTCCGCTTGCTCAGCGGGGATCGCTCCGTTTTCCCCAGCTGAGCCGGCGGATGACAGGGCGGGACCCGCACACTGTGCAGGGACCGCCCTGTCAGATCTCCGCTCTCCCCTATGGGGGATCGGAGGAACACGGACCGTCTGTCCGTGTTCATCCGATCCGCTCTGCAGACGGATAGAAAAATAGGATTTTCTTCCGTCTGCAGAATCGGACGAGAGCGGAGTCGGACGACATCGGGTGTTAGCGGATGTACATCCGCTGACACCCGCTATCCCATAGGGATGCATGTATGTCCGTATTTCATCCGAAAACGGATGGATGAAATACGGACATACGGTCCGCACGTGTGAAAGGGGCCTAACAGTGACAAAGAAAAACATTTACCTGTGTCAGTGGTGTCACTGAAAATGTCCCTGCATCAGTGGTGTAACTGGAAGAAAAAATGTCCTTTCTTCAGTGGTGTCTCTGCAAGGGAAAAGGTCCCAGCGTCCTGATGTTACTGAAAGAAAAACGTCCCTGCATCTGTGGTGTCACTGAAAGGAAAATGTCCCTGCCTTGGTGGTGTCACTGGAAGAAAAATTGTCCCTGCTTCAGTGGTATCACTGGAAGGAAAAAAGGTAATAAGGTCTGTGACAGAACCCACTGTCACTGTGTGTTTTGGAGGGGGCTGTGGGCTGGCCTCCTACCCACAGACTGTGGCCCCCCAGAGAACAGGAGATTTGGAGGGCTATTTCTCATCTCCCACCACCAGGTGAAGACGCCACCTCCAGACATTTGTGTCCACTGTCGCCGGTTCATCGGAAGCAGGTGAACATGGTATCTGTGGCCGGGCTCGTGGAGTCGTTTCCGGCTACTTAAACCTATTGGCCCGGCTGGGCTAAATATATACTTTTATTCCACAAACAATGTACTTTTAGCCGATAAAGGCATATGAAAAAAAAAGAAGAAGAAGAGAGACATGGAGACAAAATGGCGTTGGGATAATGTAATGAAGATCCCTATATCAGTTGCATCCCTTCTCCCCATCCTTCCCCTTTTGTTATTGTGATCAAGTATGTTATGTCATGGCACGTAGACAAAAGGTGTGGCGACACATCCCAGTAGGGGATGTGTAAGGAGGGGCTGCCTGTTTATCATAATCCCTTTATGTGTTTCAACTGTAGTTTCTGTTTGAATGTACAAGTGTTGAGTTCCCATTGGTTCTTCCTTGTCCCCTACCCCCTCTATGACAAGGCTAAGGGGAGTGTTCCTAACTGTGTTTAAAGGTGTATGTTTTGTACTTAATAAACAGTTTATGCTGTGTGGTTTGCCTCATGATTGGGGGGGTTAAGGGCTGGCTAAGACGAGTCTGCCAGCTGCGGTCGTGTTTGGAGAACAGGAGACACAGGTCTGGTAGAGGTGCCCAGCCAGGGTATCCAGGATCCGTCACAAGGTCTTAGTTACACTTGTGGTTTGGGGTGGTAAAAACATTTGACAAAGCCTTGGTTTTAGTGCCCCCCCTAAGTTGCAAAGACAGCAATCACTCCTCGTCAATGAGGCATGAAGGCACAGAAGAAGATCCCAGTGCACCTTCCCTCCACATAATAACACTGTACCCAGGGCACGTGCCCATTCCACCCCCCTCCTTTATGTCCCGACCCTGATTCATACTATGGACATTTTGAGCAAGTTATGTGTGTGCCCATATGATAGTGCCAATGACATTATATTGTGAGATTGGTTGAAGACAAAATGATGGAATTCTTGTTGCTAAAAATGTAAACATGAGCTCCCATGGGAGTCCTGGAGTCTGCTAAAGCCCAGCTGTAGCACACACGACAAACAAAAAGACTAGAAGAGTGTGCTCAGCTGTAAAACACACGACTAACAGAAATAATAGAACAGTATGCTCTCTGCATTGACATAACCCAGTCCAGACAGAAGTCACGTAGCCCTCTGAAATAAACTAAATTGTTTCTGTTTTCTATCAGTTTCACAGTTTAAGCAGTACTCTCTATGTTGATTTTATATGTTTTAACCGCAAAATATTTTTTTTTAAATACTGAAGGAGGAATTTTTATAACAGCCATTTGTTAAGAAAAGAGGATAGAATAAATAGACAGCTTTGCTTTTTCTCCATGGGAAGGCAGACAATAAATTATTTTCTGGAACTTTGTCTGATTTTTCTGTATAGGACATTAGGAATTTCAAAAGCTGGAAAAGAGTCAATACATCAGAGTCAGAAATGTATTTAAGCATTAATCATGCTGAACTTTTAAACTCAAGATTTATGGTTTGTTATTTAATACAGTCACATACCATTTCCAAAATATGTTTAGAGGGAAAAAAAATTCTTTGTTGGCAGACAGATTATCTAATGAGGACATAAAATGACAATCTACAGGAATTGGACCTATTTCACAGTATGCAATTAGATAATAGAAAATGTGTTATTATAAAATGCTGAATATCTCTTAATCCTACTTTGACAGTAGTTTTTCTGTCCTGTTAAAGAAAAAAACTTTCAAGGGAGAAACATGGAAGCTATCATTGCTGACTTCCTGTTCTGAAAATGCTAGTTATATGGTTATCCTGCTCTCGTACTTCAATATTTTAAGTCTCTGCCCAAAGAAAACATACATTTTAGGAATTCTGGTATAATTTTAATCAGGGTTATTGCTTTGGGTTGGTGATTTAGAGCAGTGGTTCACAACCTCAGTCCTCAAGTACCCCCAACGGGCCACGTTTTCAGATTTTCCTTTACTTTGCACAGGTGCTTTAAATCAACATCAATGACATGTTATTAATAAGAGCTATTATATCTAAGGGAAGTTCCCAAAACATGGCCCCTTGGGGGTACTTGAGGACTGAGGTTGAGAACTACTGATTTAGTGTTTTGAAGTCAGGGGGTTAGAATGACAGCCAGGCAATTAGCGTTTTCAGAAGGAGGTCAGGAATAGGAGTAAACAAGCAAATCCATGAAATGCTTTCTGTTTTCCCACTGGATTAAGCCAGTCCTAAACTTGATCATTTTCAGATTTTATTACAGTTTCTGCAAGATTCAGGTTTTCATCGTTTCACTTATTCTCATTAGTCCTCCCTCTACTTGTGTTTTTGCTGCTAGTCAGAGTTGGTTAACGTCAAATAAATTGATTCCCCCATCCAGGCTAACAGAGTGGATGGATCTCCTCTGCTGGCTATTATATTGAGGCAGCTGCTCCATCTCATAGAAGCTGATGCTGCAGCACTACTACAGTGATTGCTGCCATCTTTTGGATCCTGTGCTAAGTGGCTGCCCTTTCTGCACACTGGGGTCTCTCACTCTGCACTGCCATCATTCACAGAATGCCTTGTATTTTTGTTGTTTATTGATTGGATGAGATGGAGATTGTGACATCACCACCCTGCCTCTATCTTGTCTAATCAGAGAACACAGTGAACAATGGTAGTGCAAACAACCTCTGTGGTCAGTGTGCAGTGGAACAACCACTTGGCACAGGACCCAGAAGATTGTGGCAATCACTGTGGTAGCAGCAACTGCTAAAATGATTGTCTGCTACCACAGTGGTCCATCAGATATAAAATATGCATACTTACATTGTTCTAAGCTAGGGAAAAAAATTCAACGCACAATAATATGCAACTTTCAACTCAATAAATATACTAACAATGTACCGCCACTGACACTATATGCATTCCCACATACAAATCAAGATATTGTAATAGTAAATCAGTGCCGTGCAGTACTTTTCATTAATCCACTTCTGTTAGGCACCTCATATACAAATAATCCAACATACCCCATATAAAATAAAAATAATCCCCCAAAAAAACAGAAAGAAATATAAATAAAGTGAGTCCTTAAATATATCCACTACGTGCTCCTTTAAAGTGGATGCCCAGTCTAAAACTAAAATCTCTAAATCTACTTGCAACCACAATCTAAGACTAATGCCGCGTACACACGAGCAGATTTTACGGCAGACTTTGCCCGGCGGACTATTCGACAGACTTTCTGAATGAACGGACTTGCCTACACACAATCAACCAAAGTCCGTCGAATTCGTACGTGATGACGTACGACCGGACTAAAACAAGGAAGTTCATAGCCAGTAGCCAATAGCTGCCCTAGCGTGGCTTTTTGTCCGTCGAACTAGGATACAGATGAGCGGACTTTTCGACCGGACTCGAGTCCGTCGGATAGATTTGAAACATGTTTCAAATCTAAGTCCGTCCAACTTTTGAGAAAACAAAGTCCGCTGGAGCCCACACACGATCGAATTGTCCGACGAAATCCCGTCCGCCGGGCAAAGTCTGCCGTAAAGTCCGCTCTTGTGTACGCGGCATAAGCTATCTAGCCCAAAGCAAAACTCACTATACATATCTTTTCTGATCCGATTCCATGCTGAGCTGTCATCGGCGGCTTCTCTGCATAGGCGGGTGCAGAAGAGGCAGTAACAACGAAAGCCCCATAGTAACTCTATGGGTGGCATCACTTCTCATTAATTTCCCAACCGTTGTCAGCTGTGACCTGCACAGCTTCCGCCGATGGAGACCGGACTGGATCGGCTGCAGAAAAAGTACTGTATGTATAGCGAGTTTTGCTTTACAGGGTTAGATAGATTAGTCTAATTCCGCGTACACACGATTGGATTTTCCGACAACAAAGTTGGATGTGAGCTTGTTGGCGGAAAGTCCAACTGTGTGAATGCTCCATCGGACATTTGTTGTCAGACTTTCCGCCATCAAATGTTGGCTAGCAGGTTCTCAAATTTTCCGCCAACAAATGTTTGTTGTCGGACTTTCCGATCGTGTGTACACAAGTCCGTCGCACAAAAGTCCACGCATGCTCAGAATCAAGGATGAGCCGGAAGCGCTCGGTCTTGTAAAACTAGCGTTCGTAATGGAGATATCACATGACTATTAAACTTCCTTTTTATCGGCTTGCCGTACATCTTGTACGTCACTATGTTCGTAATTGTTGGCCAACATTTGTGTGACCGTGTGTATGTAAGACAAGTTGGAGCCAACAACCTTCGAACAAAATTCCATGGTTTTGTTGTCAGAAAGTCCGATCGTGTGTACAGGGCATTAGATTGTGCCTGCAAGTAGATTTAAAGATTTTAATTTTAGGCTTGACTTCCACGTTAAGTGTCTGTATATGTTTTTTTTTATCTAAAATATTTAGTCCGCTTAAATTTGAACATATAATCTTCACGTGCAGTCTTGTTAAAATGAACCATACACTGGCAATCTTCTAATACAATTGTGTTTCAATTCACCCAACAAGATGTATTCTACATCACCATTCAACTATTGCCCGTACCTTCTGTATTTTAGGTCAAATGCGCTTTTCCTCTTCAAACCGGGGTCAGTATAGCCACGACCAGTTTCTCACTCTGCAGTATTCAGATGTTCTCAATCCACCTTCATCCTCTTCACACCATGGGTAAATCTTTGCTCCAAGCTAAAAAAGAACAAGCCATTATAGCGCACTGAATTTACCCATCAGTATTTTTTATTAAACAAGTAAAATATCCACTCACATTAAAACTTTTATTAAAAGCAGTGGGCTCTCCCTTGATTGCGGCGTGACATCATTGGCTGCTCCCTACGCTTTACGTCACAAATCACGTGACTTCATCAGGGATTGGCTGTCAAGGCCAACAACCCCTGTGGTCAGTGTGCAGTGGGACAGCCACTTGGCACAGGACCCAGAAGAATGTGGCAATCACTGTAGTAGCACCAAATACTACGATTGTCTGCTTCCACAAAAGTCCATCGGGTTTAAAATATGCATACCTACATTGTCCCAAGCTGGATTGTAACTATGCAATTGAGATCATACCTGGAGTTAAGCTTTACGTTTATAAGGTAAAGCTCTCTGGTTCATGGAATGGCTGATTTCTACCATTTCAGAGTGAGAACTGTTGACTAAGAGCTCTGTTCAGGTAAGTAAAACCTGTTGTGTTCATAGAGAGCAGGAGAATCAATTTAGAATATGTACTGGAGGCATCATGCATCCTCGCTTAACAAAAGTCAGAAACACCCCCGCAATCAGCATTCTAGCCATCCTTACATCAGATTTTATTAACAAAATAAATAAGAAATCACAGAGGATTTCAAGATTTATAAGAAAAGACTGATGCAACGAGGAAGGATTTTTTAAACTAGTTTATTCCTGTTTTCTTTTATCTTTCTGTCTGATGAATAGCGACTGCATGTGGTACTAATAACATAGTTGGCAAAAAGCCACAGCATTGCATGTAGTCATTTCAAGTTGTTGTTTGTAAAACCAGTGAGTAAATTACAAATGCTTGCATTTTTTGTGGTAAAATGATCTGGCACAAATTAGTGAAAAATGCGGTTTATCTTGGAATCTGTATATGATACATGACTTAAAGGTTTATACAACTAACTTCACATCCCAAAGGTATGGAAGAAAAACGTTTGCTATTTCTAAGTAAATCTTAACAAAGGGCCCCCATTTTACTGACTACAAGTGCAGTATACATTTGTATGATCATGCTACAAATATGTGCAAATGCATTCTCCTGGCAAAACCAACACTTACAATAATTAGTTGTTGGTATATGACTCATTGTGGTCCCTTAGGGAGAACAAACAAAGGCGTTATGTAAACTCTGGCATCTTGTGCACCTCTGCTTCAGGGTCTTCTCCTGCTGGTATTTAAATCTGAATTTATTAAAGATTTTCATATAAACAAGATAAAGCATGGTAACAAAATACTAAGCAAATAGACAACAAATCCAAGCCAGAACAACACTATTTCAACAAGTACAAAAAAAATTGTATCACTTACTCTATAGACAAAATTGACTGCATGTAAAGGTCGGGGAAGAGAGCTGACCCCACATAAGAGCACATATGGATAAATGACAAGACCAATTAATCCGGGACAGTTAAAAATGATTGAAAAATAACAAAAAGCGTAAAAAGCAATAGGAAAGGGAAGAAGAAACGAAAGAACAAAAAAGAAAATAAAAAAAAACAAGGAGAAATAAAACACGGAATGCAGAGGAAAATGTAATACTAAAGAGAGCGATTGATTCCACCTCAGCATGCTATGAGGAAATCTTTCAATTCTTGAGAACGTCTAAAGACCTTCCAGAAGAGCCAAGTTTGATAATAATAGTCATAGGTGCCCAGTTCACGTGCATTGAGATCCTCCATACACCCAATATGGTCCATCTCAGAAACCCATTCCAAAAGAGTGGGAGCCTGTGTCGATTTCCAGTGGCACGGGATAATTGCCTGGGCAGCTGTTAAAAAATGCCATAATATAGCTTTCTTAATATGTTTGAGAGTATAAGGAATAACAGAGAGCACTACAATCTCGGAAGAGTTTGGTATAGTCAGGGCTTTTTTTCTCAGACAATAGATGCAGGAACTCCCCCTTTCCAAGTCACCCCTTTTTTCTGTCCATACCCACCTCCAAGCACCATCCCTTCTTTCCATCCCCTACCCTCCTCCCAGTACCTCCCCTTTTAGACAATACAGAACCAAGTATCATTTTGTGTTGCTAAGTAATTTGTATGGAATTTGGTAATGATATCAAGAAAAGCAGTAAAAAAGATCCCCTGCAGCCAGCAGCAATAGATCCCCCTAAAAGCAATGGAGCAACCTGCAACAAAATCCCCCCCCCCCCAGCAACAATAGAGTCCCAGCAGCATCAACAGATCTCTGCACAGCCAGCATCAATAGACTCTCTGGCAGCCATCAACAATAGACCCCCCCCCCCAACAGTAGATCTCTTTCAGCAACAACTGACCACCCAGCAACATAAGATCCACCCCCAGCAACAATAGACCTCCTTAGCAACAATAGACCCCCCCTGCAACAATATATCCCCTCCAGCTAGAATATATTCCCCAGCAGTGAGCATCAATACCCTGCAGCACACCCCAGTACACCCTACCATTACATACAGTCAGTCCAGGAGGTGCTGGAACTGCGTTCCCCCGCGTTCCCGCTGAAAAAAAGCCCTGGGTATAGTCACATCAGTGATTTTTGCGTACACCTCCAAGATTGATGTCCAGAACTTATGAACAGGAGGGGAATCCTGGACAGTAATTTGTAGCTGGTCTCATGGGCCCTACTGGCTAAGGATAAATAGTGAGTAAGTATAAAGGATTTAACCTAGTCTTCCGATGGAATCAAAACATCAAGTTCTGTTGCCCAGGGGTCTGTATAATCAGGAAGATCACAATGTGCGCAACACACAAGGATGTTATATATCACTGAGAGGGTATGATCAGGCACTGTCACATACCTGGTAGGAGGCTGAATTGACAAGGTTGGCCTCTCTTGTATCTACAGCCCAGGCCCCACTGAAGGTGGAACAGATGGTGCCAAGGGATAGGAAGAACGCAAGTGGTGGCAGGTGTTGATAGCAGAACTTGCAGCAGGATATGCAGGTTTGAGAAGTCAGGAGCAAGGTCACAGAGGTAGCTGGGGTCAGTAGCAGGCGGGCAACGAGGTACAGAAGTGTGGCTGACTGGGTAAGGCAAGGCTCCGCAGTGGATGTCTGGTAAGTGTGCCTAACAGCATGGGAATGTAGGCTGTATTTGAATTGAAAGTACCACTAATAAATAATACAAACCAGAACAACTTATTTTTATTTTATTTTTATTTATTAAAAATTTTTTTTTTTTTTTTTACAATAAATAAACCAACTTATATTATTCCCTATATATATATGTATATTATTTATTTATTTTTTTTTTTGGTAATAAAAATGGCCGCGGCACCTTTATTGGTATAAATAATTAAATAAAATTCATTCAAATATTTCAAGAATTCATTTCTCTTTAAATAAACATTCAAATATCTCGCTCAGTCACAGAACTCGAGCGAGTACCTTAAATAAAACATTCAAAAGTCCCCCCTTGATCCAAGGGTGACAAACCACATAAAAGTGCTGCGACAGGGTGGGAGGGAGGGGAGCTCACCAAATCACTCCGGGTCACACTTCTGACAAGAGCTTCATTGCGGGGGTCTTATATAGCCTTACTCACGTGTTTAATTTTCAAAAACACGTGTTTTTCCCGCCCAAGGTCACGTTGTTCCCGCCCGCAAAACCCGTGCCCTGACAAGCCTATCTTAAAGGGACAGT
The DNA here is from genome assembly GCA_037952835.1 of Lithobates septentrionalis. Classification (NCBI taxonomy): domain Eukaryota; kingdom Metazoa; phylum Chordata; class Amphibia; order Anura; family Ranidae; genus Lithobates; species Lithobates septentrionalis. The sequence goes on from JBBDGP010000998.1 coordinate 5,931,263, forward strand.
GACACAAAATTTTTTTTTTTTTTTAAAAAACAAAAACCGCCACAATCCCATGCTGTGGGCATCTAATGAAATGCCCACTCTCTCATGGGAATGTAGGCTGTATTTGAATTGAAAGTACCACTAATAAATAATACAAACCAGAACAACTTATTTTTATTTTATTTTTATTTATTAAAATTTTTTTTTTTTTTTTTTTACAATAAATAAACCAACTTATATTATTCCCTATATATATATGTATATATTTTTTTTTTTTTTTTGGTAATAAAAATGGCCGCGGCACCTTTATTGGTATAAATAATTAAATAAAATTCATTCAAATATTTCAAGAATTCATTTCTCTTTAAATAAACATTCAAATATCTCGCTCAGTCACAGAACTCGAGCGAGTACCTTAAATAAAACATTCAAAAGTCCCCACCAGCCGGTTTTTGTTAAAAACAAAAAACGGCCTACCCCAAAACCGCGGCCATTTCAATCATGTTCTGTAAACCCAAGTTAAAAATATCTAGGCCAACATCAGACAAATGAACTCCATCTTGTCTATAAAGGCCAGAAAAACCACCCTCCAGATCTACATGGCGAAATGAAAAACCGTTCACAAGAGGCATGAATTTCTCAATAGAATGATTCACACGCCTTCGAACTTTTTCTAGAGGTTTCTTGTCAGAAGAAGATAGCCAGATAAGACGAGGAACGATCTCAGAAAAAACTATACGAGTTTCCGGAAAAGAAAACTTAAAGAACTGTAAATCATTTTTAATCATAAAAAGTAAATCCAATGTTTTAAATTTACCTACATCATTACCACCTACATGGATAATTAAAACTGCAGGAGAAGGCCATAACTGAGCCAATTTTGAAAGATGAAGATTAAGATTCATCCATTGTAGCCCACGAATTCCCTTCCAAAGAACTTTGAAAGAATCAGGAGATAAAGAAAGGTTGGAAGAGTAACAACGTCTGCATGCTCTCTTATGAGCCCAATGAACAAACGAGTGCCCAATTACCCACACGAAAAGCTTGGAACCTAAAATTTAAAGAGATAAATTAGGACGAACATATATATTGAAACGATTGGATTCCCACCGCCCCAACCGCATAATAGCTGAATCATTAAGACCCAGTCTAGCCGCTTCTGTAGCAGCTCCAATACGGAAAGAATGGGTCGAAAATTTTAGATGAGAAAGATTTAAATGCGACAAACATCGCTTAAAAATGATTGAAAATTGATATTTTGTAAGGGGGGAAAAATCTAGATGAACTAACAAATTTCCCGAACAAGAAGGTCTGCAAGAAAGATACTTACCAAGTGTCACATAAGGGCAGATAACAGAATCCCCACATGCCTGCAATGTTAACCAAATCCCTTTACCAAATGTATCAGTCTTGGATCTACTAATAAAAACTTTTACCGTACCTGCGGAAATTGAAACCTCTTCCAATTTCAAACCCGAATTTCCCCTCTTATTATTCGGAACTAATTCGGAAATTCGAAGTGCCGCAAAGAAAATTATAACAAAAGCTGCATGAAATAACAACGCTTCATATTCCGAATTACATACCAACAGTGTCGTTAAACAAAGCCTTTTTAACAGGTCTACAGAAATTGGCCTACGTAAATCAGGTATAAAAGTCTTTTTCCTATATCCCTTCAATGCTTGACGAACAGAGAAAAAACTTTTACACACTGGCAAATTATAAAATTTCAGGAAAAAAGAAATTCCTGCTAAACTCTTATTAATATGGTGGAAAGAGAGCTTCTGTTGCATTAAAGTACAAAGAAAAGTCAATACCGATTGTTCCGTAGGATCATAACCACAAAAACCCATGTCATCGTTGAAAGAAAGCCACCTATTCCATGCAATCGAATAATCGATCCACGTTTTTGGCGCTACAGAATTTTTTATAGCTGAGAAAACTGTGGCTAGATCAAATCCCACAGCTGATTCGGGCAAGACTGACCGACTCGATCCGCTTCTGGAAAAAACTGTCTGAATTGGGCCATCTGAAAACGAGATAATGCATCAGCTACTATATTTCGTTTACCAGGAACGTGTCTCGCCTTAACCCAGATATTGAACCGTAAACATAATAATACAAAATAACGCAAAAGTTTTATTACTCCGATCGATTTTGAAGATAGGCAATTTAATGCAAAAATTACTCCCTTATTATCTGAGTGAACTAAAATTCTTTTGTTAGCAAAAATTTCACCCCATAACTCGAAAGCGACCACAATGGGAAACAATTCCAACAAAACAATATTTTTTGTTGTCTTGTTTAAAACCCAGGCAGGAGGCCAAGAGCCACAACACCAGTGAGTACGCCAAATAGCTGCAAAACCGTGCGATCCTGCAGCATCTGTGTATAAATCCATATCTGCTGAAAAAACAAATTTTTCCTGAAAAAAAGGTTCTCCCATTGTAATCCATAAGAAATTGCGACCAAACCAACAGATCATCTTTGAGTTCTGTAGTAAGGCGAATATGTGAAAAAGGAGATTTAAAACCTGACATTGCTAAAGCTAATCGTCTGGAAAAAAATTCGACCGACTGGCATAATGCGAGACGCAAAAGCTAATAAACCTAAAAAAGATTGTAATTCTTTTAATAAAACTTTCTTCCGACGCAAAAAACGGCAAATAAATTCTTGAAGCCTAGAAATTTTAAAAGGAAGTTGATATTGGAATAAATTAGTATCAATTTGTATACCTAAGAATTCCATAACAGGAGCAGGAAGAAAAGTTTTTTCAAAAGCAATAGGAATACCAAAAAATTCTGAAATAGCTAAAAATAACTTTAACAACAAAGCGCAAACTGATGAATCTGGAGGACCAATAAAAAAATCATCTAAATAGTGGATAATACCCTCGTATCCAGATTCATGTATAAGAACCCACTGTAAAAAAGTGGCAAAAGTTTAAAATACCTACAAGATAACGAGCATCCCATAGGTAAACACATGTCATAGAAAAAGGCACCTTCAAAACAAAAACCCAATGAGTTAAAAGATTCCGGTGCAATGGGTAATAATCGGAAAGCAGATTGAATGTCAGACTTTGCTAATAAAGCTCCAAAACCAAACTTTCTTATAATCGCAATCGCATCATCAAATGTAGCATAAGTTACAGATGACAATGTATCATCAATTTCATCATTCAGGGAATCGCCTTTTGGGAATGAAAGATGATGTATTAAGCGATATGAATTAGGTTCTTTCTTTGGTACTAAACCTAAAGGTGATACACGAAAATTCTTAAACGGAGGGGATGAAAAAGGCCCCGCCATTCTACCAGCTGAAATTTCTTTAATCAATTTATCTCTAACCACTTGACTATGAGTCTGAACAGATTTAAGATTTTCTACTACTTGGCAACCTATACCAGAAAAAACTGGTAACCTAAAACCTAAAGAAAAACCTTCAATTAAAATTTCCGCTTTCGCCTTGTCTGGATACCGCAGAAGCCAAGGGTACATTCTTTCCAGCTTCACCGGCGTGAACGCTTTTTGAATTGTCCCTGCTTTGGGTATGCGCAGAAGTCCTTTTAAAACATTTTGATAAGGGGTGAGACCCAAAACAAAAAGAACACTCGTGTCTATAACGGCACGACGTAGACCATTTGCACTGGGACTCATTAAAAGCGAAACACAAACCTTTCTTATGATTTGTAAAAACATTTTGAGTATTAGCTGGCTGTTTATTGAAAAACGATTTTTGCGGAAGGATAAGATTCAA